>OX336389.2:707859548-708507008 GCA_946902985.2 Meconema thalassinum | reverse complement strand
ATCATTTAACCAACATAGGGTAAAGGGTTCAGTATTCATACTCCAAAATAAATAAAAATGGAAAACAAATAAAACCAACTGTACAATGTATAACATAAACAATGTATTATGTGTAAATAGAGTAAATATATCTAAAATAAACCAAAAATATTGTATGAACACTGCTTGTGCATTTTAATTACTACTCATCTCTCCCCACTACTAATGCAAAATGAACTTTGTACATGGGCTAAATCAAAAGCATGTAAACAACAAACTTGGAAAATCCATGTTTCCATATTGACAAGAATTGAAAAACGTCAAACTGACATTAAAAAAACTGGAAATGGGAAATTGGTAAATTGACAAATGTGTAAACAGCAAAAAATGGAAAATCCACGTTTCTATATCATGAAATTGAAAAACTTTAAACTGACATTTTTAAACTGTAAATGGGGAAATTGTGAAATTGACAATGTGTAAACAACTAATTGAAAAATCCATGTTTCCATATTGATAAAAATTCAAAAACTTTAAACTGAAATTAAAAAAATGCTAAGTGGAATTTGAGGAATTGACAAATATGTGAACAACAAAACTCTGTGTATGTGTTTTAGGTAAAGTTAGGTGAGGACCTGTTTGGTTATGTGAACTAAGGTTATGTTAGGTGAGGTTAGTTGAACTGAGGTTAGGTATGTGACCTTGTAGTTTACTGTTTTTGGAAAATATAAAAATTAAAATGTGAAATATAAAATGTAAAAATCTAAAATCTAAAACATTAACATGTAAAATGTTAAAATGTAAAATCTAAAATCTAAAAAATTTAGAGTGAAAAGGACTAAAATCTAAAATGTTAAAATGTAAAATGTTAAAATGTAAAATCTAAAAATTTAAATGAAGTTTCTGTGGGTTAGGTTAGGTTATGTTAGGTAAAGTTAGGTAAAGTTATGTTAGGCTATGTTTGGTTATGTATGTGACCTTGTAGTTTACTGTTTTTGGAAAATATAAAATTTAAAATGTAAAATATAAAATGTAAAAATAGAAAATATTAAATGCATTAATTCAAATATTTAAATGAGGGTTGTTTGGGTTAGTTTGTGTTAGGTTAGGTTAGGATAGGTGAGGTTTGGTTAGGTGAGGTTAGGTTAGGTAAGGTTAGGTAAAGTTATGTTATGTTAGGTTAGGTTAGGTTAGGTTAGATGAGGTTAATTAAAGTTAGGTTAGGTTAGGTTAGGTAAAGTTAGGTTAGGTTAGGTTGGGTTAGGTAAGTGACCTTGTAGTTTACTGTTTTTGGAAAATATAAAATTTAAAATGTAAAATATAAAATGGAAAAAATAGAAAATGATACATGCATTAATTTAAATATTTAAATGAGGTTTGTGAGGGTTAGAGAATTGTTGGGTTAATGACCTTGCAGTTTAGTGCTTTGACACAATAAAAATAATAAATAATAAATTAAATATTAAAATAAAAAATTAAAAATAAAATTAATATTTAATAAAACAAATAAAAATAATAAATAATTTATAGTTAATATCGAATAACTTATGATTTGAGTAACCCGCTATTAACTAATGTGGTTGCGCATGGAGGCCATCTTGCGTACGAACCCCATTTATACAACCAGCATGGGTTTGGACTCACGCAGCCGCCGTCTTGCGCATTAGTCCCTTCGCCAGAACCGGCCAACATATCCTACTTATACAATGTGAGCTAAGAATTCAGTAGGCATAACCTGTTTTCGTTTTATATACTTTTGATAGTATTAACATAATTTCTGTAAAACACACATTCACCTTGAAAAGTGTTAACAGCATACCGACTAGGAGGGAAAATTAATATTTGATGATCGATGTAGAGCCATACCCACTCATCCTACTTTAGGACCCACCTAACTGTAGAATACATCTTTGTGATCAAATGCGTGACACAGCTTGAAGAAGAGGTTTTGTCCTGTACGGAAAGTTGAAGTATCGAGTCCCGCTTTATATTAATTTGTTTGCATATAATGGGTAGCAGCTTTAGAGAATGGCAAATAACCACTTGTAGGGTTACATTTCGGCACCTCGACATATATAAAAGTTCAAGTAGATAAACATCATTATTTTATGTTCTCTAAATATTTCACAATATAATATAATGCGAGCTTTGAATTGATAATATCTTTTTAGTGCCGGGAGTTTCCGAGGACATGTTCGGCTCGCCTGAGTCTGTAGCTCCTTCCAGCGGACACCCTTAGGGTGAGCTACATGTTCTGTTCAGTTTCAAGTAGTTCCAACTTTCGCTGTCAGATATCAATGATACCTAGTGGTGAACGTTGGAACTTTGATAGAGCGTTCTGACGAAATCCAACCTTACAATTTAGCTTCATACAAGTTTAGTATATGGAAGGATCTTTTACATGCCATAAATCTATGACATGGGACCGCCGGCTTTACTTCCCCACCGAAGAAAGTCATACTGAAGGATTTTAACGCTCTTAAAAAATCCGATGACTTCGGCCGGGTTGGAACTCGCTATCTCGGGAACAGCAGTTCAGCATTCCACCAACTACGCCACCGAAGCCGCTATGATATTCCGTGAAGAAATAAATAGCCTATTTTTAGCCCAGTTTCAATTTTGGCAAAAAATGATAGTAGTCTTATGAGATCTACACAGGGCCCAAAAAAGTGTGTGAATGTCTGTCTGTGAGGTGTGTGTGTATGTGGGATTTGATATGTCTGTCCCCACCCATATCAATTCAAACACGGTGAAACTGAATTGTACGAAATTTGGTACAGAGGTAGTACTAGCAAAGGGCACCTCAGTGTCATGACTTATATCGCCGCTTTCTTTACCAAAACTGAATGGCGGCCGCTCAAACGTTCAAGACGTAAAGTCAAATTACGACTAATCATCCAATCCGTACCAAATTAGGCTACAACATACCTTCATATAAAAGGCGTCTTGCGCCCACACTACAAGGTCGTCAGCCGTAGTATTTCAGGATGGTGGCCGTGTGAACTATGGAAGCATTAGAGAATTAATAACTTTGAGCGTATCAGTTCCGATTATCGAACCAAAAATGGTTAAAACTGTCCTAAAGGACGTGGCCTGTTCGATATTTTAAGTCATATTATAATATTACATCGTAGCAGTGGCTTTTAAAGCCGGGCCCGTATCGGTTACAAGACAAGATGGCAGCTGATATCTTGTGCCTGACCTACGAGTATATTTCACCAGTTTGAGTATTGCATGCAATATAGCATACTGATATAAATAATATAAGCATTGTATGAAATGCTTTATATAAAAATGTATTCCACTAAAGAAATCGTTTAGTCCAAATCATTGTTTGATAGGACGTTGTATGTAAGTCAATTGATAACGACGAATTTCGATGAACATGTTTCGCTGTGTAGTAAAGCGTTAGTCTTTTACCCATTTTACTGCGGTTCAAAAAGCTATCTGAGTTGGGGTTTTTTCTTTATTTTTATACTTATTGTTTCTTTATTACGCAGACGTTATAAAATTAAGCGTTATATTGTGCATATTACAATGGAAAATATATAATTAATTGAAACACATTTGCTACTGGATCTGCACGAGTCATCTAACAGCCACCAGATGAACTATGAGGGTGACAACCATGGCAAACTTGTTGCGAGCTTCGCACTGGCCTGCACATTGGAATAGCTTTTTGAAAAGTTTCCTTTTATGGCCGCTAGAATGAACTGACCCTATTAGGATTATCTTATGCGAAACTTTTCCGTCAGATGTCATGACTCGTATATGTGGGACCCCATTGGTTTGCCTATCGTTGGCATTCAATACGCATCGAATTTGAAAAATGACAAGTTGATAATACGATACATTTTTATTTTAAAGCTTTTGTAACAGCCTACTGTGTGTTATTTGAAAATGTTATTTGAACTAAAGAACAATGCGATTCCACATACTTGGTGCTAGTTCAGGATATTAACTAATACTTTTATTGCAGTCAAATAGCAATCGAAAATAAAGAATGAACATGTTCACTAAAATTGCGCTCTGGCGATTTGAATTGCATAGTCTCTGATTAATTGTTTTCCTTTACTACAGCGCTCTAAGTGGTAGCAATCACATGCTTGCCCACATAGTTTGTATACACACGTCACTGCATGGTCATGGAAAGATTTGTTAAAACAATTAAGGTGGTGAAAACTTTGGACAGCCAGACATATAAACACATGCCTCAACTCAAAGTTGGATTTTGCCCACGTCCGGTCGATCTTGCATCCAGTTCAATAAAATTATTGAGGTATGTCGTCTCTTTTTTGTTCAATGACGGTAGTAGTTTTGCCGAGGCTCTGGTGTTTGGTAGAGGTAAATAGTTTCTTAGGTCTTCAACCAAGAAATGATTCTATTATACTCTTCATAAAGACAAAGATTTATAACTATACCCGTACATTTAGGAAAAAGTAGGCTATATGTTCTTTACTGAACATCTTGTTATATTTTCTACTGGTCTTGTTCATTAAATATCTCCTGCCTATTACAAGGATATTCCATACGATATACTAAATAGCATTTAGTTCACAACTTATGCCTTCGCCAACACCATAACAATGAGAAGATGTGTGCTAGAATACATAGTTTCAATATCGGTGATTAAGACACCTCACGCGAGATGGCAGCTTTCTGTAACGAACCACGAGAATTAATTTTTAGAAAAGTAAGCTACAGAATTGAGTGCCATTAGGTATGGATAGTTATCATAGCCCAGTATACGAATCATCTTTTCAATCGCCTGAATGAGATACGAGAAAAAAAAGTATGGTACTGAACTCGAATTCTAAATGATTCAGGATGGAGAAGATGCCATTTCGGATGTTTTGGTGAAATTTGGAGAAGATTGCAGTATTTTTGGAGGAATTACGATATTTTAAAATTTATATTTTGAAGTGAAGCTTCAGGTCATATTTGACGACAGTAAAATGGCGACCGAAGCCGCTGTTAGGCAATCCTGTGTCGTATTTTCGCTTGGCCGCTCATGGCATCGTGCAGAGTTGGAGAAGAAATGCTCTGATTGGCTAATCCAATTTCTGGAAACACAGAGGAAGGAGAAGTTGAGCGCGCCTAATGAGAAGCTTCACCGGTAATAAATACTGCCATTTGTTAAAGAAGAGGGTATCTGCACATTTAAAACTATTCAGAAAGGATCTAATTTGAAAGGAATTATGTTTGCCGCTCAGGACAGGAAGTTTGAGATCCCTGTATAAAGAAATAAACAAAGATTGGTTTGCCGCTCATTCCTGATGAGGCGCCATTCGATGGATGTTGACGAGCGAGGTGACGCGAGTCAAATCGCGGTCTTTGTGTTGCGAGAGTGATAGGCGATGGACCTGCGATACTCTGGGTCCCGAAACCAGCGTGTGCAAGCTAGGGGTCTTACACGTGCGAATCTTGACGGCGAGGAAGCTAGTGCCGCCGGTCAAAATATAGCAAAGGAAGTCCGCTGATCGTGTGGGAAATAGAAAGTCGTTAGAATATCAGTTCTCGAGTGAAATTAATATTGAGAGTTCGACTAAACTAAAGAGGAACGTTATATACACATTTTATATAAGTTTCAGGAAGAAATTCGAAAGATTAAAGATAGTTTCCATTGTTGGAGACATTCACGTGATGAAAAGCACGCTTCTCATTGTGCTAGGCCGCATTGCGAATGCTCTGCAGTGGGAATAGTAGCGAGTGCAGGGGAAGGCCCGTTGTGTGTTCGCTTGAGTACATTTGAAGGACAGTGGCGCAGAACTATGGGAAGTTTCCGTTCAGTGATAAACTTTTTTTCGAGATGATTGATATGCAAGCGTTAAGGGGAATAGCTGACTATGTATTTAACGCATTTGTGATCATGAACTAAGCCAGTTATGCGCAGGGAACGTGATGTTACGCTGACAGTCTAGAATATCAGGCAACCGCTACTAGAAGTAATCGTCGAGATGAGGTGAAACTATTGCCGAACTACGTTCCAACTATAGATACTATCAGACCCGAACCGAAGTAGTCCATCACACTTCAAGTCTTGGAGGTCCGTGCGGCGTTGCTGATGGAGACGATGTCTGCGTTCGTGACCAGTCGGGGCGATTAGCGATCGGAGGCCAGGGTTTGAGACGTGGCGAGGCAGTTTTCCGGAGGAAGAAGAGGAAGATTATCGAGTGTGGAATTACTGGTGCCGTCAGTAATTTCCACCACATTATTTCTACAAGATGTCATCGCAAGGTGGAGAGAGAAATCTTCTTTCGTAGTTGTTGGTTCTATAAGTAGTTAGATGTAGATAGAATATCAATGAGCAATGCACCATTTCGACATTAATTAATTTTTATTGTAAGTGACTTATTTTAAACTTAGGAATTATTTTTCCACGATGGATATTTAAATTTAAATTTTTTCTTGTGAGATTTTGGATATTAACGTTTGGATTTTCGACTTTTTGTACTTCGAGATTTAAGCTCATTTCTTAAATAACTTTCTTTTTTCGAATTGATTTCGAATCGTAAATTTCTTTGGGAATTTTATTGAATTTTAGTGAATTTCATTTAGCATTATAGAATATAATATTAATTTATTTAAGCAACCCAGACTAGGAAAAGATCTTTATTTGGAAATGATTTGTTCTTTTGGACATTTCCAAGATTTTATTGCATATCTTAGGAGCAGTTATCCTTTCTTGGAACATAGTTATTTTTGTAATAGCTAACGTCGAATTTGAAGCTACTCAAACAATTATTTGATCGAACATTTTGGCTTGGTTGAAGAATGAAACATTATTTAGACATTCCAACTTTGGTTAGTAATCATTAATAATAATTTACCGATGGATAAATTATTTTATTTCAAGAAATCTCATCGACTATGACATATTAGCACATTTGAGTATTCTACAAACCTCTTGCAACATTATTTAAGATTGTTGTTGACTATTGATTGAATTAACGCAATATTTTGGAAAGATCAGAGAGGAGTAACGATTGTTTATTTTATTAAATACTAACAACAATTATTAAAATCTATAGTAACTTGTATTAGTAAACCGTTACGTCATCGCTGTTAATTAGAGTCGACTATTGTGAATTATTATAACATCTGGAAGAATTATACACTGTAATTATCATATATGAATATATTAACGAATGCAAGGCATTTTAAGTAAGTTGTTATGCAAGAATACTGTATTAAGAGGTTGAAGTGAAGAATTATCGCAGCTATATTTGTTTAATAGCAAGTTTATGGAAATATTATACGGAATTTACCTGTATTATTGAGAGAAGTCGTTGTTCAAGTATTTAGTGGATATTTAAACAGTATTGAGATGAAGGAAGGTCATTATACGCATTGTAAGCGTTTATTTGGAAAAATATAAGTAACTACATTACAGTAAAGAATTAAAAAAGACCTTTGGTGTGTATGACTATTGTGAAACGACTTTCAGTTGAATTGATTAGTTCCATTGGCGGAAAATACTTGGGAAACGGATTGAAAATAACAATGTAGTTAATTATTATTAAACCACTATCAAGAATAAGACTACATTTATATGAGCTTAAATTAATCGTTCGGCCATACATATATGCCCAATTATGAAATGATACCACGATAATATGATGAAAATAATGTGATATGATTTTGTACAAGTAACGCTTCATTTAAGAATAAGGATTGTCAGGAATTGAGTTGAAAGGAAGGCTGGATGATCGAGAATCACCACGAGTGTTGTAAATAATGTACACAATTTTATGAATAATATTTAAACATAATATTACTAATAGCTAGGAGAATTTAATAATTTAACGAAGTTATTTAAATAACTAACTTGATAAACAGCTGATACTAAATAAATAATAATAATAATATTTACTATTTGCATTAATATGATTAATAACTATTTCTAATAATTAATAAATATTTAAATAATAATTATTTTGGCAAACTTCATTAATATTCAGAAAATACTAATAGCTTTTTATTTAAACATTTAATAATAATCAGCTGAATTTTTAATAATAATTTCTATTATTATTAATTAAATAATTTAGAGAATTTTAGTTGACAATTAAGCTTTTGTTTATTTCATTATTAACATTTTTAAACGTTTAAACCTTTAATAGGAGCGATGTTCAAAGAACGTGACGACGTTCATTGACTACATGAAGGTTGTCTATTATTGTACAGAAGTGATCTTATGAAAGATCAGCATTAAATAATTTTCATTATTTTTATAAATGGATGATTTTGTAACAGTAAGAAGGAATGTCATTGGATGACATTGGTTGTATTAACAACAATATTTGTTCAGATTTTATTATGAGAACAAGTGGGAATTTAAGTGCTGTTGTGCCAACAGCTGATTGGTTGTTTATTTAATTTTTCTTATGAGAAATGAAGTACTTCTAACGTTAGTTGGACGGTGATTTTATTTTATTATCTGATTATTGGATTTTTGAATAATCATTTTACGGATCATATGTAAACATCTAGGGATAATTTGTTAACTTATTTTTTTATTATTATCATTCTTTTAATAAATCAATTCGTTCGTTTTTGTAACTACGTCTTGATGATCTATTTAAATTATGGAGAAGGATTATGTTTTGGTGCATTTGAGGTTTTATTGAACCACTAGTTACGCCCACTTAACCGAGAATGGTTAGTTTCTCGTACTCTTCGCTTATTCAGTTTATCCACCCAGTTCTGCATTACCATAACATGATCTTAGGAAGTGTGCATCCCCCATTTATCTCTTGTTGTAGGATTTTCAGGTTTATTAGCCGGGGACCTCGAGATTCTGCAATCCAGCTGATCTTCGGATACGACAAGCTGCTCAAATGGTTTAAACGGGTACAGTACTACTGTACATTTTCGAACTGATGCATCCTAAATTTTTTGAAAACATATGAACATCATTAGATGTCTCTATACTAAGCTCTGAATAAAGATTCACTGAGCCGAGTTTCATTGCACTCTTTTGAATTGATCGCCAGAAACGTTATTGTAAATTTTTGAAAATCGCTTCGCCACCATGGGGTTTTGTGTTTTTCAGGATTAAGCAATGCCACATATCTGTCGTCTAACACCATACAAAATGTCAGATTGATTGCTTAAGTAGTTTAGGAGATACTGAGAACTGATGAAATGTATCGTATGGACGCCATGTTGGATTTTTACGTACAGTATACATATGCTAAAGAATTACATACCAGCAGATGAATATTATAATAGTGGCTCAGTATACCAACCAACATTTCTATCGCTCTTTTAGGACATTATAATTATAAGCGTGATTTTAAACATTTGGCACAGCCGCCACTTTGAAGTTTTCATAGAAATTGAATTAAAACAGACGCCGATACATTAAGTCTTGAACGAAGATTTAACGTACTAAGAGTCATCGGTCTTTGATGATCAAGTCACGAGAAAATTCCATATAAATATTTAAATTTCGCGTCGCCGCCATGTTTGATTTGTGTTCATCAGGTTATTGAAAGGCCCATAGGTGGACTTCTATTAATAGCCTCTAGCAACATACAAAATATCAGTTTGATTGCTACTGTAAAATAGATTCGCAGATACTGAGATCCGTCTTAATACTTCGGATGATCGCCTTGTTGGACTGTTCTGTATGTAGACCAAACAGTTATGTACCATTAGAAGAAAATTATTGCCTAAGTTCATTATTCAAACGTTTGCATTTATGGAAAACATTGTATTGTATTAGAAGCCAGCAGATTAAATCTATATACTGTATATAAAGCTCAATGATTGTCTGTCTGACTGTTGGTCTGTTATTTATGGAAATCTACATTGTTCCACCGGTCTGAACCAAAATTTGTATGCTTACCCATTGGACCCCTGCGGGTAACCATGTCTACTTTAAATTTCGGACAGACCACTCAATTCCCTGCATTTAGGACCTTTGGCAAAAATCTACACCGTTCCACCGATATGAACCAAAATTTGTATACTTACCCTTTAGAACCCAACAATAACACTGACCACTTTAAATTTTGGACAGACCACTCCGTTCCCTGCATTTAGGCCCTTTTGCAAAAATCTACACCGTTTCACCGATCCGAACCAAAATTTGTATACTTACGCTTTGCAACCCTGCGGGTAACCCTGTCTACTTTAAATTTCGTACAGACCACTCTATTCCCTCAATTTAGGCCCTTTGGCGCAAATCTACACCGTTTCACCGATCTGAACCAAACTGTGTAAGGCCCTTTGGCAAAAATCTTCACCGTTTCACCCATCTGAACCAAATTTTACATACTTACCCTTTGGAACCCGACAAGTAACACTGTCTGCTTGAAATTTCGGAGAGACCACTCCATTCCCTGTATTTAGACCCTTTCGCATAAATCTACACCGTTTCACCGATCTGAACCAAAATTTGTATATTTACCCTTTGGAACCCAAAGAGTAGGACTGTGCTTAAAATTTCGGACAGACCACTCTATTCCCTGCATTTAGGCCCTTTGGCAAAAATCTACACGGTTTCACCGATCTGATCCAAAATTTGTATACTTACCCTTTGGAACCCTGCGGGTAACACTGCCCACTTTAAATTTCCCTGCATTTAGGCCCTTTGGCATAAATCAACACCGTTTCACCGATCTGAACCGAAATTTGTTTACTTACCCTTTGGAACCCAACGAGTAAGACTGTGCTTGATATTTCGGCAGACCACTCTATTCCCTGCATTTAGGCCCTTTGGCATAAATCTACAGTTTCACCCACCTCAACCCAATTTTACATAGGCTACTTTCCCTTTAGAACCCGACGAGTAACACTGTCTGCTTGATATTTCGGGTAGACCACTCCATTCCCTGCATTTATCCCTTTGGAACAAATCTCATCGATTCACTGATATGAAGCTAATTTTACATACTTAACCTTTGGAACCCGACGAGTAACACGGTCTGCTTGACATTTCGGACAGACCACTCAACTACCTGCATTTAGACCCTTTGGCACAAATCTACATCGTTTCACGTATCTCAACCAAATTTTACATACTTACCCTTTGGAACCCGACGAGTAACACTGTCTGCTTGAAATTTCGGACAGACCACTCCATTCCCTGCATTTAGGCCCTTTGGCACAAATCTGCACCGTTTCACCGATCTGAACCAAATTTTACAAACTTACCCTTTGGAACCCGACGAGTAACACTCTCTACATGATATTTCGGACAGACCCCTCCATTCGCTGCATTTGGGCCCTTTAGCACAAATCTACACCATTTTTTCCTAATTGCACTGAATTTTGCATACTTACCCTTTGAAACCCTGCTGGTAACACTGTCCACTTGATATTTTGGACAACTCTCTCCATTCCCTACATTTAGAATAACAGACAAAAGGAACTTGAAAACTACGTTTTAAGGCCCTAGAACCATTCATGTCCGTAGTAGTGTCACTGTAAGAATATTTTAATAAGTCTATTGTTGGCTGGTATTGCGGTCTGAATCACGTCACCCCTACCAGTATTCTGGTGCAGAATAGCGGAAATAGTTACATCTTGCGCTGCTTAAAAATTGCAGTCACGTGGAGTAATTAGTGCAAAGATTTCTTAGGCCCCTTAAAACAGTGTTATCATCATGAAGATATTATGCCTCTGTATAAGTGCGATGGTATTGGTGCAGTACATTCAGGTTATCAGCTGCAATAAGCGTTGGTGTTTTCAAAGTTACTTTCATTTATTCCTATCCTTATCCTTGAGAGCTATGTGGCGACAAATGATATTATTGCTACCTCAGGAGCTCGGGATAGCCGAAGTTTTCCAAAGTGCTCTGAATATTTTCCTACGGTGCTCATGCGACAAAAAACTACACTATTGGCCTCTACTTTTCTAACAGCCAATGAGATATAAGCCCTTTTTATATCACGTACTCCTCTTTCGAATCATATTTTCCAATTCGTTCGTACATTACATGTGGCAGTACTGTAGTTACTAAATAGCCGTTTCACTATCCATTATTATCATTATCATTAGGGGAAAATGACCTGAATGTTACGTCCATTATACTGTACTACAAATTGTTATATCTTTTTTCTGTTAGTTTAAGTGTCATGTGCCAGTTTTGTAGTAGTATTCATTATCTTCCATAAAACAAATAAATCCATCTGGCGAAGCCGGGCGCTACTGCTAGTATTGTATGAACATTCATCGTACCAAGTTTCAGTGAATTCGGTTGATTAAATCAAATTTAAATGCTATTTATTTTTTAAAAATTCGCTTGGCTACCAAGTTGGTAACGTACTTAACATGTTGTTAAGCATCACATATCTGAACTCGCCTTAGTATTCTCTATCACGGTACACAATTTGAAATTGATACCAGTAATAGGTTCGGAGATATAGAATGACGGTGAAGTATTTCGCACAGCCGCCATGTTGGATTAGTGAATTATATTAAAATTTGAATGGTACGGTCGGGGTCTGATAAAATATAACTATATTCTCACTGAGTTTCATTAAAGGAGCTCCCGCTTTGTAGATTGTATTACGGGGACACCCACACATACGCACACACACGGAGAAAAGGTGATCTCATAGGTCTATTTTTTATATGATGAAAATAGGCAACAAAAAAGAAACATTCGCACAGCCACCATGTTGAGTTTTGAATTTTGTTAAATGTCAATATATTAAGCGCTTAATATAGATTAGCTATGCCAAGTTTAACTGTACTTGAATTATTAACTTAACAGGAACGCTATTTTAAATATTAGAATTTCGCGTGGCTACCATGTTGGCTTAGGACCAGAATAGCGTATCTTAATGGGATTTCCATTGTAGATACGCTGTTCTGGTCCTAAGCCAGCGATTCTTGGGTTCACATATATGAACTTAATATTATGAGTCGTCAGTAATCATCCAAATGTCAGGTTGATTGTTGCAATATTTTTGGAGATAATGAGAACCGGTGAGAAGAGTTCGGGCGGCCGTCATGTTGGATAGGTTGAAATTAATTGAATGTAAATTTGCAAGGAACGGTCGCGTGAACACAGTACTTACAGGCTTACACCTAAGCACCCTTTGTTACTATGGAGGTCACCTTCACATCATTTCATTATAATAACTTCCCGATCTGTTCGAGTTGCAAATGAACACTAAGCATTCCCTTCGAAATTCCACATTCATCCACCTACTGCGCTCTGGATATCAAATGGCCTTATTCATAATTTCAAATGCGCTGGATTGGTTTTCAAGAAAACTCCATTATAATGTCGAACATTTTAAACACAGAAATTCTGTGAAACATGTCCGAGTCCATACTATGTATTTAAATTTGTTTTGCTGTGTGCTCAATTTTAATTAATTACGTTTCTAATAACAACTTGCTCTTTTTAATGATATGTCCGCTCACGTTTCATTGTCCTAGCGATAAAAGTGTGAAAGCCTCGCACGGGCTCAGTAATTATTATGATTATTATTTTTGTAGTTTTTTTAAGATTATTTGTCAACACTGCACAGTAATTCAAATCACAAAATACACTTTATTACAGAGAGTTGATGGTAAACTTTCTGCACATGGTACATTAACAGCGTTCTTAGCTGTCACCTCTTTGGCCTGGGTTCGATTCCCACATCAGCCATCCTAGAGGTATTTTTCCGTGGTTTCTCAATTTTATTTGCGACAAATACCGGGATGGTGCCTTACTTAAAGCCACGGCTAAATCCTTCATAATCCTTGCTTCAATTTTACAAATACTCACATTCAACACTCACCTAAGTACACGGGGCTAAATGACCACGATGTCCTAGCACTTCAAATGAAACAACAATGACAACAACACGCATTCTCAAAAGAAACTATAATGTCATCATCACATTTATGGAGAAGCTGGTCTTCTCCTCATTCTAATAATATTTTATTTTAGTATTATTATTATTATTGTTAACAATAATAATTTCAAGGACAGCTATCGATTCTGATTGAACCCACACCTCGTCCGAGATAGCCCACCATTATTAATTATAATAATATTAATAGTATTATCATATTACCCCTCTCTTGTATGGTGTCAGGAAAGTGAGTTCAGTCTCAATATGCTGCAGGATTCTACATTAATAACAATGGATTCTCTTTCCGACGCCAACCTAATCACAGAAGTTAATGAGAGATAAAACGAATGAAAAATATTAAAAATGGGAAATGAGTTGTAAACAACTAGTCGTGATCGAATAAAAGGTACCATGCGGGAGTTGCCTATAGTTAGCAACGGGAAACCACGGAGATCCAATTTAAGGACGGCTAACGATTTTGTTCGAACCAAAACCTCGTCCAAGATAGCCCACCATCATGTTTTGCTAACGCTCTCGGTATTGTTGCCAGTATTGTTAATGTATTTGCTGAACAATACGTCATCGTATTCTGTGATGGAAAAAACTCATTATGGCAAATGATTGTGTATAAACGTTAGAGATTGCAGATCCTCAATTTGAAAACATTTCATTTTATTCGCAATTGCTCGATTAAGTAAAGTGGAACTGGGACGATGGATACGATAATTTATTTCAGTGAGACTATGTGAATTGAGAGTGTTCCTTTTGGGCAGAATACCTCTAATTACAAAGCGATTGGATGGTATTCGCTGTGATAATGAAATGGGGGGAAAAAGAGAAACGTTTTATTCGATCTCCTTCTGCTTCACACATAATGAAGTCGACTTCCTCTTGTTTTCAATCGTTCACAGCGCAGCAAAAACAGTTGCCTATCTTCCCGCGTGAAGTCTTACAACTAATTAGTGTTTTAATCTCAGACTGTGTGTAGATGTGTGTGAGGGAGACAGGAGCGTTTTCTAGACTTCTTGGAAATTGCGGTGTAGAAGATGAATGGGATCTAAAGAACTAGCCGATTGCTAGACCGGAAAAAAGGTGGACCTGATTGAGATCGGGAAAGCTGGAGGCAAACAGAAGAGAGTGAGAGAGATGCAGGTCTCCGCACCAGATTTACTTTGTTCTGCAGGCAGCTACGTTATGCTGCGCCTGGGATTCTTATATTGGTTCTAATTACTGAGAGAATATACAAATTATTACACAAGTAGGGCAGCAGAGCTTCTCGTGAACAGGATTAATCTTAACGCTAATCAACATTGTAACTGCTATATCTCACTGAACTGATGACGGGTCGCAGTGTTTCCTTCACTGTAATGACACAAATAATGCTATGCCATTTGTGATATTACATAAATAATATAAATCCACGAAACAAGCAAATCTTTTCAGGCATATTAAACTTTCTCGTCATCCGCCAATGTGTGATATGGGAAATGAGTTGTAAAGAAGTTTTGTAGTTATATCATTTTAAAGTCTTCACCGTCGTGTACTTGGAAGTATATAGGTCTACTTCTCCAATGCTGGAGGTGAATTGATTGCAGGTATCGTTACTAAAGGTGGCATCTTTGTTTTAAAAAGGTATTAGCTCAAGAATAATAATAATAATAATAACACTATTTTGCTCTTCCATTTTTTTCTTTTGCTTATTGTCTGAAATGGATACAAAGTTCTGATATTGAGTTAACAGTAACATTTAACCTAATGTATTTAGCCCATAACACTAATACTCTATTTACTTGGAGGGCGTGGTGGCTCAGCGGTCTAGCTGTATGCCTCTCACCACGGCGGTCCGGGTTCGATTCCCGGTCAATGCATGTGAGATTTTCGAAGTGAAATGCCATGTCCTGTGGTTCAGATTCCACGTAAAAAGGAGGTCCCGTGGCTCATGATCTCGCGATTAACGGTCACGTTAAACTACAAGCTTCCTTCCTATTTACTTGACAGGAGGTTTTGTGACTTGAAGAATCATCATAATACGGTATATGAAAATAGGCTATGTTATTTCTTCATCGATCTACTTGTTAATTGTGGCTTCATTAGTAAACAACATCATTCAATGATATTATTCTGTGAGAGCAGTGTCAGTTTACCGATCAAGACCAATCCGGTGTTGAAAACCGTCTGTATATAGTTCTTGTATGAAACAAAAGAGGCCTGGATGAAGGCTAAGATTTTGAAAAATATGTCAAACGGACGTGGTACTCCAACATGAGGATACATAACGGACATTTTGATACTGATGTCGATTAGAGCTGCACTTTTATAAAACACCTACATTCGTTGGAAATATTTTTGTGTATACTTTCTCTTAAAGTGGACATATCTTGAACCAAATTAGTTGAAAATGAGGCCATCTTCAGGACTCGAACCCTCAACTCCTATATTGCGTGGAGACGACCGAACCTATTATACCACGGACCGTTCACCATGACCAATATAATGAGGCAAAGCCGAGTGGGCAGCTGGCAATTGGGCATTCCAAGGATTGAATTCCGACGTCTACCTGTGTGTGGTCGTCACCAGATTATCCACACTCTATCAGACAAACTTAGGGATGGTACGATGATTCAAGTCCAGGGGAACTTCTCCAATCCTAGACCTTTTAATTTACAAATGCACTCACTGTTATAATTATCACAAGAACACAGTTTATCAAATTCAATGCACACACAGAAGTACACGTGACTGATGACGTAGATCTTCCAAGGTCTTATATGAAAAACGAAACAGAAACCTTGTTCTAAGTCACAGCTTTGTTCCCCAAATATGTGTACTTAATCCTCCGTTGAGTAACTCATGACAGTAGCAAAGTAAAGAAAGGATATTTCTATTTAAAACAGCAACGTCATGTATCGAATCTATTGTGAGATGTAACACTAGTTGTGATATAGTTGTGTAAACTGAGTCTTCTACACCAAAGCGTTCGAATTCCGGCACATCCAAGAATTGTAGTTCTGGTCTAAAGGCTGGACCGCGGTACACACAGTTTCGTTACGCTACATGAGAGGAGATGAGGACAATCCCACCTGAGCCATCAAAGTAGTACTATTTTCTTGACACCTCACTTCTACTACAAGCTAATCGTCCTCACATTAAAGCCACGATCAACCTCCCCATCCCAGCACCAATTACAAGTTGCACATACCACTTGTACAAGCCCCTCTAAAACACTGATTATCAGACAAATTCCACACACCATAGCACACGGAGCTTATGACCACGATAATATTGGTATATTTGATTGGAAGCTGCATATTCTTATATTGGGTGTAATTGAAATGTACTCCATTCAACTGGCGAGAGAAGCAAAGCAAACGTCTTCAATAAATTTAGTCTTATCTTAATTAGTTTAGGTGAGATTAAATCACAAAAATCGTCGGTCAATGTATCATAAAAGCAAATAGGCTTGATTCTCCACCGTAACACAGCTCATTTTTTCCCGTCTGCCTCCCCTCCAAGGCTGTGGCAGGAAACCCCAAGTCTGAAGACGAATGACCTCTTCAGTGTGTCTGCCAATATCTATGAAATACACAAACCAAGCCTATGATCAACTTTCATTCCACCACGGGGAGTGGCCTGTATGACTGGGGGTGTTATATCTCTTTAGGATTCAGCCAGTCTTATGGTTGATGGTACAATATAAATAACTTAACTGGTCTACGGCATAGACTACTACGTAACCTGCATTAGGAAATTGAAATCCGAAAGTCATGGTAAATTAATGAAAGGAACCATGATCACTGTGTGTGAAATCAGTGCAAACACTGTACAGTAACAAATAATAATAATAATAACAACAGGTTTTTAGGTTCATTAACTATTTGGGGTGGGGGGTGCAGAGTTGCCGTAAATTTGTGTTAACAGAATTTCTTGTTCGAGCCATTAAATCCATCGGCATAAGGCTCTCGCATTTGAACACCTACATTTATTAAATGACGGAGCCTAGGGAAGGTTAGCACTCTACTACCTGAGCAACACACGCCTGGCAATCATTATTGTTAGTATTAATACTATTATTATTATTATGTACAAGTGGTACTAGTATTAATACAGCTTCCTTGCTATTACTCGCTATGAAAATTAAAACATGTTTGTAGATTTTCGAGAACCTATTGGTGCTAGAAAACCCGTCAGAAAGTAGATATTGTAATAAATGCATGTAAACAATGTAGCTGTATAATTTTAATTCTATCGATTTCAGTGGCGTAGTTGGTAGCATGCTGAGCTTCTATGCCCAAGATTGCGGGTTCAAACCCGGCTGAAGTCGTCGGATTTTTTAAGAGCGTTACACATCCCTCAGTATGCCTTCCTTCGGTGGCGTTGTCGCAGCCCCTAAACCGAGGAACCAACCAAGGAACCAATTTTCATTCTCGTGAGTGTAGGACCGAGTTCCACCAACGGCAGTTTGAAAATGATTTCTCATGGCATACTTAAATAAGGCCACAGCTGATTTCTTTCCTACCTCAGGGCGTGACCGTACACCGGTGATCGTACACCACGATCACCGGAAGTCAGGTGATTGGAGGTCCGATTCCCGGCACTGACAACTGGTATCCAAAGTAGTTTTATCCCGGGTTTCAACGCTCCCTCCAATCATATGCCGAAATAGTACATTACTTCACGTTTCGGGGTACCCGTCCCATTTCCGACTATAATTAACAGCTTAACATACTACTCCAGCCACCACAGAAACACAGGTTATCGGACAAATTCTACACACACACAACTACATGTGGCTAAATGACCAAAATAGCCAAGCCTCTCAAATAAAACAACAACTTCAAGTATTTTACGTCCGTCTTAAATGCTAGTTCGGAACAGACGACGGGATGTCGGAATTAAGTCCCACAGTATTTCATAAAGACACCCTTTAAAGGCCCGGAGTTGAACCGGATTTGAACTCGTGAACTTGGACTCAGTAAGGCAAAGACTAACTGTCTGGACCACTAAGGCCTGCAGCCAGGTTGATGGACGAAATTGATCCTGTACTAAATTAAAACCCAAAATACCCCTTAAGGGTTTCCGTTATGAGCCCCGAATAACGCAACACCAGCGACTCTGATCTTCCCCTTAATTATACCAGCTGCTGTTAACACGGCTTCACCCCGTCGCACTCCTTTGAGTGACGGTAAATGATTGATAATGAAGTATTGTCGGAATTCTGTTCTGGGAGACCGGAGATCGCTCTGTACTGCATCCACTTTGACCGGCACAGCTTTCATTATGCACCGACCGATATTTGAACTGGGGTGCCACATTGCACGGCCGATATCTAAACTTCAGCTGAGTGAGGAGTATAATTTTGGGTTATTTCATCCCTTAATCCTCCGCATAGTTATTTCGTAGTCATTCACTTAAGATACCTGTGTTGAAATCTCGGTAGGACCAAAATACATGTATGAAGGACAGAGCTTGAGTGAAAACTCATTCACATACGATTTCAAATATCCTTCCACACCAGGAATGATTATGGAAATTATTTCATCCCTTACAATAACATCAATCCATTATTCAATTTATCAATGACCTCCACATTTACAAGGCAGGCTACACAGTACTGCCGGTTTAAATATCACAAGCATTTATGTGAAATTTCAACAACAACAACAACAAACACAATTTCCTCACTACGAGTTTCACAAGACGAACACCGCTATCTGCACATAACAGCTGACACCCTCCCCTCCTCAACAGCAACGTCATACTTCAATTACGCAAACACTTCCCGAACCCCACAAGCTAACGCGTTTGCACCTTCAGCCTGTAGAGTTACTGTAAAACCTACAAACATAGACTTTTTAATATTTACTTTTCAATTTAAATGTAGATGATAATTCTTTCACCTAGCATGCTTAGAATAGTCTCTTCTATCACCAGTATAACGGAGTGCATGTATATTAATTACACTCTGTATATTGGTTGGTCATTTGAAGGATGCTGAGTTTCGATACTGCCTTTTCCTTGTTTTGTTTTACTGTTGATCAGTCGGGGATTTGATTGTATTTATTGCTATGAAATTGCACTTATATAAATAAATAAGTAAATAAATAATTAAATAAATTAATTATTAACTAGTGGAAACCCGTCAAAACATGACGGTCATTGGGAAAATATTTAATGAAAGATTTTCTTATAAGCATTATTTGTATGATTACGGAGAAAGATCGACTTTGCAACATACTGTAGCCTATGGCCATGACTGAAAATATGATGAGTCAAATAGAGATCTACACGTTCTAGAGTTTCCCCTTGAGCTTTATTGATTGTGATAAAGTATGCCAAGCGATTGGAAATTGGTGCCACTTAAAAGAAAATGGAAGTGTTTTATCGGATGGTGTTAAATCAAGTCGATGGATTAGAACTCTCTGCCCAATATTATCTGCACTTATTATTTCCAAATCCAAGCAATTTTCATACATATTTCTTACAATTAATCAGGCTACATTTAGGAGCCCTTGGGAAACGTTCAGATTCCTAAGGAGCATAACTATGGCTCGAAAGTAAGAATATGTAGAGGCAACGAACTTTATTCCTAGGAATTCAAGAATTCTGTAGGAAACTAAAGTAGCTGGCTTTAATCGTCATCATTCGTTAACGCTGGTGTATATATTTGAGCTATTGGTTATAAGTTCAATGACATTATTAATTTAATTACAGTGTTCATATTTTGCTGTAAGAATGCAAATATTCGATAAATTTATTATATCCTTCGCAGAAGTGAATGATTAGCCGTAATTGTCAGTCACGATACCATCATGAGTTGGAAGTCTGGCTGGTAATTCAGTAACATTTGATTCCTAACCACCCACAGTGGGGTAGTCGTCGTTAACTTGTAGCAAAATAGCATAACATTCCATTTCATCTGGTCTCTATCGAGTGTTTTTATGTAAGTGGCGTATTTTAGCGAAGGGTCAGAGAGAAGAGTATTAACTATTTGTGAACAATTGTTTGGCGTGAAGCGTGCGGCACAACAGGCAAAACCTACCTGAAGTCTCCTCCAAGAGCAATAACTTTCCCACAAGGAAGAATAATATCGTTACGTATAATATCTTTTAGATGTCGATTCACACATATTAGTGAATGAACATTTGCCATTGGGGCTCTATCCCATATTAGGCCTATAAACCATGCCAATCAAACATCGTCAGCTGGATTGCAATTTAATTTTATCTAAACACTGAACTCTCATTTAAATTCAGAAGTATTTTGAATGTTGAATGTAGGGCTTATACTCTTGCAAACTGTAGCATAAATTGTGAAGTGTGCCCTCCCTGATGCTAGAATTCACCTGATTGATAATCAACGTAGAATTGATACCAGCAAACATAAAGAAGAGGTAACGAAAAATAGAGCCATATCAATACGAATTTAGCCTATCGATGCTATTAACCTCCTAGCTAACCAAGATCTCCCTCTACGGGGACATGACGAATCAGATGGTTCTTTCAACAAAGGCACTTTCTTTAGAATTTTTGAATTAAAAAGAATATGGTTCACTTTAAGGAAGTCATCTAAATTCTTCCACAATGTTTCGAGGAACTTCTCCCGTGATTCAAAATGATATCATAAGAGCTATTTCTGACATAGTAAAAGAAAAAAAACCAAATTAACTCCGTTTCATTTGTAGCTATAATGCTGGATGAAACGTCTGATATGCAGAATAAATCTCAACTATCTACAGTTATCCGCTATGTAAAGGGCAGCACAGTCTATGAAAGACTCTTGGGCTACGTAGATGTTAGTGCTGATAGACCAGCAAATGGTTTATTTGCTCATGTAGAACAAGTAGTAAGTGAATTTAGAATTTCCATTAAACTGGTGGGTCAGACGTACGATGGGGCTTCTGTCATGAGCGGTCATATGAATGGCTGTTTGCCACGGTAAGTGAGTAGCCAACGTGTCGGTCTACTAACCCCAAGCTTACAGGATCGCTCCTGGCCGTGGCCGCGACATAAATTACGACACCATGTAATACGATGTTGGCATGTCAAAGAAACCATTTGAATTCAGTAGGCCGTGTTCATAATGACAAAATTAATCTCGTGATTTTCCGCCAACATAAAGTTCCTCATTTCTCTACTAGAAAGCGCTACAGTGTTCATGCAGATTAGATATCTAACCTCCTTGACTTTCATAGTGCTATTGGAAATATCTGTTCCCGAAGGAAACAGGATGTGAAATTGTCCGATTGAGCTATGTACACTAACAAATTCACAAAGAAATTTGAAAAAATGGTCCGGCTAGTTCAAAACAGTTTCATAGTGCTGCAAGGAACAACGAAATTCGACTTGCAAGCTACCCCAAGACCAACCACAATATCTTGTATATAGTAGTCGGTCTTGGCTACCCTATGGGTGTCAAATAACAAAGCTTGCACCCGGCACCCGAGGCCATACGATATTAGTATTATTATTATATGATTGGCTTACAATCTAAAGTCTTATCGGCCTATCCGAACGCAATATTTACCCACTGTTATACCCATGTTCTAAATCTTGTTCTCCAGCAGAATGTATCGGTGATCAAAGAATGCAGAATATTTTTCCAAACATTGACTGAACTCTCTGCTTTCTTTTCTAAATCATCTAAAAGGACACATGCGTTGCAAGAATTTGTGCAAAATAAATTGCCCAAAGTTGCACCAACCTGGTGGAATTTTACATCGTGACTTTGCCATACTGCATAAGAATACAGATCCGAACTTTGTGAGTTCTTCGAAAATATCATAGAACAGTTTCAACTCAACTGGAAACCATCTTAAATGTATAAACATCAATAAATATTTTTGTAAATAGCCAGGCTTCCTTTCTGATCATACTGCAAATATTTAGCAGAATATTTTGTAACTACAGTATTTCACTTGTAACAGTGCTGAGATACCAGAGCTGAGGCAGATATAAGGAACAATGTTAAAACAAGCCAAACTTTCACAATTCTAGTTATTTCGGAAACAGATTGTTTAGGATAAGAATAATAAATATCATACAATGTAATAAGAGGATGGAATAGTAGTAAATGGACTTATGTTCCAAATAGCAAAATGTTAAAAAGGGCACTGCATTTCTGTATTTTTCTAAACATATGCTTCAGTATAAAACACCAAAATATACACTTTACTAATATGAAGTATTTGTGACTTTAAATACTTATATTTGTAATTTTTGATTAAGTAATTTTCAATTATTATTATTATTATTATTATTATTATTATTTTTAACTTGGGACATTGAATATAATGTATGATTTGTTAAAGTGACCCACTTAGCTTCAGGTACGACAACCTCTGTCCTATATTAGACACTCTTACAAGTACTGTATACAGTATGCTGTAGTACCCTAAACTTATAACACATTTTATCAGACAATTTGGCATACGTTGAAGTAAAAGGGTTCGAAGGCTATGCTGACCCAAGACCTTGAATGGAACAGCAATAAGGCAACATCACAATCAGTCAAAAGGCACCACAGATCTCTGCACAGATAATTCCCAGAAGCAAACTAATAATCGTTGTTTCTCAGGTTTCCAGTGTTGGAGCGGAGCTCTAGTGCACCTGTGCTCGAGATATGGATTGGATTATATTTTCCAATAATGGATCTCTGTCAACTACCTTAAGATATATTTCCATTAATTCTCAATGCTCTCTCGTATATTTAGTGTCCAGCTGCTTTCTGGTCCATTAAAGAGGAAAATTTACTGCTTAGTACTGCCAAACTACACGCAACAATACGACTGGTGTCTAGATAATGATCGGCTGAATACCCTATATAATCAATCAATACGTAAAAGTACAAAACTGAAGATTTTAGTTACAGGAATTCCTACATATTATGTTCCGTCACTATACTCATAACCGTAAAATTCATCTGACCATCATACATCAGTGAATGGCCGATAGTATTCCCTCGTGGTCTCATGCAAGCTCTCTCCCTCCATTGTTTCAGTTTTAACACGTCTTGTGATATTTTAGTATCGTAAAATCCTGTAAAAACCTGTTTAAAACCATTTAAGTTAATTTAAATTCATGTATTAATAAAACATGCACAATAGTGGCAGTTAGTTGCAGTTAAAGGAACATTACACGCTCTGAATGAACTACCACTTACGCCACAAGTATACTGGTGCCACCAATTAAATATCTGGAATATATAAAGTCCTACTTGTACCTAACTTAAAATAATTTAATTGCAATTCAATACAAGATACAAGAGGACAATGGAAACATTTGAAATGTGGTGTTACAGGAGAATGATGAAGATCAGATGGGTAGGTAGAGTAACAAATGAAGAAGTATTAAGACGAGTGGGAGAGGAGAGATTTGTCTGACTACTGCAAATGAGGAGAAGACATTGGTTGGTAGGGCACAAACTGAGACATCCAAGAACAGCAAACTTAGTTATAGAATGAAGGGTCGAGGGCAAGAGCAGTAGGGGTAGACCCAGGTTAGAATATGTTAAACAGATTGTCTCAGGTGTAAGATCTGGTAGCTATGTCCTATGTAGATATGAAACGATTAGCTCAGGACAGGGAGGCGTGGGGGCGCTGCATCAAACCAGTCAAAAGACTGAAGACTCAAGCGCACACACATGATACTTGAGGTAGTTAATGCGCCTCAGACGAGTGCATTCTACGAGAAGGCACCCTCCAGATCTACGACGTATACGCGAGCGACCATCACTGGTGATCAGATCTGCTTTCATCGCCGAACACATCTTCCAGGTGTTCCTCTGATGGCTCCAGTGGACTTGTGGCGTGTGGGGTAGATCAGTCAGAGCTGGGCGTGCTAGTAGTTCCCCAACCGTTACCTGAATCTCAACGGTTCGTGGTTTACTGTGAGCAGTAATGCTATGAAGTGTTTGGTAGATCAGTCGGAGCTAAGCATGCTAGTAGTTCCCCAACCGTTACCTGACTCCCAACGGTTCGTGGTAATACTGTGAGCAGTAATGCTATGATGTGTTTGGTAGATCAGTTCGAGTTGAGCGTGCTATTAGTTCCCCAACCGTTACTTGACTCCCAACAGTAGCGTAGCCAGGATCGACCAATGGGAGCTTATAGTTACTCGAAGTCAAATTCTACACGCATTTCCTCCCGCGGCATAGCAGCGCTGGTCAATCGTGCACCATGGTCGCGAGGGCAGCTGCGGTAAGTACGGATATCGTAGGTTCGAAACCCGGTGCTGACAGCGGTTATCCTGAGTGTTGTTTTTCCCCGGGTTTTGTCACACTCCCTACAGGAAATTGCCGGGATAGTGCCTTACTTCTAGTCCCGGAGCGTCTATCCCACCCCTGTCCCAGATACATTTACACACATTAATACAGTCATCACAGCAATACACGTTGTCAGACAGCTTCAACACACACCTAACTATACGGGGATGATAACCAACATGTCTCAAGCCCCTCAAATGAATTAAAAACTCTACAAGTATTTCCATTTCTCAATCAAATATTATTACACAAGAAAAGTTTCATGTATTTTGATCCCGAAGTTTTCGAGTCATACAATATGCACAAAAGACAAAAAAAACAGTTCTTTAAAAATTGTAAAAAAAAGTTAATTTTTGACCAAAATCTCTCACTTCAATGGTAAATCTAGAACATTCCTTTTCCCCTGACAGGAACAACATAAAGTCGAATCTATCTGTGATACCAACATCTCTCAACAAGAGAAAACATTTACAGAAGTCTCAGCAAAAGTGGGCATGTCCTTTCACGATGTATCATGTTGATTTATGAGCTATTCAATACTCCTTTTTTGTGTTTATTCAGCTTTTTTTTTTTATTGCAATTAGCCCTGAAATCCTAAAATATAATTTTCTAAGATTTTTGTCACCTACCAAGTTCTTCTTAACTTACAAATGCTGCATGCAGCCGGCAAAAGGTTTAGTTGCGACAAATTTCACTCATTCGTAACTGGGAGATAACCGGAATTCAGGGAATTGCTAAACATATATTTACGTAATATGAAGCAACTCGGCTGACGGTTATTTCATGCTCAAGAAGTTAATAACGATCCCAAAATTAGTGTTAATGTACCCATAGAAATTTCTAAGTCCTTATTAAAAGGCTTTATTTTTAATAAAAACTAAATTAATTTACATATAACTTCTCTCCCGCAAAGAAAAGAAAAAAAGATAATATTGTCCCGCTATGGGGGATTCAAAATTATTTGGCGCTAGCCTCAGTTTGAAATAAGCTATATTTCTCGGTAGAAAAGCTAGATTGGCAACCTTGGGAGGACCGAGTTGTATTACCACAGTCTAAAATACACAGCCGCGAGGCTCGCTGCGATACGAAATTGCATCCTCTTGGTAGGTGAAGAGACACTAGCGCTCGCGGCAACTGCCTTGACCAGGTTATTCGCGGAACAGATGATTTCACTTTTGCAGGGGTTTTATGAATTTCAACTCACCTGAGTGATTATTTCCATTGTAAACATAAGTCATGTTAAATCACTAACTACTACAGAATAGAAAAGCCAAAATGTTGATATACTCTACACCTTTAATTCATAGGAACATAAGAAATGCTATTTTTACTAGTTCAGTTGTCTACAAGTCTACAGTTGTATGACGTATTTATTGAGTCGTACGTAGAATTAATAGCCCATACTAGTTATAAATTTGTTTCATTGATAGTCGCAGGCATCACCACAAAGTCCCCGATTCACTGAATGGATTTTGATGCGGTTTCCACCATTCAGAAAGGGATTTCTCAAGGAAGGTTTCTGTCGGAAAACATTAATTTATGACCAAGGAAAGCCGAGCAGTAACGATTTCAGTGAATCGAGTCGAAGAAAAACCTGCAGTCCGTGCGACTTTTAAGCTTACGCTGGGTAAACCATTAAAAATATCTATATACTATGAGTTTAAGAATTGGTCAGCATGAAAAACTCTACAAAATAGTCTGTGACAGCATATCTCTATCTTTAATGCATCGGCCACTATAAGTGATTTTACGTTTTCATTTCTTCCAACAATGTCTATTGAGTGCAAATTTAAATTATTAGCTCCGGAGCGAGTTTACGAGCTAGCGAGCGAGCCTATCACCCCAGCTACGGTCAGCATCAACTATAGAGTCGAGTCGAGTTAAGACTTCAGAGAAGAGTAGATTATATGTGTTTGGAGTTTCGCTGTTCGCCTCGGCTTTTCTTAATTGCGTCTGGCCCCTGCCGTCCATGCACCATTTAAGCTTACGCTGGGTAAACCCTTTAAGATACCGGGCGAAGCCGGGTTGCTAAAATATCAAGTTCTTAACTATATCAAAAGCTAGTTTTGCGTAAAATTGATTAACATTATAGTCAATTAGTAAAAATACCAGTGTGATTTGTGAAACGAAATAGTACATTATGCAACGATCCTATAATGGTAATAGTTAAGACACGAGTATGTTTATAATGTCCATACGAATGTCTTAATTACCATTATAAGCGAGTTTCATACGACTGTTTATGTTCGACTATAATTATAACTATTGTACCCATGTGAGTAATCTCGATGGAAAATATGCTTCTGCCTCCGGCTAGCATCAGGACTCAGGCGTGTACCGTTCTCCCGTTGAGCAGTTGCATATTTTGGATTTGAGGCTAAAAGGTATCAACTCTACAATGATAAGGCACAACTCTACTCTAAAGACTTTAATTCAGTAAAACTCATGGCTTCAAACAAATAATGAGAACACAAATCCCATAAACAACACATAAACCAACAAAGTTACTCCCACAATCCATTAATTATTCACATAGTTGAACAAATTAAATCCATATTACTATTCAATCTTTTACCATTATGTGGACTTTAAACTTTACTCAATTGCACTGATGCACATGTAATGTTTCACAAAACTGAACTATTACATTCATGTCATCTAATGTGACTTCTTTATATTCACAAAGTTACTTGTATCCTACAATACATCTTAATTTACATCATGTGTACTATCTGTGTTACATCTCTCTCTCCCACCAAATGCTTTCATGCATTAGCCAACTCATGGTTTGCACTACGATCTACTTGCAACACCACAATTGCATAAGTCTACCCCCTCCACTCCCTTCTTTTTATAGTTACACTGCATGCCATTGTGATTTCACTAAATAATTTCTGTTATCGTTGTGTCGCATAGTATACTATTACGCTACCCTTACGAGCGTAGCCTGTGGCAACGAGTAACCAACTTCATTAACTAGGTGTCAGTGACAGTAACAAAATGCAACATCCAACCATTCGTTAGATTGCTAAATTTTTATATCATCAGGGAAATCTATGATTAGCAATGTGATTTTAAACCACACACATTTATTACACATTATAACAATTCTTCCTTTCATTGACAAGCAAGGTCTTAAATCTGTCCGCTCAAGAACGCAAACCTTCACAGTTGGTTTAGCAACCCCAGCCCCTTGGACTGCCTGCATACAATGGACAGGGTAGGGTCGTTCACGGCTGTAAACCGCCCCTTTGTCTCCCCGTTTCCTGGACTTTTATCTCCCAAGCAGTATTACAACTTTGAATATAACATTGTGGTCACAATGATCCACGTGATCCCATATGATCTGAACTGAATATTATGCAATGGTTCTGGGTGAGCTTGAATATTTAATCCTATCCTTAGGACGTTAATAACGGCCTCAACAGGTCCGTATCACAATATGAAGGCACGAGATTCATAGAACACAGGTCTAGTGGTTAGCCGGTATCTCAAATAAAATATTACGGTCAGTCAACAGCTGCCGCCAACGATTCGCTTCAACGAGCTGAATCACTCATCATTAAGTTCTCGGGGAATCAGGTATAGCGTCGAGGTGTCCAATGTTCTCCCCGCGCTTACCACGGGATTCGGACCTGGAACATTTCATATCCAACATCGGAGATAGGGTTACACACTAAATACGCTCCGGCATAAATTAATATCTCTGTACGCTCATGCTGTACGAGATTTCACACGTCGATTAGATCACCTGGCCCCTTACCTGTCCATGATCTCGCCTCATAATAAAGAGAACTCTGTTACTCTACAATGCTTAATCAAGCCACAAATTCAATTCACTGTCAAGCTCCAACATCCCCGTGCATAATTATATTCCCATTAATGCAATATATTTAATATTAATTCTTTTCTCTTCCCTTAATGTAATCTACTGCTTGGCTAGATAAATAATCCAATTAGCGTAAATATTTCTTGCTTAAAACCTTTCATCCTGATGTATTCAATTATACCGTTCATCATTATTATAATTATTATTATTATTATTCCTGACATAAATTATCCTTCCGACACAACGTAACTGCTTCAATGACCGAACATTCGCGTTCGTCATGTTAAGTTTCACATAACTGAATTGCCATTTTATTTAGTAGCATTAATAGTGGTAAAGATTAATCCACTCTCTGATGTATACAACATCTTAACTTTACTGAAATCAAACAATAAACATATGAGGATATGCCTCCTAATATTGATTCTTACTGGCATATTTTATACTTCCGAAATCACATTACATGCAGTGACTATCCCTCTATAGTAACATGATTTGTGGGGTACTTACGTCGGCTTTATCCAGGTGGCCCCAACCACCATATTCCAGTGTCACCTGCCATCGGCTTACTTAGTGACACATTGCCATCTTGCTAATACACATATTATATGACATCTGATTTATAAACACACGACACTTTTCCATTTTTATAATGAAGCTAATGCTTCCGAAACACATGACACTATATAACATTGGTTATATTATTACTTTAAGAGATATTTTACATAACATCGGTGCACAAACACACGTTACACTTTAATTCCTGATTGGTTGACATTCCCTAGCATGTATCAAAAGTACAGGTGCGGACGGCCCCTTTCTTCGGTCCTACCCCTTCTTGATTGAATCTCCCGATCATCTGCTCACGGATTCACCAACAGTTTCTCGATCATCCCTTGATAATCTTCCTACTATTGCAGCGATATGCTTACATCTCGTCATGAACGCTACTTACTGGTATACTCCAAATATGTATAACCAATCACTATACTTTACTGCGCTCAACATTGTACATTGTATTTACATGAATTATTACTTTTCACAGTCCTGCCTAGTATATCACACGGCACTTAATAAACATTATATAACAGTCTTACTGCACGGCTTCCCACATTGAAGTCCGAGCATCCTCTCCTAACCTCAGTAATATGCATTTCGCATAATCAAGTTTGTTAATTACCGACTTCATTCTTAGTTCATGACCATGCATGAATATATTCTCACATGTGTGTTCCACTGCACAGCTAACATGCTGATTACCCGTGAAATGCGTAAGTCTTTGTGTGCGCCTGGGCGCTGCGTGTCCTTTTCAACTGCGACTGCTTCAAAACAACTCTCCCTCCGACTGGGTCTAAAACTGTACTGTAAGTTTCAACTGTAACTGCGGTCAACTGTCACACTGTGAACTGTCCCCTTCGACTGGGTCCACCCTCTTATATCTGTTTCACACAGAAAGTAGGGCAAGAATTCCCGCGATAAATCAGCTCCTCTCCTAGGGTGATTCTGAACTTGGAATAATATCCATATTGTTCCTTTTTCTTCGCTGGTCACAAAAATGTATGTGTGTTCGAGGATCGATCGGCCACTTAATTTATATTAATTATCTTATCCATGGCTTGGGGACGCTACTTCACTGGGAATCCCTGGCAACATCCTCAAGTCAATCCGCGAACACCCATAGTCCTGTAACATTACGCACTGCATTAAACATGCCTTGATTTCGCCGTTTTATGGCTCTAAAATTAGCCTCCTGGCTAAAGATTCACCTGTGCGCAACTCTCATGTCATTGCATTGCTCCAATCATGAGTAATCAATGATTTTCCTTGGGATCTTCCCGTTCCATTCTCAAGTCCATTCTCAAACGGGGAAGAACCTGGTCATTATTTAACCTCCCGACCCCTTGCGGACGACTTATCTGGGTCAGCAAGATTGACGTGGCGCCACGGGCCTCCTCCCACAATTCTGGGGCTATTTGCTAAACGTCAAGCTTTGAAACTTCTGTGTTTCAAATCCAGCATAGCCTACTTCATGTAGTCCAAATAATGCTATCTTCCACTATTTTCCTGCTTTATTTCACTAAATAATGTCAGTAACAACTGATATCACACCAGTAGTTAAAATATATAATTTCTTCTAGGGGTTCTTACAATGAAATACCCTCCACAGATCTCGGGTTCCTTCCCTGGTGGAACCTTTATTCAGAGCTCAACTTATCTCCGAGATCCACGTTCGAGACCAGTCTGCACGACCACCTCGGGTTCATATTCCCCTTGCAAAACTTATAAAAGTCAATTGCAAGTGACTTTATGTAAGTAACCAGCTGACTGTCCGACTGTCTGTGTTTACATTAGAGGTCTTTCACCTCGTCTGGCTGTGAGTAGGTTAGTCTGGTTCCCCTTTCCACTCTGCGCTCAGCCCTAAGCTGTTCATTCTCTAAGCGGAGGGTCGCATTTATGGCCTCAACCTCTCTCGCTACACCAACCATTTCTTTGTAAAATTCTAGCATGCACTGGCACTCTTGTTGTTCGCTTCCTTCACTGGGCAAGCTGTCTGCTTCTCGTTCCGTCCCGCTGCGTGAAACTTCAGGTCTGACTTCCTGGCTGATTTTGCCGCCCACGTTCATTTGGGTGTGCGCTGCTAATATTTCTTCTTGTTCGTCAAATTCTTCTGGCGAATAATAAACTTTTAAGTTGGCAGCATTCATAACGACCTCATTTCCTGTTTCTAAATGCCTTATTCTGTATGCATTGTTCTGTAGGTCTCTGATAACCTCGAACGGGCCGTGATATCTAAAAATGAACTTCTTATATTTTCTTGCTCCTGGATCTGAACTGGCTGGCCTCCAGACTAACACTTTCTCACCGACGAGAAGTGGTCTGTGATACCTCTTCGCACGATTTCTCCTCTGACGTCTCTCCGCTTGTGCCTGGAGATATTCGAAGGTTCGTTGGATCCTCAATTCTCGTCCTGGCTGTGCGTCTACTGGTAATGGAATAACACCATTCCACGGTCTCTCCGGCCTCTGATCCAAATGTAGAGTCACGGGAACCTGACCTGTCGCCTCATGTACCGTATTATTTATACAGTATTCAATTACTTCTAGGAATTCTATCCAACGCCAATTCTCTTCAGAGCAGTAGATCTTCATGTACTTCTGGATCTCTCTCATTACTCTTTCAACTAGACTTGCCTCAGGATGGCGAATAGTAGATAAAATCTGCCTAATTCCTAGAGTTTCCAGTTCTCGACGAAATTCCGCGCTTGTGAAGCAACTTCCGTGATCTGAGAGGATATTATCCGGCTTCCCAAGAATCGGAATAACTCTCTCTCTCAGGCGTTTCAATACCTGCTTTGAACTTGTCTTCTGTATGGGGCATAATACCACCATTTTTGAAAATACATCCATGGCTACAAAAATGTGTCTATTGCCTCTACGTGCTCTAGGCAATGGCCCAAAGTTATCTATGCTTAATAGCTGCGTTGTCTCATTAGAAATGGATTTGGCTTTACCCTTTGGCACAAATCGCATGTCCTAATGGCATTTCTCACAGTTTCTCTCAACTTTGGCCAAGTGAATGCTTCTTTCAACAGAGCGGTAATTTTATCTATCCCGGGATGTCCAAATGCTCTGTGTGCTAGCCACACCAATCTCCTCTGCAAAGATGCAGGAATGACAACTCTTTGTCGGGTATGGTCCACATCATCCCACTTGTGTAGTATCTGACTATACCATACATAATCTGTTGATAATGCCTCTGCCTCTCTGTATATTGCAATTCCCCTCGCTAAGCGTCCCTCGAAGTAATCGATCATCATCTTCAACCACGGGTCTTCACGTTGTAGGTTGGTAAGATTCCTCAAGTCGTCTAACGTCTTCTGATCTCGATTCTCAATCTGGACAGCGAGAGTTTCCTCTTCTCTAGGGTAACGGCTTAATATGTCCGGTATTACATTTTCTTTCCCTGGACAGTATTCTATTTCCACATTGAATTGTTGAATATGCAGGGACCATCTTGTCAACAGCTGGCTAGACAAGTCCGTCTTTAACAGAAATGTTAAAGCTTTATGGTCTGTTCTGAGGACTATTTGAAAGCCGTACACGAGTTTATGCCATGTTTGCAACGCGTATAAAATTGCGAGCAACTCTATCTCTGTAATCGTGTAGTTTTTCTCATGGGCTTTCAGCCTCCTACTTATAAAGGCAATAAAAATTTCCTTTCAGGCTTATCAACATTTTCCTGGAATAGCATCGCTCCTACACCAACAAGTGATGCATCCGTCTGTATGATGAATTTCTGGGTATAATCCGGGTATCCCAGCTTCACATATTCCAAAAGCATTTGCTTTGACCTCACGAATGCTTCTTGACATTGCTCCGTCCAATTCCATCTGCCGCCTTTCTTCAATAAATCCTGCAAGGGTGCTACTGTCGTAGTGTAATTTGGGCAGTGGTTCGAAAAGAATCCAATTACTCCCAAATACTGTCGGACGTGCTTAACTTTCGTGGGTCGAGGGAAATTCCGAATTACCTCCAATTTATCTGGGTTAGGCTTAACTCCATTTGCATCAATAACATGCCCTAGGAATTTAACTTCCCTCTGACAGAAGTGCGATTTCTTGATATTAACCTTAAAGTTAGCTTCTCGAAGGTCATCTAGCAACTTCTTCAGGTCTCTCATGTGCTCCTCCAGAGATTCTGATGTGAGTAGAATGTCGTCTACGTATCTGATGGTTCTCTCCTTCACATCATCGGATAGATTGCGATCTAACGCTCTTATCAGGGCTGAACCAGCTGTTTTCAACCCAAAAGGTAGCCTTAAAAACGTATATGTGTGTTGATCAAACATAAATCCTGTCAACAGACTAGTTTTCTTCTCTAATTCAAGATGGTGGAACCTGGAAGTAATATCCAAATTTGTGAATACGGTTTTCCCTTTGAATTTCCTGAGGATTTCCTTAATAGGTGGCACTTGGTCGAACTCCGGAATAACCTTCAAATTTAAATGTCTCAGGTCCAGACATACTCTGACAGTCCCGTCTGTCTTAGGTACAATTACCAATGGACTTACGTAAGGCGTAGGTGTCTTCTCAATAACACCGGCCTCCAACATCTCCTGAATTGCCTCTTTCACTTTAGCATAGTGCTTTTCGGCTATAGGGTAGGGTTTCTGCCTAAATGGTGTCCAATCACTGACTTGGAAAGCATAAGTGAAGTTCTTTATACGACCAGGTCTCGAATCGAAGACTTCCTTCTGTTCCAGTAATAATTGCCTTAAATTTTCCTTCTCTTTTGGTCCAATTTTTGCTTCTTCAAGCTTTTCCGAAATATGTTCTTCCAGTTCGGGTTCCAGATCTTTTTCTAAGTCTGCGGCTAGTGTTTTCAGTTCTTCTTCTAACTGTTCAATAGCTAACACTTCTTCCTCAGCCACATCTCTGTATGTATGCCATACTTGTTCATCTGACCCTGGTTCATTCTGATTGAGTGCGACCTCTAAGCCTTCAGCTTCCTCATTCGCATGGAACATAACCCTGTCCTGTGCTAGGTCGATTATCACTCGGTATTCCCTTATAAATTGTGCCCCTATAATCAGGTTAAAAGGCAGTTTGTTTACTAATAGAAAACTCTGTGAAAACGTAGAGCCTCCTATCTGTAACTCTAGGAATACTTGATATTTGCATACCATCGTTCTGTCTGGAATTACACCTTTTATTTTGACACTTGAGATAGGTATTTTCAAAACGTTTTCTCTTTGCGCTATCTCATTATACAAAGCTTGTGTCATAAGGCACACTGTTGAACCCGTATCCAATAAACTTCTTATTTTCAACCCTGCTACTCTTATCAAAATAATGGGCAATTCTCGTTTGACCATGACCTGTGATCCTCCCGTATCCTCAATTAACTCTTCTGGTTTGGCTATCCAATTGATGACGTTGACTGACTTCCATCCATCATTTCCAAATTCTTCTAATTTTGGCGTTTTTTTTCAATAGCGCCCGTCCCCTTGGAGTTTCTTCTCTCCTGTTCGCTGCGCTGTAGCTCCAAACTCTTAGCTCCATCTTCATATCTATCTGGCGACGTCCTATTCTGCATAACTTCTTGCCAGTGGACTTGTTGTTTCGGGGGTTCATCTCCCCTTTCATTGAGGTATTGCAATGAAGCGTGGTATCGCTCCTCTACCTCATCATCGAAGTTACGTTTTCTTTCCTGGGGTCTCCAATTTCTATTGTTGCCTTCTTGGCCATTGTTACCTCCATTGTTTTGGTACGGCCTATCCCTGGTATTCTGCTTGTTCCAAGAATTTCGGCCTCTTCCCCTGCCAGCATTACCTTTATATTTCGGCTGCCATCTTCTGGGTTCCTGTTCCCATTGACGTCCGTTGGAATCTAACGTATCTGTGCTAGTAGCTTTGTTGTTCTTTGGAGCTTGATACTGGTCAGTCTGCGTGTTGGTCACATGTACCTGTTCCACGGTTCGATTCTGACGCATCGTATTTGCTGTTGTGAGGTCCAGTTGTCTCAGAACTGTCTCCATTTCCATAGCAGTTTTTGCATTAGCCGAGATTAGCAGTCTCTGTATCTCGTATGGAAGCTGTTTGGCGATAGCAATACATAATTCCAGCTCGCTAGGCTTTTGATCAAGTTCTTTGAACCGACACATCTGTGATATGAAGAATTCTGCATACTTCGTTGGGCTAGTAGTGCTGTATCTTTTTGAATATAGATCCAACCGTAAATTCTGTTGGGTCGCTGGATCCCAGTATCTCTTCAAAAATGCCTCTCGAAACTCCTCAACAGTATCGAAAGTGTAGCGGAAACTGCGAAACCATAATGCGCACTCCCCTTCTGTTAATTTCTCTATAGCTCGTAGCCTGCGCTCTTGCGGTATTCGCGCATCATTCAAATATTCAGACACTTCTTTTAGCCAATATTTCGGTGTCATACCACAGTGGCTACCTGAGAATTTCCTTGGTTTCTCTTCACTTGCTCTGATAACATTTATCACTTGTGTATGCATAGCATTTTCGTGTGGCGTCGATGCTGCAACTGGCGCACATGGCGTCATATAAGGACTTTCGCCTGGGCCTGTAGCACTCCTTATTATAGGCTGGGCTTCCAAATCTGCCCACCTAGTTCTCCTCATATCATCCATGCTGCCTTCGCTAGACGAGTAATTACCTCTTTCTCTATTCTGGTAAGCCTATCTCGATTTTCCTCGGCTACTTGAAATATTTTCTGCTTGTTTTCCTTCAGACTTTGCTTAATATGGGATATTTCATCCTCTACATCTTCCTTTATCTGAGCAAGGGTCTTGTCGTTTGCCTCTGTCTTTTGGCCTTCTCTCACTTCGAGTTCTTCCCTCAATCCTTTGATTTCCTCTCGAATGTGTCCATTGACCTTTGACATTTCATTCTGGACCATAATGATTTCACCTCTATTCTCCTCTTGCCTTTTGTTAACTACGACAATGTCACTTTGAACTTGGTCCAGTTCTTGCTGAACTTTGCTCATCTGACCCTTCATATTTGCTACCAGCTCTTTACTCTCGTTAACGACAGCCGTGATTTCACCTATCTCCTGACATTGACCTAATATATTCTGATCCTGTTTCTTTAGATCACCGTTAATTGCTCTAGCATAGCTTTTCAATTTCGTGTCCCATTTACTGTCGTTTTCTTCCAAACTTTGATCTACCGTACGAGTAAATTCTGCGAACTGTTTCGCTTGGCGTTCGAGATCCGCCTCATTTTGGATTTGAATATCCTTAATGTCGTTAGATAACGCGTCCAACCTACTGTTGGTTTCGTCCTGCGCATGCTTACACGCTTGTAAGTTACTCTCAAGTTTGGCCTCTATAGCCTCGAAACGTTTATCCGTCATAACCTGCAATTCCGATACAATGCTTACAACAGTTTCTGTAACTTCAGTATTAATTACCTCTTGCATCTGACCTAACTTATCGTTTAACTCAACCTTATTTGCCTCCAATCGGTTGTTTATTTCAACCTGATTTGCATTAATGGCCAGCTGATTGGCATCTAACCGATTATTCAATTCACTCTGATTATGATTAATTGCCTCCTGATTGGCATCTAAACGAGTGTTTATTTCATTCTGGAAAGCCTTTGCTTCCAACTTAGTTTGCTCATTAACAGCGTCAAAATGCTGTCTTAAGCCTGCAATCAACTGCACGATCTCCTCTGTACCCGACATTCTTACAATAATATACTTTGAGATGCAGGCAGGCTTCCTGGAAATATGTATGGATACGTTTTGGAGAGAGACACAAAACACTGCACACATGCTGTAAAATTGTATAAACTTTGAATCTATGGATTAATTATGGATTGGGTGCGTAGCGCTCATAACCTTGGGTAATCCTCTTCTCAATAGAGAGATTCTGCGTTACGTCAAAAGCCTACTGAACTCACAAATCACTCAAACACAGTTTGAGGCAAAAATATAATTACTATGGTTTTCCCCATGAAATACAATAAAAAATATATGGGGTTTCCCTAAATCCCATAAGCTCCACGAACCTGGGCGCCATGATAATGAATATATCATATCATGGGAGGTGGTCCACGTTAAGATCTCGCAGCAACCCTCCAAGGTCTCGGTTGTACTGTCGAATGCCCTACGTTGGGAGCCATGATGAATGAAATTACATGCTAATAGAAGGTGTTTATCAAAATTTATATTGTTCGTATCGGAGCTTACCTAAGGTTAGGCGCGGTCCTCCCCTAATTCATGTTAGTCGTTATTTTAATAGAGTTGTGTGCACAAGATCTAGACCGACTTTAGTTGTACCTATAGCTCAAATCACTGTACAGGACATCAATTCCCATGTACCCATGTGAGTAATCTCGATGGAGAATATGCTTCTGCCTCCGGCTAGCATCAGGACTCAGGCGTGTACCGTTCTCCCATTGAGCAGTTGCATATTTTGGATTTGAGGCTAAAAGGTATCAACTCTACAATGATAAGGCACAACTCTACTCTAAAGACTTCAATTCAGTAAAACACATGGCTTCAAACAAATAATGAGAACACAAATCCCATAAACAACACATAAACAAGCAAAGTTACTCCCACAATCCATTAATTATTCACATAGTTGAACAAATTAAATCCATATCACTATTCAATCTTTTACCATTATGTGGACTTTAAACTTTACTCAATTGCACTGATGCACATGTAATGTTTCACAAAACTGAACTATTACATTCATGTCATCTAATGTGACTTCTTTATATTCACAAAGTTACTTGTATCCTACAATACGTCTTAATTTACATCATGTGTACTATCTGTGTTACATCTCTCTCTCCCACCAAATGCTTTTATGCATTAGCCAACTCATGGTTTGCACTACGATCTACTTGCAACACCACAATTGCATAAGTCTACCCCCTCCACTCCCTTCTTTTTATAGTTACACTGCATGTCATTGTGATTTCACTAAATAATTTCTGTTATCGTTGTGTCGGATAGTATACTATTACGCTACCCTTACGAGCGTAGCCTGTGGCAACGAGTAACCAACTTCATTAACTAGGTGTCAGTGACAGTAACAAAATGCAACATCCAACCATTCGTTAGATTGCTAAATTTTATATCATCAGGGAAATCTATGATTAGCAATGTGATTTTAAACCACACACATTTATTACACATTATAACAATTCTTCCTTTCATTGACAAGCAAGGTCTTAAATCTGTCCGCTCAAGAACGCAAACCTTCACAGTTGGTTTAGCAACCCCAGCCCCTTGGACTGCCTGCATACAATGGATAGGGTAGGGTCGTTCACGGCTGTAAACCGCCCCTTTGTCTCCCCGTTTCCTGGACTTTTATCTCCCAAGTAGTATTACAACTTTGAATATAACATTGTGGTCACAATGATCCACGTGATCCCATATGATCTGAACTGAATATTATGCAATGGTTCTGGGTGAGCTTGAATATTTAATCCTATCCTTAGGACATTAATAACGGCCTCAACAGGTCCGTATCACAATATGAAGGCACGAGATTCATAGAACACAGGTCTAGTGGTTAGCCGGTATCTCAAATAAAATATTACGGTCAGTCAACAGCTGCCGCCAACGATTCGCTTCAACGAGCTGAATCACTCATCATTAAGTTCTCGGGGAATCAGGTATAGCGTCGAGGTGTCCAATGTTCTCCCCGCGCTTACCACGGGATTCGGACCCGGAACATTTCATATCCAACATCGGAGATAGGGTTACACACTAAATACGCTCCGGCATAAATTAATATCTCTGTACGCTCATGCTGTACGAGATTTCACACGTCGATTAGATCACCTGGCCCCTTACCTGTCCATGATCTCGCCTCATAATAAAGAGAACTCTGTTACTCTACAATGCTTAATCAAGCCACAAATTCAATTCACTGTCAAGCTCCAACATCCCCGTGCATAATTATATTCCCATTAATGCAATATATTTAATATTAATTCTTTTCTCTTCCCTTAATGTAATCTACTGCTTGGCTAGATAAATAATCCAATTAGCGTAAATATTTCTTGCTTAAAACCTTTCATCCTGATGTATTCAATTATACCGTTCATCATTATTATAATTATTATTATTATTATTCCTGACATAAATTATCCTTCCGACACAACGTAACTGCTTCAATGACCGAACATTCGCGTTCGTCATGTTAAGTTTCACATAACTCAATTGCCATTTTATTTAGTAGCATTAATAGTGGTAAAGAGCCTCCGTGGCTTAGGCGGCAGCACGCCGGCCTCTCACCGCTGGGTCCGTGGTTCAAATCCCGGTCACTCCATGTGAGATCTGTGCTGGACAAAACGGAGGCAGACAGGTTTTTCTCCGGGTACTCCGGTTTTCCCTGTCAAAATTTCATTCCAGCAACACTCTCCACTATCATTTCATTTCATCTGTCATTCATTTAATCATTGCCCCAGAGGAGTGCGTCAGGCCTCGGCAGCCGGCACAGTTCATATCCTCGCCGCTAGATGGGGGCTTCATTCATTCCATTCCTGACCCGGTCGGAGACTGGAAGCAGGCAGTGGATTTTCAATAGTGGTAAAGATTAATCCACTCTCTGATGTATACAACATCTTAACTTTACTGAAATCAAACAATAAACATATGAGGATATGCCTCCTAATGTTGATTCTTACTGGCATATTTTATACTTCCGAAATCACATTACATGCAGTGACTATCCCTCTATAGTAACATGATTTGTGGGGTACTTACGTCGGCTTTATCCAGGTGGCCCCAACCACCATATTCCAGTGTCACCTGCCATCGGCTTACTTAGTGACACATTGCCATCTTGCTAATACACATATTATATGACATCTGATTTATAAACACACGACACTTTTCCATTTTTATAATGAAGCTAATGCTTCCGAAACACATGACACTATATAACATTGGTTATATTATTACTTTAAGAGATATTTTACATAACATCGGTGCACAAACACACGTTACACTTTAATTCCTGATTGGTTGACATTCCCTAGCATGTATCAAAAGTACAGGTGCGGACGGCCCCTTTCTTCGGTCCTACCCCTTCTTGATTGAATCTCCCGATCATCTGCTCACGGATTCACCAACAGTTTCTCGATTATCCCTTGATAATCTTCCTACTATTGCAGCGATATGCTTACATCTCGTCATGAACGCTACTTACTGGTATACTCCAAATATGTATAACCAATCACTATACTTTACTGCGCTCAACATTGTACATTGTATTTACATGAATTATTACTTTTCACAGTCCTGCCTAGTATATCACACGGCACTTAATAAACATTATATAACAGTCTTACTGCACGGCTTCCCACATTGAAGTCCGAGCATCCTCTCCTAACCTCGGTAATATGCATTTCGCATAATCAAGTTTGTTAATTACCGACTTCATTCTTAGTTCATGACCATGCATGAATATATTCTCACATGTGTGTTCCACTGCACAGCTAACATGCTGATTACACGTGAAATGCTTAAGTCTTTGTGTGCGCCTGGGCGCTGCGTGTCCTTTTCAACTGCGACTGCTTCAAAACAACTCTCCCTCCGACTGGGTCTAAAACTGTACGGTAAGTTTCAACTGTAACTGCGGTCAACTGTCAAACTGTGAACTATCCCCTTCGACTGGGTCCACCCTCTTATATCTGTTTCACACAGAAAGTAGGGCAAGAATTCCCGCGATAAATCAGCTCCTCTCCTAGGGTGATTCTGAACTTGGAATAATATCCATATTGTTCCTTTTTCTTCGCTGGTCACAAAAATGTATGTGTGTTCGAGGATCGATCGGCCACTTAATTTATATTAATTATCTTATCCATGGCTTGGGGACGCTACTTCACTGGGAATCCCTGGCAACATCCTCAAGTCCATCCGCGAACACCCATAGTCCTGTAACATTACGCACTGCATTAAACATGCCTTGATTTCGCCGTTTTATGGCTCTAAAATTAGCCTCCTGGCTAAAGATTCACCTGTGCGCAACTCTCATGTCATTGCATTGCTCCAATCATGAGTAATCAATGATTTTCCTTGGGATCTTCCCGTTCCATTCTCAAGTCCATTCTCAAACGGGGAAGAACCTGGTCATTATTTAACCTCCCGACCCCTTGCAGACGACTTATCTGGGTCAGCAAGATTGACGTGGCGCCACGGGCCTCCTCCCACAATTCTGGGGCTATTTGCTAAACGTCAAGCTTTGAAACTTCTGTGTTTCAAATCCAGCCTAGCCTACTTCATGTAGTCCAAATAATGCTATCTTCCACTATTTTCCTGCATTATTTCACTAAATAATGTCAGTAACAACTGATATCACACCAGTAGTTAAAATATATAATTTCTTCTAGGGGTTCTTACAATGAAATACCCTCCACAGATCTCGGGTTCGTTCCCTGGTGGAACCTTTATTCAGAGCTCAACTTATCTCCGAGATCCACGTTCGAGACCAGTCAGCATGACCACCTCGGGTTCACTATTTTATGTTCGAACATAAATATTCATATATATCTGTCGAGATTTCGACAGTTCTATGTACTGAGCAGAGCGCATGGGACGCAGAGAATACCTTCTATATGACCATGGCCTCCTCAAATACCCCACTCTGACACTAGCCACGCAGTGGAATTTAAAATAGAAGAACGTGGAAGTCAGCGCAGATGTGATGCTATCCTTACCTGATTTGGGGAGTGGTGGCTCAGCGGTCTAGCTGTATGCCTCTCACCAAGGCGGTCCGGGTTCGATTCCCGGTCAATGCATGTGAGATTTTCGAAGTGAAATGCCATGTCCTGTGGTTCGGATTCCACGTAAAAAGGAGGTCCCGTGGCTCATGATCTCAAGATTAACGGTCACGTTAAACTACAAGCTTCCTTCTTTCTTTCTTACCTGATTTGTCGCACAACTGTTTCTTGAGCTCTGATTGTTGGGAGAAACTGTTTCATAATGAAAAAAAAAGTGTTATAATGACCCTCATTATGATACAGTTTTCTGACATATAATATTTACATTTCGACATCGTCGAACATAATATTAACATTTCGACATCGTCGAACATAAAGTATAAAATGATCTTAAGGTCTTAAATGGCTTAACTGTAGGTTCTTCGTATTTTTTCTGTGGGTTTGAAACCTTTAATTCCTGAATTTGACAATATAATACAATGTCAATATTACAAACAATTTCACCAATGTACCTTCACTGCAGCCATGTGGGAGACCAGGTATTTCATAAGAGATTTAACGAACAGTGTACCACATCTAAGTTTGTGAGCATTTTCCTGAATACATAAATAGGCTTGTTTCAAAATGATTCGACAATAAGTTTATATTATTGTGTAAAATAGTCTACATCTTTATTCATTAAATCAGATCTCTGACTATTAAACAGCCATTTTCTACATCTGAAAATTAAAATATCGGTACGTGTTTGAGATGACATCATTTACGTTTACTTATCTCTTTATTTTGAAAATGCATAGATATTTATATTTGAACTGCAGCCAATGGCCATAGCAGGGCATTTCAAATGTACACCCGATGGTTTTCCAATTTCAATGTCAAGTAGGTCCAACTTAAGCAACCAGACGCCACTGACACTGACACCCAGCGGCGAACGCTGGAACTTGATAGAGCGTTTCTAACCCAATATCATTCATATTTTGGCTACATGCTACCAACTGTAGTTGTAGGTTCTTTTACATGCCATAAATCTATGTCATTGGCCCGATGACTCCAACTGGGTTTGAACCCGTGATATTTGGCATAGCAGTTCAGCATGGTACCGACTACGCCACCGAATCCATGCAGAGATATCCTACCGAGACATGCTTCTGATTTATAACCGACTGGCTGCGTGGCTCAGCGGTAACGTTCTCGCCTGCTGTGCCCAAGGTAGCAGGATCTAATCCTGGCGTAGTCAGCTGGCATTTAAGGGTGCGTAAATGCGAGGGAGCCGTGTCTGTAGATTTACTAGCACGTTAAAGATCCCCTTCAGGGCAAAATTCCGGCACCCCGGCATCTCTAAAATCCACAGTATTTAAAAGGGGCCAAAACCCATACTATTAGTATTGATTTATAGACCTAGTTCTGTTGTTTCATTGGAAAGCTTTATAATACTTTCTACTGCGTATCCCAATTAATTGGGGTCGCCGGAGCCAACCAGGCTCATTTTGGGTATGGTCGGATGCCCTTCCTGACGCCGCATTTTTTTAAAGGTTTGGGGCAGATGACCTCGTAGTTCCGCCCCTTAAAACAACAATAACCAACTAAGGTGAAAATTCCACCCCGCTGTCACCGAGATTGGAACTCCGGCCGTCCGGGTGATCGACGAGCAGCTAAGCCACTGCGCCATCACACTCCCTTTGATAAGCTTTTAATACTAGCCTAAAATCCATAGCTCAAATCTTACCTTTTAGGGTCCTTTTAATAGAATGTCTTCTCAGCCGGTCAACACGAATACACCCAATTATATTGGGCGAGGAGTAAAAATTACTTTCCCTGTGTTATTGTGTAATTCATAATACAATAATTACTTATGCACTTAATAAAACGATTCTCATACAACCCCCCCCCCCCATTTATGTCAGAAGTGTTTTACTAAGTGTATAAACAATTCATGTTTTTTATTTCAGGCACTAGGAGATAAATTGTCACTTCCCGCCCAATCTAATTGGGTACCGTATACTCGTGTTGACCGACTGAAATGCGATCATATTGGTTACTTAGCAACACTGAAATAATATGGCTTCTAATATCTGATCTGATTATAGAACTGCACATCTCCTCTTATAAAACACATGTTAAATTAAAGATATAACGGTTACACAATGGCTCACATACATTAAATCCAGCAACAATAACATACACCAACACAGCGCAAGCTTCGCGATCTGTAGGTACACTGTGGTTATACGCAGGGACCCGGAACAGAACTGAAATGCGTTACGTACCGCTGTGTTCCACGTTACGTTACGTATGCCATACCGCGGCCCCGAGCTGGCTTGCGGTATCGTTCCGTAACTGTAACTTGGAACTCGGTGCGAGCATGTGGAACGTTACAGCCCTGGAACGGTACAGTCGGAACTCGACTCCCAACTGTACCAAACATCAAGGTACATGTTGGCGGAACGTTGCGTATGGAACGGTACATGACTGGAACGATTCCTCAGCGTTACCAGTAGGAAAGTTACTCTGCGTACCGTTCTTGGTTATCGTAATAGAGTAACTTTTCCACCAGTAACCGGTTACACTGTGTACCGTTCAAAGGTTATACCAACCACCCACCCGGTATCTATGCGTAACGTTCCAGGTTCTCATGTTCCAACGGAAAGTGGAACGGTACAGAGCCTGTAACAGTACAGCAGCATTTCCCAAAATGTATGTAGGCCTACAGACTATTACAGGACTGTTACCGGTACTGCTGTACACTAGCTATTAAAACCATTATGGCTATTACACCGAATTTTTACGTAGACTGTTACGGCAATTACACAGTCTATTTAGTTACCACGGCAATTGTAACAGTGCGTTTATTACACTGTTACGCTGGTTATTACAAACTGTCATATAATAGCCTAATTACACAACAACTACATCAATTACATACCTGTTATCTTATCTAGGGGCATTTCTTTCATGATATCGAAATACTCTATCTAGCCTAAGGATATTTTTCAGTATCTACTGTCCTACCTAGAACCTAGATTAAAAAAATCCTTTTTTCTGCGTCAACAACTATCCCAGTTTGAAGGATGCCATATGCAACTCCAGGCAAATTATTTATTCAAGCATAGGATAATTTCTTGAAATATCAATACAAATCAAAATACTGATTTCAGTCTGAGTGCGTGCCGCATCAGACAGGGCAAGGCAGCTTGCTCGTTTCGATCGCGGTCATACTGTAGCCTACGTAAGAAATATGTCTCCTAAAAACAATACGATGGATCCCATTGATTCGAAATATTTATTGTTGCCCCATATAGAGGTTTGGAACATAGGCTGTTGTTCATCGGTCCATGTAGTTGAGGTTCTTATGGAATTTGTCTGATAGGCCTAAACTTTGTTATTGTGATGTCTGTAGTAACGTGTGTATTTGTAATGAAGGCATGGCTTGGGAAGGAGTAGGCAGTGGCCTTGACTTAGGAACTATCCACGCACTTTCCTGGAGTAGAAGTGGAAAACCACGGAAAACAACTCTAAGATGGCTAAGATGGGAATCCAACCCACCTTCTCGCAATGTTGCCATATAAGGCAGAGTGTAACCTACACACCAAACTTTAGCTCCTTTGTGACCAATAATAGTATTTCTTTTCTAAATTAAACCTCCCGTTCTTGCTTTTCGTTTACTTGTTAGCCTATTTTCATTTAGTAGTGATTGAAGCCATTTTTCAGTGATGCTTAATTCTAATAATGAAAGCTATTCAGTCGGGTTGACCGACTGAAAAGCTTCCTTTATTAATTACATTTATGAAAGATAGGCCGTACGTATGAGAGTGTTTGCATGTGTCCGTCGCCTCGCTCCCCTCCCTAATAAAATCTAAACTGCTGGAGCGATTTCAACGAAACTCGAAACAAAGTGTATATGTCTGCTCCCCCCTATCAATTGAAACACGAAATTTTGTACAGAGGCAGCACTAGAAAAGGGCCCCTCAGTGGCATGTTTATTTTGCCGCCATCTTTACCAAATCTCAATTGTGGCTACTCAATTTGTCAATACTTAACATTAATAAACGACTACCAGGGACCCGGAACAGAACTGAAATGCGGTACGTACCGCTGTGTTCCACGTAACGTTACGTAAGCATACCGCGGCCCCGAGCTAGCTTGCGGTATCGTTCCGTAACTGTAACTTGGAACTCGGTACGAGCATGTGGAACGTTACAGCCCTGGAACGGTACAGTCGGAACTCGACTCCCAACTGTACCGAGCATCAAGGTACGTGTTAGCGGAACTTTAGCTCCTTTATGACCAATAATAGTATTTCTTTTCTAAATTAAACCTCCCGTTCTTGCTTTTCGTTTACTTGTTAGCCTATTTTCATTTAATAGTGATAGAAGCCATTTTTTAGTGATGCTTAATTCTAATAATAAAAGCTATTCAGTCGTGTTGACCGACTGAAAAGTTTCCTTTATTAATTACATTTATGAAAGATAGGCCTATGACATCACATATAGTCCGTGTATGTGTACGTATGAGTGTGTTTGCATGTGTCCGTCGCCTCGCTCCCCTCCCTAATAAAATCTAAACAGCTGGAGCGATTTCAACGAAACTCGGTAAAGTCATAGTACTATTTTGTCCGACCCGACTGTGCTCTTCAAATTTTATTACATCTCACCAATCCAACATGGCAACTGTGCGAAATATTTCACCGGCATTCCATATCTCCGAAACTATTACAGATATCACCCTGACGTTTTGTATGGTGGAAAAAAGCATTAATAGAAGTGTAACGATGGGACTCTCAAAAACCTCTTTACAAAACGAACATGGCGGCCAAGCGAAGTAGTTGTATTTAAATGGACTTTTCTCGCATTTAAACCACCCGAGTGCCGTCACACATGGTACAGCAAATGGTATACACCTTGTAATGCAATGACATCCTATTCAGCTCAATAGTTTACATAACTTCAAGATGGCATCTGTGCGGAATTTTAAAATTAAGGTATAATTTCTTGTGCCCTAATCATGCGATCGAAACCAACGTTTGAACAATGAACCTACGCAATAATAGTCATCTAATAGTGCATAGCTCTATGGCCTACAAAGTATATAAAAATCCAATATGGTGACCATCCGAAATATTTAGACGATTCTCAATGTCAACTAATCTGTGACAGCAATCTAACTTAATTGTTTTTTTAACCACGAGATGCCGCCAGTGTCAAATTTTAAAATCACGTTTTTAGCCTATTTCTATTTATGAAAAAATAGGCTTATGAGATCACCTTTTGTCCGTGTGTGTGTGTCCGAGTGTGTGCCCCCACCCCCCACTAATAAAATCTAAGTGGCTGGAAAGATGCCAATTAAATTCGGTAAGGTCATAGTACTATTCAGGCCGACCACGACCGTGCCCTACAAATTTTATTACGTTTTAACAATCCAACATGGCGGCTGTGCGAAATATTTCACTGGCATTCTATATCTCCGAATCTCAGAAGACTTCTGTTACTTAGGAAGCAAAATAACCAGTGATGGACGGAGGAAAGAGGATATAAATGTAGGTTGTCTCAGGCAAGGAAAGCATTTCTAAAGAAAAGGAATCTATTGACATCGAGCGTGCACTCTATGGAAGTGAAAATTTGGCTATTGGTGCAGCAGAAAAGAGGAGATTTGATGCGTTTGATAAGTGGTGTTACAGGAGAATGATGAAGATCATATGGGAAGATAGGGTTACAAACGAAGAGGTATTAATAAGAGTGGGAGAGGAGAGATGTTTCTGGCGACTGCTTATGAAAAGAAGAGATAGGTTGGTAGGACACATACTAAGACACCCAGGAATAGCAAACTTAGATATGGAAGGAAGGGTCGAGGACAAGAACTGTAGGGGTAGACCGAGATTAGAATATGTTAAAGAGTTTGCCTCGAATTTAGGGTGTGGTAGCTATGTAGAGTTGAAACGCTTGGCTCAGGACAGAGAGGCGTGGAGGGCAGCATCAAACCAGTCAAAAGACTGAAGACTCAAACAACAACATCAGCCGATATGAATGAATTGATAAATATTAAAGACACAAGATAAATGTATAGCGTAACACTAAAAAGTCCTTTGGTATTAAACCTTATATGGTGCACCATAAAGATGGAAGGAAAATTGAACGCCTATATCAACATACCGTAACATGATGTATGAAAATATGATAAAATAATCATTTGCAACAAATTTCAAACATATTTTAAAACTCTATAAATGTCTGATTTTCTTACAGATCACTGCCAGTGGAAGAACGTGGCTAGTATTAAGGGACTTTTTTCAAGAAACAATTTGTGTCTGTGTGTGTATATGTCTGCTCCCCCCTATCAATTGAAACACGAAATTTTGTACAGAGGCAGCACTAGAAAAGGGCTCCTCAGTGGCATGTTTATTTTGCCACCATCTTTACCAAATCTCAATTGTGGCTACTCAATTGGTCAATACTTAACATTAATAAACGACTACCAGGGACCCGGAACAGAACTTAAATGCGGTACGTACCGCTGTGTTCCACGTAACGTTACGTACGCCATACCGCGGCCCCGAGCTGGCTTGCGGTACCGTTCCGTAACTGTAACTTGGAACTCGGTACGAGCATGTGGAACGTTATAGCCCTGGAACGGTACAGTCGGAACTCGACTCCCAACTGTACCGAGCATCAAGGTACGTGTTAGCGGAACTTTAGCTCCTTTGTGAACAATAATAGTATTACTTTTCTAAATTAAACCTCCTGTTCTTTCTTTTGGTTTACTTGTTAGCCTATTTTCATTTAATAGTGATAGAAGCCATTTTTCATTGATGCTTAATTCTAATAATGAAAGCTATTCAGTCGTCTTGACCGAGTGAAAAGCTTTCTTTATTATTCACATTTATGAAAGATAGGCCTATGACATCACATATAGTCCATTTGTGTGTACGTATATGTGTGTTTGCATGTGTCCGTCGCCTCACTCCCCTCCCTAATAAAATCTAAACGGCTGGAGCGATTTCAATGAAGCTCGGTAAGGTCATAGTTTGTCCGACCCCGACTGTACTCTTCAAATTTTATTACATCTCATCAATCCAACATGGCAACTGTGTGAAATATTTCACCGGCATTCCATATCTACGAAACTATTACAGATATCACCCTGACGTTTTGTACGGTGAAAAAATGCACTAATCGAAGTGTAACGATGGGACTCTCAAAAACCTCTTTACTAAACGAACATGGCGACCAAGCGAAGTTGTTGTATTTCAATAGACTTTTCTCGCATCTAAACCATCCGAGCTCCGTCACACATGGTACAGCAAATGTTATAGGCCTACACCTTGTAATGCACCGACATCCTATTCAGCTCAATTGTTTACATAACTTCAAGATGGCAGCTGTGCAAATTTTTAAAATTAAGAGTTAATTTATTGTGTCCTAATCATGCGATCTAAGCCAACGTTTGAACAATGAACCTACGCAATAATAGTCATCTAATAGTACATAACTCTATGGCCTACATATATTACAATCCAACATGGCGAGCATTCGAAATATTTAGACGGATCACAATATCTGTCTATGACAGCAGTCAAACTGAAATTTTGTATGTCGATAGAGGCTATAAACATAAGTTCGCCTATGGAACATTCAATAACCTGGAGACCACAAATCCAACCTGGTGGCGACGCGTAATGTGAATGGACGTTACTCGCGATTTAACCATCCGAGCACAGTGAAACTTGGTATGGTATATGCTTATACAAATTTAAATCCACTGGCATTTAATTTATTTCAATTGTTTTCAGAACCACAAGATGGCAGCTGTGCGAAATTTTGAAATCTCGTTTTTACTATTTCTTGTAGCTTGCCACGGTGGGTGAGTGGTTATAGTGTCGGACTACCAACCCCAAGATTGCAGGTTCGCCCCTGGCCATGGTAAGTGATTTTTGAAAGGCGACAAAAATCACGACACTCATGTCATACGTTGTTGGCATGTTAAAGAACCCATTTGAATTCAGTAGGCCGTGTTCAATGGCAAAATTAATCTCGGGATTTTCCGCCAACACAAAGTTCCACCATTCTCTACTTGAAAGCGCTGTAGTGTCAAGGAGTTTAGATATCTAACCTCCTTGACTTTCATAGCGTTCAAAGGAACGACGAAATTCGACATGCAAGCTACCCTCTGGGTGTCAATTAGCAAAGCTTGCACCAGGCACCCGAGGCCATACGATATTATTATTATTATTATTATTATTATTACTATTTCTTGTGTCCTAATCATGCAATTGAAGTTTGAATAATACACATACACAGTAATCTTCATGTAATAGTACATAACTCTAAGGCCTTCACATATAAAAATCCAACATGTCGGCTATCCGATATATTGACACGGTTCTCAAGATCTACGAATCTATTACTGCAATCAAACTGAAATTGTGTATGTTGATAGAGGCAATTAACATATGTACAGTAGGATATATGAAAATAGGCTGTATTTTCCTTCACGGAACTTCTTGTTATTTCTTGTGTCCTAATTATGCGATTGAAGTTAACTAATACATTTACGCAATAATCTTCATGTTTTTATATTATTATTTTATGCGTATGGCTTTTAGTGCCGGAAGTGTCCGAGGACATGTTCGGCTCGCCAGACACCCATGGAGTGAGCTACAAGTACCGTCACGTGTAGAGTGTTGTCTGGGGGAGGAAAGTGTGAATGAAAGGACGAGGAATTGGAAGGTAGCAGTTGTGGCATATAGTTAGGGACCAACCTCGGCATTTGCCTGGAAGGAAGATAGGAAACTACAGAAAATCATCTTCAAGGTTGCCGGTCGGGGGATTCGACCCTCCTTGCCTACCGGATGTGAACGACCACGGCTAACTCACCCGGTATTTCATGTAATAGTAGTCTACATAACTCTATGGCCTGCATACCGCATGGTCCACTAGCCCCTTGCGATCCAGTTTTATGCATCCTGTCACATGTACTACAATTCTGAAAGACATCGGCCCCTCTCCCAAAACTGGGGTAATATAACGAGATGTGTATTTACGGGCTAGAAGACAGCAGGAATCGTGAGCACCACTATTAATTCAGTATGGGTATCTAGAATGAACCCGTAAAACGAGCACAGATACGCAGAACACGTACTTGAAAACGGAGGTGCACGCACAGACCAAGGGCAGGTATTGTTTAGACTGGAAGGTGCACGATGCAGGTCAAATGTCGCGGTAGCTCACATGGCAAGCGCGCGATTGGGCGTGCGATAATTGACAGGGCTCGAAGGTTCAAGTCCAATGATTTTTATTTGTTTTATTTTATTTTTTTACATGCAGTTGCCTGGCAAGTGGCGAGGTTGTATACTTAATAGTTTTCACGGACTGATTTGTTATTTATTTTTTCTTTCATTATCGTTTTACCTTCCTGGGTTGGCTTTTCCCACGGACTAAGCGAAGGATCCAACATCTACCGCCACTGAGTGGCAGTGTCCTGCCGTTTGAGGCTCTGAATCGGGGGATACAACTGGGTAGTGTGACTAGCACTTCGCCCAGGCGGCCTCACCTGCAAAGTGAACAGGGGCCTGATGAGGGGATGGGAAGAGTGGGAGGGATAGGCAAGGAAGAGAGAAGAAGGCGGTCGTTAGGTTAGGTACCATTCCAGCATTTTCCCGAAGACAACATGGGAAACCACGGAAAACCACTTCGAAGATGGCTGAGGTGGGAATCGAACCCACTCTACTCTTCTCTCCTAGGCTGAGTAGACCTCGTTCCAGTCCTCATACCATTTGTCAAATTTCTTGGCAGAGCCCGGTATCGAACCTCGGACCTCCGAGGTGGCAACTACGCACCCTGACCACTACACCACGGAGACGACACTATTTGTTTATTTGGTTCTGTAAAAGACCATGTCACTGCGGAGGCCCGGGTTCAATTCTCGGCTCTGCCACGAAATTTATTTCTGGTCTGAGGCCTGGAACGGGGTTCACTCAGCCTCGTGGGGCACACAAACTTTGGAGAGGCAGGTTCGTTTCCTGCCTCAGCCATCCTGGAAGTGTTTTTCCGTGGTTTCCCACTTCTCCTCTAGGTGATTGCTGGGATAGTTCCTTTCGACAGGACCACGGCATATTTCTTCCCACTCCCTTCGCTGCCCTTTCCTTCATTAAACCCAAGTTCGTAGTCACTTAGGCGATTGTCTTGTCACCATCCCTAGTTGTATCTGCTGTCAAGGTGTGTTCAGCTCCGAGACACCGTCCTGGAAATCGACGGTAAAGGACTGATCCCTCGCAAAGTCCGAGGGTAATGCCGAGCTTGGAGGGTAAGCGATGAAATAAAAAGAAAAAGAAAAGAAGACCGTGTGTATTGTTGCATAAGCTAAGGTGCTGGATTGGACAAGGATGAGGAGGTGATTGTCTCTGGCTAGGGCACAGGCAACCAGTTAGCTACGTCTTACATGTTCCAAGTTTCGTAGACCAGAGGTAGGGCAAAGTGTGCCCCATTGGAACGATAACAACATGCGATGGCATGTCAGTATGTAGCTGCGTGAACTCCCTCCTTCGAAGCAATTCACAATACAAAGCTTATTCACTGCCTCGAGATGTATTCCAGCGATGAGTATATGAATACGTTACTTATCTATGGAGAAGCTCGGCAGAATGCATACCAGGCGCATCGCCTGCACCAAGCACGCTATCCGGATAGACAACAACCGACAGGCATGGTATTTCGGAGTGTGGAAAGACGCCTGAGAGATACTGGATCACTGAAAAAAAAAAAGAAAAAAAAACACGGCCTGTTTGAGATCATCGCGTCTTCTGCTCACAATGAAGTGGTTGTGTTTAACGCTAGCCGGCGTAAACCTCATACTACCACACGGGCCATTGCACAGGAGACGAACATCAGCCGAGCGTCTGTTATGCGGATATTGCATTCCCACTGGTTTCACCCGTACCATCTGCACTTACACCAGGAGATACATGGTCATGATTTCGATGCCCGGGTGGCGTTCTGTCAATGGATCCTACAGCATGTGGAAACTGATCCGGCTTTTCTAGCGACCATCTTATTTACGGACGAAGCACGATTCCACAACAATGGAACCGTTAATCGCCATAATATGCATTACTGGAGTGTGGATAATCCCCATTGGGTGCGACAGACATCCTTTTATGTACACCCCTGTGTGGGTTGCGGGTTAGAATACACCCACGGTATGCTCTGCCTGTCGTAGGAGGCCACTAATAGGGCCGACAAGACAGACTGACATAACTGGCTTTGATTTTGAAGAGCCCCTGTGGATGGGAAGAGCAGAATTCATCCACGGTATCCCCTGACTGTCGTAAAAGGTGACTAATAGGGGGGCCCCATTAAGGTCTTTTTCGACTTCCGGTCCCATTTTTTGTTTGACCCTTAGAAATAAACGTCATGCAGCCTGGGGAAGGGCCACCAACTTGGCCATCTGGCCAGAAAGCCTGGACGGTATTCCCCAACCCGTCAGGTGGGTGTGCTATGTACCCTTGCAGTAGTATCCGCCTCACAGCGGAGGTCCCTGCACGGCCGAATACTTGCGCCGAACATATAACTGTGCTTGCCGAGGGGTAAGTGCCTGCTCAGGGCACTAGGACCCCGGGCAATACTTACTATCGCCAGGTAGGTATTGCATTAGCTGGGTGGCGCCAACAGTGATGGCCCTCGTTCGGAGTAGGTAGTATTCGGGGAGGATGATTTTGGGATGACGCGAAAGCGGCCCAAAAAATCATCAGAGGGTGAACCCCTTAAAAAGTCGTCTCTTGAGTGTCGGATCAGGGATGAAACTTTCAATGCACGTTTCCCTGTTGACAAGTCACCTCGCTTCCTGGTTGCTTCCAGGACAGACGGGGGTGATTTCAAAGTGGTGAAATCAATAATCTTTTCCGAGGAATTCGAGGGGAAATTTGGAGATCTAAACGGGATTTCCAAGCTCCGGAACGGGCAGCTCCTGCTGCATACAATGAACCGGTCGGTGGAGAAAGGAACTAAGTCACTTTTTCTTAGTTTTCAGGAGAGACAAAAAACTGTCTTATTATTAAACTAGTTAACAGAATGTACTGAAATTTTCCAAATTTGTTGAGAATTAAATTGTACACACTGGATATGGAATAATTTTCCTCTATTCTAAGAAGTTTATTAGAAAAAGAATTACCAAAATTTGTAACATAGTTCCTTTCTCCAGTCGACGAGGGAATTTAGCGCATTTCATGTGAGTAACCCATTTAAAATTACACACATTTGAAATAAATGTAAAATTTATTAATTAACTAATAAAAAACTACCATAAACTAAACTAATTCACAGAATTCAATGTTGTAAATAGTTCATATCACAATGAATCATCACTTGCGGTTGGCCATTTCAATATCTCTTCATAAAAGAGTTCAGCGTCTTCCCCGTGGACGTACTTTACCAGTTTCTGAATATCATCGATTTTCTTTTTATTGATTCTTACTTTTCTTCCAGTGTACATCCTTTCCAAACTAATATGAAATGAAGCAAGCTTAGTTTTTGCCAGATTAAAGGAATGACTGACACAGCTGTTTATAAAAGGGTAGGCAGTCACTACTCCAGGTTTCGTTGATTCATAACGAAATTCTTTGAACGTTGACAAAGAAAAACTTTGCTTTTCTTGCCGAGGCAGTTTTTGATGTGCCGTTTCCCTAGACAGTACGTTCTTTTTGTAATGACAAGGCCACCATGTGTCAAAATCCATTATGTCTTCACTTTGCACCATAATGACTGTAACGTCTGAAATACTGTTTGCTATGATTTCGACATACTCTTTTGGGGTGTAAATTCGGTCACGTTTCCGTATTTTCCTCTTCAATGTTCCAAACACGCGGTCACAAGGGAGAAACGAGTGACCTCTTTCGGGAAATGTGTGAATAATATTTTTAAATTTATTGGTGTCTGTCAATGCAAGGCACATCCTTATTACGGTATTATTTTTATTTTGACCGGGTGCTCCGTCTGAAAACAGGTGTACTTCTTTAACATTCTTCGGTATGTAGTTTTCAATATAGACTTCATTCGCTCCCTTCTTGGCTTCACCTTCATGATATAGGTACACCGTGGAACGTCTGGACTTGATATCGTAAATGCAGAAACAGTTAACCCATAGCTGACGTAAATAGAATGTTTCCTACACAGGAATATTTGGCTGAGGCAGATTTTGCATATAGTCAAAAGCTAGTCCAACAATGTCTTCCCTGACCATACATTCTTGCTCAGTTATTTTAATGAACTTATAAAACTTCCTGCTGCGCCGCTTGTGAATATCCAGATCAAGTTGTGCACCTCTTTTACTACTGTCACTTATATGCGGACTTTTAACTTAGCCTCAAGTTCCTCACATTTGCCACTTACGTCAATTTGGGGGCGACCGAAAGAAAAATTAAAATTTTCACGAAAATATTTCCTATAGAAGTCGTATTTCACTTACTTCTGGATACTTCATGAGGAACATTTCGTGCATAGTTTTCAGATCCAAACGAGCATCTAAGTATTTCATTTCCTTCCCAGAATAGTGAGTTTCTTTGAGTGGGTAAGATCTGATGTGTTTATCTATCAAATTATTTACAGTTTCAGAGATTTTGGTAGTGGATGGATTTGTTCCACGCATGTCCTTTGGAATTTCACCTTTAACTAGCAATTGGCAAATACGAAAAACACGTTTCTGTGATACGGCATGAAGACTGAGAAAAGCACGTTTGCAGACACTAACCCGTCTACCACTTGAGATAACATAGTAAGCAAAGGAATGTTGTTTCTTGATACTATCGATTTCACCGACAACTTTTCTTGGCCTCCTTTTCTGAATGTCACCTGCCAGAATTAACCCTTGTAGATAAACATCCTGGCTGTTTTTGTTGCCAATGTTTAAAAAGTTTGAAAGTATTTCGATCCGAACATCCTCGCTGATACGTTCGAAACATTCCATTTGGCATCTGAAATGAAGTAATCGCCAAGCATAAGCATATAACACAGCTGTGGATTTTATATCATAATCAACTTGTTAAATGGGTAAAGGACAGTACTGTTAACATACCTGCAGTCAGTCAGCACCAATAGATTTTCCGGGAACTGGTTTCCCACTATTGTCATTATATGGTAACCCGTGAACTCTTGCCTCCTTAATTCTCTTCCTCTTGTGCTCACTGTCATTTCGCTTTCGTTTGGGAGACATTGTGAAATATTGCATTCATTATCTTACAGCAACCATCAACAATAACAATGACACATCACGAAGTTGGCGCCAAGTTAAGGAACAGGTGTGTTATGCTTGCCGCGTGCTGTAAGCTGTTGGCAGTCTGTTGGCGGGACGTGACGTGCTGTGGAGAAAGGAACTAAGTCAGTGACTTGATTCGTTTCTCCTCAGTATGTAATCTATCGACCTCGTGTTTCTCCCACAGGGAGTATCCAAACATAGTTCTTTTCATGACAGTACGGTGCGTCTTGGTCTGTTTAACACATTTACTTAAAAACATAGTAGTGGACAAAAAGTGACTTAGTTCCTTTCTCCACCGACCGATTCAAGCCGGCAGCAAACCGAAACGTTGCTGGAATGCACGCATTTCGGCGAAATTCCCGTTAAGGTCTCAAAACACAAAATGCTGAATGAGGTCCGTGGAGTTATTTTCCATCGTGACCTAATTTTGAATAACGATGCGGAATTGTTGCGGGATCTCGGGAAGATAGGCGTCACCAAGATTAGGCATATCACCCGAAAGATTGGAAAGAACAGCGTCGATACCGGCGCTTTTATTCTCCATTTTGAGGGTGATGTTTTACCTAAGCAGGTGTAGGTCACATCGTACCACTGCGAAGATCGACCGTACATCCCTCCACCTATGTGCTGTTATCAATGCCGGAAATTCGGGCATGTTTCTGCCAGGTGCACTGCCAAGGCCGTGTGTAGAAAGTGTGGCAAGGGGACACATGAGGGTGAGAGGTGTACGCCTCCCCCTATTTGTCCTAACTGCCAAGGAAGCCACGATCGAAGCAGTGCCCTGAGTTCTGTAAAGAAGCAAAGATCCAAGAAATCAAAACATTTGATCGGCTTTCATATCACGATGCTCGCAAGAGGTACCGTGATATGAATGCCCCCGAACTTTGGGTAACGTTTGTGGCTGCAGCGACGCCCTCATTCACCCCTGCTGTCACAGTTCCCAGTGTAGTACCCTCAACGTCCGGTTATTCAGCAGATTTGAAATCACCCCTCGCTGTACCAGTGAAAATTGGCTGCCTTATTCGGCCACGGGAAAGAAGGCGACATTTATTCCATCTGTATGTCTACCCCTTATTATTCCCGTTTTCCAAGGGGGTCGGGGATGAGATGCGATGGAAGTCCTTGTGGCGATGGTTTTTACGGCCGGATGCCCTTCCTGACGCCAACCTCAGGAGAGGAGTTAATGAGAGATGAAATGAATGACGGTGAATGAAACTGGGCAAGGATGTGGAAGGAAGCGGCCGTGGCCTGTCAGAAGGTACCATCCCAGCATTTGCCTGGTGTTGAAAATGGGAAACCACGGAAAACCATTTCAAGGACGGCCGACGGTGGGGCTCGAACCCACGCGTCTACCGAGTCAGCAGAGAGTTTGGCCCCATGGCCCAATGCTGCGCTTTAGCCAGCGTAGCCACTACTGTCGGTGCGACAGTTATTCCATCTAAACCGGCGAAATCGGAGAAGAAGTCCTCATCTTCTCCGAACCGGTCGGCTAACACGTCTTCCCCAGCTAACGGGGGAAAGAAGAGTTTGTCGACCAGTCCTTCTTCCAGTCCACCCGATATGACAAAAGTTGTAGTGGAGAAGAGAGAGACGGTTCATCGCCGTCTCTCTGCCCTCCTCCTGACGGAGTGGCTACTGTCTCTGCTGGCCTCTCCGCTCCCACGACCATCAAGGGAGCAAAGCCGGCTGAAGCCAAACCCATCCGTATGGAGGAACTCCCCTACAAATAGTAAAAAAAGAGCGGCGGAGGAGATAGGAACGGTTCAGTGCCGTTTCCCCTAGAGACAGGGCTGCTCAGGTATCTGCTGGCCATTCCACTCCCACCACCACCAGTGGAGCGGTGTCAGAAGGAGCGGCCATGTTTTTAAGGAACTGGCGTCTGTGGGGAAGGGACCACATACTTCCCCAAATAGACGTCAGCGCTGATCAAGAAAGAAATCTCTTCGGGACGTGTCGGGGACAGACACCCAGTCTTAGGACTGAGGTAAAGTCCTCGACACTGCTCTCGCTCTTCCCGAAGAGCGAGACTCGTGAAGTCCGACGAGGACCACGCGCCATTCAGGGGAGTGCCCGCTTCATTTTCTTCGTCTTCGGACGGAGATGTGGAGATTGAGGTGTGCTCTCCTGCCCCATCATTCCCAACTAGAAATGGGGAATAGTGGCAAACGGTCAAGCGTAAGTAGAAAACCCACTTCTACTTAAGTCCACACCATGGCACTATTACAATGGAACTGTAATAGCTATTCTGGTCATCTCACAGAGTTACGTCAATTAATATCTTCGTTTTCGGCAATCATGGTCTGTCTTCAGGAATCCAGGTTCCGTCCTGGACATGAGACAACAATGCGTCACTTCAAACTCTTCTCTAAAGACCGGGTGAGTAGGAATAAAAGAGCGGTTCTGGCGCAGGGGCTAATGGGCAGATGGCCGCCGCGCGCAACCAGCACTATGTTATTCTTATGGAGGGGTCATTCAGAGCTGGTGCAGTGGCTAATGGGCAAGATGGCCTCCACGGCCTGAGACCGTGGATGACGTCACAGGGAGAGGTCGGCCGTGTAGTTGCTAAATGGAATATTTATAATTATTATTATTATTTGGTAATTGATCATGTGCAATCCTGACCAGCTTTATATTGTCAACCACTTAGTGTAGTGGCTAGCATTCTTAGCTGTTATTGCTAAGGCCCGGGTTCGATTCCTGGCTCTGCCAAGAAATTTAATTTCTGGTCTCACGAGTGGAACGGGGTACACTCAGTCTTGTAAGGCAAAAGTGAGAAAAGGCGGGTTTTAATTCATACCTCTGCCGTTCAGCCTAACCCAACTTCATTTAACCTCACCTAACCTAACCTAACCTAACCTAACCTAACCTAACCTAACTACAAAGTGAGAGCAAATATGAAAGCAAATGTGAAAGCACGCATAATAAACTAAGTTATAACCTAACCTAACTTCACCTAACCTAACCTAACCTAACCTTACTTAACCTAACCTAGCCTAACCTAACTTAATATTGCGAGCAAAAAAAAGTAAGAGCAAAAAGTGTAAGAAAAAAAAGTAAGAGCAAATGTAAGAGCACAAATAATAAACTTAGTTATAACCTAACCTAACCTAACCCAACCTAACCTAACCCACAGAAACCTCATTTAAAGATTTTAGATGTTACATTTTAACATTCTACATTTTAACATTTTAGATTTTAATTTTTTTCATTTTACATTTTTTAGATTTTTTATATTTTGTATTTTAGATTTTAGTTTTTTTTTAGATTTTAAATTTTAAATTTAAGATTTTTGATTTTAGATTTTAGATTTTCCGAAAAGAGTAAACTACAAGGTCACATACTTAACCTCACCAAACCTAACTTTACCAAACCTAACTTAAGCTAATCCAAAGGCTAATGCACATACACAAAGTATATAAGAGCACATGCTACTAGCCTTATGCTAGTCTTATAGGTTACTGTACAACATGATCACTACCCCAACCGGGTATTTTTTTTTCATTTTGTTGATTACACATTTGTCAATTTTCCAATTTCCCACATTCTGTTTTTTTAAATGTCAGTTTTAAGTTTTTCCAATTTCATAATATGGAAACATGGATTTTGCATTTTGTTGTTTACACATTTATCAATTTCACAATTTCCCATTTACAGTTTTTAAAATGTCAGTTTAAAGTTCTTCAATTTCATGTTATTGAAACATGGATTTTCCAATTTGTTGTTTACACATTTGTCAATTTACCAAATTCCCATTTACAGTTTTTAAAATTTCTGTTTATTGTTTTTTCTATTTTGTCAATATGGAAACATGGATTTTCCAATTTGTGTTTTACATGTTTTGCATTAGGAGTGGAGAGAAGTGGGTAGTAATTAAAAATGTACAAACAGTGTACATACAATATTTTTTATTTTAAATACATGTACACTATTTACACATAATACATTTTTATATTCTTTTTTGTTATAAATTGTACAGTTGTTTTTATTTTGTTTTCTATTTTTATTTATTTTTGAGTATGAATATAATTTTTCTTTTTGTGTTTTTCTATTTTTGTAGTGCTATTGTTTTAATTTTTTAAATTGCTTTGTTTTATGTATTTGCTAGATGCATGCAGAGGATTTTGATATTCAAAACTTAACTCTTTAAGCATGGTCAATGATTGAGTAATGACCATAGGCATGTGTACCTATACCATTAGCATCAATTACACTTTTATCATCACCAGGACCCAAAGCAATTTTGTTTAGTCTTATAGATGATATGTCATGTTGTTCAGAAGCGATAATGTTCATGGGTATTCTTTTTACATTGTTTTTCATGACACAATTCTTATAATCTTGAAAGCTTATACAATTTTTGACAACACCTCTGTTAATACCTTTAATCTTTTTGATTTCTTTACCATTTATGTCTGAAGCGTACATTTTAGCTCTAAGTCCAACAAATGCTTTTATAATTTGTCCACAAGCCTCGTCTTTACATTTCCCCAACGTTTTCTTGTTTGATGTAGAGTAACATATGTGATTAGTAGGATAATCTGATGTGTCCAGGTGTTCTAGGAAATCCAACTTGTCTTGATATACATCTTGGGTGTTAACCAAATAAATGAACGAGTCGGTATCCATATACATGAGTTTAAGATTGTTCATTCCATAATAGGGTAGCAGGACATCATAGTGGTGGGAATACATGAGAGTTTTTGAAATATCCAGTATACACATTCGAATATATATAGGCTTATTGAATACAATGTTACGTTTAGCCATGAGGAAAGCAGCTAGGTTAGGAACATAAATTGTTCTGTCAATAAATGTCGGCTTTGCTATTAGCTTTTCTGCCTCTTGCTGTCAGTCACAAGACGTATGTCTATTCTTTTACGGATATTTTCCATTGTTTTTCCAAAAATGGCATTGTTGAATAATTTGTACAGATTTTTCTCAAAATCATTTTTGGCTTGTTTTCGAAGGTTGTTATTAAAATCAACGTAGGCCTTTAACCAAGGTCTTTGCTTAAACTTTAACACTCGATGAATTGTTATCAATTTTATTCCATGACCTAAAGCCTGTTTTAATGCCATGTAGTGAACAACATATCGCTTTCGATTTCCAAGATGAGGAATTAGTTTTTTCAGAGACGAATCTTTAGGTTGTGTACACTCTGGTAGGATAGGTAAATCGTTGTGTAGATCATGAAGGTCAGATGGGTAATCAACATCAACGTCTAGAATGTATCCCACAGGATCGTCGTTCTTTAGTTTTTCTAGATCAACAGTATCTGGAGAAACCCACTGAAATCCACCATAAGGAAGGGAGTGGCACATAGCCCACCCGTATTGGTTGTTGGCATCATCGTAGGTAATAAACTGCGATGGTTTCTCAGAATCATAGGTTTCCATGTATTTATTGTTAGCTTCAGCATACCGATGAGACACTTGGCATATGCCTCCACGTATTCCAGACTCGATTAAAAGAATCTGATCGTAATCCTGTAGCAATTCCAGTTCAATTCCTGTGTAAAGGAGCATTGCCTCGAAACTTAAACCAGGTGAAGTAAAAAAGTGTGCAGCATCCACTCGGTGTGTTTCTAGTGTTTTGTTTCTAAACGTTTCAAAGCTGTCTGCAAGAAGGAGTACATCTGAAGTTAGGTAGAGGTCACTATATTTCCCTAGAGTTTTAATGTTGAACTGTTTCCAGACATTTTTGGCATGTTCATAGTCTCCTTGACTAACATTTTCCTGACTTAATTTGTTAAAGAATGCCTCTTTTGGAGGTAAACACGTTTCACTTAACTTTTCCCATGAGTCAATGTAGTCATAACAAAATACCCCTTCGCGAGTCATGAGCATTGCATTTTCTTTCCCAAAGTACTTGTCTGTTTCAGGGTATGATGTTAAGTTGGAAACTAAGTTTTCCAAACTACTCGGCATTAACCGAAACGTATCCACAAATCTAAGCTTAACATTTCCTACATATTTGGTAAAGGAAATGTACTTTTCTTTGGAGTTAGCGATAACATCCACTCTCTCAGTAGTACACCCCAATTGCTTTACAATGAAATTTGCGTCGTAGCCACTCATATTATGTAGAAACACAGGAACGGGGTTTCGTGTTTTACACCTCAAATTACAGTTATTGTGATCACTTCCACGGTATTCCCCTGTAATATGGCAGTGGTCTCGAACTTTCCAGTCCTGTTGGGTAAATGGTTTTTGACACAAATAACAGGTTTCAGAACATTGGAACTCTGCTTCTTGAGCCTGAGTTAAGGTCTTTGGAAGATTTAAGCTGTAAAGGCGATCAATTTCATTAGCTATTGAGATCAAACAGTCCATAAACTTTTCTGCAGCGTCAGGCCCACGATAAATAACAGGTTGGCTTGAAAGATTTGTCTTTATGTGTTCCACAGCAGGTGAGGGTTTAACGTATATACCAAAGCTCATAGGAACATGACTCTGGTATGGCACTGTATAACTTGCCTCAGGTTTAGGTAGACATGTTTGATAGGGTACGAGTATACTTTCAAAATCTGCATAGATAACGTAAGGTATTCTCAGCATTTTTTCAACATTTAAGAATTTGACAATGGGCTTTTTAATAGGCATTTCAACCCTAGCAATGTCATGCTGGACACACAAAGCTCTATGTTCTTTCAATTTTTCCATTCCTTGTTGTCCATATCGATTATCAAAGTGTGTAAAACACCGTTTACACGTATATATTTTATGTTCATAGCGGGTAATCTGATGTCTTACTAGTTTATCAAAATCTTTGATAAAGGCGTAGTGGTTCTGGCCGGATGATGAACATAGCAGAAGGAGGTCGCGATGGTCTTGCAGCTCTTGATCCACAACCTTCAGAGGGAACAATTTGTTGTCTTGTTCCAAACCAAATACATTAATGGATATATCGTTGGCTTTTTCAAATTTGGGAATGTCAGCTAGTAATGTAGGAAATGATATTACAGAAAAATCATACTTGTTTTCCAGGTCCTTGTATTTACTAATGCGTTGAGCATCCTTTTTAACCAGTTTTGCTAAAATGGCATACATAAAACACCTTTCATCATTCCAATTTTCAGGATTAATGCAGGCTTTTCTTGCTTTTATAGCTGCTGGTAATGGAATATATGTGCTGCCACGCAAGGGATTGTACTTATTTATTTTCAATCCTACTCCTTCCACTGCTAACAAAGCCCAATTACTGCCTTTTAGCTCAGATTCTTCCATTTCCGTAGTTAACTTTGTAAATTGTGTTTCCAAGAAACTACTCAACTCTGTTTCCAAAAATAGGGCCTGATTTCGTGTTTTAAAAGCACGATCTGTAATTTCATTGGTAGATGTATGAATGAATCTACATTCAGCCACAAGATTAACTTTTATCGACTTGTGCATTGCTAGTTCTTTCTGCATAGCTTGTATTATTTGCTGTTTGGACTCTTTAAGGTATGAATTTAAATCTTTGCACGTATCGCAACGAATGAAATAGGATTTAAGTCGACCTTGAAAAGATGTCTCATATTCAATAAGTCCATTTTTGTCAGGGACCAATGACAGTAGGTAATGTTTTATAGGCTCAGATTTTTGTCTTTTAGCTGCCGACACAACATTACAACATTCTTCATGACGACGTCCATTGTAGGCATTGTTGAATTTATTGCCACACGTTTTACACTCATGAAATTCACCACACGATACTTCATGTCGCTTCCTATGATAGTCTCGAAGAAAAGTCTTTCCACACTCTTTACACATATAGCTAGGAATGGCTTCTTCCATTATGAATGTTGATTTCTGCAAACAGCTGCTTACTGCGTATCACAAGGCTAGAGGTTGGTCGGTGAGACGGTCTTTCACGATGTGAACACCGTGAGAGGTAGTAGTCAACTGGTGATATTCTTGTGAAGGGCCCTCTAATATACCCCTATTCTAGACCAACAGCTCTTTACAGCGTATGACAGGGCTGTATACTGGATAGTGAGACGGTCTTTCACGATGTGAACACTGTAACAAGTAGTAGTCAACTGATTATATACTTGCTAAGGGTTCTCTAATATACAATATTCAAGACCAACAGCTACTTACTGAGTAGTACAAGGCTGTACAATAGTTGTTTTGACAGTCTTTCACGATGTGGTCACTGTGAATGGTGGAAGTCAACTGATGATATTCTTGATAAGGATCCTCTAATGTACCCCTGGTTAAGGGTAATAGCTGTTCACTGCTTATGACAAGGCTAAAGACTGGTTGCTTCAACGGTCTTTCACAATGTAAACACTGTGACAGGTAGTAGTCAACTGAAAATATTCTTATGGCCTACTCAAGGTTATCAGGTACTTACTGCATATCAAAAGGCTGTACACTCATGTGTGTTAGGCACTCTTTCTTTCTAAGGACCCCAATATTCCCTACACAAGGCTATACATGTTAGTTCTAAACACTTAGTGATTAATTGTATATTCAATTTTTGTACAAAGCTTATACAAGCACTTTTTTTATGAGGTAAAACTTTGTTAAATAGCTGCATGTGACACGCAAAGTATGTTTTCGCTATCTAGCGGTGACTATGAGAACTACTTGAACGACCAGCATTCTACCTAGCGCTCCATTTCAACACTCGCTCACTGAACGAACAGCATGCTATCTAGCGGTCGATATCAATACTCCTCAACTACCAGCCTGCTACCTATCGGTCAAAATGACAACTCACTCAACTACCAGCATGTTACATGGCTTTTTTGTCAGGTTTTTTTGTTGGCTTTTTTGTTGGCCTTTAGTGGCTTTTGTTGGCTTTTGTTGGCTTTTGTGTTGGCTTTTGTTGGCTTTTGTATTAGCTCTTTCATATTTGCTCTTGCTTGTGGGGGCTTATTTGGTCTTGGAAAGTATGTCAGTCCTTTTTTATGGCTGCAAAATGCTTACAGCCATGTTTGTAAGCAGAAACAACAACAACAACACACAAAATTCCAAAAAAAAATCCAAAGTACTCTAAGGTTTATCAATGACTCTCTACTCTTACACTTACCTCTATCCCGTGCATAGTCAAAAAATTAGTGTATTTTTCAAACTTTTCAAAAAATATTTGGAAAGTAGGCTATGTCATTAATCTAAAAATCCTGAAAGACATATGTTAACTCCAACACCTACCTCTATACCACTCTCAGTCCAAAAATAGTGTATTTTTCAAATTTTCCAAAACATATTTCCGAAATGGGTTATATTTCCAAAATTAAAAAGTTTACAAAAACGTTTGTTTGACATAAACGAATGGCCTTTGTCCCCTCTACCGCCGTACCAAGTCCCAGGTCTCTAGGACAACAAACATAAAAATTTGAAAATTGGTTTATATTTCCAAAATTAGGAATTTTACAAAAACGTTTGTCTGACGTAAATCAGTGGTCTTTACACCCTCTACCTGTAAACCAAGTCTCAGGTCTCTAGAACAACAAAAATAAAATTTTAATAATAGGCTATATTTCCAAAATTAGGATTTCTACAAAAAAGTTTGTTTCACATAAATCAATGGTCTTTACCCCCTCTATCCCCGTACCAAGTCTCAGGTCTCTAGGACAAAAGAAAATGAATTTTGAAAAATGGTCACTATTTTGGAAACTAGGAATTTTACAAAAAAGTTTGTTTGACAGAAACGAAAGGTCCCTATACCTGCAAACCAAGTCCCAGGTCTGTATGACGAAAATGAAAAAAGTTCAATTTGGAAAGTAGGCGATTTTTCATAAAACCAAACATTCTAAAAAGTGTTCTATGGGCATAAAAGAATGGTCTCTATGTCCTTTATTTTTTATAATAAAACTTTTTTATTTTTTGAGTTTTTTTGAAAAAAGTTCAATTTTGAAATTTTTATATTTTGGAAACTAAGAAGTTTACAAAAAGGTTTGTTGGACATAAATAAATGGCCCTGACCCCCTCTACCAACAAAATAAATTTCAAGTCTCTAGGACTAAAACTGTATAGTAGGGGGGTGATGACGGTTCTGCTTGACCCATTTTAACATGCACAGTCGGGTACAAATAAATGGCCCTGACCCCCTCTACCAACAACATAAATTTCAAGTCTCTAGGACTAAAACTGTACAGTAGGGGGGGGGGGTGATGACAGTTCTGCTTCACCCATTTTATGTGTACCCGACTGTACATGTTAAAAGGGGTAAAGCAGAACCGTCAATACCCTCCTACTATACAGTTTTAGTCCTAGAGACTTGAAATTTATTTTATTGGTAGAGGGGGTCAGGGCCATTTATTTATGTCAAACAAACCTTTTTGTAAACTTCTTAGTTTCCAAAATATAAAATTTTCAAAATTGAACTTTTTTCAAAAAAACTCAAAAAATAAAAAAATTTTATTATAAAAAATAAAGGGCATCGAGACCATTCTTTTATGCCCATAGAACACTTTTTAAAATGTTTGGTTTTATGAAAAATCGCCTACTTTCCAAATTGAACTTTTTTTATTTTCGTCACACAGACCTGGGACTTGGTTTGCAGGTATAGGGGATAGGGACCTTTCGTTTATGTCAAACAAACTTTTTTGTAAAATTCCTAGTTTCCAAAATAGTGACCATTTTTCAAAATTCATTTTCTTTTGTCCTAGAGACCTGAGACTTGGTACGGGGATAGAGGGGGTAAAGACCATTGATTTATGCGAAACAAACTTTTTTGTAGAAATCCTAATTTTGGAAATATTGCCCATTTTTTAAATTTTATTTTTGTTGACCTGGGGACCTGAGACTTGGTATGGGTATAGAGGGGGTAAAGACCATTGATTTACGTCAGACAAACGTTCTTGTAAAATTTCTAATTTTGGAAATAAAGCCTATTATTAAAATTTTATTTTTGTTGTTCTAGAGACCTGAGACTTGGTTTACAGGTAGAGGGTGTAAAGACCACTGATTTACGTCAGACAAACGTTTTTGTAAAATTCCTAATTTTGGAAATATAAACCCATTTTCAAATTTTTATGTTTGATGTCCTAGAGACCTGGGACTTGGTACGACGGTAGAGGGGACAAAGGCCATTCGTTTATGTCAAACAAACGTTTTTGTAAACTTTTTAATTTTGGAAATATAACCCATTTCGGAAATATGTTTTGGAAAATTTGAAAAATACACTATTTTTGGACTGAGAGTGGTATAGAGGTAGGTGTTGGAGTTAACATATGTCTTTCAGGATTTTTAGATTAATGACATAGCCTACTTTCCAAATATTTTTTGAAAAATTTGAAAAATACACACATTTTTTGACTATGCACGGGATAGAGGTAAGTGTAAGTGTTGAGAGTCATTGATAAACCTTAGAGAACATTGGATTTTTTTGGTATTTTGTGTGTTGTTGTTGTTGTTTCTGCTTACAAACCTGGCTGTAAGCATTTTGCAGCCATAAAAAAGGACTGACATACTTTCCAAGACCAAATAAGCCCCCACAAGCAAGAGCAAATAAGAAAGAGCTAATACAAAAGCCAACAAAAGCCAACACAAAAGCCAACAAAAGCCAACAAAAGCCAACAAAGGCCAACAAAAAAGCCAACCAAAAAAACTGACAAAAAAGCCATGTAACATGCTGGTAGTTGAGTGAGTTGTCATATTGACCGATAGGTAGCAGGCTGGTAGTTGAGGAGTATTGATATCGACCGCTAGATAGCATGCTGTTCGTTCAGTGAGCGAGTGTTGAAATGGAGCGCTAGGTAGAATGCTGGTCGTTCAAGTAGTTCTCATAGTCACCGCTAGATAGCGGAAACATACTTTGCGTGTCGCATGCAGCTATTTAACAAAGTTTTACCTCATAAAAACGTGCTTGTATAAGCTTTGTACAAAAATTGAATATACAATCAATCACTAAGTGTTTAGAACTAACATGTATAGCCTTGTGTAGGGAATATTGGGGTCCTTAGCAAGAAAGGGTGCCTAACACACATGAGTGTACAGCCTTTTGATATGCAGTAAGTACCTGATAACCTTGAGTAGGCCATAAGAATATTTTCAGTTGACTACTACCTGTCACAGTGTTTACATTGTGAAAGACCGTTGAAGCAACCAGTCTTTAGCCTTGTCATAAGCAGTGAGCAGCTGTTACCCTTAACCAGGGGTACATTAGAGGACCCTTATCAAGAATATCATCAGTTGACTACCACCATTCTCAGTGACCACATCGTGAAAGACTGTCAAAACAACTATTGTACAGCCTTGTACTACTCAGTAAGTAGCTGTTGGTCTTGAATATTGTATATTAGAGAACCCTTAGCAAGTATATAATCAGTTGACTACTACTTGTTACAGTGTTCACATCGTGAAAGACCGTCTCACTATCCAGTATACAGCCCTGTCATACGCTGTAAAGAGCTGTTGGTCTAGAATAGGGGTATATTAGAGGACCCTTCACAAGAATATCACCAGTTGACTACTACCTCTCACGGTGTTCACATCGTGAAAGACCGTCTCACCGACCAACCTCTAGCCTTGTGATACGCAGTAAGCAGCTGTTTGCAGAAATCAACATTCATAATGGAAGAAGCCATTCCTAGCTATATGTGTAAAGAGTGTGGAAAGACTTTTCTTCGAGACTATCATAGGAAGTGACATGAAGTATCGTGTGGTGAATTTCATGAGTGTAAAACGTGTGGCAATAAATTCAACAATGCCTACAATGGACGTCGTCATGAAGAATGTTGTAATGTTGTGTCGGCAGCTAAAAGACAAAAATCTGAGCCTACAAAACATTACCTACTGTCATTGGTCCCTGACAAAAATGGACTTATTGAATATGAGACATCTTTTCAAGGTCGACTTAAATCCTATTTCATTCGTTGCGATACGTGCAAAGATTTAAATTCATACCTTAAAGAGTCCAAACAGCAAATAATACAAGCTATGCAGAAAGAACTAGCAATGCACAAGTCGATGAAAGTTAATCTTGTGGCTGAATGTAGATTCATTCATACATCTACCAATGAAATTACAGATCGTGCTTTTAAAACACGAAATCAGGCCCTATTTTTGGAAACAGAGTTGAGTAGTTTCTTGGAAACACAATTTACAAAGTTAACTACGGAAATGGAAGAATCTGAGCTAAAAGGCAGTAATTGGGTTTTGTTAGCAGTGGAAGGAGTACGATTGAAAATAAATAAGTACAATCCCTTGCGTGGCAGCACATATATTCCATTACCAGCAGCTATAAAAGCAAGAAAAGCCTGCATTAATCCTGAAAATTTGAATGATGAAAGATGTTTTATGTATGCCATTTTAGCAAAACTGGTTAAAAAGGATGCTCAACGCATTAGTAAATACAAGGACCTGGAAAACAAGTATGATTTTTCTGTAATATCATTTCCTACATTACTAGCTGACATTCCCAAATTTGAAAAAGCCAACGATATATCCATTAATGTATTTGGATTGGAACAAGACAACAAATTGTTCCCTCTGAAGGTTGTGGATCAAGAGCTGCAAGACCATCGCGACCACCTTCTGCTAAGTTCATCATCCGGCCAGAACCACTACGTCTTTATCAAAGATTTTGATAAACTAGTAAGACATCAGATTACCCGCTATGAACATAAAATATATACGTGTAAACGGTGTTTTACACACTTTGATAATCGATATGGACAACAAGGAATGGAAAAATTGAAAGAACATAGAGCTTTGTGTGTCCAGAATGACATTGCTAGGGTTGAAATGCCTATTAAAAACCCCATTGTCAAATTCTTAAATGTTGAAAAAATGCTGAGAATACCTTACGTTATCTATGCAGATTTTGAAAGTATACTCTTACCCTATCAAACATGTCTACCTAATCCTGAGGCAAGTTATACAGTGCCATACCAGAGTCATGTTCCTATGAGCTTTGGTATATACGTTAAACCCTCACCTGCTGTGGAACACATAAAGACAAATCTTTCAAGCCAACCTGTTATTTATCGTGGGCCTGACGCTGCAGAAAAGTTTATGGACTGTTTGATCTCAATATCTAATGAAATTGATCGCCTTTACAGCTTAAATATTCCAAAGACCTTAACTCAGGCTCAAGAAGCAGAGTTCCAATGTTCTGAAACCTGTTATTTGTGTCAAAAACCATTTACCCAACAGGACTGGAAAGTTCGAGACCACTGCACTATTACAGGGGAATACCGTGGAAGTGATCACAATAACTGTAATTTGAGGTATAAAACACGAAACCCCGTTCCTGTGTTTCTACATAATATGAGTGGCTGCGACGCAAATTTCATTGTAAAGCAATTGGGGTGTACTACTGAGAGAGTGGATGTTATCGCTAACTCCAAAGAAAAGTACATTTCCTTTACCAAATATGTAGGAAATGTTAAGCTTAGATTTGTGGATACGTTTCGGTTAATGCCGAGTAGTTTGGAAAACTTAGTTTCCAACTTAACATCATACCCTGAAACAGACAAGTACTTTGGAAAAGAAAATGCAATGCTCATGACTCGCAAAGGGGTATTTTGTTATGACTACATTGACTCATGGGAAAAGTTAAGTGAAACGTATTTACCTCCAAAAGAGGCATTCTTTAACAAATTAAGTCAAGAAAATGTTAGTCAAGGAGACTAAGAAACATGCCAAAAATATCTGGAAACAGTTCAACATTAAAACTCTAGGGGAATATAGTGACCTCTACCTAACTTCAGATGTACTCCTTCTTGCAAACAGCTTTGAAACGTTTAGAAACAAAACACTAGAAACACACCGAGTGGATGCTGCACACTTTTATACTTCACCTGGTTTAAGTTTCGAGGCAATGCTCCTTTACACAGGAATTGAACTGGAATTGCTACAGGATTACGATCAGATTCTTTTAATCGAGTCTGGAATACGTGGAGGCATATGCCAAGTGTCTCATCGGTATGCTGAAGCTAACAATAAATACATGGAAACCTATGATTCTGAGAAACCATCGCAGTTTATTACCTACGATGATGCCAACAACAATACGGGTGGGCTATGTGCCACTCCCTTCCTTATGGTGGATTTCAGTGGGTTTCTCCAGATACTGTTGATCTAGAAAAACTAAAGAAAGACGATCCTGTGGGATACATTCTAGACGTTGATGTTGATTACCCATCTGACCTTCATGATCTACACAACGATTTACCTTTCCTACCAGAGTGCATACAACCTAAGGATTCGTCTCTGAAAAAACTAATTCCTCATTTTGGAAATCGAAGGCGATATGTTTTTCACTACATGGCATTAAAACAGGATTTAGATCATGGACTAAAATTGATAAAAATTCATCGAGTGTTAAAGTTTAAGCAAAGACCTTGGTTAAAGGCCTACGTTGATTTTAATAACAACCTTCGAAAACAAGCCAAAAATGATTTTGAGAAAAATCTGTACAAATTATTCAACAATGCCATTTTTGGAAAAACAATGGAAAATATCCGTAAAAGAATAGACATACGTCTTGTGACTGACAGCAAAAAGGCAGAAAAGCTAATAGCAAAGCCGACATTTATTGACAGAACAATTTATGGTCCTAACCTTGCTGCTTTCCACATGGCTAAACGTAACATTGTATTCAATAAGCCTATATATATTGGAATGTGTATACTGGATATTTCAAAAACTCTCATGTATTCCCACCACTATGATGTCCTGCTACCCTATTATGGAATGAACAATCTTAAACTCATTTATATGGATACTGACTCGTTCATTTATTTGGTTAACACCCAAGATGTATATCAAGACAAGTTGGATTTCCTAGAACACCTGGACACATCAGATTATCCTACTAATCACATATGTTACTCTACATCAAACAAGAAAACGTTGGGGAAATTTAAAGACGAGGCTTGTGGACAAATTATAAAAGCATTTGTTGGACTTAAAGCTAAAATGTACGCTTTAGACATAAATGGTAAAGAAATCAAAAAGATTAAAGGTATTAACAGAGGTGTTGTCAAAATTGTATAAGCTTTCAAGATTATAAGAATTGTGTCATGAAAAACAATGTAAAAAGAATACCCATGAACATTATCGCTTCTAAACAACATGACATATCATCTATAAGACTAAACAAAATTGCTTTGTGTCCTGGTGATGATAAAAGAGTAATTGATGCCAATGGTATAGGTACACATACCTATGGTCATTACTCAATCATTGACCATGCTTAAAGAGTTTAAGTTTTGAATATCAAAATCCTCTGCATGCATCTAGCAAATACATAAAACAAAGCAATTTAAAAGAATAAAACAATAGCACTACAAAAACAGAAAAACACAAAAAGAAAAATTATATTCATACTCAAAAATAAATAAAAATAGAAAACAAAATAAAAACAACTGTACAATTTATAACAAAAAAGTATATAAAAATGAATTATGTGTAAATAGTGTACATGTATTTAAAATAAAAAATATTGTATGTACACTGCTTGTACATTTTTCATTACTACCCACCTCCCTCCAATCCTAATGCAAAACATGTAAAACACAAATTGGAAAATCCATGTTTCCATATTGACAAAATAGAAAAAACAATAAACAGAAATTTTAAAAACTGTAAATGGGAATTTGATAAATTGACAAATGTGTAAACAACAAATTGGAAAATCCATGTTTCTATAACATGAAATTGAAGAACTTTAAACTGACATTTTAAAAACTGTAAATGGGAAATTGTGAAATTGATAAATGTGTAAACAACAAAATGCAAAATCCATGTTTCCATATTATGAAATTGGAAAAACTTAAAACTGACATAAAAAAAACAGAATGTGGGACATTGGAAAATTGACAAATGTGTAAACAACAAAATGAAAAAAATACCTGGTTGGGGTAGTGATCATGTTGTACAGTAGCCTATAAGACTAGCATAAGGCTAGTTGCATGTGCTCTTATATACTTTGTGTATGTGCATTAGCCTTTGGATTAGCTTAAGTTAGGTTTGGTAAAGTTAGGTTTGGTGAGGTTAGGTATGTGACCTTGAAGTTTACTCTTTTCGGAAAATCTAAAATCTAAAATCAAAAAATCTTAAATTTAAAATGTAAAATCTAAAAAAAAAACTAAAATCTAAAATACAAAATATAAAAAATCTAAAAAATGTAAAATGAAAAAAATGAAAATCTATAATGATAAAATGTAGAATGTTAAAATGTAACATCTAAAATCTTTAAATGAGGTTTCTGTGGGTTAGGTTAGGTTGGGTTAGGTTAGGTTAGGTTAGGTTATAACTAAGTTTATTATTTGTGCTCTTACATTTGCTCTTACTTTTTTTCTTACACTTTTTGTTCTTACTTTTTTTTTGCTCGCAATATTAAGTTAGGTTAGGCTAGGTTAGGTTAAGTAAGGTTAGGTTAGGTTAGGTGAAGTTAGGTTAGGTTATAACTTAGTTTATTATGCGTGCTTTCACATTTGCTTTCATATTTGCTCTCACTTTGAAGTTAGGTTAGGTTAGGTTGGGTTAGGTTAGGTTAGGTGAGGTTAAATGAAGTTGGGTTAGGCTGAATGGCAGAGGTATGAATTAAAACCCGCCTTTTCTCACTTTTGCCTTACAAGACTGAGTGTACCCCGTTCCACTCGTGAGACCAGAAATTAAATTTCTTGGCAGAGCCAGGAATCGAACCCGGGCCTTAGCAGTAACAGCTAAGAATGCTAGCCACTACACTAAGTGATTGACAATATAAAGCTTGTCAGAATTGCACATGATCAATTACCTAATAATAATAATAATAATAAATATTCCATTTAGCAACTACACGGCCGACCTCTCCCTGTGACGTCATCCACGGTCTCAGGCCGTGGAGGCCATCTTGCCCATTAGCCACTGCGCCAGCTCTGAATGACCCCTCCATAAGAATAACATAGTGCTGGTTGCGCGCGGCGGCCATCTTGCCCATTAGCCCCTGCGCCAGAACCGCTCTTTTATTCCTACTCGGGTGGATGGAGCTGTGGCCATCGGTGGCGTTTGAACTCTCGTCCACTCTAGCCTCTTTAGTGAAGAGGTGCCGTTGGGTACTCAGCTAGAAGCAGTTGCAGTTCGTACTTCGTTGCCAGTAATGGCAACAGTATGTAACGTGTACATCCCTCCTGATTCTCAACTGTATTACAACCAGCTGGTGTATCTAGTCTCTCAGCTCCCCCCATCCTTTTCTCCTTCTGGGAGATGTTAATGCCCACAACACCATCTAGTGATAGAGGGAGAGATTTTGAAAAACTGATCAGGCGGCTGGACCTGTGTTGTTGAACACAGGGGAACCTACGCACTTCTCTATTGCACACAGCACTTATTCAAATGTCGATATCACTTTGTACAGTTGTGCGCTGGTTCCCCTGCTACAGTGGGGTGTACACTGCGACCTTTGTAATAGTGACCATTTACCAATTATCGTTACTCTTCCGAACGAGAGAGCCATCGAATTATCAAGTCGATGGCTTCTCCGCCGGGCTGATTGGCCAACTTTCACAGCACGTGCAGATTTTGCCGAAGATACATTTGAGAGTAACGTTGATCACACCATTCTCATAACGAATGGTATATTAGCTGCTGCAGAGGAAACAATGCCTTGCTCCTCCGGCAACTCCCACCGGAAACTTGTCACTTGGTAGACAGCCGAGATTGCAGCAGCCTTTAAAGATCTTCGACGTGCTTTCAAAAGCTATCGGAGGCAAAACATCATGGCCAACCTTATCACCTTCAAAAGGATGCGTGCTAGAGCCCGATATCTAATTCGGGAGAGTAAAAAAAATGACGTGGGAAAAGTATGTGTCGTCTATGACGGCACATACTCCTTCATCTCAAGTGTGGACTAAGCTTCGTCGGATCTCCGGACTCACGATATCATTGATGGTACACGGAGTCTCCATCATCGGAGACATCATCACCAACCATCTCGCCATTGCCAACAGTATTGGATCGCACTTCAGTGATATATCCTCTTCTGGGAGTTACGATCCTACATTTCTGACTCTGAAGCGGGAGGCGGAGGCTCACCCCTTGTCCTTTGCCACTGCTGCTTTGGAGTCTTACAATGTACCATTCTCTGATTGGGAACTTCGCAGTGCGCTTTAACTGTGCAGGGATACGGCTCCTGGACCGGAAATCATACAGAATCAATTGTTAAAACATCTGTGCGAATCCAGTAAAAAAACAATTGTTGGTCCTCTTCAATCGTATATGGATTGAAGGGCAGTTTCCATCTTAATGGCGAGAGGGGATAGTGATGCCGATTCCCAAGGCTGAAAAGGATCCCAAACTTGTCAGCAGCTATAGGTCCATTTGCCTGTCAAATGCCCGATGTAAGCTGCTAGAGAAAATGATGAACCGTTGACTGGTGTGGTTCCTAGAAGAGAGAGGCTTCATGTGAGAATACCAGTCTAGATTTCGCTCTCATAGATCCACCACCGCCCATCTGGTGCCACTTGCGAGTGCCATTCAGGAGGCATTTCTGCGAATTGCCTACGACACCACATGGCGCTACGGGATCCTTTCCACCACTCCGTGGTAATCTACCGACTTTCATTGCGAATTTCATGTCCGTCCGACTCTTCCGTGTACGGGTCGGTATGACATATCGCAATATTATACCCAAGAAAACGAAGTTCCTCAGGGTTCTGTTCTGTCACCTTGTTCGAAGTTGCCATAAACGGCATTGTTACCGCCACCGGGCCCACGATAGTTCAATCGCTGTATGTAGCCAATTTAGCTCTGCTTTACAGCTCTGGAAGTATGACAATCGTAGAACGGCAATTGCAGCTCGCTATTAAACGGGTCGACAGGTGGGCTCACGGACGGGTTTTTCGTTTCTCAGCGGCGAAAAACTCCGTCGTCCATTTTTGTCGGCTCCGGAGATTCATTTACACCCTGAACTACATCTCAGGGATGCTGCGTTGCCGTTGGTTGACACTTATCGCTTCCTGGGGCTCCATTTTGACAGCACATTAACGTGGCAGCACCATATACGGCAACTAAGAACGACGTGTCTCAGGAAACTGAACATGCTCAAGTTTTTAGTGGCACTACGTGGGGGGCTGACGGAGCGGTGCTGCTACCGTTCTACCAAGCCCTCGTCATGTCCCAGCTAGACTATGGTTCTGGGGCATACGGTTCAGAAAGACCGGCAACCTTGAAAATGCTGGACAGTATCCACCATAGTGGCGTTAGGCTGGCTACCGGTGCCTTCCGGACCAGCCCGGTACCCAGCCTACTCGCCGAATCGGGTGTTCCACCTCTAAATTAAAGACGCCAACTTATGCTTTTAGCATACTACCAATGTGCGTCAAATGACGCAACATCCTAACTTTCGAGCGCTCTTCAGTACCCAATATCACCAGAGGTACGCCAACCAACCTCGAACCACTCGGCTGGTTGATATTGGACTTGATAGCTCGTGTACTGAAATAGGAGTGGCTGTAGGTTCCTGTATGATCCGGACAACTAGCGAGGTGTCTCCATGGCAAGTCCCGCGTCAGGAAATTTGGTTAGATCTACACCGAGGTCCTAAGGTGAACACGGATGCCTCCGTTTACCGGAGGCAGTTCCACAGCATAGTTCACCAATTTCCGGACGCTGGTATTCTCTACACGGAAGGTTCGAAGGTAGACGATGAGGTGGGTCGTGCTTATGTTATTGATGGTGTAAATACCAAGCTCTCTTTGCCTGAGGCCTGTAGTGTGTTTACTGCGGAGCTCGTTGGCATCCAAGAAACTCTGCAGTTTGCACTACAGGATGCACGAATCTACTTTCTCGTAAGTATCGACTCTGTGAGTTCGTTGCAGTCAATTGCTACATGTTTCCCGCAACACCCCCTAGTGCAGCGAATTCACGACCAACTAGCCGGGTTGTGCCGCACTGACACTCGAATCACCTCTCTGTGGCTTCCAAGCCACGTGGTAGTTGTGGGAAATGAGTTAGCGGATCATGCTGCAAAAGAGGAGGTATCACTACCATCTCGACCAATGGAGGTACCCGCTAGAGATAGTCGCTATCGGTTACGCCGACAAATAGTGGCATTTTGGGAGAGTCAGTGGCTACCTGACCCAATATCCAGTAAACTGAGAGCGATCAAGGGAACTATTCGCGTGTGGCGGAGCTCTTTTCGGTTACGGAGGGAGTCCGTCATTTTGTGTAGGCTAAGGATATGTCATACAAGATCTCCCACTCGTACCTAATGAGAAGGGAAGACCCCCCACTTTGTACCTGTGGGGCCGTTTTCACAGTGGCCCACATTTTAACCGAGTGTGTGGATCTTGCTGACTTACGAAGAAACCTTGGTTTGCAGATGACACTCAAATTTACATTAGCCGATGACGTGGTGGCTGCTGATCGCGTTATCCCCTATATAAGTGAGAGTGGGTTAGGGCCAGCAATCTACATTTTCCAGTGTACATTGACTCAATGACTTGTTCACTTATGAAAGCTGAATTTTTGTTTTTCTTTAATTTTTGTTTATTTTTATAATTATTAGTTTTATTTATTTTTGTGTTTTAATATAATTCTTTCTTTTCCGATTTTGGAGTCCACCTCTAAATTCTACATTCCATTCCAAATTTCTATACTTTAATCTGTCTTAAGAGGAGTAGATGACCTTTTAGTTCTGCCCCTTAAAACAACAATAACTAACTATTAGGTACAGTGGGGCGTAAATGGATGGTGTGGCATCATGGGTGCTCACCTATTCGGTCCCCATTTCTTTGAGGGACATCTGACGGGACAACGCTATCCGTGGTTTGTTCAAGATGAACTACCACCGTTTTTTGGAACATGTGCCACTCCTTGACCGCTGCATGATGTGGTTTCAACATGACGGAGCTCCACCGCACGCGGCGGTGGTCGTCCGGAACCATCTCTAGGCGACGTATCATGATAAATGGATCAGACGGGGAGGACGTGTCCCCTGGCCCGCCAGATCGCACGATGTTACGCCCCTGGATTTTTTTTTTCTGTGGGGTCATGTAAAACAACTGGTGTATGCACAGGAGCCGGCCGGTCCTGGTCACTTTAGACAGCTCATCACCGAGGCATGCCGATCCATTTCGCCGGAGATGTTGCAACGAGCCAGACGGCCTTTCAACATCGCGCGCAGCGTTGTATCGACCAAGGAGGTTGTCACTTCGAGCAGGTGCTGCGTTAAACGCCTTGGATAACTGAAATCCTGTCACATGTTTCCTAGCCTCTATCAACCCAGCTCCACACCAACACCCTTTTTCAAGGCCAAATAAATAAATCAGTCTGTGAAAGACTATTAAGTATACAACCTTGCCACATCCCAGACAACTGCAAAAAAAAAAAAAAAAATGCATGGGACTTGAACCTTCGAACCCTCGAGCACTGTCAACTATCGCAAATCCAACTGCGAGCTTGCCATGTGAGCTACTGCCACACTTGACCTAGAGCGCGCTCTCCAGTCTATACAATACCTGCTCTCGATCTGTGCGTGCACCTCCTGTTTTGAAGTACGTGTTCTGCGTATCTGTGCTCGTTTTACGGGTTCATTCGAGGTACCCATACTGAATTAATAGTGGCGCTCACGATTCCTGCTGTATTATAGCCCGTAAACACACACCTTGTTATTTTACCTCAGTTTAGGGAGAGGGACCGATGTCATTCAAAATTGTAGTACATGTGACGGGATGCATAAAAATGGATCGCGAGGGGCTGGCGGACCACCCGGGATATAAAAATGCAACATGGTCACCATCGGAAATATTTAGACGGTTCTCAATATCTACGATTTTTTTTTTTTAGTCGTTTACCCTCCAGGTTGGGGAACCCACGGACTCAGCGAGGGAACTCACCACTTCCGCCTCTACGGGCAGTGTCCTAGAGCTGGGAACATCGAATCGGAAGGGATACAACTGGTGAGGTGCGATTGGCACCTCGCCCAGGCGGCCTCACCTGCAAAGCGAACAGGGGCCTCAGGAGGGAAGGTAAGGGATGGTTAGGATGGATAGACAAGGAAGAGGGAAGGAGGCGGCCGTGGCCTTACAGTAGGTACCATCCCGGCATTTGCCGCAGACGAAGTGGGAAACCACGGAAAACCACTTCGAGGATGGCTGAGGGGGAATCGAACCCTCTCTACTCATTTGGGCCACCCGAGGCTGAGTAGACCCCGTTCCAGTCCTCGTACCACTTTTCAAATTTCGTGGCAGAGCCGGGAATCGAACCCAGGACCTCCGGGGTGGCAGCTAACCATGCTGACCGATACGCTACGGAGGCGACTACGAATGTATTACAGCGATCAAAGTGAAATGTTGTATGGTGACAGAGGCAATTAACATAAGTAGGATATATGAAAATATGCTATTCAGTTCTTCTAGCAACTAGTTGTTTGACAATTATATCGATTTCCAACATCGCCTTAATGATCACTCCTTAATTTAGATTGGGTGCTGTAAGGTCAAAGATTCGAGGTTCGAATACCGGCACTATCAGGGGCCATTATGAGGACTATCCTCGGAATTTTGCACACTCCTTCTTAAAATTTCTGTAATTAACCGTACTAATAGCCTATTATAATTTCACATGATACTGTCGCTTCAGAAACAGAGGTATCATACAAATTCAATTGACACCCAACTATATTGGACTGATGAACAAAAGGCTATGTTCCAAGCCCCTATATGAAGCAACAGCCAACATTTCTAATCATTTGCCAGGTTTCGCTCCATTCCCTCATTTTAAAAAATGTGGAAAAATAGTTTCAAAGTGGAAAATTAATACTAATTTTTTGCTCAGTTATAATACTATTTGTTAATCACAATGCATGCAGGTGTTAACAATACGGTGAATGTCACAAGTTTTCATTCTTAGCATAGAAAGTTAGTGAGTTTGTCCTAACTTGGCAGGTGAGTTCATGATACTGTGTCCACATATGGTGCAGGTGTGGAATCCTCTCTGTGCGCAGATTCTGTGATAAAACCCGTGGGCCGAGATCCTCGTGAAAACGTGTCGCAGCTCGAAGTTTGCCTTCTTCCACTCTTATGTTTCCATGTTTCTGTTTTCTTAATCATGAAACCACCCAAGCATAAGAATATAATAACTGGGGACCGGATGTTGTTGGTTTCTAAAATTGTCATTTTAGGATTTTAATAGGTTCTTATGTTTAAAGTGTAGCAAAATTTGACATAAATTACGCAAAGCTTAAAATTAATGGCAAGAGTTTAGTGCTTTTCAGTCGGTCAACACGAATTAATGGCTAATTGTAGTAGACAATCTGACTGCAACGAGAGTGTAAATATTTTACACAATGATACGTCTTTTATCGAATTATCACAGAGAAATTTACAATTTTAGGCAATGTTAGCTCTCCTTTAATACCTGTATGTTATTAATCAAATCCAATAAATCCAAGGATGTCAGAGGTGATTTTCACACACTAGTTTGTTCAATTAATTTATTTCGTTTATTTACAATATAGGATTCTTGGAAATAATAAGTGATTTATTCCCACTTTCCTGGCGGTAAATAACCAAGCAATAATATATAAGCTGAAAACTGCTGAAAATATTCGAATTTTCTGGTAGGTAGGATTTTTTTCAATCAACTGGAGTTAGGAATAAACCCTATCTTCACATTTACTTTTAAGAATTATGGACTAAAAATACAAATATACTAAAATAAATGGAACAAAACTGCAATTAGGCAATTTTAGTTACTCGCATATCATTTAGTTTTCTTAGATACTACAGAATTCATGAATATGGCTCCTTTGAATGTGATTCGGAAAAGTATTTAGAAGTATGGAAAAATACATTAAAGCCTAAGAATCCGGTCCCTAATAATAACTATGTGGAATTTATTTTGCCCCGATAGTATAAGGTACTTTCTTTGTTGCTGGAATGTGACTTTTGTACAAACTCAATTGTCTAGAATAATAAAAATGTAATATAATAATAGTATAATAATAATAATACTCATAATAGTATAATAATTATGAAAATAATAATAATAATAACATAATATTCTAATAATAACAATAATAATACTAACAATAACAATAGTCTAATAATACGTTTTTCGCTGTCCTCTTGGATTGACGATGTGGGTAAGACATATAGCCCTATTTTGAAAACAGACAAAAACAACCTACTGTTTTTAGGATAAGAAATGATTGTTAATGATATGCAAGCTGACCAAAATTTTATTAAACTATATTTGTAAGCTATTTCAATATAGCAATAATATTAATAAAATAATAAATCAATCCAAATATATTTTGATCAACCGATCGCAACGAGGGGACGGAGCTGCGCATCTTCTTTTGGGGTTCAGGATCTCTACATTACCTGAAACAGAAGGCTGGCGTACTGTGAGGTGAGCAGGAAAATGGGATTGTGTGGAGGGAGGAAATGAGTGAGTAAATGCATGCACCGTGTTTGGATGTGATTTGACCACTAACGCTGTCGTCCCTATAAAAATAAGAGCTACATGGCACCACTCCTTCTTGACCTTGTGACGTCTTACTGCAGCCTTGTAACAATACAATCCCTATAAATGTGTAACGTTCCGTTCCATCTCTTTTGTTCCGTTATTATAAGTAGAACGTTCCGAACTGTAACGTATCGGATATTCCTCTCTCCATTTCGTTACGGTACAACGTAACGTTCCGCCTGGCTCCAATATGCTGTACCGGTACAGGCTCGGCTAACTTTCCACTGTTCCAGATACCGGGTATGGTTTCAGACTCCGTTCCGTTCCAGGACGGTAACGTTACGCTTGGAACAGACTGAGGTAACGTTACAACTTGGAAATAACCTAGGAGATAACGGAATTCCTTCGTTCCACATTGACAAGAGTTCCGTTCCACGTTACGTTCTGTTCCGGGTCCCTGGATATACGTTGTCATGAAGACGTGTGTAGCCTCAAATGGGCACCCGGGCTAAAATGCGACAACTGTAAATCTTCAAGTAGCCGACGCGGTGGTGACACAGACGAAAATCACAACCTGCCGATTTTCAAAATGGGGGGTTTCTAACCCCCCAGTACCCCCCCCCCCGGCTACGCTACTGACTCCCAACGGTTCGTGGTAATACTGTGAGCAGTAATGCTTTGGCGTATGTGGTAGATCAGTTCGAGCTGAATATTGAAAGTAGGCTATATGTTTATTTCTCGTACCCATTTCAATGATCCAAAAGAAGTTTCATATAATGAACCACCATAATGATCTTTATCAACTGGCACTGAATTCTCTTGCTTACATTTGGTAAATTGTGGAAGCCAAAATTTGACATTCCCTAAAATTAACTCCCGTACTTTGATACAGAACGATGTTATCTCTGCGAGAGGAGTCACAAGTAATCGATAGTGTAAGTTATATATTGTAACTCGTAACTTTTATTGTAGCGATGATGGTAATGATTAATTTTAAGGGCGGAACATAGGGGCATGAGGCACAATTTTCTAGAGTAGGTCTCGCAAATTTCTGTATGGAATTACTTGTACTGATGTTCTATTGGACCGAACTGTGGAAACTTGATGGACTAATACCATGAACTAAATATTCTGGCATACAATTCTTTAGTATTTTTAGTAATAATTGTTGATTTAAATAGGTGGACGAGCGAGGTCCTCTGCCCCATTATATATTGTAGATAACGCCTCATCATGTAACGATGGACACAGATCTTCCTGTTTTGGAAGTGTGTTGATGTGCGTTATCACGAGGAATTGCTATAGACAGGCAAGCACAACAGTGAAACCATTTTGCTGATTTAAAATATTATTTCGACACCGACAGCAGTAGCTACGCTCGCTAAAGCGCAGCGCTAGGCCATGGGGTCAAGCTCTCTTCCGACTCGGTAGACATGGGTTCGAGCTCCACCGTCGGCCGTCCTTGGAATGGTTTTCCGTGGTTTCCCATTTCCAACTCCTGGCTTATGCTGGGATGGTACCTTCTGACAGGCCACGGCCGCTATCTTCAACATCCTTGCCCAGTTTCATTCACCATCATTCATTTCATCTCTCATTAACTCCTCTCACGAGGTTGGCGTCAGGAAGGGCATCCGGCCGTAAAAACCATCCGCCACAAACCCCTTCATCGCATCTCATCCATCCCCAACCCCGTTGGAAAAAGGGAAAAATAAGGGGTAGGCATACATTTTTACTTTGATTGTATAATGACTACACTGTTTTGATATTGAGTTTAATTGAAGGCCCTATTTCAATAGTGGTACAACTCCACTTTTTACAAAAATGGAGTTAGCCTCTCTTTCGTGTTCATGCAAGACATCTGTATCTAATTTTGGTAGTGGTACACCTCCAACTGAATTCATCTGCCAACAGAGTGCACCACAATGCAGACAAGTCACAGAAATGACGCAGGAAGTTATTTCCGTAGTGGTACAGCTCCATGTGCTTTGTATTCCATGATCCTTGCTTTGTACTGTTGTGATATGGTTTGATTCTTTTCAAGGAAGACCGATTCTAAAGTGGTATTAAGTGACCCTGATGATGCTGATGATCCAGATTTTCAAGTTATTGAATGTGAAGGTAACAAACAGAATATTATTTACTATCTTTCATAAATATATTTTTCTACAAATATGTGCTCACAAAATTAGGTTATGTTGGCTATATCAATCGAAACTGTAGCTATATTTCTTCATTTATTTACACTGTATACAGAATTACAGTAAACTAGTGCTACCGTTTAATATGAACATCGTAACACACATATTGTTTACATTCTAGGTACTGTGCCCTTATTTCCATGTGAGATGTCAGCTAGAATCCAAAGATGGAAAAGGATCGCAGCAACTAGTAGTACCCGGCTATAAATAACTACCAAAGGCTATTGGCAAACACACACTGGAATAAAGAACATATAAATCAAGAAATGCTATAGTTTTACTCTAAAGGGTTCATAAATCTATAATACTGGAGAGTGAGAATCTTTGGAATCTCAGGCGTAACGGGAATAGGTTGTAGGTCGAGCCACGCATCTACAACTATAGTATTCTTACCTTAACCCCATTACTAAAACATTTAACGCAAAGTTATTGAAAAATCGCAAGCATATCTAAATACGTGCATGTCGTATTTATTGAAAATTCAAAATTCGCCACAATTAAGAAAATAACGACATAATTACATTCAAAACCACAACAACATAAACTGGAAAACAAATACTAGTTATAAATTTTACGCTTTGTAACAAATAAAATAAATTTTTGACACCTCACTGCTGTGTCCAAGATTTCAGGCTCAAAATCAAATGGATGAGATTAGTGAGACAGAAGCCATGCAAAATGATGTACAAAGAAACATTGAATGAGGATATTGATTTCTATGCGCTAGACTTCATCCCAAAACGTGGAAGAGGAAAATCACAAGCATATGTTAGGATTCCTATTCCTCAACTGTATCCACGGATAAGAAAAGTGCAAGCAAAGAAGAAATCGGATATGTTAGATTTGCTCCATTTCATTCCTGCTGTGTATCATGGATATTTCTGTGGCCTACAAACAATAGAACATGTCCAGGAAGATGAAGATGAATCACAGTAATGACTGATGAAGGTTGATTGATTAAGTTTTACAACGGTTGATACCATCAGTGTAATTGTATTAGATGTACGATATGTCTTGTAAATAACCCATTCTGCCAATAACGTTGTATGCCATTAATATTCAGTACAGCAACATTCCGGTTTATCCCCAATGTTGGATTTATTTTATTTGAATTATAGTACACCTCTTTTCCCCCCATTTTTTGGACATAAGGTCAGTGAAATTTAATTAACCAACACATAGAAAGAAACGTTAATCCCCTGCAACAAGCGATGGACTGCAATATTTCAGGTATCTCAATCACAGAATTGTCACCACTCAATTATGTTTAAGCCTCAGTATCTCAAAATGAACTAAATAGCAGGTGTACCACTATTGAAATTAGGCCTTCAATTATTGGCCTGTACTTCATCACAATGTTGGTCATATCCAAAAAGGAGAGTTGGTCCATCGCATGTAAAATCTATTTAATTGGCGGGAGAATTTGGAAATGGAAGAGAGAAGTATAATATATGAGAATAGGTCATTTAGTACTTTAAGTAAGTACTAACATGTTAGTGTATTATTCCAGATCATTCCATAATCACTCAAGGCAGTGGCAGAGATGGTAACTATTACATGTCCCTGGGCATCTAATCCAATCCTAGACTAAATCAATTCCATAAATGACCCAGGTTATTGAAATCTACAACACACTTACGAGTGCAGGGGTATTATGACCAAAATTCCCAACAAAATGCATGGATTTACGGAGTTCAAATCTGTTAATTGGTGTGTACCTCATAATTAAATTCATGTTATTTAGCTTGCCTTAAGCAACGCCCGCTCATGACTTCGTATAGTGACTGTCATCAAAAAAGTTAAAATTTGACTTGATATTACATATGAACCAAGAATAACTTTTAGAGGTTTGCTTTGAATATTTCTTGAATGTCCATGAATTCCTAATGATAGGAACCATCACAGCATTTGCTTGGAGTAAATGTGAAAACCCACAGAAAACTACTACCAGTATGACTGCGGTGAAAATCGAACCCACATCTTCCCAGTTTTTCCTCAAAAAGCTGAGTATACCCCGTTCCAGCCATCAAAATTACATTACATGGCAGAGCTGGAAGTCGAACCCGCCCCTCTGGGGTGACAGCCAAGAATGCTAGCCACTGTGCCACGAGGTGGACTCTTACAATTTTGAAATATGCGTTCGTTCCTTACCCGGGGTATGCTGCGCTTTCGCTGGTGCGAATAGTATGCACCGAAGCTACCTGAACTTTCCAAAACATGCGGCTGCATATGCAAAATACTGAATATTAGAGTCATATATTAAGGAAAAGTCGAACATGAAATCATCATTACGAAAAAGAAGGTCGTACTTTTAGTTAAATTTTGAAATTGGAAAATTACCAATGCCCCTTGAATGCGCTGCATTCATTCATGATAGTAGTAGTAGAGTAAAGCGTCAGATTTTAGTAGAGCAGACCTTAATTTTAATCTCATTCAGATTTTAATTCCAATAATACCAGAATTAAAGCGCAACAGAACAATACAGTAATTGAAAAATATCGTGTACCAATATTAACTGAAAGTGCACATTACATTTTGCGGTGCGATGTACGCATATGAGGAAGATATTTCACCATCTCAGTGATAACAGATAATACAAATGAAATCATACATTTCAAAATAAGTGATCATTATGGAACATCTTGTTCTTATGACATTTTTCCTTGAAATTTGCTTGCGTAACTGTAATTGACAGGAGCGTGCCTTACTGAATACAACACTTTGAGTACAGCTGCTCTACACTTACCTAGCATCACCCCGTCATTATATAGCGTTATACAGGGTGTTTCGGAGATAAGTACAAGTATATTTTCCGCTGGTTGTTGGCATGGCCCTGAATACATAGGACGTCAAAGAAATGTCCAATTTCAAAAATTGCGGGCAAAAAAGAATGTTGAAAACGTGATGTTTGCAGCTCAAGTAAGTACAATGATGAAGGATGTAAGGCTTTGCTGACTTACATTACAATATTTACCCGTGTGAAATACTTTGCTACTTCTACGTAGAATGCTTCTGTACAAATTATGCATCCATAATGCCAGAAGCTGTTGTGCAGTGTTTCTACAAACAATCTTACTGAAGGTAGAAATAGAAGTCCGCATCAGGGATACCTGATTTTATTAAACTAGCGAATGGTACATCCAAGCGAGGAGCATGAAGCAGAGTGCGATGTTGGAATGATACATTTCGTTAGAATATCACTTCATCACAGCTCCTAGTAGTAATTTCAAGGTGGGCTGGGTTCGATTCCAAGTCCATGCATGTGAGATTTTCGAAGTGAAATGCCATGTCTTGTGGTTCGGATTCTACATAAAAAGGTTGCCCTGTGGCTTATAATCACACGATTCACGGTCATGTAAGACTATATTCTTCCTTCTTTTCTCCGTAGAAAGCGTGCATGAATTGTGCTTTAACAAGCAGCAAATGGTTTCACAGAGGAGCGTATTGTGTTTTATGTCAGCAAAGCCTTAAGTCAATTATCATTAAATTGTACCTGAGCTGCAAACATCCTATATTTAACATAATATTTTTTATGTTTGAAGTAGTACATTATTTTCACGTAATATACTGTAGTTTACGCCATGGTCTTTCACCGGTCATCTCGGGTTGCGCAGTCGTACAGAGGACAGTCGGTGAATCTCACGAATGTCCAATTAATAGGTGAGTTGCTTTCAGCACAACTGACAACTCACGAATCAATTGCAGATGCCTGAAGCTCACAACTCCGCAACCGGGGCTGACCAAACAAAAACCGTGGCGTTAACTGTTGGGGAAACTCGGCTAAATTCGAAATACTGGGGGATTGACTGATACATTTAGGAGAAGGCATTCATATAATTAACACAGAAATTAAATTACTACATATTAGTGATATAAATTCAGTTCCTAAAATTACATCGGGCATGGGTTGTCTAAATCAATTAATTCTGAAACATAACACTTTCAATGAAATTTGAATTTAGTAACATTTTAGGGAATTTTTGTTTTATACTAGTGGTACTAGGGCTAAATCCACGGTACCATGTCTAAATCCACAAGTTGATAAGTCTAACAATATGCTTCATTACTGCCACTACGGCATAAATGCATCACCTTTATGCATGTGGTATTATGAATAGTTCATACACAAACTATGCACAACACAGGTTTTACTATTTGTCGTTTCGAAATTCATAGCCAAGGGAGATTAAATAGTTAACAAAGCTGGTGAGATGAACTCGTATCTAGCGCTGGGGTATATTACAAGTACTGCGGAGTTAACAAAGTAAGGGATATACCAACAACCAGCATAATTTTTTATTTATTCATCTCTGAAACATCCTGTATAACGTTATATAGACCTCACAATCTCAAGTGAGTTCCAGAGCAACTGTGTTATCCTCGAGGCTATTGGAAAACTGTCTGCCGGCACGCGTAACCACCACATTATTATATATATTTTTTTTAGCGTATGGCTTTTAGTGCCGGGAGTGTCCGAGGACATGTTCGGCTAGCCAGTTTTGAAGCTGCTTCGAGACGGACACCCAATGGGTGAGCTACAAGTACCGTTGGGGAGGAAAGGTGGAATGGAAGGACGAGGAGTTGGAAGGTAGCGGCTGTGGCCTATAGTTAGGGACCAACCCCGGCATTGGCCTGGAAGGAAGATGGGAAACCACAGAAGACCATCTTCAAGGTTGCCGGCAGGGGGATTCGAACCTCCTCGCCACCCGGATGTGAGCGACTGCCAGCAGTCATGCCGTAACGACCACGGCTAACTCACCCGGTATTATTATTATTATTAGGTGTTTATATGACTTACTAACATGATTTTAGAAATCCACTTCTGTCTTTCTGTTCACAGGTGAGTTGGTGTACTGTACGTCTAGTGTTAAGCAAGGAGCGAACATCGACTGGAGATCACACCAAAGGTATCTACCGATCAAGATCTAAGTGAAATAACATATAGGCCTACAAAATATGTCCTGACCTCGAAATGAGTAATATTAACCCTTAATTGACCTCGTGTGGTCCCTGGGACCTGAGACGTTTTTGTTATCTTCGTAAATGAAGTATTTTACCACCGATCGACTCCCCCTCCCAGTACCTTCCTGAAGTCGCGCCAGGAAGGTTGTGGTGAAATGACGTGAACGTGCGGTCTTTCGGTATGTAGGTATTTAATTGGTCGTGGTCCGTGGGACCACACGAGGTCAGCTACGTAACTATTTTTTAAAATTCTGACTGAGTCTAATCTGCCTTTAATCTGATGAATCTTGGCATAATGGACCATTATAAACCTGCCCAGTTGGCATAATGTGCAATCCACAAATTTTGAGAATGTTTTTACTGACTGGCTGCAAGCGGATGAAGAGATACAACAAAATGTGGCAGACTCCTAAGAGCGTATGGTTACCCATCTACAGCATGCTTCTGAGGAAGAATATTCAGACCAAGGTGATGCCGAATATATACCTAGTGATCAGGACACAGCTCCAGAAGTAAGCGCATCTGAAAATGAAGGCGCAGAGGCTGAAGGTGAGGACGCGGCAACTGAAAAAAGCAATACAGGGGGACAGTTTTTCTACTATGGCGCTCGGGATTGCCCGCAATCTAAAACAAAATCTAGATCCCAACACTAGGCCTAAGTGGGAGGAAAAACATTGACCTCCACAAACGAAAATGATGCTAAGTGTGTCCAGAGAAGAAGAGAACTATTATCAGCCCACCTGCATTACGAATGAAAGCTACCAATCTGCTTAGTGCACAGCAAGAAAGTTTGCAATGGCTGCGTCAGTGACAAGAATTAGAGCATCTCGACCCCTTGCAGGATTCCTTTCTTTGTGTTTGGAACCAGTTTGAATTTTACTGTTATATAGATGATATATTTGTGTTTTAAAGGACATTACATTTAATTGCCAAACTTGAAAGTTGGTATTTTTCTTGAGCAAAGACTGAAGCCTTACAATAATGGTAATAATTTTATTTTTGTGCGCTTAAAAATCTCAATATACTATATTTACGTCTGTATCTTGTCTCATTTGCATTAATATGAATGTAAATACCATGTTATTTAAATCAGTAAAAAGAAAACAAAATCGGTTCCAAAATATATTGTCTCTCATTCCGTGGTCCATGGGACCACACGAGGTTATTAGTGTGAGTTTTTTCCACGAGCTCAATTAAGGGTTAAGGGATAATTTCTGGCTCAGAATGCTGCAGTCAAATACAGTATCTTCTGTGACTCAGAATCTGAAATGTCATACGAAGTGTGTATTGTAATAGCCTAGGTAATAGCCTAGGTAACCGTGAAATTATTGTGCCTATTACTCCTGTGTATTTAGAGCCCCTGGATTGGAAGAATTTTGATTTGGAAGGGTTGTTTTAGCTAGAACGGAAGTCTATTCGAAACGTTCGATTGTAGGCACGCAGTAATTCAATCGCACTGAGCCAGGTTTCAGTCAGCAGTTTTGGAATTTGAAGCTATGCTTCAAATTATTCTGAATATGAATTTAATCTGTACTGGAATGAATTTACTATTGCATCAGTTTCCAATATTTAGAAAGGTAAAGTAAATATTCGCACATACTACTCCTAGTTAAGAACCGTTCCAGACTAAATCAAGGATAATTTAGCATGCTGCGTATTGATTTCCGTCGTTCTCATTCAATTGCCGCTATTGTAGATTTACAGTGGATGTAACATTCATTGAAGGACTGGATATGACACACCTCCTTCATCTACTCCCTCCCTTCGTTCATTCCTTCTTCCTTTCCATGTTTTTCCTCTTTTCTTTCCTTCTACCCACATTCTTTCTTTTTTCATTCATTTTTCCCTCCTTTCTCCTTGCGTTCCGTAACTCCTCAGACCCTTGGACCCTTGTGTCCTCAGCGTGGCTCATTGCGGTTCGACGGCTCTCCTTCCCGTGTGTATCCAAGTGATAGTAACATCTGTTTGTAAGGGGAGCGTGGATGTATTAAAGGGGCATATCACCCACTCGTCAAAATGATGTGTGGATAATACCCCTTCTGATATAATGTTATCAGCAACGATGTGAGGAATAGTTGAGCGTATTCGATGAAATTAAGTTACATTAATGCTATTTAGAAACCAAATCCAATGAAACAAAAGTATATGTGATCTACAGGTTAAATGTCGGAGATAAACACCGATTGTATTCCTTTTTGCTTCATTATATATGCAAATACACACAAATCGTCACTGTACAGCAGCTAATTGGCCCACAAAAGCATAGAAAAAACTGAATAAATATAAAACACAATTAAACATGAATGGGGAGTGTCCATTGCCTAAAGAAAGGAACAGCTAAATTTATGATTAAAACAACGTGTGATTCCGAATATATAGCCGTGTCTGTAGTAATTCGGGTTGCAAGTAAGTAACGAGGGAACCTGGCTATCACGAATTCCGCTACTGGAACTTGGTACATGTGTAGTTCAAAACACAAAGAAATGACATGTGATAAGATTTCACCCCCAAATTCACTCGTAGGGCACAATTGCAAAAGTTTTATTTGGCACGCAAATGACAATGTCCAATAGAATGAGCACTCTGTGCTCTTTTGTAATTTCCTTCCAATTGTTGACATATCTCTTACTTTTATCATCATTAAGAATGTGTTCAATTATAAGGCATTCGTGTTTAAAAGTCTGCTTCAGAAATTGAACTCCTTTTAACGTCTGGACTCTAGACCAGTGGTATCAACATATTGAATAACAGGGCGCTCTTTTAGGTATAATTGCTGAAGCTTAATGGAGCCATAGTCTAAATGTGCACACTTCAGAAACTATGTTATTAAACAGGTGTTACTATGAATACCTATATGGTGAATGTTTAATGTTACTCTATCACAAAGAATACTGTAGTAGGACTGACAATTTTGGTTAACAATTTTCATATAAATTAAAATATAAAATTAATACAAACTGTAAATGTTTGCGTTTTCGTTTGAAAAGGACGGGCATAGGCAGGGGTTGCAAGGTGAGATAAACAAATAACTACCAAAAAGCTTTCTATTTTCATAAAGAAACACGGCGATAGTTTGAAAGATGTATTTCCTTAGGAATGGATGAAATATAACAGTACCAAAATAGAAAGACCTTTCAGGAAGCACTGTAGCATGTTGTGCTTATGTGCAAAATTCGCGACTCACCAAACACCCCCAAAGAACCCTTCAAAGGATCGTGATCCATAAGTTGAGAAACGCTTATCTAAACATCATAAGAAAGTCAACAGAATGTTGAAGGATTGTGAACTTTGCAAAATGGCAATACTTGGATGATGAGAATGTCAATGCAGAAGCCGCGTATTGTTCACACTCATTGCAGTGCTTGTGACTTGGTTATAAATGTCATGAACGTAGTGAAAACAAGCAGATCTGGAAATAGGTTGTAGTAGAGCTATTCGTAGGAGAATACAATATATTCTAGCATGTATGATTGTTTGGAAAGCGACATCTCTTCCGCCTATTTAAATTCATTCTTTTTCACCCTCATGACACATTGCAGAAGTGATTCGAAGGAAATTCCATATTTGATGCTTTCTATGTGGCTTGTCCAACATATGTTTAGGATCCCCATGTTAGCACGCACTGGTTTAGGGGTGTCAGGGTTTTTAGTACTAACATTTTTAACCTATTTTAATTAATTTACACACTATAGAATAGTATTCTATAGTCACTCTGTTTATTTGTATAATTGAGAAATAAACCTCCAAAACTTGCGACAGATTATTGTCTATATATCATAGTATATTCATCCTTTGTTACCTTCTGACTCAGTCGATAAAGGTCACCAAGGATATAAGGTCATGTTGTGATCATAGAGTACAAGCATTGTAAACAACATGATGCTAAAGTTGGAAGCATCCTTGAATTCCGATGCAATATCTAAAAGCCAATTCTTGTTATTATGGGCTATCCAATCTTCATGAGTACTCATTTAAGAAAAAGGCTAATGATCACGTGCGGACGTTATAATGTGAGCTTATATACAAATATTCCAGTTCGTTACGGAATAACAAACTGGGATATCATCTAAGATGATCAACTTGTTAATATATAGGTACAGTAGTCAGGTATCAGCTAAATCTCCTACAGTGAAGAGTCCATCAGTTGAGAAGACAAACGTGTCAATGTCTGGTCTGTGTGAGATCTCCTACTGTGAACAAGCTCAGTGAACACACAGCGCTCTGCTGGCATGTTAGTCTTCTTAATTCTTATCACGGATTTATGAAGTACAACTTATTCTAACAAAGTAAAGTTTGAAACTGAATTAGTTCCGCAGTCTCTCAACAAAGTTTGAAACTATAATTGTCTGCCAGCCTCATATTTGCGACGGTGAAGGATTCCCTTTTCGACATCGTCACGTTCAGCTTTCAGTCGCACTCAACACATTTACTCGTAATATTTAATCAGTTGCGAGGATTCCTGCACAAGTCAGACACCACCACATTATTTCACATGCCACTGAAAATCGTTGCCATGCGTGTGAAGGCCGTATTAACTTACTCCAACTTCTTTGTTTGTATGCCTCCAGATGTAATTTCCATTCTACACCATACAACTAAAGATTCGTATGATGCGCTTTGATAATAATCATTATAAACATGCATGTGATACAAATATAAGGGTACAGGAGATGGTATCCTAAAAATCAAAACATAGGCAACGTTCGGATAGAAGTCTCTTTATCAAATAGCATACATTAAGTTCGTATATAATTAAGGGCAATTATTAGTGTTTAGATAGTTGTTTATATTTTGATACCATGAAAATTATGGGGCAGATGACCTCGTGGTTCCGCCATTTAAAACAGCAATAACTAACTAACATGAAAATTATTTGCAGATTTGGTGACATATTTCTTAAATCCATGTTTGGATCTATTAATCTTACTGAGCAGGATTTTTGTAATATGCTAATAGGGAATCACTGTAGCTAAAAATCATATGTGTTAGGCGATGATTACAAGAAGCAATACCCTCACCCCAATCTGTGGCTATCTGAAATTCGGAACAGAGGGCATTCAATTCATTAATAATCATGGCATAATGGCACTAAATTCTGTAGATTTTTATTTCGTAAATCAAGTAAGCCATTCATTTGCCTTTTCTAAAAATTATCTCCCGTGACTCGTTACAGAAAGATGCCATATCGTAGGAGGAGTCATAATTGCTGACATTGAAGTTGTCTATTCTAGCACACACTTTCTCTAAGTATGGGTGTTGGTGGAGTTTGTTTTGAGGGGTTATACACCAAGGTTATCTGCCCCAGCGTTAAATGCATCATCTTATAACTTTGGACACACATTTTCCAGTGATGGAGAAGCCTTGACGTGTGTTATCTTGAGGATTGTGAAAGTTTTGTTTTAAGACAGAAGCCTATAGTTAGTCGATTATTATTTCTTAAAATATTTTTTTTATGTTTCTTGCCTGAAATGACAACAACTTATGGATATTGAGTTTTAAGTTTGATGTTGTTGCTCTAAACTGAATCAGAACGTAGGTCGTGTACTAAAAGCAATTTATTACATTAAGTTATACGGCCAATTCTTTTAATAGACGGGTGATTTTTAATGAAATAATAAACAGCAAAATATTTGAAAATAAGCTCTTTAGTTCTTGACGGAAATTTTTGGTTATGTGTTGTTTGTGGATTTTGGGATTTTTGTTGATGCTTTAGAATATGATTTTTGTTTTCGGTTTCTGATTCCGACGTTTCATGTTAGACATGTGATACGCTAAGCTAGTAGAATTTAATTTTTGAGTAACCCTTGAGTACATGCATTTCTACATTCAGGATTTATGTTATTGAACATTTTTGTAACGTGTGTAATCATTACACACGCGGAAAAATGAACAGTATTTTATTGTGCTAAGAGTTTCCTAGAAGTGTTAAATGCAAATAATTGATTTAATTTTGTAGGTCATTCACCCACCCCCTAGAATCAACCACAATTGACACATGGGTAGATGAAACTGGATCAGTAATGATTATTTATTATGACCTCTTATGCCACACATCAGACAACAAAGCAGGCTTCAGCTGCCATTATTTTGTTTTTGTAACATGCTTTTCATGTTGGACATTCAATTTGATTTTAGTTTTTGGGTCCTTCGACCGGTTCTTTTGAGATCCAGTAATGTTATTTTCTTGGTATTCCTGTGTCCATTATATTTTATTTTTATGATTTCTTGGTCCATTACATGTATACACTTTGTATAGTACAATAAATTGTCGTGTCAAAGTTAACCCGTGTGTGTTTGATTTGTAGTCAGCCCTATTATCTAGATTTAATTCCCCCCATGACATTTTAATTAAGTTAAGTAATGGACTGAACGCGACTTTAGTGGAGAGGGTCCTGTTCTGGAAGGCTCTATTGACGGTTACAATACTAAGAATAATTAGTGCCTTCAGAGCTCCAAACGAAAACTCTGACATCCTTTGCAAACTAATTAACATTGGCTCTGAGCTTGGGCCCGGTTAATATCTCATCATAGCAGCGTATTTAAACCTCCGATGTGTTGATTGGTCAGGTGATAAAATGTTAGGGAGAAGGGAGCAAAAAGAAATAGTGAACTCGTTTATAAAGAAGTGCGGAATTCTAGAAGCAGGGGAAAGACCCACCAGTTTTAGAAATATATTAGATATCTTCCTCATTAATCCTGTAAACAATCTGATCAGTGTTGATGATATTCCGGGAATTAACTTAGTGACGATCAGACTGTCGAAAAATTACCCCCAATAGGAACTGGAACGCGGCCAAGAGATTAAAGAACTGAGTGTTTGGAAATACGGTATAGCGGACACTTGAGCTTTAGAAATTATTCAAAAGTCAATTATCATGGGCATTGACAGGTTAAATGTGGTTAAATGTGACAAATATAGCCTAATTCACACGGGCCAATCCATATACGTCCCTAAATATAGGGTGAAAGTTAACCAGTATCCCGAATACTACAATTCACGTTTTACAATTCTAAAGAGAAAACACACAACAGACTAAAATCAAACAGCAATTGTGACAGACGATATCAACTAATTCTGAATGAATTCAACACAGAAAAACGCAAATCACACGATTCTTATACGAAGACTAGACTGTAGTCCGGAAATAGGTTATGAATACGCTTCATAATGATCTGAGGTGGCGGAGAAAGAACAGAGATAATATTGAGTGACTGAGGGACTCTCTTCACAGAAAACCCACAAAAAGCTGACATTTTTTGTGAGGGGTATAGTAGCCTTTTACTTCAAATGATAGCATGCCCGTTTCTTCGGAATTTAAGAAAATGCATTTAAATAATTCACTATTCACAAAAGGGAGGTTAAGAAAAATGTGAAGAAAATCAATAACTTCAAGTCTGTAGGACTCGATGGGGTTTCTAGTGACATAACATAGATAGGCCTAGAGTAAATTATCCCCAATTTTAGGGTATTGTTCATCGCCTCTTTTAACAATGGGTATGATCCGTCTTACTGGGAGAAAGCTATTGTAGTTCCAATCATTAAATGAGGGGACATATTTTATGCCAGTGAGTGTGACAGCGGTAGTATGTAAACAAATAGAACAGATAACCGCCGATTTTATAAGGGAAATTTTGGAGTAAATTAACTGGTTGTATGCTAGACAACACGGATTTTGGAAAGGATATTCATGAGAATCACAAAGGTGGTGGGGTTGTGCCAAGATACAGCAGAAGTTATGTACACAAGAGGCCAAGTGCACAGTATAATCATTGACTTAGTTGAGGCATTTGACAGGATCCCACACGACCTTCTGTTATATAAGCTTGCAAATTTGGGTACTAATTAAATGTGGTAGTCTGGATCCGGGGCGTTATCCATAACAGAACCCATAAAGTCAAATTTGGGGAGTGTTTCCGAAAGAGGAAAAGTCACCTCTGGAATTCCACAAGTATGTGTCGTTAGGCCACTGTTGTTTCTTCTATATACAAGAAAGCTTGACTATTCGTTGACGACTGTGCCATATATAGAAAAGTCGAAAATGAAGATGATACTGCGCTCCTTGAACAAGACTTGGAACGTATAGATTGCTGGGCTATCCGAAATAACATCCGAGTAGGTGCAGAAAAAATAAATGCCTGCCTCTCATCAACAACAGGAAGGGGACAATATTTATTTACAGATTAGGAAACGAATTTATGCCAAGAGTCGAATAATGCAGCAATCCCCGGATTACTATTAGTAAAAATTACACTGGGGTGAGCACGTTGAGAACATTGATAATAAGGCGCAAAATTTGTTATATTTCGTTATCAGAAACATGAAGGGTAGCAGTAGTCAGTTGAAAGAATTTGCTTGCTAGTGCCCTGTGAAACCGATTATTGAATGTGCCACTAGTGTGTTGGATCATAGTTGGTTCTGAACTTAAACTGTTCTATGCTTTGTATTGTTTGATATCAGTACTGAGAATCCTTCTTTCCACAATGATAATACGAGGAAGTTGATGCAGGGCGCTGAACTCCTCAAATTACTATTGTGGTAAACGTTAATTGACGCCCTGATTTATTCACCCGAACACCTGATGTGTACCTGTCAAAATACCGACTACGGCTAAGTGGTGCAGTTCATTTAGCGTAGGCATACCAAAACCCGTGATTGCGAGTCCCATCCGGGCTTGGTCTGACGGTATTCTTGAGAGTCAGTTACGTGTTAATAGATTTCCTGTCAAATTAAAGATTCTCTCTCTGGGGCTAAATTGGCTCTCGCAAAGTGTCCATATATGCTTAGAGGACAGGGCTGTCGATGTCGCAGATGAATGAAGAAATCGTTACTGGTCCACGATTGAATTTTTCAGATATACGGATGTTGATATTAGCGGCCCCTACAACATAAAATGTGTTGTGAGGATACGTCAGATTTTCCCACTGACTCACATGTCAATAGACATAAGAACGTCCGTCCAAGAAAGGAAGAAAGAAAGAAAGAAACGAAGAAAGAAAGAAAGAAAGAAAGAAAGAAAGAACTTTTTTCGCTACCACAAGTATTATTCATTCACCCCTTGAATGTACAAACTCCTAACACACCATGAGACGTTCTGACTGACGAGCACGTGTTAGGGTCTGATGGTCTCCATCCTGTCAGTCAGGTTGGTTCACATGACCCTTCTAACCAGTTATTTCGAGTTCGCATGGGTTGGGAAAGTCTGCTGCAGAACCCTCTGCCTTAACATTGGCTTCACCGCTGTCTCATCTTCAGCATAACTGTGTGTCGCAATTTCTGCAGGATTCCCAGCGACCCTGTCGCTGCTCTTTATATGAGTCAACGTCGAAAGTAATTTATTTCCATGATACGTTGCACCAACAGGATTTCATCATCTCCGAACGGTAACGTTCACCATTCACTACTTGGTGCGCCAGTTTGAATGATCATTTGAGGAAGTAGGTGTTCTTTAATCTCCTGTAATTTTTATGTAATATCTGACGTAACGCGTTGGCACAAATTCTTTGGACGTAATACTTAAGAGAACCTGGTAAATTTTATTTGAAACACTGTTGTTTTTCGTTACAAATTAGAAGTCTTGTGCCGGTAACCCGATTACATGCGCCCCTGGACCCAAGCAAACGCTTGTCTCATATCCGTGAAGGCATCAGTCCCAATAAGAGCATCAATATGAAGAGAACCTGAAAGAGAAAATCATTTCCATGAAACGGAGTTTGTTGAAGCTGATATAGAATTCCATGGAAAATCTTCTAAATTACTAGGCATTGGTGATCTGTTAGCTTTCATCATAAACTTTTTTGGCACAACTATTTTTCATGAAATGTTACGTCTTTTTTGCGTGAGTATAACAAGAGCTTCTCTTATTGGCATGTTTCTCACAAAACCGAAATGCGCAACTCCCAATGAAGTGGTCTACGCCAATGGCCGAAAGACTGCCTATCTTTACGCGTCACAACAAATGAGAAGTATATAAGTAGATTGAGGGGAAACCTAATTCCATTTCAGTGGCAGGTCAACGAACGAGGGTCGCCCACATCCGGGTCGGCGTCCTCGCTATAGAATCTGCATGTACGCTATAAGCGATTGACATACGAGAGTTCGGTTAATAGCAAACCTTTCAGAATAAATATTGAGTGGAAATCCTAGTTGCAAGTGTTGTTTTAGTAAATCTAATATATAGATCAACATATTCATTGATCTTATAGGGCCAGATGACGTCACCACCACCACCCTTGATTGTTGATGGTGCATTTAGGGGCTTGCAACATCGTGGTCATAAGTCCAGTGAACTTGGGTGTTAGCTGGTATTATCTGATAACCTGTGCTATTGTGTGGTCTGTAGTGGTAGTGTGTGTATTTGGAACTCAGACTAGAATTGAGAAGGTGGACACCATGGACACACGTTAGGAGGGAAGTAGTGGGAATGCACTTATTTACTTATTTACTTGCATATTTATTTATTAAAGCACACAAGCCATCAACTCAATTAATTACCTCCTTCACACTCAAATACAAAGCAAATAATTGTAAATCTAAATAATAATTGTAAGAAAAGGAATAACAAAACAAAACAGCATTAATTTAATAACATAAATGTCATTAAAGATCCTATGGATATCCTTTGTTACGCAGCAAATATGACAGGCTTTGTAACTAAATTCAATTCCGGAGGTAAAATAGTCCTCCATTCGGATCTCCGGCGGAGGACAGTATCGAAGCTAAGAATTACAATACGACCACTCAGAATAGGAACTTGGAACGTACGATCGCTCATGATCTGCGGAAAACTAGAGAATGTAAAGTATGAAATGACTAGGCTCGAGATTGACATCTTAGGAGTGAGTGAATTACGATGGCCAGAAATTGGGGATTTTTGGAGTGGTGATATGAGAGTCATACATTCTGGAGAAAAGGGAAGCCATGCAAGTTTTGGCATCATCCTCCAATGACATGTGGCTAATAAGGTAAAAAGCTATGTGCAATACAGCGACAGAATAATAATGGTCAGGTTAGAAAATGACCCAGTAGATATAGTGTTACTTCAGGTACACATGCCAACTTCACGACATACTGGTGAGGAAGTGGATGAGGTGTATCAACAAATAGAAGAGCTATTGGATCAACTAAAAGATAATGAGAACCTCATTTTATTAGGTGATTGGAACGCTGTTGTGGGCGAAGGAGAAGATGGGAAAACAGTTGGTAAATATGGACTTGGCAATAGAAATGATAGAGGTCAACACTTAGCAGACTTCTGTAAACAAAATGATCTCATAGTTACTAATACATTGTTTGAACATACTGCGAGGCGACGGTATACGTGGACTGTCCCTGGCGATACAGCACGTTACCAATTAGATTATATAATAACAAGAAGAAGATACTGCAACCAAGTCAAACAATGTAAAAGCTATCCTGGGGCGGATGTTGCAAGTGACCACAACCTTGTTTTAATGAAGTCTAAGTTGATCCTCAAAAAGAAAATACCGATTATTCAAGGCCGTAAAATGTTCGATGTCGGCAAGTTTAAACATGCCAGCATTAAGTTGCAATTCCAAGACCAGATACTGGAAAGAATAAAGGATATATCCGCTAGTACAGTGAATGAAAACGGATTGGCTTCAAACAAACAATTCTTGAAGTGGCTGATAAAACAGTTGGAAAGATGAAAGCATCACCTCAGAAACCCTGGATCACTGATCGACTACTTGAGCTTATAGAGGAGAGAAGAAAGTATAAAAACTCTAGAAGTGATGAAGGAATTCGTCATTACAAGAGCCTTCGAAATATCGTAAACAGGGATGCTAAGAATGCAAAGGAGGATTATATAATGAGACAATGCTTATAAATTGAAGATAGTTTGAAAAATGGACAAGTAGAGAAAGCTTATGACTTGATTAATAAGCAATTTAAAAGGAGAAAGGGTCGTAGTGTTTGCATAGTGGATGAATATGGGAAGCTAATGATTGAGAGCAAGGACGTGGTGATGAGGTGGAAGAATTATTTGGAAAATCTGTAAGCAGACCCCACACAATTGACTGAGCTGGAAAATGGAGATACTATTTCGCATGATAACTTAGGATCATCCATTCTTGAATCAGAATATTTTCATGCTGTGAATGAGCTGAAATCACATAAAGCCCCAGGATATGATAAAATAACAGCAAAAATGTTACAAGCATTGAATTCTAGGACACACAAATATCTGTTTGGGTTCATCAGTGAAATATATAACAATGGAGAAGTCCCAGACGACTTTACAAAGAGTCTCATGATACCAATACCAAAGAAACAGGGAACACTGAAATGTGAGGAACATCGTACCCTTAGCATCGTATCGCATGGATCAAAAATATTGACTAAAATAATTTACAGACGAATAAAAAACAAAATAGAGCAAAATCTGAATGAAGATCAATTTGACTTTAGGCAGAACAGAGGAACAAGGGAAGCCATATTACTAATTCGAGAAATAATTGATAAAATGATGGTTATAAGGAAACCACTTTACATTGCTTTTGTGGACCTCGAAAAAGAATTCTATAACGTGAATTGGAATATTTTCATGGAAATTATGACTAATATTGGCTTGGATTACAGAGATAGGTGGATAATCTATGAACTTTATAAAAACCAAAAAGGCATTGTGGACATATGCGGAGTAGTACAAGAAGTCTGTACTCGCAAATGAGTTAGACAGGGATGCAGCTTATCGCCTGCACTTTTCAACTTATATATTGAGAAAGGCATTGAGGAATGTAAGACAGTTAGGAGAGGAGTTAAGATCAACGGAGTGGCAGTCAAGACAACAAGGTTTGCAGACGACATAGCAGTCCTGGAAACCAGTGAAGAGAAACTGCAACATGCACTCACGGAAATGAACAGGATTCTACATGAAAAATATAATATGAAAATCAATATTAAAAAGACGGAAATAATGTTATGCGCTAGAGAACAACTTAATGCAGCTATTCACATAGCTGGTGCTCCACTTAAGCAAGTTAACACTTTCACCTATCTAGGGAGTAAAATTACTTCCACTGGAAAACGTTCAACTGATATTCAAGCTAGAATTGCCCAAGCCAAAATTGCATTTAACAGAAAAAAATCCCTTCCGACTTCAAATAATATATCTATTGAGACCAGGACTAAATTTATAAAATGTTATGTGTGGAGTGTAGCCTTGTATGGCTCAGAAGCCTGGACAATGGGATGTACTGATAAAAGAAGACTTGCAGCTTTTGAAATGTGGTGTTGGCGGCGGATGGGAAAAATTACATGGACCGCAAGAGTGACGAATGACGAAGTGCTCAAAAACATAAACGAAAAGAGAGCATTTCTCAAAACAATACGGAAAAGACGAGACCAACTGATAGGACATCTCTATCGCCACAATGACTTTATGGTAACTGTGTTAGATGGCAAAATTCGGGGCAAGAGGGGAAGAGGGCGACCGAGACTGCAATACATCAAGCAGATCATAACAGACGTTAATGTCCATTCATACAGAGACATGAAGAGACTGACTGGCGACAGGGAAGAATGGAAGAGGAGGATTGCTGCCGACCAATCTACAGATTGAGAACATAAATGAAATCATATTACTGTGGAACTTAATTTGCCTAGTTACCAATGTGAGTTACGTACAGTTATACTTAAAATAAATAAATAACTTATATAATTAAATAAAACATAAACATGAACATGAACATGTGTAAGAAGCATGTGCAGTGACTAAAAGTGAGGAACAGACCAGTTATGGCCCATAAGGCTGAGTTTACCCCGTTTCAACCCTCAGAATAGAATAAAATCATTCCTCGGCAGGGCCAGTAAATCTACTGACACGGTTCCTTCGCATTTTCACACCCTCAAATGCCAACTAACTGCGCTAGCATATCCTCTGAGATGAAAACCTGCTAATGATCCAACTGCACAGAATAATAGCAAAATATTCTTGTGCGATGAGGGAACTACGCTGGTACACTCCTTTTATCATTTCAAATGATCTTGTCGACTTCGTCGTTATTCTTTGGGTCTAACGTAACGCGGGACGGAGACGGTTGAGTTACGAAGACGAAGACAGTGACGTCAGGCAGCCGCGCGGGAAGCCTAAGTTAATGGGTATAGGACGGCGAGTGCGTGACGTCATGCAGCCACGCGGGAAGCCTAAGTTATTGGTTAATGGAGTCTTTTGAAAGAGTCCTGGGGCGTCGAGCGTCCTGGGGCCTCGAGCGAAGCGAAAATAATACAGGGTGACTCCTAAAGGGGTGTACAAGATGCCAGACAAGAATACAGGGTGACTCCTAAAGATACAAGACGCCAGATAAGAATACAAGGTGACTCTTAAAGAGGTGTACAAGATGGCAGAGAAGAATACAGGGTGACTCCTAAAGAGGCTCACAAGATGTCAGACAAGAATACAGGGTGACTCCTAAAGAGGTGTACAAGAAGTCACACAAGAATACAGGGTGACTTCAAAAGAGATATACAAGATGCCAGATAAGAATACAGGGTGCCTCCTAAAGAGGTGTGCAGGATGTCAGAGCAAAATACAGGGTGACACTTAACGAGGTGTACAGTATGTTAGATTCAATCAAATACAGGGTGACCTTAAAGAGGTTTGAAATATATCAGATTCAGATAATGGGTGACCCTTAAAGAGTTGTAAAAGATTTCAGACTCAAATACAGGGTGACCCTTAAAGAGAAGCCCGCACGGGAAGCCTAAGTTAATTGGTAATGGAGTCTGTTGAAAGAGTCCTGGGGCTTCGAGCGAAGCGAGAAGCCCTCCTGAGCCTTTCTAACATGTGCAGCATTTGTAGCATGCGTCATTTAAAATGATATAACGTCTAGTCTTTCAGACTGACTGTAATTTTTTTTATTCACGAAATATTGTGCTGATGAGTTACATATTGAAAGCAATGGCGTTACTTGCCAAACATAATAACAAAATTACCGTCACAATTATAATTGCCAAAGTAAAACATCGTTAATATTGCCGTTAATTTTTTAAAAACTAACTGCTTATGAATACTTACGCCACTCGTATACGGTGAGTTGGTTCATCTGAACGGAACCGCAGATCCCAGGCGTAGGCTTATGGAAAAACAAAACATTTTTAGCAAGGTGTAAATTATATTTAATAATTAATAAATGATTATTGTGACAGTCTCATGTCTGAAGATTTTGACTCGTACTGTAAAGTAAATGAATTCCTAAGGGTCAACATTCACCATTGTCACACCATGACCTCCTCGGTAACCACAATCACCTCCTTCCAAATTATCTCTTTCCAAATCATTTTTTCACCAAATCCTAACGAAAATGGGGCAGAGGTCCCAGAGTCCAGCCGACTAGACATCTCTTAACTACTGTAGAATCACAAGTTTGACCCAAGACACTACCCGTTAAAGGAGCCCGAGATGACGGCAATACTTGGATGAACAGACATTTTAAAATGTACTTAAATCGTTGTTAATTTTTCCTGCGGAAAAAATTATCGAATAGCACATGAAAGAAACAGTATTTCAAAATAAATGTAAATAATATTCAAAATGAAATGACAAGCATAAAAGTCATTGATTGCTCCATCTTGAAAAGGTAACGAACATTTTCCGTACTTGGTTACTCTTTAAATTAGTGACGTTTCAGACCTGGTCAAGTTATTAGAACAGCTGTGTAGTCTGACAAGTTCTTCGTACTTGCATATGTAGAAGTTTGTACAGTTGGTACAATACAATTCACATGTTGGCAAGAATTCAAACAACTGCTTTAGAAACAACCCTGCGTTATGGATGCCATGTACATTAATTACAAATATTTATATACAGTCGGTGAAATGAAATTCAAATGCTTTTCAGTCGGTCAACACAATTGCACCGTATTGTAATAGGTGATTTTCCCTAAACCAGAAAAAAATACATGAGATTAATAAATTCATTCGAATTACTAGTTTAGATCGTCAAGCGATTATCATCTGGTCCTTTACACCGAGGCTATTAATTGTATTGATTTCATCTCGGATTCTAGGAAGAATAACTGCTTCTACAAATATGTGGGTGAAGATATTCACAATAGGTACCATATCTTACTTAAAGACGTTTAGCAAAAACTTGACAACATTTCACGATTTGTTGGTTTTATGTGATTTTAGTTATTATGGTGTTAGAGGATATTGACATCCGAGTTTCCTTGTTCTGTGTCATAAACTGTATTGGTTCGTAAATGGAAGGATTTGTGTTTGTAACTTGGTGATGGATTAAAGTACTTAGCTGGTTACTTGGTCGACGTTGTGTCTATTCTCGTACAACTTCTCTCTCTCTCTAATCACTGCCCATGTTGAACTGAAAGGAATTTTTCTTCCTCCCCTCCATTGTCTAATCTCGCTTTCCTACCTGTCTATAACCGTCTCGCCTGTGGTGACCTGGTCTAGACATTATAAAGAAACACACCAAATCATATCAGGGGAGAAACTTTAAAAAAATACTTCATGAATCAGGGATGTGTGAAGGCTGAGACGAATAAAGAGAAGAAGTTGCGAAGGCAGCCTAGTTGGCATTAAGTTCACTTCACGAGTAAGAGTAGCCTAGACCTCATTACAGTCTACACATCATAATTGAACTTCTTGTAACAGAACGGGGCTAAATGACCATGATGTACAAGTACCTAAAATCCAACAACAGAAAAGAGGTTCTGATCAACACAGCGATCAAAGCTATCCAAATAGTACACAGAGCTTTTCTTTCATAGATATTTTCCAATTCCTTGTAGGATTACCAATATGATTTTCCTGATTAAATCATAAAACCGACCTCGCTTACGTAAAGGAGTCTTCATTTATTTATTTATTTGGATTTATTGTGCTTCTAACAGGCATATGACTAATAAAAAGAAACACATGTACATTTGGTTACACAATTCTATCAAATTATAATATAATTGACAGTCATAATGCTGAGATTGTAATGGAAATTAATTCTACAACTAAATACGAAAATATAATAATTCTGTGCAGGAAATTGGTAGGTGGAATTTACGAGTTCATGTGATCGCACAGCAGGCAGAAACAAAGGAAGTATATGTATAACTGAATAAGTCAAGGTTGTTTGCTATTGAATGTTCATTGTATAATTGAATAGCACTTATTATTGGGGAATGTTTATGCTGTTCAGTTCTAGTTCTTGGGCAGTAAAATGTAATAAACTTAGGTCGAGTTGAGGGAGGTGAGACACGTAAATTAAACTGTGATATTAAATACGGGCTATACAAAAGGTTATTGAATACTTTGAAGACAAAAACAAGAATTGCAATTTTTCGTCTGTTAGCCAGAGATGTATAATTCAGGTAACTTAGAAGATTTCCATAGCTATCATATTTCGGATAAATACCCATCATTTTATACTGCAGATATCTTAGGAATTTATTCTGAACCATTTCAATTTCACTAATGTGGTTCAAGTACCAGGGATTCCAGATACTGGATGCATATTCTAATCTGCTTCTAACAAAATAATTGAACAATATCTTTATACTTTTTGGGTTGACGAAATCTTTAGAATTTCTTTTTATAAAGCCTAGCATTTTATACGCACTAGCTACCATTTCATGAGTGTGCAATGAAAATGTTAGCTTTGAATCAAAATGGACTCCTAGGTCTTTGATAGAATTGTTAATAGTGAGATACGCATCCAATATCCGGTACCGAAACATCACCTGGAATTTGTTTCTAGGAAACTTCATAACTGAGCATTTCTTTATGTTAAGGTTCAAGCGATTTAATTTACTCCAGGATGCCACATTATTGAGATCTTCTTGTAGTAATTGACAGTCCTGCTCTGTCTGAATATTTCTAAAAAATTTGACATCGTCCGCGAATAACAAAACGTTTGAATATTTAATACACCTTGTAAGATCATTGATAAGCAGCAAGAATAATAGAGGGCCTAGGTTTGAAATTTGTGGGACGCCTGATCGGGCATAGTATGAATAGGATTCACATCCATTGCAAGCAACAAACTGTTTTCGTTCATTGAGATATGAGGTGAAGAACTTCAGCAAATTGTAGGAGAAACCATAATATGCTAACTTATTTAAGAGGATATCATGATCTACCTTATCGAATGCCTTCGCATAATCTGTATAAATTACATCAACTTGACTTCCTTTGTCCATTGCTCCTGATACGTTGTGAGTTAACTCCATTAGATTAGTTACTGTTGATCTTTTAGGCATGAACCCATGTTGAAAGTCACTTTTAATGTACTGTACGTGCTGAAATATATGCTGATATAACAATTGTTCAAAGAGCTTTGCAATGGCTGACAGAATTGCCACGGGTCTGTAATTATCAAAATCAGACTTATGTCCAGACTTATGTATGGTACTTACCCTGGTAATTTTCCAACGACTGGGAAAAGTACCAGTTTGAATGGCTATATTAAATAATACAGTTAAAGGATAGGCCAGCACCTCTGCACAGCCTTTCATTATGTATGGAGGAATTAGGTCTGGGCCAGCGGCATTATTTTGATTCATTTTTAGTATCGCATTCTTAACATCAGAAATAAGAATCTGTTTAGAATCCAGTACATCAAGCAATGGGTGTATGTCCTGGTCACTTGCACCTACATTGTCATACTTGGCGCATTCCGTGGAATAAATTGACGAGAAATAATCAGGAAAACCGTTGACTATCTGCTTATCATTTTCTAATATTTCCCCATTAATTTTCATTACGGGTATTGCCGGGGATCGTTTCTTGTGTCGAATAAATGCCCAGAGGCGATTCGTGTCCGATTGCATTTTCGACATTAGGTACGTATTGTCGGCAAGCGGATTGAATATCACGTTTTAGAATTTCCCTGAGCTCTTTAAACTTTTCGTAATGAAAGTGCTTGTTGTGTTAGACAACGTAGGCTGATATGTGGGAATAAATAATAGTAATGTTATAGATCTTACATCCTTTTAGACTACTGCGGTTATTAGAGAGCCCTGGGTGCCAGAATTTGGAAAAGGAATGCGAAGGAACTAGCCTATACGTAGAGGCACGTGATGTTCGTACCATTCACATTCTGAACCTGAACTGAAGTTGCCTAACTTACCGTACATGCTATTGTTGATATTTCAAAGCCCTTCGGGGAGACTTGTTTGGCAACATGCAAGGAGATTGTTGAAAGGATGAAGAGGCTACCTCCCCTCCCAATAGCTGGAACATTCTGTAATAAGATTGCGGCTGAGGAGATGTATGTTGTGTGCTGGGTGACCCCTTTTTGTTCGTTCTGGGTCAATTGATATCGCTGGGCAACCTTACCTAGCTGCATATCCTGTACTGGAAATGCTTATTTAAATGATTGAGGAACATATCAATTCGGTTTCCCCTACTGCGAGCTTGAGGCTCAAGGTACGTATGTATAAGATGTATAAGACTCCAACTTTAGAGGTCCTTGATTCGATTCGCGGTGTATGGAAGTGTATGGAAGGTTGTAACTGTACGTTACCGCCGTTAGTATCGCGTTCATGAGCCAGAGGACATCCATTTTACGTGATACCCGAACCGCAGGACATAATATTTCACTTTAAAAATCTCACGTGCATTTATCGGTAATCAAACCCAATCTGCCTTTGTGAGAGGCAAGAAGCTTGACCATTGCACCATCATTCCCAAAATGAAGTGTATAACTGAGTCCAAACCCAGAACTTTACCATCCTTGAAGTATTTTTCAGGCTCTCTACGTCTACTCCCGACAAATGCCGGGATTATTTTTCTTCTCAATCCTGACGTCAATTAAACATACTCTACAGACACCACAGAACACAGCTTTAAAGATAAATTATGTAGACAACCAAGTAGGCCTACACGGTGTACATGTCAGCGATGTATAAGACCCTAATTTATATATCAAAATACTATTTCAGTGTTCATATTCAATGATCTTTGGAGGTAGTGATAATCATGATTTTAATCAATTCAGATATTTGGACAGGATCTCTTATTCCTGCCCGTGGATCCGATTAGGTTAACACATGATCTCCAACTAAAATGGGAGTGTTCGTAAATTCATGGTTGGGACACTAGTGTCGACAGGGCTCGCCCAGATTAAGCAACCAGGGATATTGCCTTATATAAATTTCCGGGGAAACAATAATTCAAGGCCACAATAGTTGGAATTATACACACAATAATAGTCAGCAAGCACTACAATAGTGCATAGATACACAAGTACAGGGATATGACCCCACAGCCCGTAAACGTTGTATCAACAACAAGTGAAACACAAGTTGCTTCTATAAAGCATGCTCAAATAACTCATTTTCAATCAGATAATTGAATGAACAGTTAGAAAGTTTTCTGTGGCGGCGGTCACCTGATCTAGGATTTACAGGGCATCGAAGCAGTGACCAGTTTCCTTTAAGCAAGGCAATGAATGAGGTGTATTGTATTGAGAGTGGTAAATCTAAAAACGAGCAAATACTCAATTAAAACAGCGATTCTAAAATTATCCCAAGCCAACGGATGAAACCATTTCAGGAGACACAAAATACACATGGACTACAGCATATAGCTACTGTATATTCATAAATACTTGTGCAAGATAGCATTGTTTATCATTTTCAGTTAGACATACTGTACCATCAGTCAAATTTTGTCAAAATTATGAGTTTAACACATTCCTTATCTGACTGTAAGAATGTGAGCAAATTGGAGGGACTTCGGTTCCTTTTAATCACCGACCAATAGCCAATGGTTAAACAGAATATATTCTAATGCTACTAATTGATTTTATTAACAAACAAGATGTTCAGTAATGAACACGTAGCCTACTTTCTCTCAATATAAGGGTCTTTGTATTTAATAAGTTTCATTGAATATTCTTGTGATAAACGTTAAGAGTTGCACCCTGCAATGTCTGGCCTCGTTTACTAAGTTGCGTTGCAATTTCACTCTTGCGTCCAGAGAAATTGATAATAACATTAGAAAAACACGTCTATCCACCATTATAAAGTATGGAATCGCTGATATTGTGCCATATGCAAAGAAAGCATCGTATTCTATATATGACTACATACATTCGTTTCGTCACTGAAATAAATAGACTACTAGATTATCGATATTAATGAATTATATTTTCGAGATGGCCGCTACCCGTTATAGTCACTCCCAATGCACCTTATCAGGCAAACTCTACACACGCGCACACCAAAGTACACGGGGCTAAATGACCACGATATCCATGCCCCTAAAATCCAACAACAAATAAGAGGTTCTGATCAAAACAACGATCAAAGCTACCCAAAGAGTAAACTGAGCTTTTCTTTCAAAGAGGGTGGTTGTGTTTGGAGTTTCCCTGGAAGTGCAAGTCGGGTTTTATTCATTTCGCCTGTGAAACACAGTCAATTTTTTTTTTTGTCGTGTAGCCTCCTGAGAGGCCGAGTGCAGGTCTTTCTAGTCGACGCCCGTGGGCGACCTGCGCGTCGGGATGAGAGATGGAATGGATGAAGATGAATGAAACTGGGCAAGGATGTGGAAGGAAGCGGCCGTGGCCTGTCAGAAGGTACTGTCCCAGCATTTGCCTGGTATTGAAAATGGTAAACCACGGAAAACCATTTCAAGGACAGCCGACGGTTGGGGCTCAACCCACGCGTCTACCGAGTCAGCAGAGAGCTTGGCCCCTTGACCTAACGCAGCGCTTTAGCCCGCGTAGCCACTACTGTCGGTACAGTCAAGTTAAGATTGGACGGAAGGGGGATTTGAGTTTCATTCACCTCGCCATTCCCTGGAAGTGCAACTCTCACTTCGTCCGTGAACTTTTCGTTCCGCAAAATTCACAGACAATTTAAGATTGGACGGAAGGGGGATTATATTATATTAAATTATACTGATTGGCGTATAATCTCTACTTAGTATAAAACAAAGTCCCTGATTCTTGGATGTCACGGGTAATCTCGAGAACCACTGAATGGATTGTGATGCAGTTTTCACCATTCTCTAAAGGATATCTCGAGGAAGGTTTCTGTAGAAAATAATTTATTTATGACCAAAGGAGGTCAGGCACTAACGATTTAAGTGAAAAGGTCGAAAAAAAAACTGGCGTCCGTGCACTGTTTAAGTTTGCGCTGGGCAAACCGTTAAAAATATCTAGGCTATATACTATGGTGTAAGAATTGTTCAACATGAAAAGTTCTACAAAAAAGGCCGGGAGAGCATATCTCTATATACAATTCTTCACCTACTATAAGTGTGTTTACGATTTCATTTATTCCAACAATCTCCATTCAGTTACTGAGGCGACAGTTTAAGAGCTAGCTAGGGGCGAGTCCATCACCCCAGTTACAGCTTAGCTAGCGAACGTGCTTATTGCCCTAGATACAACAAGCAGCAAACTGTCGAGTCGTGTTGATTTAAAAACTTTAGAGAAGAGTGGTTGTGTTTGGAGTTTTCCTGGAAGTGCAACTCGGCTTTTCTTAATTTCGCCTGTGAACTTTTCGTTCCGCAAAATGCACAGTCAAGTTAAGATTCGAAGGAAGGGGGATTTGTGTTTCATGCACCTCGCCATTCTTATATTTCGTCAGACAAGAATTTGTTGCACATGCATCTCCATGATAATATAATTAATAGTCCAGTCAGTGATTTTAATCCATCATGCCGAGACGTAACACGGATATTGGTCGTTGTTCATTGTCATTGGAAAAAAGCGCTTATAGATAGATAGATAGATTTATTTTGACTGGCAAGATTAGGGCCATTGGGCCCTCTCTTCCATCTAACCAGATTATACAAATAATAAATGATGAGCAATACAAATACAACTTAAATCTAACAATATTACAATATTGATATAATATAAAATACATATGAAATGGATTAGCTTGATAATATACAATACAAATACAACTTAAATCTAACAATTTTACAATATTTATACAGTATAAAATACATATAAACTGGATTAGCTTGGTGGTGTAGGCTGTAAATTGTTGCATTGTTAGGGTGAATAACTAAGATACTTAGGAGTAAGTTTAAAATTACAGTAAAGTAAAGGAAATAGGCTACTGAAAAAAAGTAGACTAATGATGGTGATGAAGATGATGATGAAGATAATTAGTCGTTACTGAAGGAGGTTATTTAGATATCTAAATAGAGAGTAAATGAGAAAGTGAGAATTGGAAAGTTTGAATATATGTAATACGACGTAAGAATATAAGCATAAATGTTGAGTTCAACTTTCATTTACTTAGTGAGTATGTACTGCTGGCAACGCTGCTTGAAGCTGGACGGGGTTGCTCCTCTGACAGAGCGAGGCAGATTGTTCCACAGTCGTGCAGTAGCAACAACGAAGGAGTTGGTATAGCGTACTGTACGGTGTATGGGTATCAGCAAGAGTGTGTCGTTTTTTGACCGTGTTCCAAGAGTATGCTCGTACGAGAGGCGGTGGAGCTGAGAGTGCAGGTAAGCTGGAGTTGAAGTTGAGAGTATTTGTTGAAGAATACATAAAGAATTGAGGTCGCGGCGTTGATTTAGACGTAACCAGTTAAGTTGCTCATAAGCGGGGGTGACATGGTCATAGTACAGTAAATTAAATATGTAGCGTACACAGGCATTTTGTGCATGTTGGAGTTTGTTTTCAAGAGTAACAGTGAGATCTTTGTATACCACATCGCAGTAATCAAAATGAGGCAATATTAGGGAGGAAACAAGTCGTTCCTTTAATACACGAGAGAAAATATTCCAGAATCTTCTAAGTGAATTCAATGCGGAAAATACTTTTCTGGAAACATTGCAGACGTGCTGCGTCCAGGAAAGATGTTTATCTATAATAACGCCTAGATCTTTAACTGACTCACGGAATTCGATTGGGGAATCGCACTAGTGTAATTTTGGTAATGTGGGTTCATTTTTTAGTTTTAGGAGGATTTTCGGGTGGGAGATTATGATTGCTTGGGTTTTAGCCTCATTGAGTCGTAGTCCATGTAAGCGAGTCCAGTTACAGATTTCAGTTAAGTCTTCATTAAAGGTGCCGATTGCTTCCGATAGTTTTTCTGGTGCTGAATGCAGGTAGATTTGTACATCATCAGCATATAGGTGGTGTTTGCATTTAGTGATTGATGACGGAATGTCATTTATATATATTGAAAACAGGAGCGGTCCAAGGACTGACCCCTGAGGGACTCCTCTCTCAACTGGACGCCATGAAGACATTTGATTTAAGTTAATTTTAACACATTGTTGACGTCCACGTAGATAAGAGTCCATCCATTGGATACTGTTCTTGGAGAGATGAATTTTAAATAGACAAGAGAGTAATATGTCATGGTCAACAGAATCGAAGGCTTTACTGAAATCAGGCAGTGTTAGGATTGTTACTAGCCCACTGTCCATAGCCTTTCTTATGTCATCCGTGACCTTGAGTAGTGCAGTACTAGTACTATGATTTTTGCGGAAGCCGGATTGGTGTTCATCAAGGATATTGTGCTCTAGCAAATAGGAGGAGAGTTGTTCGTGGACGATAAATTCCAGTGATTTGGAGAGGGATGATAGTATACTGACTGGGCGATAATCGCTTACATGTTTAGCCTGTGTATTTTTTGGGATTGGGATGACGAAGGCCGCTTTCCAAAGCGATGGGTACATACCTGTCATTAACGAGTGATTGAATATGTGTGTTATTGTAGGAAGTATAATATCAATGATACGTTTGAATAATTCGATTTCTATATTGTCAATCCCTTTAGATTTCGATTTTATTCGAAGAATAGCACGTCTGGCTTGTGAGGGGGTAACATGCGAGAAATGGAATGGTTCTCTGTTAGGGGTGGGGATGCTGTAGTTATTGATCAAAGTTCTGTGTTTCATGTCAGGGTCAACTGAGTGTCCGATAGTTGTAAAATGTTCGTTGAGTGTGTCAAGAGGTAGATTAATGGGGTTGTCAATTTTCTCTCTACCTATTCCCATATTTCTTAGTTCCTTCCACGCCGCAGAGGGTTTAATATTACCTCCTAGCAGGTTATGAGCATGTCTGATTCGAGCATTACGTACCGTTTGGGAAGTTTTGTTTCGGAGTTTTTTGTAATCATCATAATTCTGTTGAGTTGGTAATCTCTTAAACTTTCTGTGTGCCACATCGCGCTTAGCCATCAGTACTTTAAGTTTCGGGCTGAGCCAAGGTGCGGGAGGTCGCGTTGCTCGAACAGATTTTACTGGAGCATGTCTGTCATAACGTTCTGTCAAGTATTCGGTCATTGTGTGTACCTTATCGTCTATGTTGTGAATAGTCAGTATATCTTGCCTTGGGATACATAGAGCATCTTCTGTCAAGGAGTTCATATCAATTTTAGAGAGGTCTCTGTACATGATGGTCCTTGGTTTGGTCTTGGGACATTTTAATGAGTAGGAGATATAGATTAAATCATGGGCTGAAATTCCGGGTACAGATGTCTGACCAAACTGAAGCACCCTGTCAGTGTTCTTTACTGATATCAAGTCAATTGTCGTGTGTGAAGTACGCGTGTGATGTGTTGGTAATAGTTCTAATATTTTCATGTCTCGTGACGAAAGCATATTCAGCAGTTGACGAGTTTCAGACTTGGTGCTGTCGCCTATATTAGTATTGAAATCGCCCATGACTATTACATGTTGGTAAAGTGGTAGGATTCATAGTAACGCATTCTCCACGTCCTCCGAGTGACCCAGTGAAGGTGCTTTGTAAACAACACAGACAGCGCACTTTTGATGGGCGGCATCAATTTCAAATAGCATAAATTCAGGCCTCCTATTATACTGGCTATCAGAACATGCTAAGACTTTAGGATTAAGGTTTGACTTAACGAAAGCTCCTACCCCACCTCCTCTCTTCCCAACACGGTCATTACGTATTAGAGTGTAGCCGGGAAAGTGGAATGATTTAGATTGATTTAGCGGTGATAGCCACGTCTCGCTCATCAAACAAATATGGAACAAATCAGGTATAATGAGTTCAAGTTCATGAAAATGTGCCGATAAGGATTGTACATTCACGTGGGCTATATGGATTCCGGTTGGGTGAAGTGACACATTTTCAAACAGTCGATCTCGAGTCGAGATAAGGTCATTGTTTGCGGGAGCTAATTGTAGCCTGTTATTTGAAGTAAATGGAAACGGTTCGGTAGGGGAGGGGAGGGGTGAGGGAGTGCGGGAGAAATTCCTCACTGCAGGAGGTGGCTGCGAGAGTGCTGCTGTCAGAGGTAACATTCTTGTCGATCAGGTTTGCCAACTTAAGAAATGAAAATTGAACTAACCGAAATGTATTAAGGCTAATATAACTGAACTAACAGAAATGTACTATGGTAAACTAAGACTAATATAATAGTAAACAGATAATAATAATTAGAACTAAGATGGCATATATTGGCCGCAGTCAGCTAGGTGAATAGTTTTTACACTGTAGATACTGATTAGTTAGGTAAGTCACTCATACGGTTAATCCTGATTTTGGTACCATCCGGTTTCTTGATAAGGATATCGCCCTGAGAACTCCAGCAATTTCTGACTGAGAATCGAGAAATTGCAGCCTTCAGAATCGCCAGTCGGGTGGAGGTGAGATCCTCACGGATGGTCACATTGCTCCCCTTGAGCAATCTTTTTTTAAGGAACACCTCCAGCCTCGTACGGAATGAAGTGAATTTCACAATGATGGGCCTAGTTTTTCCAGGGGATTTGGGTCCAACACGATGGCTACGGTCAATATCAAGGAGGTTAACACTAGCACCAATATCTTTAAATACATTTAGAGCAAGTTCATCTGTATTTTCTTGAGTACTTTCATGCACACCGAAAATCCTGATATTGGCTCTCCTGCTATATTGTTCTAAGGAGTCGTACTTTTCTTCAAGCTCATTTCTCAGAGCTTGGATTTCAAAGTCACGACTCTCAAGTTTTTTAGTGAGATCAGATACCAGGTCCATATTGAACTGAAGAGACTTTTCCAGTTCTTTGATAACAATTTCAGTCACTCGCACAGAGATAGCGGATATAATAGTTTCAAGAAACTTACCCGAACTGAGGGTCTCGTCGAGTACCTTAGCTACGGTCTCTTCAATTAAGTTGGCACTATCGCTGGCGTCTCTAGAGGCACGCTTATTCTTGCTTCTCGTCATCCTGGTTTAATTATGATTTTGTTATGTATGTAAGGGTTATCACTCGAAATAACACAACACAGGTTATGCTCACTTACTATACACACGTGAACCACTTATTTTGGATGTACCTACTACACAATAACACCTTCTATTCCACCTAAACTGAGGAGCCGAGCTCACGCACGTCTGTCAAGCATGGCAGGAGTTCAATGAATGCATCACGTAATGCATTCATAACTGTTCCCGGGCGAAGCCGGGTGGGTTTGCTTGTATTAATATACCCCTGGCAATACAGCCCGTGAATGGCCTAGGCCTACCAAGCCACCGTTGTCCAGCCATTTAGCCTGAAGGTGTTGGAGTGACGCTTGTTCGACGCATCGGGTCCCCTCGGCCGTTAATCTTGGTTTTCGTGACCGCTGCCTCAGTGTCAGACTCAATTGTCCTCAGGAGGCTGAGTGCACCCCTTTCCAGCCCTCACATAAGTTTCAAAAATTCCTGACGGAACTGGGAATCGAACCGGTAGCCTTCGGGTGAGAGGAAATTAATATACAATACTTCCTACAATCCGTTCATAACTTGTTTAACATTCTTTTTCTTCCACTCACTCCTATTACATTTTATATTCCGGTGGAAGTTCTACAATCGCAATAACTTACACACCATCCACCATTTCAACACACTCACAGCAGTCAGGCAAGACCAGAGCTACAAAAGAAGGATTATGAGTTGAAGAATCTCCCAATTCCTGGACTGAGGATTCTCTCGAAATCATTCAAATAATCAGTGATAATAATAAATGGCAGGAGAATGCAAAGGTGGGTGGTTTTTGTTGTCACAAGGCGTGGACTGATTCGTACTACATGATTCAGCGAAAACAATGATTTAGAAAAACGGGACTTGGAATTATTCGAAGTTACTTCATTTTATCTCAGTCACTTTGTTTACTGGAGCAGATTATCTACATAATCGTTGAGAATTACTCCCTGAGGAGACATATCTGCTCAATAAACCAATATGGCCTGCAATAACTGCATCTTTACAAACCATGTTGTTGTTGCTTAAACATCTCTCTGGTAGCAGTTAAAATGAAACACCTCGAGTACTCACTTAAAATAATTTATTAACTAAATTCTATAACTAAGGAGAACATCTTAAGACTACGACATTGCTCTCCGTGAGACTGCACGTGACTGTTGAGCGGGGACCTCACTCAAGGCTGCCCGAGTCGCCTGCGGGGTGCTGCCGTCATGTGGCTGCTGGGTGAACTACCCTTAGTCCAGAGCGAGGCACCGGACATGCCGCCCATCTAATTTGTTACACAAATTATAAAAAATGATGGCAGTACGTGGACATACTGCTCCAACACAAGTCTCTAGCAATAAATCAAAACACACAATGTAGACAAAAGAAAACAAGATAAACACAAGATAAACACTATATGAACACAAGATAAACACAAGATAAACACAAGATAAACACAAGATAAACACTATATGAACACAAGATAAACACAAGATAAACACACTACATTGGTAGTCCTTTTACATGAGTTCTTCAGGGAAAAGGCTGATCCTGGTTACTGGCCGTTTGTACGACCCCTTGCTCGTCCGCACAGTCACAACACGCACCAGCCCATCAGTCCCAGGATGGAGCTCTTCTATTATCCCGGTTGGCCATGTGATGGGGGGAGCATTTTCTTCTTTGAGGAGCACCAGCCTTCCTGACTTGAGGTTGGGTTGGTTGTGGAGCCACTTGGAACGCTGCTGGAGCTGGCCCAAGTAGTCGGTTGACCAGCGTTTCCAGATGAGTCGTCGGCACCGCTGGACCAGTTGCCATCTTGACAGCCGTGATGATGGCCCTAAGAGACAATCTGGTTCAGGGAACGACACTAAGGGTTCGCCAGTCAAGAAGTGACCAGGGGTGAGGAACGCATACTCATCAGGACTGTTGGGTATCGGGATGATGGGTCTCGAATTTAAACATGCCTCAATTTGTGTGAGCAGTGTTGTTACCTCTTCAAAAGTTAGCACAGTGTTACCAGCAACTTTCCTCAGGTGGGTCTTCACTGATTTTATACCTGCTTCCCACAGTCCGCCGAAGTGAGGGGAGTAAGGAGGTATGTGATGCCAACGAATTCCTTCTTCAGCTGTGAAGTTCGATACGGTAGTTTGATGGTCTTCTGTTCGGATGAAGCGCGACAATTCATCTAGTTTCCTTCTTGCTCCGGTGAAGCACGTGCCATTGTCACTATACATGTGACTGCAGCGCCCACGTCTTGCAATGAACCTTCTTAATGCGGCAATAAAGGCCTCCGTGGATAGATCACTGACTGCCTCAATGTGTAGTGCCTTGGTCGCCATGCACACAAACAATGCTATGTAGCATTTCTTCTGTATTTTACTTCGTGGACTTCCATATTTCACATGCAGCGGCCCTCCATAGTCCACACCACAATGAGAGAACGGCTTGCTTGGGGTCACTCTAGACTTAGGCAACTGTCCCATGAGCTGACTGGTGTCATTGGTCTTCACTCGGAAGCATGTTACACAGCTGCGGATCACTTGCCTGATAACAGATCGGCCATTGGTTATCCACCACCGTTGCCGCAACGAGGCTAAGAGAAGTTGGCTTCCTGCGTGCAAAAGTCGTATGTGCTCATTCCAAATAAGCAATTTTGTGACAGGATGCTTAGGGGGCAGTATCAAAGGATGTTTTTGTTGAAATGATGCTTCAGCATTCTCCAGCCTGCCGCCCACCCTCAATAGGTTGTCACTATCCAGAAAGGGGTGCAGAGTGAGAAGTTTGCTCTGATGTGGCACTGCGTTTCCTTGATGTAAATTATGTATCTCCTGACTGTACGAGCAGGATGACTGCTGTCAGACTATCACGAAGTTCGTCAGTAGTCAAAGGTCCATGCCGTCTTGCTGCTGCCTCATGCTTTAGATTGTGAAGAAATCTGAGAATGTATGCAAATACTCTGTGCAGTTTAGTCCAGCTGGAAAAGCGGGTGAAGAGGTTATCTGCGTCATGATTACTCGCAACGAAACACAACCTTACTCCTCGCTGCTCAGGAATTTCGGTAGTTTCAGCAGTGGTTAGTTCAGGCCAGGCTGAAGGATCCATCGATAGCCAGGCGGGCCCCGCCCACCATAATCGATTGCCTTGAAGTCGATGTGGCTCAGTTCCCCTGGAGATAACGTCCGCTGGATTTTCCTGTGATGAGACATGGTTCCAATCTTGCTGAGAAGTAAGTTGGTGAATTTCCGACACCCTGTTGGCCACATATGTTTTCCAGGCTGAGGAGCTACCTGCAATCCAGGCCAGAACGACAGTGGAGTCTGTCCAGTAATAACGTCGACATGAATGTAGATTAAGGGCTTGAATCACTCTTTCCATTAGCCTGCTCAGAAGTAGTGCGCCATTCAACTCCAGTCTTGGGAGCGACACTTGCTTCAAAGGGGCTACCCTAGATTTAGAGCAAAGTAAGTGAACGGAGATTGTTCCATTGGAGTTGATGCAACGTAGGTAAGCGCAGGCACCGTAGGCTCTTTCTGAGGCATCAGCAAATCCGTGAAGTTCAACATTGGCATTCATGCCGTCTGCGGTCACCCTCCGTGGTACACGAATCTCATTTAGTTTGGGGAGCTGCTGATGTATCTCCTTCCATTGTGTCTCAAGTTCTGAGGGAATTTTACCATCCCAATCGAGGTGTCGTTGCCAAAGGACTTGTATGAACAACTTGCACTGGACAATTACAGGCCCTATGAGTCCCAATGGATCATAAATGGACGCTACATTGGCCAACACTGATCTCTTTGTCCAAGTCAATTTGTTGTGGTTGAGAGCTCCCACGGTGAATTGAAATGAGTCACTACTCGAATGCCATAACAGACCAAGCGTTTTCACGGCGCCATCTTCAAGAGGAAGACTGCAAGACACCTGGCTCTCGCGAAGTGTAGGTGGGATGGCCTCCAATACATCGGGATTGTTGGACCGCCATTTACGGATGGGGAATCCTCCGGTTTGCAGGAGCGATGTGAGGTCCTTGTACAAATGGATGGCTTTTTCAATGGTGTCTGTCCCTGTCAAAAGATCATCAACGTAGAAGTCTCTCTTGGCAACGTCGGCTGCTGTAGGGTGTATGTCTTTACCGTCGAGTGCCACCTGCAGTAAGCAACGGGTAGCTAGATACGGAGCCGCTGCAGTACCGTAGGTTACCGTAGTCAATCGGTACATATCCAGTTGTTGATTCGGAGAACTGCGCCACAAGATTCTCTGGAAGTCTCGGTCTGCTTCATGAATCTGGATTTGTCGGTACATCTTCTCGATATCTGCTGTTAGCGCATACTTGTGTGTGCGGAAGCGAAGAACGATCGAGAACAGATCCTGCTGAACAGTTGGCCCAACCAGCATCACGTCATTCAGGGAGATCGACGAAGTTGTTTTAGCCGACGCATTGTAGACAACTCTGACCTTGGTAGTGTTGCTCGTGTCCTTGATTACTGCGTGATGAGGCATGTAATAAACAGGTTTCTGCTGGTCACTACGATCGACAAGTTCCATGTGTCCTAGTTGGCGGTATTCATCCATGAATTTGATATACTCATTCTTCAGTTCAGGTTGTCGATGCAATTTCCTCTCGATATAGCCAAAGCTCCTCCTGGCATTGGCAAACGAGTCACCAAGTTCTCCTACTGCTTCTCGTAGTGGAAGTCTCACTGTGAACCTGCCCGACTTATCACGCGTGAATGATTTCCTAAAATGCTCCTCGCATTGACTTTCTTCCTTGGAATAGCTACGAGTCGTCAGCTCCTCCTGTTCCCAAAAGCGTTCCACCTGTGTGTGCAAGGCTTCAGCCGTGGATAACAATGATGTTGTTCCATTCTTACGTTGTTGAACTGAGTGAGGGGGTAGACATCCAGATAGCACCCAACCAAGTTGTGTATTTTGAAGAGTAGGGTAACCTTCTCTAGATTGTTGTTCGGGTCTCAAGACTTCAAAGAACACAGTAGCACCTAACAGCAGATCTATCTCCTTAGGCTGGTTGAAATTAGGGTCGGCTAGTGGAATGTTGGCGGGCAGTTGCCAGTCCTCGCACTCTATTCTTGATGAAGGCAGCGGGCCAGTGATCTGACGCAGGACAGAACCTACTATATGCCGACTATAAGTACCAACTCTCGACTCTATCTGAAGTTGACAGAAGTGAGAGGATTCAGTCGCTCTCGTGTTGCTAATGCCATTGATGGGCATTGAATGCCGATTCAGCTTGATACCCAACCGGTCCACTAAGTCTCGAGACACGAAGTTCATCTGTGATGCACTGTCTAATAGTGCTCGGCATTGATGAATTCGACCTTCGCTATCCCTAATGTTAACAATGGCAGTTGATAGCAATACTTCATTGTGAGGGCAAGCGCCTCTGACAGAACAATATGCTTGGTGTTGGGATGCAGTGTGTGACGAGGTAGCAGTACGGTCCATATTCTGGTCTATATGTAACATTGTGTGGTGACTTTTATTGCATCTTCGGCAGTTACCTGCGTTGCAATTGTTGGCTATGTGGTCATTTCTCAAACAATTGAAACAGAGATTATATTCCCTCACAATACCTATACGGCCATTTACGTCCATGTATTTGAATTTTGGACATTTATGCAGACTGTGAGATGTCTTACATAGCACACAATAAGGTGACGTGGTGACGAAGGCTCGGTGTTGTCCCCTTGAACTTGTACCACGCTTGACCTCATCTTGGGTTACAGCAGCTGTCTTGTTGGACGTGACTATTTCTAAAGTTTGGCAATTACTTTCCAAGAATTGAATTAGGTCCTTCAAGCTGGCATGCACTTCATTTGACGTACCGTTCTCCCATTGTTTCCTGAGATTGAGACTGATTCTTTCCAAAACTAAGTGCGAGAGCATAAGGTCATGCAAGGGCGTTTCAATTTTTAGAGCTTCTATGGCATTTAAGTTGCTGCAAAGTTGATTAATTAGCAAACGCAGCTCTTTAGGAGAATCATGCTTTGCGTTAGGGAGTGACAACAATTCCTTGATGTGAAGGTCTGATATAAGTCTGGGATTGTGATACCGACTGCGAATCAATTCCCAGGCGACCTTGAAGTTATCCTGTGAAATTGGTAAATTCTCAATTAGGTGGTGAGGTTCGCCAGACAAACATGATAGAAGATAATAGTATCTTTGAATGTCTGTGATTGTATCATTATTGATGATCAGCGCTACAAAGGTGTCATAGAAATGCATGAAATCTTGTAGAGCACCACTGAACTTGGGTAGTGAAATAGTTGGAAGTTTTAGGGCGCAACTATTGCTCATGTTATCACTATTTACAGGCGGAGGTGTGTGTGTATGTTCGGGGCACAATAGCGTTTCCATTTTTGACTTAATGTCCAAGCATAAATCATCAAAGGCTGCTCTATCTAGATCATGTGCTTCGTTTTCAGGATCATCGATTTCCAATTGTATCTGAGTGTCATTATACTCATCCATTAAACTCGCCAACGATTGTTTCCTAACTTTAATGTCATTAAGATTCCCACCTGCTGCAAATGCATTCACGAATATACTTAAGCGAGTCACGCGAGATTTGATGACTGCTCTTTTCTTTGTTAATACACGTTTTTGATTGGCATCCATAATAACCCGGTAAGAAAGGACAGAAGGAATTGTTGAACCAGATTGTACTCACCGATGCTGTCTTCAATGTTGGTAAGCTTATCTGTCGACAGCGGTCTCTGGTGGATGTTCCTGCAAGTTCCGTTCTCTAGCACTCCTGGCGGGCATGTATGGTAGCTGACGTAAGCGGACTAGCACCTCTCAAGATGGCGTCCTACGGTCATGGCGTGGTTGTGCTATTCAAGATGGCTATTTACAGAATACGAATTTATTTCTACCGTTATATATGTATATATTTTGTATTCTTATACCGCACTTTGTATTATTAGTCACAGTTTGATTTGTAACATAAGTCATGCACATTTCATCACTAAACAGGTACACTTGTTTCACAAAAATCCCACATGTTGGCACACGAATAAGTTCGAAGTTCACTTTTTTCTATAATCCGGCATTAGGAGGACCAAAATGTTGTTGCTTAAACATCTCTCTGGTAGCAGTTAAAATGAAACACCTCGAGTACTCACTTAAAATAATTTATTAACTAAATTCTATAACTAAGGAGAACATCTTAAGACTACGACATTGCTCTCCGTGAGACTGCACGTGACTGTTGAGCGGGGACCTCACAAAAGGCTGCCCGAGTCGCCTGCGGGGTGCTGCCGTCATGTGGTTGCTGGGTGAACTACCCTTAGTCCAGAGCGAGGCACCGGACACATGTCATACAAATGAATTGTCTAATTTGATGGGAATTGATCGCCTGTATCTCAGGAAGGAAGAGGAGCACACTAAAACACAATGTCAAACATAATTCCAGATGGCATTCAGGCAAAATAATGTGTACGGTATTGATGAACACGTGGGTCGTACGTACCCTATAAAATAAATTAACAAACATACTCGTAAGTGACTGCATGTAACGCGTTCCAACCCTCGTACCAGAATTGAATATCTTCGCAGAGCCGGGAATCGAACCCGCCCTTCCGTGGCAAGAGCCAGGAATGCTTGTGACTACGCCACGAGGTGGACTTTGAGGAATAGCACACACCATCTGATATTTAGCAGCAAGGTGAACCATATGAGATTTGGAAAATGAAAAACCAATTCCATGTGTACGGACTCCATGTAAAATGTACTGTATATATAAAGGCTTAGAATTGCGAGATCAAAAGCCACATGTAATTAATCACTTGCTTATTTGCAAGGTTTTATGATGTCCCGACAACTGTTGTTACTGCTTTTACATTAAATGTATTGTCATTATGGCCATCGGTCTTGCGTACTTCGTTTAAAAAGAGGATGTGTAAGGAACTGTTGTGTTGTGCTATCTGTATTTGCAAATGACGCAAGAATGGGGCTCTATGTTACGTACCATACCGGCATTTAACTGGAGTAAAAGTAATGAACCACGGAAAACCACTTTAGTTATGGATGAGGTGGGAATCGAGCCCATCTCTTCTCAGTTTTCGTCCCAGTATATTGAGTGTGGGCATTTTGAATACCTCAGACCAGAATAGAAATGTTTGGTAGAGCCGGGAGTCTACCCGGGACCTCAGGACTAGCATCCAAGAATGTTAGCCACTATACCACGAGAAGGTTAATATCCCTTCAAATAATATTACCAAGGAAATAGCATTAATATTATCCAGCAAATATTAAATTAATCGTCGATTCTATTCTATCTGTTAGGAAGCATCGTTCTCATCAGTAGTTTCCAAGAGCTTTATCGTTATCTTTCGTTGTTCTCCTCTCGTGTGTAGTTTATCTCCATTTCACTCTTCACCAACCCCACCTTTTCTTTTCTCTTTCGTTTTACGTGGATTCGCGTCTGATCCCATCTACTCCAAGACGAGTTCCGCGAGTGGTTGATAGTCTCCCCTCCCTTCTCCATTACCCCTCGCGCACTTTGTAATTTTATCGCTCAGATGGCGTGACCCCATCACTTCTCTCTGCCATGGCTGCAATGATGCCATCTGCCTGAAGCTTCAATCATCTTTCGACATTTATATACTATCACCTCTCCAACTTTTACTGCACAGATCTTAGAGTTTCCATAAACATCGCTATAGATATTTGAAGTCCAGCGCTGAGCTTAGTTTCTTTTTATTATTATCATTAGTATTACCATTATTATTGTTATCGTTACTATTATTATTATTATTATTGATAATTTTACTATTACTATTTCATTAAATAACTGTGCCCCTCAAGCCGATAAGCCTGGAGTAGGCACACTGAGACTAGGGGTAAGGAAAAGTGGGCTTGAAAACATCTGCGAAATACTGTAGTTTAATCTACACTGAAGATGGCCAGGATGAACACCGAGATTTCTGAACAAGTTTAGTCCTATGTGTTGAACGTCTTCTAGCTAGGAAAATTCTGCAGCTAATGTGTTAAATATAAAATTATTACTATATATTTCCTTCCCTCTCATCTCACTGCTCATTATATGATTCAGGATTATTGCAGAACTTTAGTCCCTAGTACATACTTGCATAACGTATTTTCAAATTAACACAGGATGTCCAGTAAAGAATATGAATCCTACTTTCTCTTAAATGTATGGGTCTAGTTATAACTCCTAGCCCTTATCTAACAGCATAATTGAATTTCCTTGCGATGAACGCTGAGAGTTGTACCCATTATAAGACTCTTCGTTTAGAAAGTGTCTTTGTAATTCCACTGTTCCATCCAAAGGAATTGATTCTAACATAAGAAAAGTGGGTCCATCCAATATCTGGAATGTATAGAATTGTTGATAATGTGCATTATTTGTGACTATCTACTTGCTGCGATTCGTCATTGTAACTGTAATATTTATTGGATTGTCGACAAATCTTATATGTTTATGACGGCGGCTGTGTGCTATATGCAGTGTGATAGTCACTTATGTTAGATACAATCCTCTCTTACAAAAATGGGGCTGATGACTAAGATGTCCAAGTCTCTAAAATGAACTAACAACAACTCTCACAAGTATTGTGTTAATTGCGCATTTGGACTCTGGGTTATTGAATTTGATGTTTTAATAGGACGCTCAGCCAATAATTTCAATATAGGCCTATGGCGACATTATTAATTTCATATGGGTATACAAGGCCACATGTAACAGTCTTTCATTAATACTAATTTCAGTTACTGTAGCTCTTAAATGTATAGTATTATTTAACTGTATATTCCAGAACTGCAATATGGCAAACTGCGTGCTATATTCAGTAAGATATTCTTATGAGTAACGCGATGGAATTATTTTATATGATGTTCTATTCTCGCAACTATTTGTGTACTCTCTGCATTTAGGCTACATCCCGAGTCATTGCTATTAATATCTTATCAGTACGCCCAGCCACCATCTTGAATGTTTGGATTAGTTGTCACTTGCCTTCGTCATAGGAAGCCAACTACAACGTTCAACATTACTACTATTTTTAGCCTATTTTCATTTATGAAAAAAAAAATGGGCTTAAGGTACACCTTTTCTCCGTGTGTGTATATGTGCGTGTATATGTGTGCGACTGTGTGTGTGTGTGTCCCTAATAGCTCCAAGACGGCTTTCGTTTTGATTGTGCAATTACATTCTGTATGATTCATAATTACGTATATAGAGTACGCTCAGCCACTGTCTTGAATGTTTGGACTCACTACGTTTTTGCATTAAGCATATAAAAACCACGAGAAATATTCTACAATACCACTTATTTTCGTAATCGTAGCTGAAGAAATAGCGTTATTTAATTTTAAATTATGAAACTTCATGATAGCCGCAGCATGCTATATCCAGAGTGATACATTTACCATTAACGCTATTGAGGCCACTTATGTACAGTAATACTCCTCTTTTACCAAGTTTCGTCTGACTTGTAATATTACAACCTGAGTTACTAATTTATATAATACACCTAGTCGCCATCTTGCATAAATAGAGTATTTTTCAATATTGGCTATCTTCATTCTAGAGGCAAACATATTCTCATTAGTGTTCGAGCTTATTATTCCAACTTCCTCAATATCGTTCTTCACAAAGACAGCAGTGCCATATTTCTTATGGAACGTAGCAGAGATTAAGGTGTACCCTGGAATCTTGCATCTGATGAGAAGCTGACTTAGATCTTCGCAATGAGTCTCTTGCAATAGGACGACATCCACCTGGTATTCATTTAGTGTTTAGTCACATATTCATTATTGGACCTGCTTGCTCCTCCATTGTTAAGTTGAAAAATCCGATTGGAATGATGAGCATCTCTTCCAGCCAAGCTCTGAAAATAGCTATTTCTGGGCTGAGTCATAGTATTCGTTGTATCCTCAAATTGCTGGGATATCCAAAAGTAAAACTTAAGGTCCGGCAGCCAATATAGCTTTGCTTTCTTAGCACCACCCAGAAGGCACGTGTAGGGCACTTTAAGGTAATGGTCCCAAGATGGCGGCAAGAGTGAGTGTGCGTGTGTACAGTGCTGCGACAGTTGGTTTCCTTTGTGCGGTATTTTAAAATGTCATGGTGACAAATTGTGGTCCACGAGACAATATTCAATCTTGAGAATCCGCAAGTGCAAGTGGAAAAGTCTGTGACACTCTCGTGTGGCTGTTACCCGGCTTTCTCTCTGTCAGGGTACGCCATATTCCCGGTAGGTAGGCACCAGTCCACGCACCCTGGCCCAGCCAAGCCCCAGGCAGGTTACTCGGCTGCTATGAGGCTGCTATGTCCCTTGCTATTGGCTGATGACATACAGCTGAACCCTGGACCCACTTTCTCTGAACACAACACCAAATCAGAACTACACATCTACTACCAAAACCTGCGTAGCCTTAATAATAAACGCTCTGACTGTGAAATTCATCTGTCTGAATTAAGTCATGTAGACGTGGTGGGGCTGTCTGAGACATGGCTTACCCAAATGGTTAGTGATAGTGAACTGCCTCTCAATGCTAACTTAAGTATATTTCACAGGGATCGTGCTACGGGAGGGGGAGGGGTTTTGATAGCAGTGAACAGTGCTTTACCGTGCAAAAGGAGATCAGACCTCGAGCGGAACTGTAAGTTAGTGTGGGTGGAGTTACTCTTTCCAGGCCGCCACATATTTGTGGGTTGCTACTACCGGCCACCGGGCAGTCCCCTATAAAGCTTGGAGCAGTGTCTAGACTCAGTGCTTCCAGCACTATCGCAAGGCGAAGTGGTGTTAATGGGTGACTTCAATCTTCCCACATTAAAATGGACCTCTCCAACAACAGGTACACCTGATAATGATGATGACTCCTTCTTTATAGGTAATTTTATTACTGGCCTCAGATTACAGCAGCATAACATGTACCCAACGCGGAGCCCCAACGTACTGGACTTGATATTATCTTCACTTAAACTGAAATCCAACACTGTTGGTAGAAACATCTTTGGCTCTGACCATCAGTCTCTCGACACCTCTTTATTCCTCCCCATCCCACACTCAAAAGTAGTCAAGGAGCCACCCTCGCGCCCAACCTTCAACTGGCGCCGAGCTGAATGGCAGGGATGGGCGCGACTGAAGCCTGTAATCGAGAGTGTCGACTCGATCGACTCCGAACACCGGTCTCGGTTCGCATGAAGCCTCGCGACTCCACGTTAATCTGATGCGTATTGCGGGGCCGCTTCGCATGAAGCCTCGCGACTCCAAGCTCTCGTGATGAGTATTGCGTGGCCACACGGTCCCTTCGCATGAAGCCTCGCGACTCCAAGGTAACCTGATGATTAAGGTCCGGATAGTTTTGTGTTTATATATATTTAATTTTACTAAATATTTTCTATTTATTTACATATATTTGCCGTTTTTATAAATAAATACATATTATGGCGAATTTATTCGTAACATATTTCCTGTATTTGGTGGTATGTCGCACTCCTTAGATAAATGCTGCCGACATTTTCGACCCTTGGAAATTCCATTAATTTGCCTCTCTATTTCGTGAATGTACCCTTGTCTCTGTATTGTAGTAGTATTTCAAGACAGGAATTCCCTGACCATTAAGTATAGCAGGGGGGCTGGAGAAGACTCGCGACTCCAAGCTCCCCTGTTGAGTATTGCGGGGCCACTTCGCATGAAGACTCGCGACTCCAAGCTCACCTGTTGAGTATTGCGGGGCCGCTTCGCATGAAGCCTCTTGACTCCAAGCTCCCCTGATGAGTATTGCGGGGCCGCTTCGCATGAAGCCTCTCGACTCCAAGCTCACCTGATGAGTATTGCGGGGCCGCTTCGCATGAAGCCTCTCGACTCCAAGCTCACCTGATGAGTATTGCTGGGCCGCTTCGCATGAAGCCTCTCGACTCCAAGCTCACCTGATGAGTATTGCGGGGCCGCTTCGCAGGAAGACTCACGATTCCAAGCTCCCCTGATGAGTATTGCGGGGCCGCTTCGCATGAAGCCTCTCGACTCCAAGCTCACCTGATGAGTATTGCGGGGCCGCTTCGCATGAAGCCTCTCGACTCCAAGCTCACCTGATGAGTATTGCGGGGTCGCTTCGCATGAAGCCTCGCGACTCCAAGCTCACCTGATGAGTACTGCGGGGTCGCTTCGCATGAAGACTCGCGACTCCAAGCTCACCTGTTGAGTATTGCGGGGCCGCTTCGCATGAAGCCTCACGACTCCAAGCTCACCTGATGAGTATTACGGGAGGCACACGGTCGCTTTTTATCCGAATCTCTCATTATTATTATTATTATTTACAATCATTGTACCAAATTGTTGTAATATTGCACTTTAGGCAGGTTGTATTACTATTATTGTTATAAATAATAATCATCATAATAAACACAATAACAATTACATCTACAACATTACCGATGATAACCCGAAACAATCATCCATGTTTGCTGGCTAATAATCCTATTGTATTCATCGTATCACAAGGTATCAAGGGACGAACGTGGATGCATAACAAGACCGTCACAATATGAGAGGCCTGTGCGCACATCGTAAACAAAGCAATTAACAAACCATAACATAGGCCAAATCTTATATTAATTCAACACCCAACTTTTCTTATTGGAGACACGGAAATGAAACAGCCTATCATGAAAGTAAAAGTACACACACATTGCCAAGAACTTCGTAATTGGTATTCGACATTCCATATAACGATCTTGCCGGCAAAATAAATATCCCATCACTATACATCAACTAGGCCTATACAGCATATCCTCATACTGTTGAATCCTACAGTAGATCATAACAAAGAACGACTTTGCATATAATCATTCTATTGAATCGTTTTGCAGGTTATAATAACTAGCCATACATTTCAATATAAAAAAAACACTGGCAAGCTAGCAGCAAGATTTCCAGCTGTATTTTAAACATGCCGCAGCGATGGCGAACAACGTTGCTGCTGGCGCCGTGTGGCATACATGTTCAAGCAGTTCCACAAACAGTTGTTAGATGGCGTTAGTGCATCAGTGGAGTCGACACTGGAGTCGAGAGTATCGGTTCCAGCGGCAGCAGTCTCGACTCTTCGCGACTCCGTTCGCAACCCAACCCTACTGAATGGCCAGCCATATGCCGAGCCTTGGAATGCCTGTCCTGGACCCTCCTCGAAACACCTCACGTGGAGTCGGCAATCGCCCTGCTGTACGACTGGCTACTTGCTAGCATCAAAGACTTCGTGCCGGTACGGCACCCTACCAACAGCAAGTACCCGTTCCAGATTTCCTATGAAACTCGGCTGGGCATGAGAAACAAAAAGAAGGCCTGACGGATTTGGAAGGACTTCCCCAACCCCCACACTCGAAATACTTTCGAGTACATTCGCCGACAAGCTAGACGTCTGCTCAGGAGAGACTACACGGGGCATATAGAAGCCATCACTGAGAACGTCCGGGAAAATCCCAAGCGCTACTGGTCCGTCATCAACTCGAGGAGGAAAACCGAAAGGAATCCCGTTAGTCTAAAACACCAGGGAACCACAGCAGAGGGACCAGACCCCAATAAGCTATTCAAAAGGTATTTCTTTGAAAAATTTTCCACTCCCACCCAAAATCAACCCCTTCAACTGGTAGAAACAGAAGCAAATTGCACTTTATCGAAAATAACAACACCAAATGAAGTCCTCAGTTTACTTCAATCTCTCCGCACCAACAAAGCTACCGGTCCCGATGATATTGGTCCCATCTTCCTGAAAAACACCGCCACTGTTCTCTGTACACCGTTTTCCAATCTATTCAACAGGTGCTTTGCCAAGGGCTATTTTCCCACTGCCTGGAAACAGGCCAAAATTATCCCTATATTCAAATTTGGGGACAAAACAAACGTATCATCCTACCGACCAATATCTATACTACCCACACTATCCTTTATATTTGAAAAAATAATCCGCCAACGTCTCCTGTCTTTTACCTTACCGTATATTTCAACCAGCCAGCATGGCTTCCTTCCTGGAGGCTCGTGCCTCACTAACTTGGCCACTGTCCACAGCTATGCAACACATGCCATTGCTGAAAGATCTCAGCTCGATATCTGCTACGTAGATATATCGAAAGCATTTGACTCAATTGACCATACCCTACTTCTCCACAAATTCGCTGAACGGTTCAATATTCATGACAATCTCCTAATACTCCTTGCTGGCTTTCTACAGAACCGACAACAGAGAGTCGTAATATCAGGCACTTCATCCCCTTGGCTACCTGTGCTCTCTGGCGTCCCGTAAGGCAGTGCCCTTGGGCCACTTTTATTTTCATTATTTATGGACGACTTACCATCCAAACTCTCTGACACAGCCTATACCCTACTCTTCGCAGATGACTGCAAGATTTTCAAGGAAATAAAGACACCGGCCGACGCCGCACTCCTACAGTCCTCACTAAACGCTCCATCCGACTGGTGCCGCACATGGAATATGAAACCAAACACAGATAAATGCAGCTTTTTAACAATTACCCTACGCAATTCGCCAGTACCTACAACATTGTCCTTACTTGTCAGGCGCATTACCGCAGTTGCGCATCAGCGAGATCTCGGGGTCATATTCGACAACCAGCTAAGATGTAAAGAACACATACAACATTCTTTATCCAAAGCCATGAAATTACTTGGCATACTCTACCGCATCTCAGAAATATCAAATCCCACAGCTCCTCGCCTCTATTACCTGTCGATAAACCAGCCCGTTGCAAAGTACTGCTCTCCCATTTGAACAACTTCTTGCCCGTCAAACATAGCTAAATTAAACAGAATTCAATCCTTCTTTGTTGCCATTGTAAGGAACAGAATGCCAAGGTTTAGACACCTCACCACTCAGCAGGTACTTTCAGCCATAAACATCCCTCTCCTCAACACGACAAGACAGGTAACTGACCTGTCCTTCCTACATTCTATATTAAATGGCCATTAACGTTCGGACCACCTGCTGTCACTTTTCAAACTAAGAGCCCCTTCCGTTCTACCAGGCTCAAAGATATTCTGCACATTCCACACACTAAACATTCCATAATCCAAAGATCCTTCCGAAACCGTATATCATCCCTGTACAATAGCAATGCAAGAAAACGCGAGTTGGGCATATCCACAAACAAGAGGATTTTCCTGAAGCAGGCGAAGGAGAGGTTAAACTGTATTTAGAACTGTCATCTTGGCCATTAACGACACGGCTACGAGCAAGGATATTCTACCGGCTCTTGATCTCGACCTGTTTTGTTTGGTAATTTCTTAAATTTTATCTTATATTTTATTTTAAATTGTTATTTGGTTATTATTTGTACAAGCGTGAAGGGCTAGCATAGCTGTAGTTTGTGCTTTGATTAATTAATAAATAAATAAATAATACCTACGGACGTGAAGCAACTCGACCTCCCAACACTCGAGTAGAAAATCATGGTCTCTCCTCAGGATATAAAGTAGCAGTGCTCCAAATTTCAATAGTAAGAACTCCAAACTAAAATCAGATGATGTGGCAAGATAAAGTGGGTTTGACTAGAATTCCTAGCAACTGCTCGTAACCAGAATCCAAAAGAATTCTACGTGAATTAAAAAACAAGTTATCCCAAGCCAGTACATCACATCAACTATCCGCTATATTTACTATTGCTGAAGTCTCCTCCACACTTCGAGGAATGAAGCCAAGTAAAGCAGCAGGTTTAGATGGAATATATCCCGAATTTCTACTGCACTGTGGCTCTCGCACAATTGAATGGTTAACCAAATTTTATATCAATATTCTACAAGAAGACAAAGTCCCACCATTACTTAAAAGAATTAAGATGGTGGCTATAATCAAAACTGGAAAATGTGGACAAAACGCAGAAGATTACAAACCGATTGCACTCCTAAGTGTATTTTATAAGCTCTTATAGAGACACATCTACAACCCAATCTCAAGCAGACTGTTAGAGCATATACCATCTGAACAAGCTGGCTTTAGACCAAATTGAAGATGTTCTGATCAAGCGTTGGCTCTAACTACTGAGCCCGTTAGAGGCGATTGTCCGCGTACCATCAACCGAAAATGGCACTTCGAAGAAGCCCGTCCTTCGAACTCACAACCTGAGAGGATTGGACGCACTTCTTTAGGGCTAGCGTAGCACGAGAAGTGTGGTCCCAAAGGATTGGGTTCTAATAAATGTCATAGACGCCCAAAGAAACACACCCTAAACACACAAAGCTAAAAATAAAAAGATCGAGACTTAAGTAAAATTTCGTGAAAGATTTATTCAGTAATTCCGACCCCTATCATATTTCTGAGGGTTAAGAAATCAGCTAATCCGCAAAGCTAATTACAATAAGGAAACGAAGAAACAAACCCTAACTGAAATTAAGCTAACCATCGCGAAAGTCCTTAAATGCAAGGAATGCAAAAGCAACTACATCAAGTCTAGGTACGTGGCACATGAAAGAAATCCTAAGCGGTATCACAAAAATACAAGCAAATGACTCAGCAGAATTTACATTTACCATCACAGCAAACCAAACCCTAGGATAGGATGGTACTGTACCCGATATCCTGATAGTAGGCTGTCAGATATCCGCCCCCTCAATCGGATTGCCAATAATCAAACGCACCGGCACAGCTACATCAATGAAAATGGCACTGACAGATACTATCGAGATTAGAGCACAATAGTTAACAAGAAAATTATTGTGGAACACACCAAAATAAACGGGGGTTCATACTTACCTTTACTTACCTCTTAAATTTATCGCGGGGACTGGGTTGTCAACTGGATCACTTAAAAGTATGCCCACACAATAACCTCCACCATGATATTTAAAATGAACCAGAACGGAGACGAGAAACTTTAAACTGCACAATAATTTATTTCACATAAAGAATGATTTTAACAAAAATGAAACAACAAAATCCACGTGGCAATCAGAAGCCATCGACCACATAACCATGTCCTCCTGTAGGACCTGTATTCTCTACATATAATGTTTCAGCTTTCTCAAGCTCATAGCAACGTAAAATAATAATGCACATGGAATGGAAACGGGATTTGGGATGAGACACATATATCAATTGTTTTGCGTGTTTATATACTTCACATTTTATTTATAGCCACAAGGCTATTATGGAACGTCCTTGGCCTCTGTAATACAGTTGTCCGGGCCAGCTGCAAGGCACCTGCATTGTCAAAGCAGACTCCCGTTCGTTCAACCCTAGCATAAGCGTGTTACCTCAGAGCTCGGCTCTCCTTTTTCAAACACGTAAATGTTCACATCTCAACTGAAATATTATCACGCAAATGTCTTACATGCTTCATTCAAACACCAGTGGATTACTCCAACAATCCCAAATCATGATTAATTGTTTAAACCACTTGCTTAACTTGCGTTGTTTAGAGTATAAAAACAAAACTCTAAATGTTAATAACAAAAGTTCACTAATTATTTATAACAATAATAAATTGTTTATAACAATGTCAAATGACAATTGAAAATTTTATACACGTCTGTATTAATCACTATCATTTCAAATTATTTAACAAAGATATTTACAAAATTATTTTACAATATTAATTGTTTATATTATTTATACAAGAAATACATTAAACCACACGTTTATCCGGTTGATAATTACTTAAATCGTGTTGATATAATCGACCAATGAAGGTTAGTTATATTTAACTGTCAAATTCAGGTTTAATAAGGTTTAATAATAATAATTAATATTTGTGACGGTAACCTCCATTCAAAATCTTTATCTCAAATTATTTAACACTCTTGTTAATTTTAACAGTATCTTCATATGAATAATCCTTCAAAGAACAAGAACAACATTCAGCGGGAAAATACTTCGCTTATAACGCACAAAATTGCACAAAAATTGGCCCAAAATTCATCATATATCTTCATATATATGGCATTAAAATCTTCCAAACTACACACAAAAACCACCACTTATTAATTCATCAACTTCATTAATTATTGTGGGAACCTCCTTCATTATTCAAGGGCATTACTCAACAGCGACTTTTACACGTCCACTGAACTAACGATTATACATCCATTGTTCCTCTTTAAAAATTCTTATATTCATCAATTGTAATAATGACTGTTATTATTTAACCTTCGTGGGTTTCATTCATGAATCGATATGAAGTAAAAATTTGCCAATCACAAATAAATTTAATAGCAAATACGATTAGACACTCCTGCCTGGTCTATCAAAATTGAGATTAACATCTTCAATGTAACGCAGTATAAAAATACTATCTTCAAACAAAGTTCATCTAAACTGCAAAATAGTCGAATTTAATACAATTAGGCTGTGGAATGCAAACATTATTGTTCCAATCTATAATTGAGAAAAAAACTCCTATCAAATGTTCATTACTATAGTGTATTCAATAAATCGAAATAAAAGTTCATATTTCATAAAATTGTCTATAATGCAATGATAAATGTCTATGTTGCAATCATGTTCATAAGACGACTAGTATTTCAAAGATCGTCGATATCGAAATAGATTTTAACGCTCTAAAATCTTTTAATTATTCTTCTTTCTTGAGGATGACAGAAAATTGGTCAAAGTAATTTACTGAATAGAATTACTTTAATAAAATGACACGCTGTCTGAATTCAAATCTGCCATAGCAAATTATTAACTTTACAGTCAAATCGTGACTACAAAAATATGCAAATTACTGAAAGAATCTAAATCATCAGTCTCAACTGATCCAAAATTATTAAGTATGCCAATGACATAGCAATGTCTCAAAAATCGAAGAAAAAGGCATAAATCATCGAAGTGTACTGAGTACAGAAATATCAATCAAGAAAATGGGGCAAAAGATAGGACAAAAATATGGGAAGAATGGTTGCTCAGATATCGCTATAAGACTCCAATAATACAAGAAACGTTCACGACTACCTTATCTGTTGATTGAAGTTCCAGAGGAAAGTTTTCAAAGAAAACTGCTGTTGGTTCCAATTCACCAGCGTGAAGATGTGCTCCGTCCTCGAACCTGGAATCAGCGTCCTCGGAGAATCGAACTGCTTCCTTCTCCGGAAATTGCACTGCTCCGTGGATACGAAAAACATCCTTCTGGCAAAACTCTTCTTTGTGCGCCGGGACAACCCTGGTCTCTCTTGAAAGTTCTCTGAAGTTCTTGCAGGAATTCGCCATGAAGTTTATTGTAGTTATTTCCGCAGAAATATTCATAGTTGTGGAGTATGAAAATATTTCCACTGTTATCTGGTATAATTCAGCGATGGATTCACGATGCATGAGTGTAGTTGGATGTTCACTACATGCTCGCTTTTGTAGAAAGACGATTAACGAAGTTCCATGCTGTTACTTTACTCCAACGATATATGTCCCAATTGCATTAAAGCCTTAGCCTTCCATCTCAACTACTGTTATAATCATCGAAAGCACTGTAAGATTATAATGTTCCATAGTCGAATGTATCGTCGTAATACCAAACGTATTCTCCAATATCACTGTTGCACTCCACGTGTCAGCCGTAGTGTATAATGTGGAATTTTAAAAGTGTTTCTCCTGTGGCGAGAAAATCACTTTTGTTGGCAGCCTTAAAGTTCCAATATCTTTCGAAGTATAACTGTGAAATCGTTCAAATCTTCTACACACCTCAATGTTATACTGCCCAATAGAATTATAATGCAGGCTGAAGTTAGCGCTTGATATCTTGACTGGTGGAAACGTTAATGTGAGCGTTTCAACTTCACCTAGTTTCGAGCAGCGTAAAATGGAACTGCTCCGAGTTCGTTCGATGCGCCGGGCTTTAACCACGCTAAAGACAACTTACTTCACTGAATCACTTGAAAATAACTATATATCACCAGAAATATATATGCGATCTGACATATGAGATCTGAGTATGAGTTCTGATATTATGAGTTCTGAGATCTGAGAGCTCCTCTCTCCTGTGCACGACCTTTTATCAACTTCTTAAGGGGCGTATCCATCCCTTCCATAGCCTGTTGCTGCGTCATTGCTGGAAGTTTTAACTTTGGCTATATTTGCCGGATTTTCAAATTTCAAAAACTCAAAATTAATTTCTTCAAAATTCCAAATCAATGCCATAACTGAAAATAGATTTCCGCAAATCTTCATGCCAAAAGTAATCAAATATCGTAGTTTCAGCAATCTCCGTCTTCCTTCCAAACTATCGTTCATTGGTTCGAGTCTCTCCTCCAATAGCGTAACTTCTTCCTTAGCACCATACCTTGTTTCCTGCGACTGCGTCGTAAATCTAAGATCTTTCTCGAACAAAATCATGACGTCACCAAGAATCTCAGCTCAATCAGCCTACTTGCATGAATTCTACGTCATCCGTGCCTACGTCATGAATATCCACGTCATAACTATGACATCCATAACTTTACTCATATATGCCATTACAGCCATGGTGGTCTCAATATAATTCAATTTCCGGGGGCATTCTCCCTTCACCACGTTTTAAAAACAGTTGCAAATTGTTTTTAAACTCTGTGTTATAAATATCTCAATTCACTTGAACACGAAATTGAATTATTATTGGCTTACTCTTGTATGATATTTCTTCTATGTTCCTTAATCATAAGTCTCTTCTTCTCTGGGTTTGTGTGTGGCTAATGCATTCTCTCCTCTCTACTTTCTCTTCTGTCCTGAATACCTGTTTTCCAAGTTCTGCTGACTTGTAGAAGGACCAGGATCGATCACTACATCCTGTCTTTTCTTCTGATTTTCAGCTTCCTTTTCTCGTAATTCCTTCAGATACTTTCCTTCTCTCTTTCTTGATACTTGTCGGGTGTCATAACCTGACCTTGAGAATTCTGATTCTGATTCTGGTACTGGTTATTTCTGTTATAATTTCTATTATAACCATTGTTGTAGTATCTACCTCTTCCGTTGTTGTAATTCCCTCTATTATTATTCCAGCCTCGTCTTTGCTGATATGGACGGTAACCTTGGGATCTGTGGTTGCGGAAATAATTATTCCTGTGAGGACCTACATTTTCAGTTTTTCCTTCCTCAGGCTTGTCAGTTTGTTGCACTTGATCCATGTAGACCGTATTAACGTCTTTGAATTCGTGCCTCTGACCTTTTTGTACCAAATTTGGCATTGGACTCGTGTAGTCAAGCCTTCTCAACAATTCGTCCATGCTTGTCAAATCTCTAATGTTTGACGATATGATCAGTCTTCTTACCTCCACAGGCAGCATACGTGAAATCGCATCTATCAACTGCTCTGTTGACAATGGGGGTTGCAAAAATCTCAAGCGTGATAGTTGACTCGTGAAGAAATCAGCGTACCGTGTTGGAAGAGTACCTGAATACTTCCTTGAGTATACCTCAGCTCTTAGTGAATTCTGAGCTTCTATTGACCAGAATCGTTTAATCAGTGCCTCTGCAAATTCGTCAAAATTGCTGAAAGTGTACCGAAATGCTCTAAACCATTCGAGGGGTCCTCCAGCTAGAAATCTTTCTACGATTCTCATCTCTCTCTCTCTAGGAATGTGGGCTTCTATGAAGTAGTCTTTAAGATTCCTGATATATTCGATCGGTGTGAGACTATCAGTGTTGCTAAATTTTTGAGGTTTGTCTTCAAAATTCCGGATGACTGTCACATTTCTCGGATATGAATCCATATAATTCCTCCCACTATCACGATACTTCCATTCGGGTTCAATATTCCGATCCTCTTCTTCTTCCCTGAATCTGGATATACGTTCCTCAGGACTAATATCTCTCTCTTCTGTAGTAAGGTTACCTCTTCTCACGTAATTTCTCTCCTCTTCACCAGTCAATCCTTCGGTATCCTTGTCTGTGATTTCCGTGATGACTTTCCTAATCAACTCTTCCTTATAGGTTTCCATCATGCTAGCTTCTCCTAGTTTCAAATTCTGCAGCTTGCTCGTAGTTTCATTAACATCAGAGACAACCTTATGAATTTGTTCCTTTAATGTTTGCACGTCCTGACCTATCTGTGTTCTATCCTCTACCTGCTTTTCGGATAGCGAATCCATCCTTACATTCAAGTCTTTCCTAATCTGAACTACTTCGTTATTAATGTCTACTTGTGTACTGGCAAGTTTTCTTTCAATTCGTTCCTGAATCTGATCTATATGTTCCCCACTTGACCTGTTCCATTCATCTTTCCACACCGTTACATTTGCAGTTAACATTTCTGCAATATCTACTTCGATGTCCTCCTTAAGTAAACGATTGTGATCTAATACTTGGGTTCTCATGACCTCTACATCGTATTTTAAACCAGCTAAAGAAGCTGTTGTCCTAACAGACTCGTCAACTAACCGAGTTGTTAATGCACTAATGTTACGAGTACAAAGTGTTTTTGAAGTTTCAATTTCCTCCCTAACTTTGTTAACATCAGTCTGAACTTTAGCAATGTCTACAAAAACAGTATTGACTTCTACTTGTATTTTATTGATATCGCTTTGCATATCGTTAACATCTGAATGAATATTATTGATGTCAACTTGAACATTTGACACATCAGTTCGAACATTACTAACCTCTCTTTGAACTTCTTCTACTTTATCCTGTACAATAGCAACATCATTCCTTACAACAATTACTTCAGCTCTAGCACATGAAATATCACCCTGGACATTAGCAACATCAAGATTCAACATGGTAAGATCTTTTTGTACCTTAGACACATCAATTTTAACATCAGACACATCTTTATGAATGTCACTTACAGCATTCTCGATTCCCTGGGTACTGATCTGTAAACGCGACACATTATTTTCTAGGTTTGCAGAACTGGTCTGAAGAACTTTCATATTCTCATCCAGCATCTGCTTTACACTTTCATTCATGCTAGCTTTCAAGTTAGCAGACAAATTACTAGCATTCCTGGCTTCCATCTCCTCCATTCGACTAGTACTCCTAGCTTCCATCTCCCTCACACTTTCATCCAGCCTAATAGACAAATTAGCTGACAAACTACTAGAATTCTCCTCCATCATCTGCTTCATACTGCTATTCATGCTAGCTTTCAAGTTAGCAGACATCTCCTCTAACATCATTCTCAGACTTTCATCTGCCATTTCAATAATATTTCAATAATAAACTGCTTTAGGGACATACATCAAACAGAGCAAAATAACAACATCTGAGCAACATTTTTCACCATATATAAATTTGAGAAATTTTCTGTCTTAAATCTAACTTATAATTACCTTATAATTAACCTTCGTAGACACTTCATGTTGAAATAAACTCAAGCACATGTTCAAGTTTCTTTGGTACATTTTAAAATATCCTAACACAAATAATTTACATTTATAATCCAAATAGTTTAATTTTATCTTTAATATGACTATACATGTCATAAGCCGGTCAAATAAAATAAGATTCCAGATCATAGGCGATTTTTCTAAGTTTCCAGCCTATTTAACCTCTCTCAAGTTGTATAAGATCTGATCTTTTCTGAGTGTAATTTTCCTAATACAACACAATATTTTATTCCTATATAATCACACTCTCAAATTCTACAATTGGCTAAGACATCTAACAAAGAATCAACCTCTTTATTTGAGTCTTCACAATCCCTTTGACATCGATAACTTGGTAATCCAATGTTATTCGAACACTCCACAAAAATTGCGGTGTCAATTCTACTGCAATAACTTGGTAATCCAATGTTTTGCTGATCGTGCCAATCGAGACAATCGAGCCCCACACGTTGATTGCGCCAATCCTACTTGGTAATCCAGTTTTGTAGAACGAGCCCCACGTTTTAGGGTCGCCAATACTACTGTACCCGATATCCTGATAGTAGGCTGTCAGATATCCGCCCCCTCAATCGGATTGCCAATAATCAAACGCACCGGCACAGCTACATCAATGAAAATGGCACTGACAGATACTATCGAGATTAGAGCACAATAGTTAACAAGAAAATTATTGTGGAACACACCAAAATATACGGGGGTTCATACTTACCTTTACTTACCTCTTAAATTTATCTCGGGGACTGGGTTGTCAACTGGATCACTTAAAAGTATGCCCACACACTAACCTCCACCATGATATTTAAAATGAACCAGAACGGAGACGAGAAACTTTAAACTGCACAATAATTTATTTCACATAAAGAATGATTTTAACAAAAATGAAACAACAAAATCCACTTGGCAATCAGAAGCCATCGACCACATAACCATGTCCTCCTGTAGGACCTGTATTCTCTACATATAATGTTTCAGCTTTCTCAAGCTCATAGCAACGTAAAATAACAATGCACATGGAATGGAAACGGGATTTGGGATGAGACACATATATCAATTGTTTTGCGTGTTTATATACTTCACATTTTATTTATAGCCACAAGGCTATTATGGAACGTCCTTGGCCACTGTAATACAGTTGTCCGGGCCAGCTGCAAGGCACCTGCATTGTCAAAGCGGACTCCCGTTCGTTCAACCCTAGCATAAGCGTGTTACCTCAGAGCTCGGCTCTCCTTTTTCAAACACGTAAATGTTCACATCTCAACTGAAATATTATCACGCAAATGTCTTACATGCTTCATTCAAACACCAGTGGATTACTCCAACAATCCCAAATCATGATTAATTGTTTAAACCACTTGCTTAACTTGCGTTGTTTAGAGTATAAAAACAAAACTCTAAATGTTAATAACAAAAGTTCACTAATTATTTATAACAATAATAAATTGTTTATAACAATGTCAAATGACAATTGAAAATTTTATACACGCCTGTATTAATCACTATCATTTCAAATTATTTAACAAAGATATTTACAAAATTATTTTACAATATTAATTGTTTATATTATTTATAAAAGAAATACATTAAACCACACGTTTATCCGGTTGATAATTACTTAAATCGTGTTGATATAATCGACCAATGAAGGTTAGTTATATTTAACTGTCAAATTCAGGTTTAATAAGGTTTAATAATAATTATTAATATTTGTGACGGTAACCTCCATTCAAAATCTTTATCTCAAATTATTTAACACTCTTGTTAATTTTAACAGTATCTTCATATGAATAATCTTTCAAAGAACAAGAACAACATTCAGCGGGAAAATACTTCGCTTATAACGCACAAAATTGCACAAAAATTGGCCCAAAATTCATCATATATCTTCATATATATGGCATAAAAATCTTCCAAACTACACACAAAAACCTCCACTTATTAATTCATCAACTTCATTAATTATTGTGGGAACCTCCTTCATTATTCAAGGGCATTACTCAACAGCGACTTTTACACGTCCACTGAACTAACGATTATACATCCATTGTTCCTCTTTAAAAATTCTTATATTCATCAATTGTAATAATGACTGTTATTATTTAACCTTCGTGGGTTTCATTCATGAATCGATATGAAGTAAAAATTTGCCAATCACAAATAAATTTAATAGCAAATACGATTAGACACTCCTGCCTGGTCTATCAAAATTGAGATTAACATCTTCAAAGTAACGCAGTATAAAAATACTATCTTCAAACAAAGTTCATCTAAACTGCAAAATAGTCGAATAGAATACAATTAGACTGTGGAATGCAAACATTATTGTTCCAATCTATAATTGAGAAAAAAACTCCTATCAAATGTTCATTACTATAGTGTATTCAATAAATCGAAATAAAAGTTCATATTTCATAAAATTGTCTATAATGCAATGATAAATGTCTATGTTGCAATCATGTTCATAAGACGACTAGTATTTCAAAGATCGTCGATATCGAAATAGATTTTAACGCTCTAAAATCTTTTAATTATTCTTCTTTCTTGAGGATGACAGAAAATTGGTCAAAGTAATTTACTGAATAGAATTACTTTAATAAAATGACACGCTGTCTGAATTCAAATCTGCCATAGCAAATCATTAACTTTACAGTCAAATCGTGACTACAAAAATATGCAAATTACTGAAAGAATCTAAATCATCAGTCTCAACTGATCCAAAATTATTAAGTATGCCAATGACATAGCAATGTCTCAAAAATCGAAGAAAAAGGCATAAATCATCGAAGTGTACTGAGTACAGAAATATCAATCAAGAAAATGGGGCAAAAGATAGGACAAAAATATGGGAAGAATGGTTGCTCAGATATCGCTACAAGACTCCAATAATACAAGAAACGTTCACGACTACCTTATCTGTTGATTGAAGTTCCAGAGGAAAGTTTTCAAAGAAAACTGCTGTTGGTTCCAATTCACCAGCGTGAAGATGTGCTCCGTCCTCGAACCTGGAATCAGCGTCCTCGGAGAATCGAACTGCTTCCTTCTCCGGAAATTGCACTGCTCCGTGGATACGAAAAACATCCTTCTGGCAAAACTCTTCTTTGTGCGCCGGGACAACCCTGGCCTCTCTTGAAAGTTCTCTGAAGTTCTTGCAGGAATTCGCCATGAAGTTTATTGTAGTTATTTCCACAGAAATATTCATAGTTGTGGAGTATGAAAATATTTCCACTGTTATCTGGTATAATTCAGCGATGGATTCACGATGCATGAGTGTAGTTGGATGTTCACTACATGCTCGCTTTTGTAGAAAGACGATTAACGAAGTTCCATGCTGTTACTTTACTCCAACGATATATGTCCCAATTGCATTAAAGCCTTAGCCTTCCATCTCAACTACTGTTATAATCATCGAAAGCACTGTAAGATTATAATGTTCCATAGTCGAATGTATCGTTGTAATACCAAACGTATTCTCCAATATCACTGTTGCACTCCACGTGTCAGCCGTAGTGTATAATGTGGAATTTTAAAAGTGTTTCTCCTGTGGCGAGAAAATCACTTTTGTTGGCAGCCTTAAAGTTCCAATATCTTTCGAAGTATAACTGTGAAATCGTTCAAATCTTCTACACACCTCAATGTTATACTGCCCAATAGAATTATAATGCAGGCTGAAGTTAGCGCTTGATATCTTGACTGGTGGAAACGTTAATGTGAGCGTTTCAACTTCACCTAGTTTCGAGCAGCGTAAAATGGAACTGCTCCGAGTTCGTTCGATGCGCCGGGCTTTAACCACGCTAAAGACAACTTACTTCACTGAATCACTTGAAAATAACTATATATCACCAGAAATATATATGCGATCTGACATATGAGATCTGAGTATGAGTTCTGATATTATGAGTCCTGAGATCTGAGTGCTCCTCTCTCCTGTGCACGACCGTTTATCAACTTTTTAAGGGGCGTATCCATCCCTTCCATAGCCTGTTGCTGCGTCATTGCTGGAAGTTTTAACTTTGGCTATACTTGCCGGATTTTCAAATTTCAAAAACTCAAAATTAATTTCTTCAAAATTCCAAATCAATGCCATAACTGAAAATAGATTTCCGCAAATCTGCATGCCAAAAGTAATCAAATATCGTAGTTTCAGCAATCTCCGTCTTCCTTCCAAACTATCGTTCATTGGTTCGAGTCTCTCCTCCAATAGCGTAACTTCTTCCTTAGCACCATACCTTGTTTCCTGCGACTGCGTCGTAAATCTAAGATCTTTCTCGAACAAAATCATGACGTCACCAAGAATCTCAGCTCAATCAGCCTACTGGCATGAATTCTACGTCATCCGTGCCTACGTCATGAATATCCACGTCATAACTATGACATCCATAACTTTACTCATATATGCCATTACAGCCATGGTGGTCTCAATATAATTCAATTTCCGGGGGCAGTACCACGCCCAAATTTACATTATCATTTAATCAACTAGCTAATTCCTCGCCTGAATAAAATATTACGACGAGATGCGTCAGTAAACAAAGCTTTATACCATATTTAAGGATAGCAACCACAGTCTATAAAAAACATTGATAATACAACACACATCTTATAACAGGCAGAAAATATTCAGGTTACACATTCATAATAAGGAAGATGAACACACACATGTTATTATTATTCAAGCCTGCATACGCTGGTCAGGAAGCTGTTTGTCCCCGATCTTCATCTCAAGAGTGTAAGATAGGTTGGTGAATGTGTAATAAAGATTACGTCTGACATCATATAGAATCACGCGGACCACCAGTTACGGACTCTTGGCACCAGTGATTCTCGTCGGTCTCAATTAAATGACAGCTCAGTTAAAGTCATTTCCACATGGAAATGAGCAACACACTGTGTCAAAAACAGCTCACGAGAATATGGGTGCAAGATTAAGATGCTCAGTTATTCGATGCTTATGCACGTAGGTTTAGATCAATTATGGATTATGATTTAATTCATGTTCATTGCGTAGGTTTAATATCCCTAATAAGGTTTAAGTCGTAGACACCAGACACAGGCTGCATAACAAATACCATGAAATTCCACAGAGATTACCTCGAAGAAAAGTGACCCTAATAGTCACAACAATACTCTGAGCTACCAATTGGTTCAAACAATAACACAAGCGTGGCTTACACAATGGCATGCATAACAATCATCGGACGATCTGACCTATAAGCGCAATATCTCCGGCATAAATAGAAATGGGACTCTATACTCCCTAGCAAATGTGTTCCAAGACACAGCCAATACAAGAGTTGCTAGCCTTATACATGATTTAACTGGGTCAATGACATCATGGGATAAATCATTAATCATATGCTGAATGAACAAGAAGTCATTCGCGTCAAACAGTTGCTCGCAAAAGCGAGCTAACTTCGAATCAAGTGTGCGGCAATTCCTACTGTAATTGTAAGCAATCAGCTGGTCACCCAAATCGAGTAGCGCTCCCTAGACATGGCTACTACATTCCACAAATATCAGTGACGTAACAGATTGTCAGAAAATTAATCAATACTCGTCTGTCTCGCTCAGAATGCTGGGTAAAACAAGTTCCTGGTCCTTCCGTGACCTTGGGCGTCTCGCCCCACTCGTAACATCTTACAGAGCTCATTGAGTGCAATATGAATCTCACCCATTTAACATGACAAAACTTAATGCACTAATAATAATGAGAAATCTTGGAATTTATTTTCTTGACATACAAGGAAATATTTTGATAAGCATATGAAATTAATTTTGGAAATATAAAAATGCTGTTGTGAAGAGTAAATTAGTCTATTCAGGTGTCAGACCGGACTATTATTTGTCTGCACATCCTGAAAGTTGTAGATAGTGCATTGAATGAAAATGAATATCATGATGAACTATCAATTTCATGAATAGTCCAATAATAATTAAATACTTAATTCATCATTTGGTTCTTGTAGATTAAGTTACTGAAGTTTATTTGAAAAATGCATAATTAGATTAGGGTCCCGGGGGGAGCGATATGGTGTCCTTTATTTCAGGTTGTGATTTAACTTTCTCCCTGAGGAAACTCATTATGGTTGAATGGATAAATTAAACTGATACATTTTATGTGTAAAAAAATGTGGTCATTCATAATCTTTGAAAAAACATCCATCTATCCTTGCTGCAGTGTGCGACTTGATAACAGCCAAGCATTTTGTTTCCTTTTACAACTTTTTTGTTTGCCCATATAATCCCCGAGATGTTTTGAGTCGTATGCTCAGCTGTTATTAAGATGTGCACTTATGTGGACGTGGGACATCCGTCAAACGGTCACAGTACTCTACAGGTTTTTGAAGGTTATACAGATGAACTTGTAGTTGTGCCCTTTATCAGTAATAGTTTCGGAGATATAGAATGCCGGTGACATATTTCGCACAGGTTATGTAAACAATGGAACCAAATTAGATGCCGGTGCATTACACCGTGTATAATCATTTGCTGTACTAAGTTTGAATGCGTTTGGATAGCTAAATCGCGAGAAAAGTCTATTTAAAATTTCAAATTCGCTTGGCCCCCATGTTCGTTTTGTAGTTAACAGGTTTTTGAAAGTCTCACAGGTGAAATTCTAGTAGTGCCCTTTATTACCGTAGAAATTTTAGGGTGATATCGGTTACAGTTTCGTAGATATAGAATGCCGGTGAAATATTTCACACAGCCGCCATGTAGGATTTGAGAGACGAAATTAAATTTGACGTAATATTAAAACGTAGTTGTGAATCTTTCAGACTGTAATTGTGCAATTAAACTGAAACTTAGTAAGAGAGAAGTACAATATATGGGACGTTACTGAAATAAGGCATACGTATTTTATAACCCACTGCATACAACGCGCGATGGTCATCTTTTAAGTATGAAGTATGATAGGGAAAAACTCAATTTCCTTTAAAGATATAAGAATGAAATTTAGCAATAGAGTAGAATCATGTAAGTGGCTTCTTAATAAAATGTCCAAAGGACAGCGACTCCATACGAATACGATGGCGGCCGGGCATATTCAAATGACCTGAATAAATTTATGACGAGATATAATAGCCCAATTAACGCGACATGTAGCGAAAGAGGAGTACCATACAAAAGGGCTCGCTACCATTGTCATATATAACTGAATATAGCACGCAGCGGCCAGCTTTAAATTATAAAATATACAAACAAAAAAATCTATGGATTTTGTGGATAGAATATGTTATCCTAGTATAAACGTAGTAACGTGTATGGGTAAAAGGTAAGAGAGCAGCCTCGCCGTATATCCCAGATGGTGGATAGGAAACCTATTGAAATGTATAAATCACTAACTCAGATCAGATACCTTGCTTCCATAAGAAATAACCCGCAGGGTTTGGATGTTTAGGACCTTAAAATGTAAAAAATACGCAAGGAAATATTCCCTATAACCAGCTGAATATGACCAAAGCACGGGAAAATATGACCTGTGCATGTTAGGGATGTGTAGCTAGTATTGGAGTAGTACTAACATAATACATGATGACAGAGCCAACTTATAAAAGTACCATATCTACCGGACCCATTTAAGATAACTCAGAGTTTACTTGTTTACTAGTTCCTCTGAGCTAAATTTGTCAGTTGGATAGCAACTTACTTCATGAGACATCCGTATGGAAGCTTTCTTCTTGGCTTCAGGACTTCCAAACCTGCTATCTGCCTAATACGGGAATACAGAGAATAATATATCTAATGCACCATTTAGATATCCCGTGTTTGAGACTCCGCCCCGATAGCATGTATCTTGTTTAAATGTAAACAAAAGTTCTCAATATATAACCAACTTTATAACTTTATATCACTAAAATTAGCGAAATATGACAAAAAACATAAAAATGGTGAAAATATGCATTTATAGGCAAAATGAAATGGCATTAAACAAGGTCCAGGACCTTTCATTCGCAATTATATTTCAATTTTCGGTCTGGTGTATTCTTTGGAATACACGATAAGACACAGTTAGCTTTTGCTGCTCTTTGCTTTAATTCATTCCTCCCTTTCTTCGCAAACACCAACAGTGATTTCTTATTTTTTCGTTTATCTGTGCACTTTGCTTATGTTGTTTCAAAGTCTGATCTAGATGTATATCTTCCATGAACAACCTAGCGACATCTAGCAGCTAACCTCTGAAGTTCCTCAATGTTTCCATGCACAAGAGGACTTCCTTACCATCCACCAGGCTTCGCCATTGACGCCTGCTATCAACTCCTTGAAGATCACTTTAATTTTTAAATGTTTGTAATTCTTATGTATGTTCCTTTGTCTTTTTCCCCCACCCTCTTCTCTCCCTGGTACCTTCGTGCTTCCTCGAGCGGCTCTCACTTGTGTGTCAGACGTCAACACTTACAGTTGGAGCCTACCTAAGGCTTGTCTCCTGCCTAGTCGAGACATTTTTTAAATATCTCCGCCATGTTGTGGATTTAAGCTAACGGTCGCCATGGAACATCTACTCTGCAAACAATGAGCTAAGTACCAAACTCTAATGGTTTTCACCACATTTTAATGGTTTTTAAGTAGCTAAATGCTTTTTAATACAATTTTATAGACAGTGTGAGAAATGTCAAATTGTTGTACTATAACCGTCTTCAAGGGATTTTTCTAGTCATGCCATGGCTTCTAAGCTGACTTTAAAACTTGAAAATTTAGTACTTCTTGTACGATTTAACCGAGAATGCTTCTCACACCGTGGGATTCTTGTTAAAACACCCACTGTCTATATAAAACTTAGCTTTGAACCTCCGTGGGATCGTTTTGCCCAATTCAACAATCATCAAAATTCTGGAACTTTCTGGGTCATACGACATTTCTACAAGTAAAGCAAGCTAGTATTTTCCACTCTAACCTGGAATTACTCCTCCTCACTGAGGAATTTGCATCACAGTTACTGTTGTTAAAAATCTGATCTGTTTTCCTCCGTGGGAACTTCTCTTCAGCATTCAACTACAACCCATACAAATTTCTAACGAAATAAACTCTCTCAAGCTAAAATTCAACTAGTGATTTACATAATTGCAATAACTTTTCAACTTGTGAACTTTCTGTGCTGCAATAGTGCACTTTTCAAATACATGAAAAGACTATAGTGAAAACAGTGCCTGTTAAACCACCAACCGTGTCGCGTTCGAATGAGAGCAATAAATATGGCCAAAACGTTTTCCTAAAGTTCCCAATTCTTCCTCCCTAAACACCTTACTAACTTACTCTAATGAAGTTCTCAATTTAAGTCAGTTGATGTACCTAGCTATTAATCAACGAGGCCTCACTTGCAAAAAAGTGCCCTCCCAACCTAGTTTTGCATTTCACGAATTAACTTCTGCATAAATCAGTGGCTAGTCCACATTCTAACTCTTTTCCCTTCTAAATGGGGGAATTCTACTCTTTCTACTTATAATTGAGTCATCTAATTTTTTTCACCTCAGGTTTCACTAATAGTGACCTGTCCTATTTGAATTTAGCACGGCCGTAATTACTGTATCAATATATGAAGTTATAGAAACTTCGTCTTTATTTTTCCCCTTTTCTTTTCTTTGTTGTAATTTTTCATAGACTTTGGGATTTCCAATAGGAATTCAAAAGTGCTCACTTTGTACCTGATACAATTACTGAAGCTTTAATTACTTGTAATCTTTGTTATAAATGTTAAAGTTTTCAATTTTAGCACAACTTTTAAAATCTTATTCCGATTTGGTGCTCGAAGCAAGTTTTAAACTTGCGTCCTATTCACATAGTCAAAAAATTTCAAATTTGTTAGCATTAAGTCTTATAACGTTGTATGTTAAAACTACATATTGTTATTAATTTAAATCTAAATTAACTTTATATGGTTTGTTACGTCAACTCCTTTTTATTGTAAAATAAAACCATATTTTTTTCGCTTTATCCTTTTCTATAGAATAACGATTAGGCAGGACCCTATTTTCCCTGACTCTTCCCATCGGCTTATGCTCTCTTTAAGAAAATTACATACTCAAATAATAAAAGTTTTGCTTCTTGTTGCATTTGAACGAAAACTTCTATTATCATTTTTTCAAAGCTTCTTTTAGCTGCTATAGCTAATTCTAACGAGCCCTTAAGGCAAGCAATCTTCCTGCTTGTTGCGATTTTCTCTATAACTTATGGTTCGGTTTCAAGTCAAAGTTTTTCATCTTGTCTAAGCTTTTAGTCGGCATTTTGCTGGGTAAGAGCTTAGCTTTTTTTAATGCAACAATTGGTGTTTTTACAAAAATTTTCAAAGAAAACAACAAAATTGTTCCCGAAAGCACTATAACTGCTTCATCACTACCCTTCGTGGGAGCACTCGATCAATCGTCGGAAATCCTACAGTTCCAAGAACTAAAATCATCACGGCGAATTCAAATTATTTGCGCCATTCAGAACATTCTTTTAAACATAACTCCTTTGAAAGGGTATACAGTAAATCTGTCATTCTTTGTCTTGCCAGACTACCACTCTTCCCCATAGTATCCAAATTTAGGCTGGGAAGGGAAAGTACGATCGCCGCTTGCTTGCAAATAGCCCAAGCTCCAGCCGCATTTCCCGTTAGCTGTGTCCATGTCCATACCCACTTTAGGTATCCCGCAGACTCGCGCAGTGAAAATGGTGATTAAACGTTCACTTTAGTTTAAGGTTATGCTTAGTATTGGACTCTCGTCCTATTTAACCACACTTGTTTTTCACTCCGAAACCCACTTCCCTTTCCTTTTCTCTACATCTTCCCTGGGGTAGTGTTAATCCCTAGCTATAACCTACCCACGGTCAAAACCAGCTCATGAAAAATATATGAATTTACCTTAACTTCCGAACCTTATAAGGCTACCACTCTACATATAGAAAACAGCCGCCATATTGAAAACATCAGACATTGATATGGAGAATATTTTGTTCATTACAGTTTGAATCCCGAAACGCTGCAAATACGCAGTCTAGCATAGAAGGCTTTCTCTGAAGAAGGCGTAAGATAGACTAGCTAATAAATGAAGATCGTGGATATTACAATCAATTCTTCTGGGTTCAAAAGAGGAATTAGAAGGAAACTTGGTAAATGGGGAGTCTCATGTATGATACAGCTCTTATCGTTCATCACAAGAACATTAAACTATACTCGTTGATAAGGACAAACCGTTATAACTATACCCATACATTTATGAGAAAGTAGGCTATGTGTGATTTACTGAACATCTAGTTTTTGATCAAATTTCCAAAGTAAGGTAACACGTTATTAATATCTCTTAATGTCTTGAACGATATTTCTTGGAAATATTTCAACAAAAATAGATTCATAAATTTGACTCCAAATTGGATTTCGCTGTGCAATGATTCAGAGGGCTCGGTTGATTAAATTACCAGAAAAGACGGTTGATCGCATGACTGCCAGTTTGTTTTTTGAGGCTATGTTTTGGAAGTCATATATGTGTGACGTACTGAACATTTTTCTATGATCCTACCAAATTTGATATTTGCTTGGTGTAATAGTTTCGGACATGTTGAGTACTCCGCACTCACCATGTTGAATTTGTTTCAACGTAGAGTTAGTGTAACGTTTCGTTACCAACCTTGCACGTAAATATACATATATAAGAATCTCCAAAGTTGGGCGGCAAGTGTAACGTTCCCTGTCCTTCTATGTGACCAAAGGTTACGTTCCTGGCGGGGCTCCAATATTGCGTTCACCTTGAATACAGTAGAAGAATCGCAACAAGAACGAGCACCGCTTTACTCACACCACCAATAGGATACTTACCTCTTACCTGTTCATTAGCAATGATTATAATCAGCTCGTGTGGGTGCCAGGACATCTGATACTTTAGATGTGCTAAAGTATTTAATTGAAATAGTGATAGAGCATCGAAACATCTTTCTCTCAAGCCGTGGCATAGCTGAGCCATTAACCAATTGTTATATCATTATGGGGAGAAGGTATGCCTTATATGTAAAGCTAGCTACTAGAAATGAAAATCGTACCATTAATCAAGAACAAAATGTATTAATTGAAAATTTAAGCAGCAAGAGACGTGATAATTAAAATAAATGAAATTACTAAAAAATCTGGAAGTTAATTGAAATTGGCGGAATCTACAAAATGGAAAATTATTTTAAATAATTAACAAAAGCTTGACTCTAATTTGCCATTAACAGAATAACAGAGACTTGATCGGATTTGGTATCAGAACTCACAATCATCTTCTTCATTTCGGTCGTGCTGTTTTCCATCTACTGGCTGGATGGAATGTCGATTACTTCTTCTTCAAGTATTGTTGATCTTATCTTATACGGGCCTGGAACTAATTAGCCCCGTTCCCCGGCTGACATGTGTGAGTGGTTTAAACCCAGAATTCACCTTTGTGAATATGATCCATGACACAATCATATTCACGTCAGAAATTTGTTATAGCTTTAAACTTGTTACATTGATATGTTGCGTCGATTTAATATACTTGCAGCTTCAGAAACTCTCAGAAGGAAAGTGTGCCGTATGTAGCAGTATGTAGGCCTCCAGAGTAGCTGAACAGCAGTTTTATGTAAAATGAGTTCTCCCTCTTCGCTGTATCTTGACCAATCATGTACCGTGTTGTGATGACGTAGTTTCCCTCTCCAGATCCATAAGTTCTCATTTTCCTTCTTCATTAGTTGATTTACCCACGTGGTATTGCTTCTGTGGTATATTTAAATTGGCGTCCTGATGCTTACTAATTCTCGGAATACGTGACGTCAGTACCAACTTACCCAAGTTGCTTTGTTACAGACAGGAGAGTCACCCGGAAAGTTTGTATATAATTCTTGGAATTCATGTCTATATTCGGCAGACCTGCCGTGGATATATCGTCGCCAGGCCAGATGAAATCTTACACAATCAAGCCCCTAGTTTAATTCTAACTTGAATTTAAAACTTAAAATTTCCATTTGATATATTTCACCAAACAATGATTAATACCCTAATTGACATATAATGATGTGATGTAATCAATCCTGAATTGGTATGACTATTAAAATATACCTTATAATAATATTAAATTAATATGCTGCTTTTGAAATATCACAATAAATTAAGGGGAAGTATTCGGACTGTTACATCGCCCTTAGAATTTTTCGTCCAATCTTAGATATGGGCGATCAAATTATATACACATTTCACACAAAAATTTGCACAACGTCATGAAGAAATACACCCTTCAATACAAAATACATATATATGTCCTTCAAATATTTACAACAATTAATTTTCGCCGTCGCTTAAAACGTCAGTGTTCATTTCTTTCTTCCTGTAACACTTATTTCTTTACTTAAAGATGTATGACTTCACTCGTACTAACGCTGATTAGCTAGGCAGATATTCTGAGAGACTTGTCGTATCACGTTTTTAATGTTATATAGTTATTTAGCTTGTCTACGGAATCTCCGTGGCTTAGGCGGCAGCACGCCGGCCTCTCACCGCTGGGTCCGTGGTTCAAATCCCGGTCACTCCATGTGAGATCTGTGCTGGAAAAAACGGAGGCAGACAGGTTTTTCTCCGGGTACTCCGGTTTTCCCTGTCAAAATTTCATTCCAGCAACACTCTACACTATCATTTCATTTCATCTGTCATTCATTTAATCATTGCCCCAGAGGAGTGCGTCAGGCCTCGGCAGCCGACACAGTTCATATCCTCGCCGCTAGATGGGGGCTTCATTCATTCCATTCCTGACCCGGTCGGAGACTGGAAACAGGCTGTGGATTTTTCATTTCATTTAGCTTGTCTCCAGAATACCGTAATATATTGCCTTCACTGACTTCTCACAAGACACATCACACGCAAGTGAGAATCCTTCATACTTGCTTCTTCACAAGTACTCTGTAGTGAACTTACAAAATTTACCTATATGCCATAAAACAAGAAAGCATAGTTTTATACATAGGCATCTTATTTGAGTGCAAACTACCCCTTTATATCCATAATATAAGGCACTAGGTCACAACTCCCTTATCTGATTCAGATAACTTACTCGTTCTAGTACATGTGTCAACAGTCGGAAATGCCTCTCGTATACTTAGTTACCTATCTCTTTATAACTACTAATTCTATACCAGGGCATTGACACATGTTGTTCCGTTACACACGAGTCCTTACCTGACTCATTCCACGTATTTTATTAAAGGGTGCACTCTGCTTTACGTACGGTACTTAAGGAGTTAGCATATGGGCTTAAAGATGGTTCAATGATCTTATCGCTTAACATATCGTCAAACTGCTGTTGTACTGCCTCTTGGTATTTAAATGGGATCTATTACCTACAAAGACTTTGCGATCAATTGCATTTAATGAGTGTGTGTAGCAATTGGCCTCGCCAATCCGATTCTCCAAAACTCTACTATTCCTTACTAAAACATCCAATAATTGATCTCTTTGATCAATGTCTAAAGAAATTTCTTCCACAGCCTGACATAATGCATCCTCTCGATTGTCATTAGTTAGCAAACTGCCAATGAAACTAAAACCATCGTCACTACTTCCCACCTTATTGTCACCTGACAAAATCACTTTAATAGCGCACACTCTTAGAGAATAATCACTCTTACCTGTCTCATTAAATGCAATAATCACAGCTTTCTTCCCCCATTCTAATACACCTCTCATCGTAACACACCTGAACCTGATTAGCAGACAACCAATCAGTACCCAATATATTATTAATACAAATTTCCACCAGAACCTGTTTAGAAATGACATGAGACTTTTTACCTACAGCTGTTATTACAAAAGTTGATTTGATGGGGATTTCTTGAAATATAACACCTTCGTCCCTCATCCTATTATAAATTGACAAGCTAATGCAACTCTTGACACACTCTGTATCTATAAGCGTATCTATACGCGCCCTCGACACATTTATGCCAATGACGGAATTTAAATTTTCAATATCACTAGGTTCTGTCACCTTTTCAGCATAATCGCACAAGAGATCATCTCTTACATTTAGCTCATAACCACTAAATAGAGTATTGGCTGGGAACATGAACGACTGGAAATCTGACCTCGCATTACATGAATGCCCTACCGTGCATTCCTAACTTTTTATCATCCTCATCTTTGTCTTTCTCTCGTTTCACTGAAATTATTTTTTCCCTTCTAAGAACGATAGTTTCTCCCTCCTCAGTACTACTATTATCAACCACAAAACTACACTTCCCCTCTCCCCTAGTTTCACCTACCGTAGCCATTGCATTCTATATTCTTTATATCTTTCTTTCAATCTTCCTTCCATTTCTTCTAGCATCGTAATCTGTTTCTCTACTTCCTCTCTACTCCTAGGACTTCTAACTTCGATAATCTGCTCGTTACATACATCTAATCTCCTCTTTCCTACTTCCAGTCTTTCTTCATCCTCTAAACGATTTTTCTCTAACGTCTTCGTTAACTGCTGCTCTCCTTCTCTACTCTCATCTCTTTCCTGCCTCTCCTCAATGTCTATTCTATTTTCCACTAATGTATTCTCTAACGTCTTCGTTAACTGCTGCTCTCCTTCTCTACTCTCATCTATTTCCTGCCCCTCCTCAACATCTATTCTATTTTCAACTAATGTCTTCTCTACCGTAATATTCTGCTATTTTTTCTTCCTTCTCTTCCTGGCCCTTGTTGCATTCTATCCAACATACGTTTCTCCATCCCAGGTAATTTAATGTTCATTCTTTCATCTACCATTCTCTGAAAGCTCTTCCTCATCTCCTGCTGTGATTCCTTTATGCTAACATTGAAATCTTCTTTCATCTGTCTATTTTCTTCATCAATGGCTTTCTGCATTTTTTATCTCCTGGGTATTTAGTACTTTCCTTATCCTCGTTATTTCTACTCTTATCTTTTCATCAATTCTCTTCTCCTCTCTCATACTATGGTCTTTTATCTCTACCGTTACTTCCTTAATTTTCTCCACTATCTGCTGGTTAAACTCCCCAATTTCATTTCCTACCACCTGTAACTTTTGTTCAATTTCTACTCTTATTTGACCTGCTTCCACCTTCATGTACCTCTGAATGTCTTCCTTCACTGTTTCTTTAAATGTTATAATATCTACTTCAAGCTGCTCATACATCTTACCTAACCTCTCTGTCTCGTTGACGACCTTATCTACTTTCTGACTATTATGCTTTAGACCCTGATCTATTTTCGCCATCTCCTGTTTTAATTCTTTATTTAATTTCTGATTATTACTTTCGACCTCCTGTTTTAATTCGTCACTGTTCTGTTTTAATTCTGTATTCAATTTCCGATTATTACTTTCCACCTCCTGTTTTAATTCGTCACTGTTCTGTTTTAATTCTTTATTTAATTTCTGATTAATACTTTCCATCTCCTGTTTTAATTCGTCACTGTTCTGTTTTAATTCTTTATTTAGTTGCTCAAATTTATTATTATTTTCCTGTCTCATTTGTACTAGTAAACTCAAAATGCTATCCTGTGCTGATATCTCCGATGAACTACCCTCTACACTAGTCGCATTAGAATTTACCTCCGCTAAATTCCTAGCTTCGTCTATCTCCTTCTCCATATTCACGCTACTATCATTCTCTTCACCATCTCCCGTCACCTCTATACCACTTCGCAGCTTCATCTTATCTTTATCCGCCATACCGACACACACAAAATACTTATTACTACCCCCCAAAATACTTGCACTGAAATATATCCTTTTCCCTTCACGACAAACAATTGGTTTTCGGGCCTACGCTTGTGGCGCCAAATGTAACGTTTTTGCTCCACGTTGAGCGCACAAATGTAACGTTTCGTTACCAACCTTGCACGCAAATATACATATATAAGAATCTCCACAGTTGGGCGGCAAATGTAAGGTTTCCTGTCCCTCTATGTGACCAAAGGTTACGTTCCTGGCGGGGCTCCAATATTGCGTTCTCCTGGAGTACAGTAGAAGAATGGCAACAAGAACGAGCACAGCATTACTCACACCACCAATAGGATACTTACCTCTTACCTGTTCATTAGCAATGATTATAATCAGCTCGTGTTGGCGCCAGGACATCTGATACTTTAGATGTGCTAAAGTATTTAATTGAAATAGTGATAGAGTACTCGAAACATCTTTCTCTCAAGCCGTGGCATAGCTGAGCCATTAACCAATTGTTTTATCATTACGGGGAGATGGTATGCCTTATATTTAAAGCTAGCTACTAGAAATGAAAATCGTACCATCAATCAAGAACAAAATGTATTAATTAAGAAGTTAAGCAGCAAGAGACGTGATAATTAAAATAAATGAAATTACAAAAAAATCTGGAAGTTAATTTAAATTGGCGGAATCTACAAAATGGAAAATTAATTTAAATAATTAACAAAAGCTTGACTCTAATTTGCCATAAACAGAAAAACAGAGTCTTGATCGGATTTGGTATCAGAACTCACAATCATCTTCTTCATTTCGGTCGTGCTGTTTTCCATCTACTGGCTGGATGGAATGTCGATTGCTTCTTCTCCAAGTATTGTTGATCTTATCTTATACGGGTCTGGAACTAATTAGCCCCGTTCCCCGGCTGACTTATGTGAGTGGTTTAAACCCAGAGTTCACCTTTGTGAAAATGATCCATGGCACAATCATATTCACGTCAGAAATTTGTTATAGCTTTAAACTTGTTACATTGATATGTTGCGTCGATTTAATATACTTGCAGCTTCAGAAACTCTCAGAAGGAAAGTGTGCCGTATGTAGCAGTATGTAGGCCTCCAGAGTAGCTGAACAGCAGTTTTATGTAAAATGAGTTCTCCCTCTTCGCTGTATCTTGACCAATCATGTACGGTGTCGTGATGACGTAGTTTCCCTCTCCAGATCCATAAGTTCTCATTTTCCTTCTTCATTAGTTGATTTACCCACGTGGAATTGCTTCTGTGGTAAATTTAAATTGGCGTTTTGATGCTTACTAATTCTCGGAATACGTGACGTCAGTACCAACTGACCCAAGTTGCTTTGTTACAGACAGGAGAGTCACCCGGAAAGTTTGTACATAATTCTTGGAATTCATGTCTATATTTGGCAGACCTGCCGTGGATATATCGTCGCCAGGCCAGATGAAATCTTACACAATCAAGCCCCTAGTTTAATACTAGCTTGAATTTAAAACTTAAAATTTCCATTTGATATATTTCACCAAACAATGATTAATACCCTAATTAACATATAATGAAGTGATGTAATCAATCCTGAATTGGTATGACTATTAAAATATACCTATAATAATATTAAATTAATATGCTGCTTTTAAAATATCACAATAAATTAAGGGGAAGTATTCGGACTGTTACATTATGTAGCGAATACCAAATTGAATGGTAAATTTTTATACAAACTTTATCTTCGATCAATTCAATACGAGGAATACAATAATGTTTCAAAAATTTCAAAGTACCTCTATCTGTAATTTCTCAATACAATTGAATACCATTAGAAATCATCATACCTAGGTATTAATCTGGAAATAAATATTTGGTGTGTCGAATTTCACTGTGCTCCGATGATTATATTGGTGGAAAAGTCAGTTCATATTTCAAATTCGCTTTGTTGCCATGTTATTTTGGTATTTATTACGATTTTTTTAGGGACCGACGGAGGGATCAGATCCTTGATCATGCCAAACGCCCTCTTCAGTGAAACACTGGGAGAAAATATCCTGCATGGACCATGGCCTACTTACCCGGACAAATTGTATATAGCTATGAATGCCATTTGTGAAAGTATAAGCGGTTATATCACATGCGTGTACTTGTTAATATTCCTCTGCCTCAATACAAAATTTCAGTTTTGATTGCTGCAGTAGTTTGGGCGATATCGAGCACTGGTGAAATATTCCGCACGCCCCCATGTTGGATTAATTTCTATGTATGTCATAGAGTTATATACCGGGAGGTAAATATAATAGCTAAGCCTCACTACAATATACACAGTGTCACTTCGACCGCTTGATTAGGACAAAAGGACTAAAAACCATGTTTTTAGCAGTTTTCACACCCGGCAACTCAAACGGTATGTTTATACAACAATAGAATTACATTATACGCCATAATCTTGAAATAAATATCAAACTGTGCCAGGTTTCACAGCACTCGAATATTAAATTGCGAGAAAAGTCGATTTAAATGTTTTGGTAATTGCTTATCCACCATGCTGGTTTGCGCAAATCAGGTTTGGGAAAGTCACATATTTGTATGTCCTTAATAGCCTTCTATCTTCAGGCAAAATTTCAGGTTGATTGCAGAGATAGCTTCGGCGATATTGAGCACCGGTGAAATAGTTCGCGAGATTCACATGTGTGTTTGTTGTCATCTATTAAAATGTGTAGGACACGGGCGGAGTTTGATGGTGTAGTAGTTAGTCCTTTCAAAGTTTCATTCAAATCGCTCCTAGCAAACATAATGTATTAGGTGAGGACACATAAACGCATATACACACGGTCATGAAAAGGGTTCTCATAAGCCTATATATCAGATGATGGAAACAGGGTACAACAAGTCGACTCTACTTTTCTCACACACACCACACTACGTAGGCGCGCGTTATTTGAAAAGCAGGGCCACCCATATTGTAGTCAAAAATAGATAGGAATCATTTATCTGAATTTCACCGTAGTGTTGCAGACCAGCCCATTAATAGAGTATATGTCATACCAATTTCCAACATATTTGTAAGTTATGGGCATTGATGAATTTTGAAAGCCTGTATGGGTATATCGCAAACATACCACAGGATAAGTTCTCAAAAAATAAGCGACGTCTACGTTCCCAAGTCACACTGCTGGGAATGGTTGCAGAACTGTTAGTTGCATATGTCAATCGCCATTGCAAATTGGTTATGTTTTAACAGCCAGCTGTGTTGATGTCATACTGATGCTATGAAATGACACGTTGTATGTAGCTGGAAGACATCCATAGAGGTACTGTATCTAAGATATCAATTGCAAATAGATTCGTGTGGTACAGTGTAGGTGAATCTATCACACCCGAGTTTGGGTGTTCTACATCCCTGGGCGGAAGACAACACTCACGACGTGAAATTGCGTATTTAACTGCCTTACCTGATTCACAAATATTCACAGTTCTGAATTTTGCTCGTGGAAGGAATATCTATCCTCCACCATCATAAAACACTTCCTGGCAATGGTATTGACGTATTTCATTGTGACTACGGTATATTTATAATTATCGAAATCATATACAAGAAATTCTATTTCAATCCTCAGGTCAGAATTCAATGCATGCACGGTCCCCTCAGACGATTAGAGATGTTATCATCATCACATTCACATTCCTCGAGGGTTGAATACGAAAACTAATACGAAACTTCGAACTTATTGTCGTTATTGGTAAGCATTGGACATGCCTATTGATGTCTGCCCAATTTATAGTCCATGCCAAAATTTGCTGAGATATTGCAGGATTCATTCGCTTGGTTCACGTTATATATTTTCAATGTTCTTACGCTTTACTGAGCACTCAGAATAGCCCACGGGAAGTTACACTTCCCACCGGCTTCACACATCTATCATAGTGTTTTGTATCTAATCTCTCCTCATACGGACGGTTAGACTAAAATGTTATTTATTTCAGAGCTGCTCATATTTCGTTACATAGCCCGTATCATATTTGTCTCACCTTCATCAAACACTGACATTTTCCTGTCACGTGTGATATCTGAGTGTGAATCCCGTGTTCACCAGACTGTCAACTGTTAATTATGCCCCATACTTGAGGAACTCTAGCTTCAAGTTACACTTCACTGGAATCCTCATTACAGTCCCACTCAACTGCCATGATTATCAAGTGGTGTATCTCTAAATACTTGGAATTAAACAAACGGTAAGTCCCACTTCAGCTACGATTATTGGCTGTGCAGTGGTCTCGTTGAAATTCCGTCATTTCTCTCTCGCTGCCTCATTCACTCCCTCACTCACTCACTTGCAGAGGCCTACTTGACATAGCCGTTTAAACTTAGTTATCTCTCACTTACAAAGGGAGGGCTGACCCTACGAAATTCTGCACTGAATGACATTTAGGGACATTAAATTACGTTCAGAAATGTGATACGATGAACATAATGCTCTTTCTGTGCAAATAGTCCTGAATGCCTGGAAGATAGTGGCATAAATATTTTTTGAAAGTTGTGCTGAACTGATAGTGCTTCTAAAGGAAGGGTTACAAGTGCGAGACTTGTATTTTGATTAGGTTTGGTATCACCATGGTCAGGTTTAACTTTATTCCTGCTGTGAAGCTATTTTTTTCAAGCGTGCACTAAAACTGTGATGAGTAGTTACAATAAAGTCGGAGATCGAAGTTTTGAATTCCTGCGCTCATAGTGCCCATCATGAGTATAGATTTTTCCGGGTATTTCCATACTCTCTCTAGGAAAATGCCAGGATGGTACATTTCTTTAAGTCCTGGGACATCTACCACAATTCGAGGCCAAACCACAATTACACACACTGAAACAAAGTACCTCAATAACACAGGTCATAGGATTAATTACACACGTACTCAAAAACTCGTGGCTGATGACCAAGATGTCCCTAGGCCCCAAAATGAATCAATTATAACAATAACAATCTCCGAGCCTCGTCCACGAACCCTTAGGTAGCATGCAATATTAGTCAACTGTGTTAGAAACTACTTTACGAATGCCATATTATGTAATAGATTGCATATGCCTTCCTGATAGCAGTGCATGTTTATCAAGATCCAAAATAGATTCCTTAACCACTTCACCATGACAAGGGAGCAGTGATGTTGGCTTTCCATGATTCCCCCATTCTCCTCCAGGCGTATGTCAGGACAGTCCCTAACTTGAAGCCACTGTCACCTCCTTTCCAATCCTAGCTTTAGCTACAATTTCATGCTCGATTGCAGCCATGAAAATGACATAGGTTATCATATAGATTCCAAACACACCCAAGTACACTGAGCTACATGAGCCTGATCTCACAGAGGCCCTAAATAAATCAACAACACCTTTTCTGGTCATCAACATGTTCTGCCTTAACATTCAAACCAATAGCATTTTCACTGAAAGAGCTGTAGCTACTTCCTGCCAATAAATCAGCTGATGGATGTGTGATGAGATGACCTCCACTGAAAACACAATAACTTGGCAAACCCGTTCATTCGATGGTTATGCCAGTTGTAGTGGTACCATTACTGCTACTCATATTGAATTCAATTCCAGGTTTAGATTTCTTGCAGCAGAACGTCCAATTGATGACTGTTTACTCCCTTCGAAACCACTAGGTTTTATTTTGATATAACTTGATACAGATCTTCACTCATACCAAATTTGGTTTCGGTACCTGCAGCCGTTTGGGGAGTCCATGTGATACACACACACACAAAGACAGAAGGTCAGACAGACGGGCAGACAGAAAAAAACATATTAGCCCGGATTGATCTCATAAGTCTACTTTTTCATCAGTTATGCATCATGTGAAAATTTGCCTAAAAATAAGTATGAAATCCATTCGTTAAAATGGAAGTTACTTGCAGTTAATCATTGTACCTATCAGCTTGCCTGAAATCATGTTTACACCACTGAAATATTTTAAAACTGACCATATGTGTGCAACGTTAGAACTGTTGGCCTGCATAATCTTGATGTACTGAGACTAGGATTCATCAGTTGGCAGCCCTGGTGACTCTGAATACATTTCTCGTTCCATCCACTACACAATGCACATACAAAATATGGATTTATGTCCCATAGATACTATGGACGTTACATGCAGTGAAGCATTGAAACTATCAGCACTTTATAGGTCATGCTGGCAACACTACCAGAATTAATCGGAAATATTATAATCCATACATTTACCAATTTTCGAATAACTTCATTTATTAGTATGGAAGTAACATGCAGTTACACACTGAACCTAACAACATGCTTAGAAACATTCTAACAGCACTGTTGTGCATGTGTGACTAGTTAGAATTTTGAATTTAGAATAGTTCCCAGGTATACCTCATGAGGTTTCGAACTTTAGATTTTAAATTCCAATTTTCTTCTTCTTCCTCCTCTTCTTCCTATCAAGTGTTAGGCCAGGTGGCCTGTTACGGTCTCGTCCCATCTCTTTGTAGGTCGACCTACGTCTCTTCTGCCTCTGGGTTGGTATTTAAGGACTCGTCTGGTGATCCGGCCGGTCTTCATACGTAGTACATGGTCCTTCCAAGCTGATCTGTAGTTCTGCACTGTGTTGATAATTGGCTTTACTTTTAGTTCTTTAAGGATATCTTCAGATCTATTCCTATCCCATAGTGTGTATCCAGTTCTTCTCCTCATGAAACGCATCTCGGCACTCCTTAGTCTCCGTTCATCTCCTTTGCGAAGGGTCCAAGATTCGCTGCCATATTGAACGGTAGGTTTGGCTAGGATGTTGTATAGTTTGAGTCGTGTGTGCCTCTGGACTAAAGATGGCCTCAAGATGTTATTTATTAGTCCTGTGACCTTACTGAAGTAGATGATTTTGTGCTGCATATCGGTTTCTTGGATATTACTGAGGTTATAGCCGATATATTTGAATGTTGATACCTGCTCAAGGGTTGTATTTTTTTTAGCAATTTTTTTCTCTCATGGTTTTTCCCGATGAAGGCCATAACTTTAGTTTTGGTAAGGGAAATCTCCATGTTGTAATTTCTTGCTGTTGTGTGAAGATTATATACTGATCTCTGTAAATCATCATCAGATTGTGCAAAAAGTAACAAGTCATCTGCAAACAGTAGAGAGTCTATATCAGGTTGCCTATCTATCTTAATGTGACCATGTTTTTTTTTCTCCATTCACTGATGATTTTATTCATGTATATCTTGAACAAAAGTGGTGAGAGACAACAGCCTTATCTAACTCCCTGGTCAATGGGTTTCCATCCCGTCTGTTGTTGTCCAATTCTGACAGCAAACACATTTTGACTCTAGATATTTTGAATTGCCTTTAATATATGCGATGAGGTATAACTTTCTGCTAAAATGTTCCAAATTATCCCTCTGTCTATTTTATCGAAAGCCTTCACAGAATCAATAAAGTCTAAATGTGTTTCCAGATTAAATTCTTTCCTTTTCTCAATGAGAATCTTCAGTGTGAAGTATCCATCGGTGCATGATCTGCCTTTCCAGAATCCATTTTGTTCTTCTCCCAGGAGTGGTTCATGGAAGGTTTGTAGTCTTAGTCTTATAATGCTGGAATAGATTTTATAACCAGTGTTGAGTAAACTGATTCCTCTGTAATTATTGCGGTCTTTGATATCACCTTTTTTATGGATGGGTATGACAATTGCTCTCTGCCATCTATGGGGCGGAGTTTCTCCCTTCCAAATTCTGTTCAATAAGTTTAGAAGTCTTTCCTTGAATATTTTTTCACTGAATTTGATCAGTTCCATATTAATGTCGTCCTCTCCAGGTGATCTGTTACTTTTACTGGTTTTCAGTACTGATTCTAGCTCGTTAAATCGAATGTCATCTTGTCTGTTAGTGTCTATGGGATATATCTCCTCTGATGGATGGTCACTTTGCTTCTGGGTCCACAGCTCCTCAAAATAAGTTTAACCAAGTTTCCTTGTTTATCACTGGAATATCCGAGTCACATCGTACTTCTCTGTTTAATTTCTTCTTAATTTTGAATGTGGAGGGTGTTGGTCTTGTTACATCTCTTTCCATGTTGTTTATGAATTGGTCCCATTGTTCTCTTGTGTTTTTCCTAGTTTCTTTGTTTGCTATTGCTCTTTTCCTTTTGTATTCAGTGGAGTCTTTTGCTTTCTTTGTTATTAAATATCGCTTATGAGCATTTCTCTTGTCTTCAATAACGTTCTTGATATCTTCATCCCAGGCTCGCAGTCCTTGTTTCCTATTCCAACGTTTTTTCGTTCCTATGCTTTCATTTGCTGCTTCTTTCAAAATAATGAATAGGTTTCCCATTCTAATTCAATAGTTTCTCCTACTGAGTGCTTCAGCTCGATTTCCTGTAATCGCCTCTGATATAGCCATTTGATGCTTTGGTCCTTTAAGAGTGCGACTCAATATTGGAATGCAGTTGACTTATGTAGGCTATCTGCTTTCTTTTACCGCTAATTCAACCATCGGGATGGGAATCTTGCTGTACCAACCAATAGGTGATGATCCGATTAAATTTCGTATGCTCTGAAGACTCTTGTAGCCATCATATACTGCCTTAGTTTCTCCTGGGTGATAATGTAGTCTATGATTGATACTTACCCTCTCGCTGACCAGGTGAATTTATGTGAATCCTTGTGTGGGAATAATGTATTGCATATGTAGAGTTTGTTATTAATTGCCATGCCAATCAGTTTCAGACCGTTACTATTTTGTATAGATTCTCCATGGGGGCCTATTTTATTCTCTACTGTAGTGTTACCAACTCGCGCGTTGAAGTCGCCCATTAAAAGAAGATAGTCTTTCTTATTAATCTTATCAAGGATTTCTTGAAGCTTTGTATATAGCGTATCTGTTCCTTCTTTTCTACCCTGTTCTAGAGCGTATACACCTAGGACTGTCAACTAGCCTCGTTGTATCTTCAGCCTAACTTCCACAATTCGTTCATTCCAAAAGGTATAGTGGTCAATGGTTGACTTTAGTGATTTGTGTATCATGATCATAACCCTTGCTTGAGCCCTGATGTTTCTGTCGACTCCGCTATAGATCTGGACATAGTTGTTTGTGTCCTTTGTGCCTTTCAGTTTGCGTTTGGTTTCTGTTACGACTGCTATCTTAACGCCTTTTTTGCTTAAATAATCATCCAGTTGCTCATCTTTGTGTGCTAAGGCTCGTACGTTCCATGTACCAAACAGTATGTTATTCTTTTTCCAATCCTTGTCCTTTTCCTTGCCATGGTCATCATCATTAATATCCGTCCTGTTATTCCTTCTTTGAGACTTAAAAACAGATAAAGGTCCTACCAATTGGTTCCTAGCAAAAAGGTAGCAAGTCTGGTTATGGGGCTGCCACATTTCCACTGCCAGACCAGCGTTTAAGTTTTCTGTCGGGATTGTCTCTCCTAGCCTTTGATAGTGCCCTATCAAACCTGCATGGCAGCAGGTCCCCTTGACATGGTTCAGCCAGCGGAAAAACACTATTGCCAGGGTGATAGCTCTTGGAGTTCACAAGTGAGAGTTGAGTGTCTGGTGTGGACCAGGCTGCAAGACTTGCCTGTAGTTAAGGCATGGCCAGTCATTTTCAAAAGGTACTACCAATCTCAGGCACCCCATATCACCCAAATTCCAATTGGGATTTTTTAATACTTTAAGACACTGGCGCCATTTTCAAATATGGCCTTGAAATGTCCTAGTATAAATATTTTGCAAGGAATTGGATTGTATAACTGTGCCTGGAATGTTGGTTATCATCCACCCTTCGAAGTAACAAAGGGTCTGTTCCTTAAAGGACACTTTGTGCTCAGCGGTATCTGTGGTGGAGAGAGCTACTTTAAAGGGTGGGACGTAAAAATCATCCGCCCATCGCCAGTATAGGCGTACTGTCTCTGGCTTTATATTAGATAATAATATACCCAACATTCGGTAACTGATTGATGTAACTACGTGCTAAAACACTACATGCTGGGTTATAACAGAACTTGGGAGACAAGTGGAGTTGAACGCCACCGTCAGCCGTCCTTGAGGCGGGTTTGAGCCGCACTGTCAGCCGTCCTTGAGGCGGGTTAAACCCCAACGATAGCCGTCCTCGAGGTGGGTTTGAAACCCATCGTCAGCCGCCCTTGAGGCGGGTTTGAACCCAACCGTCGGCCATCCTTGAGGAGGGATTGAACCCCACCGTCAGGCGTCCTTGAGGGTATTTTTAAACCCACCGTCAGGCGTCCTTGAGGCGGGTTTGAACCCCACCGTCAGCCGTCTTTGAGGAGAGATTGAACCCCACCGTGGTGTATTCTTTGGAATTCACGGTAAGATAGAGTAAGCTTTTGCTTCTCTTTACTTTAGTTCATCCCTTCCTTTTTTCTCAAACACCAACAGTGATCTACTGATTTCCCTTTGTTGGTATATGTCTCTCATATTACCTGTAAGTCTGTTCTAGATATATATCTTCCATGACCCACCTAGCGTCATCTATCAGCGAATCACTGAAGTTCCTCAATTCTTCCCTGTACAAGAGGACTTCCTTATCAATCTAGCCACCAGATCTCGTCGCCATCGTCAGCTATCATCTCCATGATCAAGAGAACTTGGTCTACTTTTTCACCCCCCAGGGTGCGCTAGTGACTCCTACTATCAACTCTTTGAAGATCATTTCATCAAGAGAAATTAATATTTCAATGTTGGCTATTCTTATATGTATTCCTTTTGTCTCCTACCCCCACTTTTTTCCCTTCCCTGGTCCCTCCGAACTCCGTCGAGCGTGTCTCACTTGTACGTCGCAAGTCAACCTAGTCAGTCGGAGCTTTACTAAAGCTCGTCTCCTCACCTCGAGAGACAAACTTTCAAATCTTCGCCATGTAGTGAATTCCTGACTAACGGTCACCTAAGGATTCGCCGTTCATCAGAAATGAGCTAAGTACTACTTCTACGTTCTTCAAATTATTTTAATTGATTTTAAATAGCTACATGCTTTTTAATGATCATTTTATAGGCAGTGTGAGATTTCTATATTTGGGGCAATAATCATCCTTCGCGGGATTTTCTATGTTGGGCTTTTGTCTATCTAAGCCAATCTTAACATGAAGCAGCATTTCTTATGCTTATTAAATGAGAGATTTTCTCACAACGTGGGACACCATTAAATTACCCACTGTCTATAAAATACTTAGCTCGTTCCACCGCTGGACTAACTTTTGCCCTATTCTTCAGTCATGATTGTTCTGGAATTGTCCATGCCGAACAATTTATCTACGAGTTAAACCTTCTAGTACTTTCCACTCACATATGGGAATACTTTTTCAAACTAAGGAATCTTCCTTATGAACTGCTAATCAATATCTAATTTTTCTTCCTCCGTTGGGATTTTTTCTGGTGCATTCAACTATAACCTACAACTTTCTCAAGCAATAGATTCTCGCAAATCTAGTGTAACTAGTTATTTTCCACCATTGATATAACTTTCCTTGCTATCAACTTTTTGTGCTACTACAGTGAACTTTTCAACTATATCAAGAGACTATAGTGAAAACAGTGCTTGTTGAACCTTTCATCAGCGTCGCGCTCGTCCGTGTACAATAAATACGGCTATGAACAGTTTTCCATAATCCCATGTGATCTTTCCCAAACCCTTTACTAACAAACCAAAATAATAAAATTGTTACTTTAGGCCTTTTCTCAATGAGGTGTCACTCTACATAAGTGCCCTCCCTTATTTGCCACATGTATAACGAATTAATGTCTGTAAAACTTCGTGTCTAGTACACGTCTTAAATTATATTGTTTCTCCCTTCTAATGAGGGGATCCAATTCTTTCAACTCAAAAGTGAGTTATCTCTAGGTTTCACGAAAGGGAAACTAGCCCCATTTTTCTCGTGATCCCTACTTAAACATAGGAGTTCTAGAAACTTCCTTTCAATTGTTCTCTTCAGGTTTCACAATAAGTGACCTGCCCTATTTGTATAATCTTTTATGTATAATCATCAAGCGTAGTTCTGCATTAATACAAGAAGATATAGAAACTTCTATTTTATTCTTCCTGCTTTTTGTTGTTGTTACTTTCAAAGTTGTTATTATTTCTAAGATACTTATCTAGAAATCCTTAAAGTACACACCTTGTACTTGATTTATTGTCTAACTTTAATTACGTCAGTTATATTTAAATTTTTCATTTATTTATCTTCGTCATTTCAAAATCTTACGAAGATTTTAAAGAATATAAAAGGTTTAAAACCAAAAGAATTATCAATTGCCTGGCGCAAGCATTATAAATTTTCGGAGGTCTGTGACCCCAATTGTTTATAGCATTCAAAATTATATATTTGTTACAAAAACTACTTCCTTTTGCATTGTTAAATAAATTAAATATATATTTTTCGCTTTATCATTTTTCTAACATAACGGTTAGGCAAGATCCTGTCTTCCTTGACTCTTACTATTCAATAAAAATAAATCTATTGATAGGGTTTTCACCACTTGTTGCATTTGAGCAAGAACTCTTAGTTGGTAACTTAGTAAAGTCTCTCTTAGCTTTAATAGCTAATTCTAACTGACCAGTAAGGCAAGCATAGCTCGCTACGCCAGCTACCTGTTTGTGGAGATTCTCTCTAACACTTATGGTTGGTTTTTCAAAATATAAGTGTTTCTCATTGTCTAAACTTTTAGTCGGCGCCTTGCTGGGTAAAAGCTTAGTCATTTCTAAATGCAACTATTGGCACACTTCCCAAAATTATTCCGAAAGGTATAATTGCTTTATCCCTATCCTTCTTGGAAGCATTTGGTCGCTCTTTAGGAATTCTACAATTTCAAAAACTAAAATATCAAATCTGATTCAAATTATTGGCATTCTTCAAATTACCTGTTTAGATACTATCTCCTTTGAACAGATACACAATAAATCCGTTACTCATTGTCTTGCCAGACCACCACCCTTCCCCATAGCAGGCATATGTATGCTTGAAAGGGAATACGCTACAGCTACTTTCTCTCAAACCGCCCAAGTTCCAGCTGCGTTTCCCGTTAGCTTTGCCCAGGTCTCTACCAACTTTAGTTATCGGAGAGCGGATTTGCAGTGGCAGCTGCCTTTGAGTATATTTAAAGTTAAACTTATAACTTCTGTAGGACACTCGTCCTACTTCTCCATCCTTTTTCTCCAGTCCGAAACCCACTTCCTTTTCTTTATCACCTTCCCTTGGGGGTTAGGTTATTCCCAAGCTAATAATCTACCCAAAATTTGGTCCCAGAAATCCGGGAGAGTCCTTTTATGACATTTTCTATTTGTCAAGGGTTATTTGACAATATTTTGCAAATCATTAATATCTTCTTTGAATTTTTCAGCGATAACTACACCGTGCAAAGCCTGTGAAGGAGAAAGAAGTCCCTCCTGTCTCCTTTGGTGTGTCCCTTTCTTTCAACTTATATGCTGCTGCCAGCCTGACAGCATTTCCAAGGTTCCACAGTTTCGTAAGTTATATTTTAATTTACCTATTTTGTCATGGCTCCTACAGAAAAGGATAAGGATGAAAAACTTACTTCTAAACGAGCATCCTATAAAGGGCAAATTACCCAGAACCCAGAACTCAGAAGTTCAATAATATTTGTTAATCATCGTGTAAAGGATTTTGAACGTTCATATGAAAATTATTGTAACATCCAATCTGAAATTGAAACATGTATGCTCAATCAAACTGAAGATCGAGTCGAAGTAGAAAATCAATATTACTAAGGTATAGGTTCTGCTTTTAAAATAATACGCCAACTCGAAGAAGAACAGAAAAAATATGTTTCTGTCCTTGGTTCCCTTCACGAACAACAAACCTCTTCTCGCTATGGCACTCACAAGCCAAAACAAATTCTACCTAAGATTGATTTACCCCACTTCTCTGGAGGCGGATCTACTTGGGATTCTTTCTATGAACTATTTTGTTCTCTTGTTCATGACAATGAAGACATTCAAGTCATCTACAAGTTTCATTATTTGAGATCTATCCTCCGAGGTCAAGCTCTGCAGTTAGTTGAAGCACTCCCATTAAGTGCCGAAAACTACCCATTGCCTTTAATGAAAGAAATATACGGTAATTCACGGTTACGTATTCAACGCAATATGAAGGCTCTATTTAACTTACCTACGTCACAGCACAATGACGTCACTAGTTTGCGTACTCTCATTGATACTACACAACTTCACGTTAAAGCTTTGTCCCAATTGGATCAACCCACTGAACACTGGGACACTTTCTTAATACATTTAGTGGTTTCTAAAGTCGATGTTGCTACCCTAAAAGCATGGGAGATTGAACTTTCCAGAGAAGACGATTACTCTTATGAGCATTTAGTCACTTTCATAAATGCTAGATGCCAACTCTTAACTGCTTTAGCTAATCAAAGTGAACCCTCATCCCCTAGTTCTAAATTTGAATCAATGTCTCTTAAACCTAAAAGCGAACGCTTAGCGTCTAGAACCCAAAAACCTGGGTCCAGCTCATCTAAACTCAAGTCAAACGCCACTGGTTACCCAACTAGGTCTAGTGAACGCCGTATAGCTAGTTCTCTCGTTTTAAACACTCAAAGCGAACCCCGCAAGAGTTTAAGTGAACCATTAAAGTGCGTACATTGTAAAGATTCCCACGCCTTATATTTATATAAATCTTTTAAAGAACAGTCAGTCGACGACAGAAGAAAATTAGTTTCCCAGAATAAACATTGCTTCAACTGCCTAGCACCCACGCATTCTGCTTCAAATTGCAAGTCCACCAGACTTTGCTTCCATTGTGAAAAAGCTCATCACACTTTACTACATCGTCATGATCAAGCAAGGTCATCGACCGCATCTACTTCTCAGAAAAGTGACAATGCTAACAGTTCCAATGCTTCATCTTACATTCAAAATGCCAAGTCCATACGTAGTGCCCAAGTACTATTGTCCACTGTCCAAATCGAAGTTCAGGATAACTTTGACAACTGGGTCCGTGCACGCGGTCTTCTTGATTCAGCGGCAACTCATGATTTTGTGTCTAATTCTTTGATTAGAAAACTAGGCCTACCTGTAAACCCCACTTCTATGAACGTATCGGGCATTAACAGCTCAAAATAGCAAGCTTTACAGTTTTCAAAGCTAACCATAAGAGACATTTGTCACAGAAACAACTTTCTCAAACTGAATTGTCTCATTCTCAATAGCATAGGAGAAGATACTCCAAGTCACTCTGTGGATATTTCAGGTTTAAATATTCCCTCACATTTAAGCCTAGCCGATCCTCTGTTCAATGTACAAAACCCCATTGACATACTCTTTAGTGCCGATGGTTTCTGGAATTGCCTTCGTAAACAGAGTCGCAAGTTATCCTCAAACGTGGTTGCCAGAGACACTAATTTTGGATGGCTCGTCACCGGTCAACTTCCTCATTATTCTCCCCAACCCGTATCGCAATGTTATTTCGCTAATACTGATTTGGAGCAGTTCTGGAGGGTCGAAAGCGTTGATTCTCCTAACGTGACCTCTTCAGAAAACGAATTCTGTGAGCAAATTTTTCTGAACACCACCACTCGTTCTTCTGATGGCCGGTTCATTGTTCAGATGCCATGATTACATAATCCCCCTAAGCTTATTAACTCTCAATACAAAGCTCGAAAAGCTCTCTTTGCTATCGAGAGCAAATTCAAGAAAGAACCTCTAGTTAAACAGCAGTATACTGATTTTATGGATGAGTATGAAAGCTTAGATCATATGGAAGTTGTTAACAAACCTGATGACGAATTGTACCCCCCAATTGAAACGGTTTTCTTAAATCATCATCCCGCGTGGAAAAACCCTCTTGTAAAGGATAAAATCCGAGTTGTTTTCAATGGTTCATCATCTGACGTTAATGGCAACAGTCATAACGATACTCTTTTCTCTGGTCCTGCTATTCAGTCAGATCTATCTGCTATACTCTTAAACTTTCGATTATTTCCCATAGCTGTTATAGCGGATATACAACAGATGTACCGTCAAGTTTTAATTCAGCCTGAACAAGGAGATCTCCAAAGAATCTTGTGGCGCGGCGAAATCAGCAAGCCCATTAAGGTATATCGCTTAAAGACGGTTACTTATGGCTTAAAACCTTCCGCTTTCCTTGCTATCCGATCCCTACATTTGTTAGCCTCACAAGATGGTCATTTATTTTATTCTAAAGCTTCCGAAGCACTAACTACATCATTCTATGTTGACGATTACTTGCAGCACTTCCCCACTCTGGAGGAAGCTTTCTTCGTGTCATTAGAACTTCAGGCATTGCTAAAGAATGGAGGATTACCACTTCATAAGTGGAATTCCACCTCCCATGAGTTTCTCGCCCAGTTTCCTATTGAAGATGTAGATCCCTCCTCAATCGAAATTTGTGTTAACTCCGAATCCATAAAAACCCTTGGAGTTCATTGGTGCACTAGCACTGACACTCTCATCTATAAAGTTTCGCTTGCAGAAGAGCTCCCTAACACAAAAAGACAAATTCTCTCTGAAATTGCAAAAAGTTTTGATCCGCTTCAATTGCTTGCCCCAGTTATCGTTATAGCCAAACTTTTCATGCAAGAGCTATGGTCGCTCAAATGTGAATGGGACGACACTGTTCCCCTTTCTTTTCATAACAGAAGGCTCTCTTTTCGCAGCAATTTGCTTGATATTTCCTTTATTGAAATTCCCAGGAATTTAATTAACGCTCATCCTAATGCATCTTTTTTCCTTCATGTGTTCGCGGACAGTTCCGAAAAAGCTTACGGTTGCTGTGCATATTTGGTTTATCGCGGTTCATTAAATGGATCTTCAGTTTCCAACCTTGTTTGTGCCAAATCGAAGGTGGCTCCTCTTAAAACTATCACTTTGCCTAGGCTTGAATTGTGTGCTGCACTCATGGCCGCAGAACTTCTTAAGAAATTACGGGAAGTCTTAAAAGTCGAATTCTCGCAAATCTATCTCTGGAGCGATTCCATGATCACCCTTTCTTGGATCGCCAAGAACCCCGCTCATTGGCAAACTTTTGTTGCAAACAGGGTTTCCAAAATTCAAACTCTTTCTTCTGGATGTAAATGGAGGCATGTGCCCAGCACTGACAACTCTGCCGACATCATTTCTCGTGGATGGTTACCCTCTCAATTAGCAGCTTCCCATTTGTACTGGCATGGGCCCTCGTGGTTAATCGGAGACTCTTCTTGTTGGCCTTCTAAACCTCCAGCTACAAACTTCAACTTGCCTGACGCTAAAGCATCTAAATCTACTGTTTCGTGTCTTGTTTCCAACGTTTCTCATCCTTTGTTGTGCCGCTATTCTTCCTTTTACAAATTAATTCGAATTGCTGCCTATCTTCTCAGATGGAAATATCTTGTGGTCGATCAACCTCTTCTCCCCAAACCACACCTTACCAATCATGAATTGAATCTCGCTACCAGTAAGGTTTTGCAACTAACACAGCAAGAAGCCTTTTCTTCTGAATTGTCTTTACTTCCTTCTAAAAAGGATCTTCCCATATCCAGTCGTCTTCGTGCCTTAGCCCCGTTCCTTGATGACAATAGGTTACTCAGGGTAGGTGGTAGGCTCTCGCAATCTTTGCTTTCTGAGGACAAAAAGCATCCTGTTATTTTGCCTTCTAAACATCACGTAACTTCCTTAATGATACGTGACTTTCATTATCGCAATCTGCATGTTGGTACACGCACACTGCTTTGCCTCTTAAGGGAAAAGTACTGGATTATAAATGGAATTCATGAAGTTTCCTCTGTAATTCACAAGTGCATCCCTTGCTTCAAAGCAAAACCTAAAGTCAATACTCAATTAATGAGCGATCTGCCCTCTTTTCGCTCTTCTCCTATACGTCCATTTGCTCTAACTGGTGTGGACTATATGGGTCCGTTCCAATATCAACGCAATTCCCGTGAAGCTAAACGCAAATTGTTCGGAAAGCTCTATGTTTCTCTCTTTGTTTGCATGGTTACTGGCGCGATCCATTTGGAACTAGTAACGAATGCCTGTACTTCTTATTTTTTATCAGCTGTCTCTCGCTTCGCTGTTAGGCGTGGTGTTCCTTCGGACATGTTCTCTGATAACGCTTCCACTTTTCAAGGCGCAGCTTCCTTGTGGAAGAAAGCTCTCACATCTTCTCCTGCCATGGAACAGATTTCTAATTTTTCCTACTCAAAGGGTTTCAAATGGCGTTTTATGCCTCCCTACGCTCCTCCTCACGGTGGTAGGTGGGAATCCTGCGTAAAGCTCACTAAACGTCACTTAAGAAAGGTTTTAGGTAATCGCATTCTGATTTATGAAGAATTTAATTCGCTGTCTGTTCTGATTGAAGGTGTTGTGAATTCTCGCCCTTTAACTCCGCTTTCCAATGACCCTGATGACCTGCTTCCACTCACAGCTGGTCACATCCTTATAGGCACTTCTCTTTCTGTCCCTCCTCCCATTCCCAACTCTTACAGGGATTCTAATTTACCTATTGTTTGCCGTAAACTTGAAGCCCCCCGCAATTCTTTCTGGAAGAGGTGGAATTTGGAATACTTAACTTCCTTGCAACGGAGACAGAAGTGGTTTCTTTCCAATCCCGACATCAAAGTGGGGGCTTGGTCCTGGTTAGGGATGTTTCTCCTCCCTTGCTCTGGATTTCTGGTAGAGTGACCGAAAGTTATACTGGAAGGGATGGGAGAGTTAGGGTAGCCAAGATCTTGACCACTAACGGGCATATCATAAGACCACTGTCTTTAATTGCTCCTTTACCTTTAAAATTTAATTGCTTGTCTTCATTCTCTGTTGGTGTTAAGATAGAGTAAGCTTTTGCTTCTCTTTGCTTTAGTGCATCCATTCCTTTTTTCTCAAACACCAACAGTGATCTACTGATTTCTCTTTGTTGGTATATGTCTCTCATATTACCTGTAAGTCTGTTCTAGATATATATCTTCCATGACACACCTAGCGTCATCTAACAGCGAATCTCTGAAGTTCCTCAATTCTTCCCTGTACAAGAGGACTTCCTTATCAATCTAGCCACCAGATCTCGTCGCCATCGTCAGCTATCATCTCCGTGATCAAGAGAACTTGGTCTACTTTTTCACCCTCCAGGCTGCGCTAGTGACTCCTACTATCAACTCTTTGAAGATCATTTCATCAAGAGAAATTAATATTTCAATGTTGGCTATTCTTATATGTATTCCTTTTGTCTCCTACCGCCACTTTTTTTCCCTTCCCTGGTCCCTCCGAGCTCCGTTGAGCGTGTCTCACTTGTACGTGGGAAGTCAACCTAGTCAGTCGGAGCTTTACTAAAGCTCGTCTCCTCACCTCGAGAGACAAACTATCAAATTTTCGCCATGTTGTGAATTCCTGACTAACGGTCTCCTAAGGATTCGCCGTTCATCAGAAATGAGCTAAGTACTACTTCTACGTTCTTCAAATTATTTTAATTGATTTTAAATAGCTACATGCTTTTTAATGATCATTTTATAGGCAGTGTGAGATTTCTATATTTGGGGCAATAATCATCCTTCGCGGGATTTTCTATGTTGGGCTTTTGTCTATCTAAGTCAATCTTAACATGAAGCAGCATTTCTTATGCTTATTAAATGAGAGATTTTCTCACAACGTGGGACACCATTAAATTACCCACTGTCTATAAAATACTTAGCTCGTTCCACCGCTGGACTAACTTTTGCCCTATTCTTCAGTCATGATTGTTCTGGAATTTTCCATGCCGAACAATTTATCTACGAGTTAAACCTTCTAGTACTTTCCACTCACATATGGGAATACTTTTTCAAACTAAGGAATCTTCCTTATGAACTGCTAATCAATATCTAATTTTTCTTCCTCCGTTGGGATTTTTTCTGGTGCATTCAACTACAACCTACAACTTTCTCAAGCAATAGATTCTCGCAAATCTAGTGTAACTAGTTATTTTCCACCATTGATATAACTTTCCTTGCTATCAACTTTTTGTGCTACTACAGTGAACTTTTCAATTATATCAACAGACTATAGTGAAAACAGTGCTTGTTCAACCTTTCATCCGCGTCGCGCTCGTCCGTGAACAATAAATACGGCCATGAACACTTTTCCATAATCCCATTTGATCTTTCCCAAACCCTTTACTAACAAACCAAAATAATAAAATTGTTTCTTTAGGTCTTTTCTCAATGAGGTGTCACTCTACATAAGTGCCCTTCCTTATTTGCCACATGTATAACGATTTAATGTCAGTAAAACTTCGTGTCTAGTACACGTCTTAAATTATATTGTTTCTCCCTTCTAATGAGGGGATCCAATTCTTTCAACTCAAAAGTGAGTTATCTCTAGGTTTCACGAAAGGGAAACTAGCCCCATTTTTCTCGTGATCCCTACTTAAACATAGGAGTTCTAGAAACTTCCTTTCAATTGTTCTCTTCAGGTTTCACAATAAGTGACCTGCCCTATTTGTATAATCTCCTATGTATAATCATCAAGCGTAGTTCTGCATTAATACAAGAAGTTATAGAAACTTCTATTTTATTCTTCCTGCTTTTTGTTGTTGTTACTTTCAAAGTTGTTATTATTTTTAGATAATTATCTAGAAATTCTTAAAGTACACACCTTGTACTTGATTTATTGTCTAACTTTAATTACGTCAGTTATCTTTAAATTTTTCATTTATTTATCTTCGTCACTTCAAAATCTTACGAAGATTTTAAAAAATATAAAAGGTTTAAAACCAAAAGAATTATCAATTGCCAGGCACAAGCTTTAGATGTTTTCGGAGGTCTGTGACCCCAATTGTTTATAGAAATCAAAATTATATATTTGTTACAAAACCTACTTCCTTTTGCATTGTTAAATAAATTAAATATTTGTTTTTCGCTTTATCACTTTTCTAACATAACGATTAGGCATGATCCTGTCTTCCTTGACTCTTCGTATTCAATAAAAATAAATCTATTGATAGGGTTTTCACCACTTGTTGCATTTGAGCAAGAACTCTTAGTTGGTAACTTAGTAAAGGCTCTCTTAGTTTTAATAGCTAATTCTAACTGGCCAGTAAGGCTAGCATAGCTCGCTACGCCAGCTTCCTGCTTGTGGAGATTCTCTCAAACACTTATGGTTGTTTTTTCAAAATATAAGTGTTTCTCATTGTCTAAACATTTAGTCGGCGCCTTGCTGGGTAAAAGGTTAGTCATTTCTAACTGCAACTATTGGCACACTTCCCAAAATTATTCCGAAAGGTATAATTGCTTTATCCCTATCCTACTTGGAAGCATTTGGACGCTCTTTAGGAATTCTACAATTTCAAAAACTAAAATATCAAATCTGATTCAAATTATTGGCATTCTTCAAATTACCTGTTTAGAAACAAACTCCTTTGAACAGATACACAATAAATCCGTTACTCTTTCTCTTACCAGACCACCACCTTTCCCCATAGTAGGCATATGTATGCTTGAGAGGGAATACGCTACAGCTACTTTCTCGCAAACCACCCAGGTTCCAGCTGCGTTTCCCGTTAGCTTTGCCCAGGTCCCTACCCACTTTTGGTATCGGAGAGCGGATTTGTTGTGGCAGCTACCTTTGAGTATATTTAAAGTTAAACTTATAACTTCTGTAGGACACTCGTCCTATTTCTCCATCCTTTTTCTCCAGCCCGAAACCCACTTCCTTTTCTTTATCATCATCCCTTGGGGGTTAGGTTATTCCCAAGCTAATAAACTACCCACACCGTCCGCCGTTCTTGAGGAGGGATTGAACCGCACCGTCAGCCGTCCTTGAGGCGTGATTGAACCCCACTGTCAGCCGTCCTTGAGGCGGGATTGAACCCCACCGTCAGCCGTCCTTGAGGCGGGATTGACCCCCACAGTCAGCCGTCCTTGAGGAGGGATTGAACCGCACCGTCTGCCGTCATTGAGGAAGGATTGAACCCAACCGTCAGCCGTCCTTGAGGCGGGATTGAACCCTAACGTCAGCCGTCCTTGAGGCGGGATTGAACCCCACCGTCAGCCGTCCTTGAGGAGGGTTTGAACCCCACCGTCAACCGTCCTTGAGGCGGGTTTGAACCCCAACGTCAGCCGTCGTTGAGGCGGGTTTGCACCCCACCGTCAGCCGTCCTTGAGGCGGGAATGAATCTCACCGTCAGCCGTCCTTGAGGAGGGATTGAACCGCACCGTCAGCCGTCCTTGAGACGGGATTGAACCCCACCGTCAGCCGTTCTTGAGGCGGGTTTGAACCCCAACGTCAGCCGTCCTTGAGGAGGGAATGAACCCCACCGTCAGCCGTCCATGAGGAGGGATTGAACCCCACCTTTAGCCGTCCTTGAGGTTGGAATGAACCCCAACGTCAGCCATCTTCTAGGTGGGATTGGTCCCCACCGTCACCCGTCCTTGAGGCGGGATTGAACCCCACCGTCACCCATCTTTGAGACGGGATTGAACCCCACCGTCAGCCGTCCTTGAGTCGGGTTTGAACCGCACCATCAGCCGTCCTTGAGGCGGGTTAAACCCCACCGTTAGCCGTCCTTGAGGTGGGTTTGAACCCCACCGTCAGCCATCCTTGAGGTCGGTTTGAACCCCACCGTCAGCCGTCCTTGAGGCGGGATTGGACCCCATCCTCAGCCGTCTTGATGGCAGGATTGACCCCCAACGTCTGCCGTCCTTGAGGCGGGATTGAATACCATTATCAGCCGTCCTTGAGGCGGGATTGATCACCACCGTCTGCCGTCCTTGGAGCGGAATTGAATTCCATTATCAGCCGACCTTGAGGCGGGATTTGGGTAGGTTTTGGCCAGGGTTAAGCACTACCCCCAAGGGAAGATGAAGATAAAAGGATAGGGAAGTGGGTTTCGGACTGAGGAACAAGTGTGGGTAAATAGAACGAGAGTCCAACACCAAACGAAAAGAATTTGAGCGAGTATTTAGTGACGACTGTCACCGCAGATCCCGTGAAGCACCTAAAGTGGGTATGGACCTGGACGCAGCTAACGGGAGATGCGGCTGGAGCTTGGGCTATTTGTAAGCAAGCAACGAAAGTACTTTCCCTTCCAAGCCTATATTTGAAAACTATGCGGAAGGGTGGTAGTCTGGAAAGGCAAAGTATTACAAATTTACTGTATATCCTTACAAAGGAGTCAGGTTTAATTGAAGGTTTTGAAAGGCGCAAATAATTTGAATTCGCCGTGATGTTTTTAGTTCTTGGAATTGTAGAATTTCCAAGGAGCAATCGAATGTTTCCTGCAAGGGAAGCGATGAAGCAGTTATAGTGCTTTTGGGAACAATTTGATTGTTTTTGAACATTTTTTGGTTTTAAATTTTGGTAAGAACCCCAATGGTTGCTTTCAAGAAAGGCTAAGCTTTTACCCAGCAACGCGCTGCCTAAAAGTTTAGGCAAGAAGAAAAACTTAAATTTGGAAAACCAACTATAAGTTATAGAGAAGATCTCAACAAGCAGGAAGCTGGCGGAGCTAGCTATACTTGCCTTACTGGCTAGTTAGAATTAGCTAAAAAAAAGCTAAGAGCGACTTTGAAATTTTTTTTGGGGAGAGTTTGTGTTCAAATGCAACAAATAGTGGAACCTTTTTTAATTTGATGCTTGATTTTCATAACGCGAGCATGAGCTTTTTGGTAGAGTCAGGGGAAGTAGGATCCTGCCTAAGCGTTATTTCACAGAAAATGATGAAACAAAAGGATATAGTTTGATTTATTTAACAATGCGTAGAAATATGATAAATTTAACAAATATAAAAGGTACAATTTGATTTTTAAACTTTTGAGGTCTCTGACCTCTAAAATTGTTGATGTTTGCACTAGGCAATTAACAAAATTTGGTTTGGAACTTCTTGTAAGCACCAAATCTGCATAAGATTTTAAAATAGTGCTGGGATTAACAAATTTAAAGTTTAACAATAAATCAGGTACGATATATGTACTTTGAGAATTCCTATATGAAAGTTCTAAAAGTATGAACAAGTAACAATTCGAAATTATAACAAAGAGAGAGAAAATAAGAAGTTTCTATAACTGCTTGTATTTAAACAGGGATCACGAGGAAAATGGGGCCAGTACCCTTTCGTGAAACCTGGAAAAGGAGAGTTAGAAAACTCACTTATGAGTAGATAATAGAATTCCCCAATTGAAGAGGGAAGGAATTATAATGTGGACTTGCCACAGATAAGCAGAGGTTAATTCGTTAAATGTGAAACAAAGTTGGGAGGGCGCTTGATAGCAAGCGAGGCCTCTTAGAAATTGACATAAGTTGTAGTTTAAACAGCTAGGTACATCAGTTGACTTAAATTTAATGATTAATTAGATAAAGTTAGTAAGGGGTTTAGGAAAAGGAAATAGCAACTTTAGGAGAAAGTTTATGGCCGTATTTATTGCTTTCGTTCGAACGCGACACGGATGGTTGTTGACCGATCACTGTTATGCACTGTAGTCCGTTGAAAAGTTCACCATTGCAACACGGAAAGTTTATAAGACGAAAAGTTATTGTAATTGTGGAGATCACTAGTTGAATTTTAGTTTGAGAAAGTTTATTGCGTTGTGACGTTTATAGATTGTAGTTGAATGCAGCAGACAATTTCCAACGAAGGAAGACAAATTATGCTGATTAGAGGTATTTTCAGCATAATTTCCTCAGTGAGGAACAAGCGTTTCCAAATTCAGGTGGCAAGTACGTGACGGCATTACTTGCAAAAAGATAACTTGCTGTAGAAAATTCTTGAGTTGTGAGAACAGTAGAAATGGGCAGAATATCCCTCGGAGGTGAAATCTAAGTTTATATAGACAGTGGGTTTAATAAGACTCCCACGGTGTGAGAACTCATTCCCAGATAATCAGTACAAGAAGTACTTTTTAATTTTAGAAAGCTAGCTGAAGTAGACACAAATAAATCTAGGAGATCTTTTGAAGGCAGATATTGCATCACATATAGCAATTTCACACTGTCTAAAAAATCAGGTTAAAACATTTAGCTGTTAAAACCAATTAAAACATGGTAAAAACCATTAAAGATTTACTTAGCTCATTTCTGAAGAGTAGGCGATGTTCCAGGTGACGGTTGGTTTCAAAATCCAAACATGGCGTCTGATTTAAAAAATGTCTCTCGACGAGAGAAAACAAGCTCGGGAAGAGCTTCGTCTCTACGTGTAAACGTTTGACACACAAGTGAAGACCGCTCAACGAAGCACAGAGGTACCAAGGAGGGAAGGGGGTGGGGGGAAAACAAAGGAACATACATATGAAATACCAACTTTAGAAATAAAACTAAATGTTATCTTCAAGGAGTTGATAGTAGGCGTCAATAGCGAAGCCTGGTGGAAGGGGATGTTGTAGAAATCCTCTTGAGCATGGAGATGTTAGCTGAAAATAGCGGCGACATCTTGTGGCTGGATTGGGAAGGAAGTCCTGTTGAGCATAGAGTTGTTGAGGAACTTCAACAGTTAGCTGCTAGATGCCGCTAGGTTGATCATGGAAGTTATATCTACCACAAACTTTTAAACAGAGTGAACAAGGTGCGCAAATAAAAGAAAAGGTAAGAAATCACTCTTGGTGTTTGAGGAAAAAGGGAAGAAATAATTTAAGCAAAGAGCAGCGAAGGCTAACTCTGTCTTTCCGTGTATTCCAAAGAATACTCTAAGCTGGGAGGAGAAAAACACCAACAGAGAACAAGAAACACAATGTTAAAGATTCAAAGGTAGGGGGGCAATTAAAGACAGTGGTCTTGTAATATACCCTTTTGTGGTCAAGATCTTGGCCACCATAACTCTCCCATCCCTTCCAGGGTAGCAATCGGTCACTCTACCGGAGATCCAGACCATGGGAGGGGAAGCTTCTTTAACAAGGACCAAGTCCCCCACCTTAATGTCAGGATTAGAAAGAAGCCACTTCTGTCTCTGTTGCAAGGATGTTAAGTATTCAAGTTCCCACCTCTTCCAGAAAGAAATGCGAAGAGCTTCAAGTTTACGCCAAACAATAGGCAGGTTAGAATCTCTATAAGAGTTGGGAATGGGAGGAGGGGAGGAAAGAAAAGTGCCTGTAAGAAAGTGACCAGGTGTCAATGGAAGCGGATCATCAGGGTCAGTAGAAAGAGGTGTCAAAGGACGTGAATTAACAACACCTTCAATGAAAATAGACAGAGAGTTAAATTCCTCATAAGTTAGGATGCGATCACCTAACACATTTTTAGATGCCGTTTGGTCTGATTGACACAGGGTTCCCACCTACCACCGTGATGAGGGGCGTAGGGAGGTATAAACCGCCATTTGAAACCCTTGGAGTAGGAAAAATTAGAAATCTGTTCCATGGCAGGAGTAGATATAAGAGCTTTCTTCCACAAGGAAGCTGCGCCTTGAAAAGTGGATGCGTTATCGGAGAACATCTCAGAGGGAACGCCACGCCTAGCAGTGAAGCGAGAGACGGCTGACAAAAAGTAAGAAGTAAAGGCATTTGTTACTAGTTCCAGATGAATCGCGCCAGTAACCATGCAAACGAAAAGAGAAACATACAGTTTTCCAAACAATTTGCGTTTATCTTCAGGGGAATTGCATTGATATTGAAACGAACCCATATAGTCCACACCAGTTAAAGCAGAAGGACGTATAGGAGAAGAGCGGAAAGAGGGTAGATCGCTCATTAATTGAGTATTAACTTTAGGTTTCGCTTTGAAGCAAAGAATGCATTTGTGAATTACAGAGGAAACTTCATGAACTCCATTTATGATTCAGTACTTTTCCCTTAAGAAGCAAAGCAGTGTGCGTGTGCCAACATGCAGGTTGCGATAGTGGAAGGCACGTATGATTAAGAAAGTTACGTGATGCTTAGAAGGCAAAATAACAGGATGCTTTTTGTCTTCAGAAAGTGAAGAATGCGAAAGCCTACCACCTACCTTGAGTAACCCGTTGTCATCAAGGAAAGGGGCTATAACGCGAAGACGACTAGATTTAGGAAGATCTTTGTTAGCTAAGAGCAAAGACAATTCAGAAGAAAAGGCCTCTTGCTGTGTTAGCTGCAAAACCCTAATTGTAGCGAGATTTAATTCGTGATTGGTTAGACGCGGTTTAGGAAGAACAGATTGATCAACAACAAGATATTTCCATCTGAGTAGATAGGCAAAAATTCGAATCAGTTTATAAAATGAAGAATAGCGTGCCAACAAGGGAAACGAAGCGTTGGAAACAAGACACGAAGCAGTAGATTTAGATACTTTAGCGTTAGGCAAGTTGGAGTTTGTGACAAGGAGGTTTTGAAGGCCAACAAGAAGAGTCTTCAATTAACCACGGGGGCCCATACCAGTACAACTGAGATGCTGCCAATTGAGAGGGTAAACAACCACGTGAGATGATGTCAGCGGGGTTATCAGCGCTGGGCACATGTTTCCATTGACATCCAGAGGAAAGAGTTTGAATTCTAGAAACTCTGTTTGCAACAAAGGTTTGCCAGTGGGTGGTTTTTTTGTGATCAAAGAAAGAGTAATCATGGAATCGCTCCACAAATAGGTTTTCGAAAATTCGACTTTTAAGACTTTCTGCAGTTTATTGGCAAGTTCAGCGGCCATGAGTGCAGCACACAGTTCAAGCCAAGGCAAGGTAATAGTTTTAAGAGGAGCAACTTTAGACTTAGAGCAAACAAGGTTTGAAAATGAAGATTCATTTAGTGAATTGCGATAAACCAAATATGCCCAGCAACCGTAAGCTTTCTCGGAGCTGTCGGCAAACACATGAAGGTAGAAAGATGTGTTAGGATGAGCGTTAATAAAATTTCTTGGAATTTCAATGAGCGAAGATCAAGCAAACTTTTTCGAAAAGAAAGCCATCTATTAAGAAAAGAAAGGGGAACAGTTTCGTCCCATTCACATTTGAGCGACCATAGCTCTTGCATGAAAATCTTGGCTATAACAATAACCGGAGCAAAGAATTGGAGCGGATCAAAAAATTTTGCAATTTCAGGGAGATTTTGCCTTTTTGTGTTGGGGAGCTCTTCGGAAAGTGAGACTTTGTAGATGAGAGTATCAGGGCGAGTGCACCAATGAACTCCAAGAGTTTTTATGGATTCAGAATCTTGCAGATTTTGACGGAAGAGGGGTCTACATCTTCTATGGGAAACTGGGCAAGAAACTCATGGGAGTTGGAATTCCACTTATGAAGTGGGGATCCTCCATTCTTTAACAATGCCTGAAGTTACAGTGACACGAAAGAAGCTTCCTCAAGAGTCGGGAAGGACTGGAGATAATCGTCTACATAAAAAGATGTAGTTAGGGCTTCAGAAGGTTTGGAATCAAATAAATGACCATCTTGAGAGGCTAACATATGTAGGGATCGGATAGCAAGGAAAGCGGAAGGTTTTAAGCCAAAAGTGACCGTATTCAAGCGAAATATTTTACTGGGCTTGCTGATTTCGTCGCACCACAAGATTCTTTGGAGATCTTGTTGTTCTGGCTGAATTAAAACCTGACGGTACAACTGTTTGATGTCCGCTATAACAGCTATGGGGAATAATCGAAAATTTAAGAGTATAGCAGATAAATCTGACTGAATAGCGGGACCAGAGAAAAGAGTATCGTTAAGACTGTTGCCATTAACGTCAGGTGATGACCCATTAAAAACGACTCGGATTTTATCCTTTACAAGTGTGTTTTTCCGCACGGGATGATGATTTAAGAAAACCGTTTCAATTCATTATTATTATTTATCGTATGGCTTTTAGTGCCGGGAGTGTCCGAGGACATGTTCGGCTCGCCTGAGCCTGTAGCTGCTTCCAGCGGACACCCTAAAGGGTGAGCTACATGTTCCGTTCAATTTCAAGTAGTTCCAACTTTCGTCACCAGATATCAATGATACCTAGTGGTGAACCGTTTCAATTGGGGGGTGCAATTCATCATCAGATTTGCTGACAACTTCCATATGATCTAAGCTTTCGTATTCATCCATGTAATAAGTGTACTGTTGTTTAACGAGGGGTTCTTTCTTGAATTTGCTCTCGATAGCAAAGAGAGCTTTTCGAGCTTTAGGTTGAGAATTGATAAGTTTGGGGGGATTGAGTAATCTTGACATCTGAACAATGAACCGGCTTTCAGGAGAACGAGTGGTGGTGTTCATGAAAAGTTGCTCACAGAATTCGGTTTCTGAAGAGGTTAGGTTAGGAGAATGAACGCTTTCAAGCCTCCAGAACTGTTCCAAATCGGTACTAGCGAAATAATATTGCGATACGGGTTGGGGGGAATAATGAGGAAGTTGACCAATAACAATCCAACCAAAATTAGTGTCTCTGGCGACCTCGTTTGAAGATAGCTTACGAATTTGTTTATGAAGACAATTCCAAAAAACATTGGCACTAAAGAGTATGTCAATGGGGCCTTGTGTATTGAACAGAGGATCAGCTAACCTTAAATGAGGAATATTCAGACCTGAGATATCGACGGAGTGACTAGGAGTATCCTTTCCGATACTGTTGAGGATGAGGCAATTAAGTTTTAGAAAATTATTTCTGTGACAAGTGTCTCTTATGGTTAGTTTAGAAAACTGTAAATCTTCTGATTTTTATATGTTGATACCTGATACATTAATAGAAGCAGGGTTTACAGGTAGGCCTAGTTTTTTCATTAATGATTTAGAAACGAAATCATGGGTTGCCGCCGAATCAAGAAGACAGCGTGCACGGACCCAGTTGCGAAAATTATCCTGGACTTCGATTTGGACAGTGGACAATAGTACTTGGGCACTACGTAAAGAATTTTGAATGTAAGATGAAGCACTAGAATTGCTGGTATCATCACTTTTCTGAGAAGGGGATGCTGCTGATGACTTTGATTGGTCATGACGATGCAGTAAAGTGTGATGAGGTTTTTCACAATGAAAACAAAGTCTAGAAGACTTACAATTAGAAGCAGAATGCTTGGGTGAAATACAGTTGAAGCAATGTTTATTCTGGGAAACTTATTTTCCTCTGTCATCGACTGACAGTTCCTTAAAGGATTTACATAGATATAAGGCGTGGGAATCTTTGCAAAGTATGCACTTTAATGGTTCATTTAAACTCTTACGGGGTAAGCTTTGAGTGTTTAAAGCGAGAGAACTAGCAATACGGCGTTCACTAGACCTAGTTGGGTAACCAGTGGCATTTGACTTGAGTTTAGACGAGCTGGACGCGGGTTTTGGTTAATAGACGCTGAGCGTTCGCTTTTAGATTAAAGAGACAATGATTCAAATTTAGAACCAGGGGAGAGGGATCACTTTGGTTAGCTAAAGCAGTTAAGAGTTGGCATCTAGCAAGGTGACAAAATGCTCGTAAGAGTAATCGTCGTCTTTGGAAACTTCAATTTCCCAAGCTTTGAGGGCAGTAACATCGACTTTAGAAACCACTAAATGTATTAGGAAAGTGTCCCAGTCGTCAGTGGGTTGATCTAATTGGGACAAAGCTTATACGTGAAGTTGTGTCGTATCAATAAGAGTACGCAAACTAGTGACGTCATTGTGCTGTGACGCAGGTAAATTGAATAGAGCCTTCATGTGGCGTTGAATACGTAACCGTAAATTACCGTATCTTTCTCTCAACAGGTTAAAGGCAATGGGGTAGATTTCAACACTTAATGGGAGTGCTTCAACCAACTGCAGGGCTTGACCGCGGAGAATAGATTGCAAATAATGAAACTTGTAAATGATTTGAATGTCTTCATTGTCATGAACAAGGGAACATAAAAGTTCATAGAAAGAATCCCAAGTATATTCGTCTCCAGAGAAGTCGGGCAAATTATTCTTAGGTAGAACTGGTTTGGGCTTGTGGGTACCCTCACGAAAAGGGGTTTGTTGTTCGTGAAGGGAACCAAGAACAGAACCGTCCTTTTTCTGTTAATCTTCGAGTTGGCGTATTATTTTAAAGGCAGAACCTATGCTTTCGTAATGCTGATTTTCTACTTCTACTCGATCATCAGTTTGATTGAGCATACATGTTTCGATTTCAGTTTGGATGTTGCAATAATTTTCATAAGAACGTTCAAAACCCTTTACGCGATATTTTAACAAATCTAGTTGAGCTTGTGAAGGATCTAGCTCATTGATGTATTTGCTGAATCTGGTGATTTGCCCTTTATAAGAAGCTCGTTTGGAAGTAACTTCTTCATCCCTACCATCCTTGTCTTTTTCTGTAGGAGCCATGGTGAAATAGGTACCGGTAAATTTAAGTATAACTTACGAAACGGTGGAACCTTGGAAATGCTGTCAGACTGGCAGCAGCAAACAAGTTGAAATAAAGGGAAACATCAAAGGAGACAGGAGCGGCCTCTTTCCCCCTCACAAGCTTTGCACGGTGAAGATATAACTGAAAAATTCAAAGTAGATATTAATGATTTGCAAAATATTGACAAATGGACCCTCCCGGCTTTCTGGGACCAAAGTGTGGGTAGGTTTTGGCCAGGGTTAAACACTACCCCCAAGGGAAGATGAGGAGAAAAAGAAAGGGAAGTAGGTTTCGGACTGAGGAACAAGTGTGGGTAAATAGGACGAGAGTCCAACACCAAAAAAAATGAATTTGAGCGAGTATTTAGTGACGAGTGTCACCGCAAAGCCCGTGAAGCACCTAAAGTGGGTATGGACCTGGACGCAGCTAACGGGAGATGCGGCTGGAGCTTGGGCAATTTGTAAGGAAGCAACGAAAGTACTTTCCCTTCCAAGCCTATATTTGACTACTATGGGGAAGGGTGGTAGTCTGGCAAGACAAAGAATGTCAAATTTACTGTATATCCTTTCAAAGGAGTCAGGTTTAATCGAAGGTTTTGAAAGGCGCAAATAATTTGAATTCGCCGTGATGTTTTTAGTTCTTGGAATTGTAGAATTTCCAAGGAGCGATCGAATATTTCCAGGAAGGGTAGCGATGAAGCAGTTATAGTGCTTTTGGGAAAAATTTGATTGTTTTTGAAAATTTTTTGGTTTAAAATTTTGGTAAGAACACCAATGGTTGCTTTCAAGAAAGGCTAAGCTTTTACCCAGCAAAGCGCCGACTAAAATTTAGACAAGAAGTAAACTTAAATTTGGAAAACCAACCATAAGTTATAGAGAAAATCTCAACAAGCAGGAAGCTGGCGGAGCTAGCTATACTTGCCTTACTGGCTAGTTAGAATTAGCTAAAAAAGCTAAGAGCGACTTTGAAAAAGTTTTTGCGGAGAGTTTTTGTTCAAATGCAACAAATAGTGGAACCTTTTTTAATTTGATGCTTGATTTTCTTAACGCGAGCATGAGCTTTTGGGTAGAGTCAGGAGAAATAGGATCCTGCCTAAGCGTTATTTCACAGAAAATGATGAAGGAAAAGGATATAGTTTGATTTATTTAACAATGCGTAGAAATATGATAAATTTAACAAATATAAAAGGTACAATTTGATTTTTAAATTTTGAGGTCTCTGACCTCTAAAATTGTTGATGTTTGCACTAGGCAATTAACAAAATTAGGTTTGGAACTTCTTGTAAGCACCAAATCTGCATAAGATTTTAAAATAGTGCTGGGATTAACAAATTTAAAGTTTAACAATAAATCAGGTACGATATATATACATTGAGAATTCCTATATGAAAGTTCTAAAAGTATGAACAAATAACAATTCGAAATTATAACAAAGAGAGAGAAAATAAGAAGTTTCTATAACTGCTTGTTTTTAAACAGGGATCACGAGGAAAATGGGGCCAGTACCCTTTCGTGAAACCTGGAAAAGGAGAGTTAGAAAACTCACTTATGAGTAGATAATAGAATTCCCCAATTGAAGAGGGAAAGAATTATAATGTGGACTTGCCACAGATAAGCAGAGGTTAATTCGTTAAATGTGAAACAAAGTTGGGAGGGCGCTTGAGAGTAAGCGAGGCCTCTTAGAAATTGACATAAGTTGTAGTTTAAACAGCTAGGTACATCAGTTGACTTACATTTAATGCTTAATTAGATAAAGTTAGTAAGGTGTTTAGGAAAAGGAAATAGGAACATTAGGAGAAAGTTTATGGCCGTATTTATTGCTTTCGTTCGAACGCGACACGGATGGTTTTTGACCGGGCACTGTTATGCACTGTAGTCCGTTGAAAAGTTCAGCATTGCAACACGGAAAGTTTATAAGACGAAAAGTTATGGTAATTGTGGAGATCACTAGTTGAATTTTAGTTTGAGAAAGTTTATTTCGTTGTGACGTTTATAGATTGTAGTTGAATGCAGCAGACAATTTCCAACGAAGGAAGACAAATTATGCTGATTAGAGGTATTTTCAGCATAAATTTCTCAGTGAGGAACAAGCGTTTCCATATTCAGGTGGAGAGTACTTGACGGCATTACTTGTAAAAAGATAACTTGCTGTAGAAAATTCTTGAGTTGTGAGAACAGTAGAATTGGGCAGAATATCCCGCGGAGGTGAAAACTAAGTTTATATAGACAGAGGGTTTAATAAGACTCCCACGGTGTGAGAACTCATTCCCAGATAATCAGTACAAGAAGTACTTTTTCATTATGAAAGCTAGCTGAAGTAGCCACAAATAAATCAAGAACATCTTTTGAAGGCAGATATTGCATCACATATAGCAATTTCACACTGTCTATAAAATCAGGTTAAAACATTTAGCTGTTAAAACCAATTAAAACATGGTAAAAACCATTGAAGATTTACTTAGCTCATTTCTGAAGAGTAGGCGATGTTCCTGGTGACGGTTGGTTTCAAAATCCAAACATGGCGTCTGATTTAAAAGATGTCTCCGGAGGAGAGGAGACAAGCTCGGGAAGAGCTTCGACTCTACGTGTAAACGTTAGACACACAAGTGAAGACCGCTCAACGAAGCACATAGTTACCAAGGATGGAAGGGGGTTGGGAAAAAACAAAGGAACATACAAATGAAATACCAACTTTAGAAATAAAACTAAAAGTAATCTTCAAGGAGTTGATAGTAGGCGTCAATAGCGAAGCCTGGTGGACGGGAATTTTGTGGAAGTCCTCTTGAGCATGGAGATGTTAGCTGAAGATAGCGGCGACATCTTGTGGCTGGATTGGGAAGAAAGTCCTCTTGAGCATGGAGATGTTGAGGAACTTCTACAGTTAGCTGCTAGATGCCGCTAGGTTGATCATGGAAGTTATATCTACTACACACTTTTAAACAGAGTGAACAAGGTGCGCAAATAAAAGAAAAGGTAAGAAGTCACTGTCGGAAAAAATAAGAAAGAAGAAATAAGTTAAGCAAAGAGCAGCGAAGGCTAACTCAGTCTTACCGTGTATTCCAAAGAATACACCAGGATTGAACCCCACCGTCAGCCGTCCTTGAAGCGGGATTGGACCCCACCGTCAGCCGTCCTTGAGGCGGGATTGAATACCAATATCAGCCGTCCTTGAGGCGGGATTGAACCACACCGTCTGCCGTCCTTGAGGCGGGGTTGGACCCCACCGTCTGCCGTACGTGAGGCGGGATTGAATACCATTATCAGCCGTCCTTGAGGCGGGATTGAACCACACCGTCAGCCGTCCTTGAGGCGGGATTGATCCCCACCGTCTGCCGTCCATGAGGCGGGATTGAATACCATTATCCGCCGTCCTTGAGGCGGGATTGATCCCCACCGTCTGCCGTCCTTAAGGAGGGATTGAATACCATTATCAGCCGTCCTTGAGGCGGTGTTGGACCCCACCGTCTGCCGTACGTGAGGCGGGATTGAATACCATTATCAGCCGTCCTTGAGGCGGTATTGAACCTCACCGTCAACCGTCCTTGAGGCGGGATTGATCCCCACCGCCTGCCGTCCTTGAGGCGGGATTGAATACAATTATCCGCCGTCCTTGAGGCGGGATTGATCCCCACCGTCTGCCGTCCTTAGGGCGGGATTGAATACCATTACCAGCCGTCCTTGAGGAGGGATTGAACTCCACCGTCAGCCGTCCTTGAGGAGGGATTGAACCCCACCGTCAGCCGTCCTTGAGGAGGGATTGCATACCATTATCAGCCGTCCCTGAGGCGGGATTAAACCCCACCGTCAGCCGTCCTTGAGGCGGGATTGGACCCCACCGTCTGCCGTCCTTGAGGCTGGATTGAATACCATTATCAGCCGTCCTTGAGGCGGGATTGACCCCCACCGTCAGCCGTCTTTGAGGCAGGATTGAACCCCACCGTCAGCCGTCCTTGAGGCGGGTTTGAACCCCACGGTCAGCCGTCCTTATGGCGGGATTGATCACCACTGTCAGCCGTCTTTGAGGCGGGATTTGAACCCACCGTCAGCCGTGATTGAGGCGGGATGGAAACCCATTAACATCCGTCCTTGAGGCGGGATTGAACCCCACCGTCGATCGTCCTTGAGGCGGGATTGGACCCCACCGTCAGCCGTCCTTGAGGCGGGATTGAACCCTACCGTCAGCCGTCCTTGAGGCGGGATTGGACCCCACCGTCTGCCGTCCTTGAGGCTGGATTGAATACCATTATCAGCCGACCTTGAGGCGGGATTGAGCCCCACCGTCAGCCGTGCTTGAGGCGGGATATAACCCCAACATCAGCCGTCCTTTAGGCGGGATTCAAACCCATTATCAGCCGTCCATGATGCGGGATTCAACCCCTCCGTCAGCCGTGCTTGAGGCGGGCTTGAGCCCCACCGTCAGCTGTCCTTGAGGCTGGATTGAACCCCATCGTCAGCCGTCTTTGAGGTGGGATGGGATTGGACCTCACCGTCAGCCATCCTTGATGCGGGATTGGACCCGACCGTCAGCCGTCCTTGAGGTGGGATTGGACCTCACCGTCAGCCGTCCTTGATGCGGGATTTGACCCCACCGTCAGCCGTCCTTGAGACAGGATTGAATCCAAGTTGAGTCGTTTCATATTAACTTCGTAGTGTTAATTTTCAGGGGTGTTCGTGTTCATGTCGTTATTAATCATGTCACCCGCATCGCAACATGCAGGTCATCTTATCTACATCATGGTATTTCTTTTCTGATTAATTCTTCAGCCCCGTGAGGCAAAATTGAGAGGAGGCAGGTTTGATTCTCACCTCAGTCATCCTGGAAGTGGTTTACCGTGCTTTCTGATTCTACTCCAGGTGAATGCCGGGTTGGTTCCTAAATTAAGGCTACGACCACTTTCTTCACAATCCTTATTTGAATTACAACTACACACACTAATACAGCCATCACAATAACACATGTTATGAGACAAATTTCGCACACACACATACACCCAAGTACATGGGGCTACATAATTACGAAGTTGCAAAACTCCTAAATGAATCAACAACATTAATTCCACTGATGGGTTTGGAGTCAGGTACGGCATCTGCAGTGATTTAGTTGGAAAAAAATATTTACAGGAACTAACCTTATTAATTCAGCAATTTCCAAATGGACTCGTATTGGGTGTCAAAATCAGCGGCCTCGTGTTTCCGACAAGTTGTTTCATCAGCTGAACGTCTCCCCTTTCGTAGGCATGACTTGACATATGGTTGTGGGTTAAATAAATGCACAGGAGGTCCTACTCTGCTTATGAAAATAAGTCCCCTTGATCTTTCAACCAGCAGCCTATTTCTCTTTTCGGTGTGGATCTCATTCATGGTACTGAAAGCTCTTTCAGCTTCTGCTGAAGAGATGGGAATGGTATGTACATTCTCGATTAAAGGCATCAGCTCCACTGGAATTTCCTTGGTCTCGACATACTTTCTAAAAGCATTAATGTACCTCCTCTTGTCTGACATGTGGAAAAATTCACAAAGGTTGCCGACACTCTCATCACCATAGCAGATATCCAAAGTAGAAGTGGAGGGCCAATTATTTTTGTATAGTACCTTTGAATCACTGATAACTTTTGTCATTCTCTCATGTCTCTGCTGACTAGAGCTGGAACCAAGATGAGATGATGTGGACACATTTTCCATAAGCCTTTTATTTAAATTGTTCACAAGACTTCTGAAAAACTGCTTTATGTAAATTTTTACAACCTTTTTAGGATCATGTAATCCTATGTTTCTAAACTTTTTGTTTTCTGCTGCTTTAAGAACTGTTCTGTAGTATTCTCCAGAAGCTGAGTTACACATAGATTCAAACCCTTTTATAATGCGCTTGATTGCATTTTGAGCCTCTGTCAGACTTGTCTCTCTTTTCTGCAACTCTAATGACAAATCAGCTAACTCAACAAGAGCATCATACATAATTGCAATATTTTCTAGAAATTCTACACAAGTTAACATATTTTCTAGACCTTGGAATTTTGCCCTTTCTTTGGAGTCTCTCTGGTGGTTATTTTTGGCCTCACTAAAATGTTTTACTAGAGCACTGTAGTTTTCCCAGACAGCTTTTACAGTTCTCTGGCTTGAAACTACCCATCTTTTTGTAAATGTTTTCCCAATCTTCTTAACTCTTTGTTCCAGTGAAGCAGCACAAATGTTGAGTTCCCTTTGATTTTTGGGAGACATGCTGTATAAAGAATAAAATTTGTCATAGAAATAATGGAAATGGTTAACACATGTAACTTCATTCCTTGCATCAGAAACGGCCAATTCCAAGCGATGGTTTAAACAGTGCCAGATTACTATATCTGGAAATAAATTTAAAAACTGTGCTCCAACTCCATTTTTTCTACCTAACATTACAGAGGCCCCATCACATGCTAGACCAACTAAATGTTCTGCCAGAAAGTTTTCATTCATCCCATATGAAGAAAGATTCTTCAATATCTCTCGAGTAATCTGCTGTAGTTGATTCAAGTTCTATCAAGTCCCAGAAAAAGGAAACAACTTCAGAGTTATCTGAAAGAGCACATCTCAAACATAATACTAACACAGATTTTACACTAACTATTGTTGATTCGTCAATCATAATACTGATTTTCCTCTGATTTTCTGTTATAGATTTTACTATTTTATTTCTCATTTCTTGTGAAATGTGTTCAATAATATTAGCACAACTAAAATTTGTATGAAGAACTCGCCCCACATCTAAACCATTTAATTGTTGAAGTTCAACATAAGCCTGTAGGTCTACGAAGGGTCTATTTCTTTTCGCAATTGAGTATGCTGTTCGAAATACTCGAACGGTGGTTTCTAGGTGTTTGACATGCATAGTGTCCAGTCAACTTTCAAATATCTTTTTATTGGATTCTGATTTTTGTAACATAGCTTTTTTGTGAGATTCTGAATTTTTGTGCTCAAATATATTTTCCTAAGGCTTGTTTGTTTTTGATTAATATTATTTCCGTTGGGATGAACCTTGCATTCTACCCATACTTTCATTAGCTTAAGTCCTGCCCCTTTAGAAACTCCTAATCCTAATTTACTTTCCTCTTTACATATATTGCAGCCTAAATTTTTATTTCCTGCAAATAACCACTCGTTCTCTGACAAAAAATAACGGTACTGAGACTCGTTCCAACAGTCTGGAAAATCTTGTTTTCGGTAGGTGGGTCCTTGAATTTCACAGTCGATGGTAGAAGGTGTAGAACCATAACCTAGATTCTCCCTTGAATCTGCATCACACGTTTCAGCAACATTTAACCCAGGGTCTATCTCTATACTCACGTCTTTAATGAAACTAATGTTCTCGGAACTCCATTCAGTTTCGTTTTTACTTGAGCCATCACACACCTTTTTAGTATTCTTTGATTCTTCATCTTCACCCCCAGCACGTTTTTTTAACCCAGCCACTTAAGTAAACTCATTGTCACAAGTTGTGACTCACAACTCACTTTCACAGTCACTGGAAAACTTGAAAGGTACTACGGGGCTACTAATGTTCATTAACTGCAGAGAGATTCCGTAATATCTGCTTCACAGCAACACATCGAGCAAAACATAAAATAAAACTTGGATTCACACAAACATAACGAGCGGAAGAAAGTTGTTGTGCTCACTTCCCGCTCTCCGTATCCAATAGCAGTGTAGCCAACCTTAGAGAATCAGAAAAACGCCCAGGAGTGTAAAAGCGACCGTATTTTATGAACATAAAACCGTAAGGTTCGATATTAGTCCGCTAGAGTACACCCGTGACGTTTCAGCGCTATGTATAGATTATAAACGATTTTATTACTGAATGTAAAATTGTTACGTCATTCTAAAGCGGGAAGATATTTTCCGGAACGGCGTTCCGGCCCGTTCCGGTCCAACTAAACCACTAGGCATCTGCGTGAAAACTCATAGGAAAAATTGAAATTTTACATCTCAACTCCAAGCCCATATAAATTTGAATATTATGGAGTAGCCACGTGTGGCAGTACAAGTCCATCTCGTGGTGTAGCAACTAGCATTCTTGGCTACTGTTCCGGAAGTCCGGGTTCGATTGTCGGCTATGCCAAGAAATGTAATTCTAGTTTGAGGACTGGAACGCGGTACGCTCTGCCTCGTGAGGCAAAACTGACAAGAGGTGGTTTCGATTCCCACCTCTGCCAACCTGGAAGTGGTTTTCCGTGGTTCCCCAATTCTACTCAAGACAAATGCTGAGATGGTTCCTAACTCAAGGCCACGGTCGGCTCCTTTCCAATTCTCCTCTGAATTCCAAATACACACAACAATACACTCATCACAATAACACACGTTATCAGACAAAAAATCCCCACACCATAGTACACGAGGCAATATAAATACTGTGTCCAAGTTCCTTAAATGAAACAACAACAATATTATAGGTTTGTGGCAAATTGCGCTAACACTGAACTTCTTCAGAATATTGTACAGTTTGTTGAAGATAAGTATAGCCTTATAGGCTTATATATACTGATTGTCGTTACTGTTGCTGTAATAATTCATTTATGGGGCTTGGGAGATCTTGGTCATCAGCTCCGTGTAGGTTGCTTTGCTGTCTGTTGATTTTTTCAGACACAGCTTTAATTTTGCCTAATTATATAAGTTGTTATCCTATTTGGGTCACAGACAGCGTTTGATAAGATATTTTGGCTAATTCATGTACTCTAGAGAATGTTATCGCTCGTTCCACTTTCATTCAGTGCTACTGATTAATCACTAGAAGTAGGTTATGACTGCTGACGCCCAATTTATAATCTTTACATTGTTTTATGACGGTAATGAGCTTGTTTTGATGTGGCAGTCTTCCCTCTCCCACACTAACCTATAGCAACCAGCAGCGCATTCACTTAAGGGCACTCATATCTCAAATGCCTTATATGATTGCGTTATAACATGGCACATTGTGTAGTCTTAACCTATAATAGGATCCAGGGAGCCAGCAGAGTGGGACTGCAGTATCAATACAATAACATCTCCTACTGTTGGTGTTCTTATACAAAACAAGACTAAGTATTCCAATCTTCCCAACCATATTCATTCTAAAAATCATTCATATTATTACAAGAGAAATAACGCAGATCCGATAATTACCTGTAGTTCATGTTCCTCCTAACTGCTATCCTTTCATTGTCAAATATATCAGCAGCCTCGTCTTCCAAGTCATCTGAGGGCAGCAAGATATTTGTCGCCTGCGAAGTAACACAAAATGAACCAATCAAATATATGCACACACAATATGAGTACTAAGTTTCGTTACTAAACGTTAGCGTGCCATTTACCATTAAATAGTGTTTTAAGTCCCTAAACCTTACTTGTCATGCACATCACTATGAATTCAATGTTACACCATATACGAATCAAAATGCAACTCTCAATATTAGAGATTTCAGCTGTATGAGTAAACCAGTCTGGCTCACATTTAATAAATAGTTGTTCCTCCATTGTGTTGAGGAAACTAGAACACAAGATAAGTACTGAGGAATTACTTAAACACCTTACGTATACCAGTAGGCTACGCCAAATCACTCACATATACAATAAATCAGATGAGGAAGTCCACAGAGATCAGGAGTGGTTATATGTTTGTCATCAACAGTAAAACAAATACGACCATGATGCTGGTCGAATAAGTTGTTATCATTGCGATTGAATTGATAAATTGAATGAAGTAGCCTCTTATTGCTGAATTTTACGAAAATTTAAGGTCTGTGTACGAGAAATCAGGATTTAAGCCTGAATCCATATTCAAACTTGACGAGACTGGTGTAACAATAGTTCAGAAATGAGGGAAAGTGATTGCAGCAAGAGGAGAGAAGCAGGTCTCAAAAATAACCAGTGCTGAAAGAGGGACATTAGTTACACTTTGTTGTGCAGTTAGTGCTGTAGGAACTGTAGTTCCACCCTTCTTTGTGTTTCCTAGGCAGAGAGTGAGTGATAGAATGACGGATGGTGCACCAGTTGGTTCATGTGTTGCTGCCAATCCAAGTGGATGGATGACGGGGGAAACATTTGAACGGTATTGGGATCATTTTGTCAAGCACACAAAATGTTCCAAGGACCGTCCAGTCTTGGTTATTTTAGATAACCATGAATCGCACATCACTCCTCGAACCCTACAAATCGCTAAGGACAATGGCAACACCCTACTACCGGGTGAGTTAGCCGTGGTCGTTACGGCATGACTGTTGGCAGTCGCTCACATCCGGGAGGCAAGGAGGTTCGAATCCCCCCGCCGGCAACCTTGAAGATGGTCTTCTTTGGTTTCCCATCTTCCTTCCAGGCACCCCTAAAACAGTGAATAGTGATTTTATATTGGAAAAAGTTGTTAAACGCATAAAAATGATAAATTATCCTAAGATCTATTGCTTTTGATGAATAATAGGAGGGGGGTGAAAGCTACTCCAAAATTGAAAAATTTACACTTTGGACACTACGAAAACTAAAATTATGTGTTATAGCTCAAAAAATTGGTAATTAAATACTCTTTTACCACGATAGGTCATTTCACCCCTAAAACAATGAATGTAGATTTTAAAGGCAAATAGGGGAACCAATGATCAGATTTGGACACATGATGTGTCATAGGACTCTGGGTGACACCCCCTTTTTGAATTTATTATTTATTTTTGAAATTTTGACAAAGGGCCTAACAACATGATTTGAAAATTCTGACTTTTTAACTATTCAATTGATTAAATATATATTTTTAGTAGAGAGAGACAGTAACGGTTGTGTTTAAACGAGCATGTTGCCGACCACGGTGGCCAAGTCCAATGGATGAATTGATATTTTGCGAATCATTGATCGGAGAGGGTCATGCGACGACGTGTTTAAGAGAATTTTTTATGATTTACCCTATGGTTTTAGAATTTTAGAATTTACATTTTAGATTATTATATTTAGATTTTAGATTTTGCAAAAAGACCAAACCATAATGGCATGACTTTAATTTTTTGGTAACTAATTATTAAAGAAAGACATATAAGGATTTGTATTACTTGGAATTATGTTTTCTGTACTATACATTTTTAGATTTTAGTTTTTAAAATTGAAAAATGTGATTTTGGATATAAGTTAAATCCAAACAAATTTTGGCTATTTATTATACACTGGTATGTAGGTAGAAAGACAAATACACTATACGTTAAGACTAATTTTTAGGTCTTGGCCGGCCTTGCATTAAGAATTGACTAACCAGATATGAGTTAGCTACCAAGGAAACACTTTGGCGATTATGCTTGTTATTGACCAGCTATTTGCTATTTTGGGTTATATACAACAGATGCTTACACCTATATAGAAACCGAGGAACCATGTTTGCTAAAAAAGACATTATACCAGAGACGATTAGGATACTTATGTAACCCAGGCATGGAAAGCATTTCTAGAGAAAACGAATCTGTTGATATCGAATATAGATTTAGGTATTAAGAAGTCATTTTTGAAGGCCTTTTTCTGGAGCGTAGCACTCTATGGAAGTGAAACTTGGACTATTGGTGCAGCAGAAAAGAGGATAAATGAAGCGTTTGAAATGTGGTGTTACAGGAGAATGATGATGATCAGATGGGTAGATAGGGTTCAAAACGAAGAGGTATTAAGTCTAGTAGGAGAGGAGAAATATTTCTGGCGACTGCTAATGAAGGGAAGGAATAGGTTGATAGGACACATTCTAAGACACCCAGGATTAGCAAGCTTAAATATGGAACTCTAACAGTGTTTTTAACCAAGGTTAAAATATGTTAAACTGATTGTCTTGGATGTAGGGTGTGGTAGCTATGTAGAAATGAAATAATTAGCTCAGGACAGGGAGGCATGGAGTGCTGCATCAAACCAGTCAAAAGACTGAAGACTCGAACAACAACATGCAGAGCTTAACAAAATAATGTTGTATAACGGTAAATGCTAGTCAACGAACAGTGATGCATTACTAAAACCCATGACACGATACCTGAGAGCTTTTCTAAAATTATTTTAAGAGGCCTTTAACCCTATATTAAACACCCAGTTCACCAGACTCATAACTGCAAAGGTATGGAAAAACAAAAATTATACATTCAAAAACGAGCAAGTGGTAGAGACAATGTACCCTGGAAGTATTGTAAACATTCAAGTGCACAGAACGAATTAAATTATTAACTGTCAGGTTGGCCCAGTGGTTAAGGCGTTTGACTTATGTTCAAATTTTCAGTACAAGGAAGCAAAGGATCGAACCCCTTACCGGACATAAGTATTGCCTTAACATGGCTTAGCGACACTGTATTATTATGATACTTGGTACACAAACCACATAGAGAGTTAATTGTTTAAGACCGCTCTTTCTGATCATAGCTAGAGACTGTCGAAAGTTAACAATAATTGTATTAATAGTGGGACGTGAGGAAAACAAAGAAAAACAGACAATAATCATACACTATTTTATTTATTTAATGTAAGTACTTGTACAATATTTACATACAAAATACTATTACTATTACTATCTAATCCTCTTTGATCCTCTTGCAATACTACCTCTTGCATATTAAGGGCAGTTGACCTTGTAGTTCCGCCCCTTAAAACAACAACAACAACAACACTACCTCTTGCATAGTCTGTGATGTTGATGGCTCTTGAGATGTGGAAGATGGATTAAACATAACTTTTACTGCAGGGGTTAAACGTTGTTCATAAACAATGCACTATTTTGAGTAGCAACATCGTTTTCTTGTACTAGCTTTTTAGCATCCTGATGTTTTTTGTCAACACTAACAGTGTTTTGTCTGGAGCACTACATTGATGATCACTCACACTTAAAACCTCACCATTTTTACTTTTCATATTGCCTCGACATTTATTCTACCTCAGTTTTGAGCATCGTCAGAATATTATTCATTTTACATTTTGTCGTCTATAGTTATAAGAGTAGCCTTTATTGAATACACGTTGTTTAACTTGGTTAGTTGTAGCAAGTTCCATAGTAGCAACTAACCTGCTAGTATGATTTACACACTACAAAAGTTGGTTGTTTCCTCAGTTTATGGGCTGCGATAACGCGGTCATGTAGCCCCGACAATACGAAGGTTATAACTGTTCTGGTAATAGAGTGATTTATTGTTGGGTTTTATATTTAATATTGTGACCGTCAGCCGGGTGGCAACGGCACATATTTGTGAGTGACCTTCAGAAGTCCTCCGGTAAAGCTGTCGGGATAGCCAACAACCGCGATGACTCTCCTAACATCTCCCCCGTCGGACCTTTAAAAGTTTGCCGTGAGGATCAGGTGAACTTCCTAACAATAGGCCAATGCAGCACGAGGTTCTATAGTCCACGGGGAGCGTGGTACATGGTTGCGATGGTCAAAGACGGCCTAAGGAAAGGTTCACCTCAAAAACTAGACTGTGAAATTAAACATCCAGGCTTATGTAAAACACCGTGAAAATTTATTGTAGATTTCCACAAACCCCTATCCTAGTTCGGAGGGTTATATTCCGCTAATCCGCAAGCTAAAAGTTAATGATAATAAAAGTTCAAGTCCCTAACAATGAAGTTACATTAACCCTCGCGAAAGATCTAATACACAATAAGTAAGCAACAGCAACAACGCTGGGTAAATGGTACGACGCAAAATCCCTAATACAAGTTACATGATCAAGCTAATATGAAGTTACATTTAAGTGAAGGAGCAAAGCAAAGCTAAGTTATGGTGGTACCATTTCCACATTTATATTTAACTTTTCTAGCTAAGTCCTATCAGATAACATTCAAAGTTACGGCGGTGACGTCCGTAATAGCAAAACAGTTACAATACAAAGCTAAGTGTACAGCCATTTAAAAACAATAAATCTAATCAACAATCATGCGCTAAATAGCACGCAATAAAGGTAACATGGGGAAAAATACAGTTTCATGACATCAATAATTATAGTACAACACAGTTTTTATTATAATGCCTTCCTGCCCCATGGTTAACTCTTTGTAAACCATTGTCATCTAGCTTGATAGTAATGTCGGTGATTGCGTAGTTAAAACCACGTCCGACAATCACACGGCCCACGCTCCACACACTATGAACTAATGGTTCATGTGTGCGCCAGGTCACAACAAAAATGTCTACAGTCTTCGTCGTTTCCAATAAAGGAAATCCCTTCATCTGCACGGCCATGTCAGCAGGTTCAAATGTAAGAATGTCAAAGTTTAAATGGAAACAATATGTTAGTTAGATCTTGTTTAAAACAATTATGCGGATGATGTTTATTATGTCGCTTTATGTTCCTTCCGTTGGTTTATGGCGTATTCTGACAAAGGCCTGACAAGGAGTAGTCTTCTAAAGATCATTCTCCCGCAGCAAAACATCGACTCAATAGTCGGAAAACTCAACGAGCAAACTCGGCTCGGACTCACAATAACACGAGTTATCAGCGGTAAATACCTCGCTTTCAACAACTCTCATAATAATGCCTCATAACAACAACAGATGCGCGACTTACAACAATGGCACGTCTTACTCACTCAAGGCACATAATATCATGGGTTACCTGCGGCAAAAACCTCGCATTTAATAACCAAATTGCCTTCATTATAATTTGCCTCTCTCAAGAGGATCGCCAACAATGCATAAAGAAACCTGACAACCCTGGACATGTCAAAATGACACTCCTCGCAGCAAAATATCTAACTAACACTATGAAAATCCAAGAAAAACAAATGAACAAAAATACAGTAAGAAACACTGGGTTTCATGAGCAATAGCTGCATTGAAAGAAAGAGATGAATGAAATCAACATTCTGTCCTATGTTATCGTAGTTCTGTCTCGCTTTCAAGCATTTGTTTTCAAGGTTACTGGGTCAACAAACCAGTTTATTGGTGACAACTTCACAAATTGCAGTCCTTCACCGACCACATTTTTCAACAGGCAAGGCCGGCTAGTTTTAACATTATATAATACCGTAATATTTGGCCTTGTCATTCTTAGCATATGCTTGGTTCAAAAACCTTATAGAATCCGTGTGCTAAACACGTTACAATTTAACTGTACAATAAAGTATCGCAGTCCTTCATTTCAAAGAATAGTAAATCACAGACATAACAGCATGTCTCACGAGCTTCTTTGCTCATCAAAGATATAACACTTATTAAGTTCTCAGTATAACATTAACACCTGTGTCCTCATGACAGAAACAAAGTAGTAACAAATTGATAAATATGGCACAGATCTGCAACTCTAGACCTGCATAATGATGCGATAGTGCACTTAGTTCGATGCTTGACATCTAGACTTTCTCCAAAATAATAAATCTGTCAGTATTTGACTATAAATTGGCTTCTGAGCGCTTTCAAAAATGAAAATACAGCATATTTTTTATAAAACTGGAAACTACAGTTGGTTTCCTAACGATACGACCAGCTAACGAGGTCATAAGTCTCAACAGACTGGTTGCAAAGATTGCAGTTAAATAAAGTGACGATGACATCTGAATGAAACCACGGATAAATATCCTACACATGGCTGAGCAAAATAGCTGCAAATGATTACAGTCATGTTTGGCAGTGGGTCGGCTATAACGTGGTACGACGTCCATCAGGACGGCACCAGGGTTAACCAAAACTGGTCTACCCCACAGGGTGACTCACAATGACTGAAATAAACAACAATTATACTAATTACAACCCTACCTAGCAAATGGCTGACACATAAGTGCGGTTGATTCACAAAAAAAAACTACGATATCTAAATATACCACCGCGGACTATTACAAAAGAAAGGGTGCCCAAACTCACGACTTTTGGTAGCTCTCACATCGGCTCAGACATTCATCGACCAGGGTCGCGAAAAACTCTGCTTGGCTCTCCAGCATGGTCCTGTCCTCCACGGATTCACCAATCTGGACCTCCCAAGCAACCAGGGTTCGTTCGCCTCCGGATGATGGTCTCCCAAAAAGGTCTGGAATGTGCCAGGAAGTCGGCATCCACGTTCCTTCGTCTGCGTCGTCGGCATCCTGACGTTCCATCAAGCTGGTGGTCTCCATCACGACGTCTCCCTCATACCGGAATGGTATTAGCCCATAATCGTCTTCTTCACCATGGCGTGGAAAAGTTCAATGTCTTGCATGATGTCGAAAATGTCGAAATATCTCGTTCCTCTCGGCGTTTTGGCGTGATTATTGTGGACGATGCAAATAATAGTGTTCTCCACAGTATTTTGTAGTTTTCAGCCTGTTGATCCTCAAGATTCTACACGATGCGATGCTTTGCTTGTTAGCACGTGCAATTGTATCACGTTTTATCAATCACGTGGCATCCGCGATAAAATTGATATTTTCAATTCAGAATTTCCGTAGCAATAATGTTGTGATCGTTGGCAGTAATAATCACGTCGTCTTGGCACAATTATCAGACGATAACTCTTATATTTTCGGCGTGGCACTTTGCCCTTCCACTTACACGTGGGAAAAATATCTGGCGTATGGCACCAATTACAGTTTGTAGAAAATATTGCCTAATATGGCCTTTCGTAGAACAATAATATGTACACAATGTGTGACAACGTTAGTATAGTTATTTTCAACACACGATGCAGTCGGATGCTCACTTGAGCACAAAAATATTTATAATGTGCACGTCGCGACGGACGGATACTCGAAAAATGCCTGTCTGGCGTCAGATCTCCAGATGTAGTCGTCACTGACTTTCACTCGGAAGTAGGTCGCCAAAACGAAGTCATTGAGCGACTACTTTCATAGCTCCTTGCGTATCTGCAAGTGTTATACCTTACCAAAAACGTAATAATCATTCACCAAAATGATTCAATAATACAGAATGACGAATTAGAATATTCTGAGTCTTATGAAAGGATAAAAGTGATTAACAAGACCTCCAAAGTCAAAAATGCAATTGAGCGCTACTTCAAAGAGTATAGCATGAGCTCTCTGCTCCACGTGGTATTCTGGGTATGTTCAAAAGTACTACATCCCATAATAATTATTCCGTCACAAAAATATCACATGAACCATAGCTCAGCGGGTTCATCTGCCTCTCCGTCGTTTCAAAGAAAATGTTGGGACGACATTTTATTTGCCTCCATAATTCATTCATGTGTGATTTTTTTTAGATTGGCGGCGTTGAAAGTTCCAATACGTTCTCCAGTTCTGATGTCTTCAATGACATAACTCCCATTATTCAACGGCTGTCTAACACGACTAGGGCCGTAATACAAGGAAAGAAATTTCCCGTATACGCGGTCAATTGGATTAGAAATTTCGGGTCTCCTGATAAGGATAAGGTCTCCCTCCTCAAGTGGTTCTCTGAATCTCTGGCGTCTTGTTCTCCTCAAGCGTTTGGCAGCTTGTCTGTCTTAAGTATCTCTAGCAGCTAACAGTCTGCTGGCATGCGATGGTTGTAAACAAGGTGGATTTACAATCACGCGGTTCCAGACTCTCAGTGGCATCTGGTTCAAATGCAGGATCAAAGGTATTTGACCAGTGCTTTCATGCACAGTAGAATTAATGCATTTTGCCATCAAAACAAGGACTTCAGTCCATCGCCAGTGTTCCTCCTGAAAATACAAACGACAAAATTTTGCAATAGTGGACATAACGCATTCCGCTGGATTGCTCTCAGGGTGTCTTATTGATGACAAAAGATGACCAATCTCTAGTTCCTTCATAGCGTTGGCGAATTCTGCAGAAGTATATTGCGATCCGTGGTTAGTTAATAAGAATTGTGGCTTCCCTGCCTCCGGTATCACTTGTCGTCTTATTCGCTGGATAATTTGATATGATAATATGATTGTACAAGGTCCAATGATGAGAAAATTTTCTTCCCTTTAAATTTCCTAAGGATGTCCCTAATCTTAGGCGGTCTGTCGTGCTCGGGAGCCAGGCGTTCGTTTAAAGCCCTTGCGTCGAGACAAAGCCTCAAACTTCCATCAACCTTTACCACAGGTATAATTGGATTCAGAAAAGGAGTCGGTGACTTCTTAATCGTGCCTGCTACTTCCATCTCATGGATCTTCCTTGCAGCTTCCTCGCGGTGTTTTTCAGCAATCGGGTAAATTTTCTTCTGAAATGGAGAGTCGTCTAATAAAATGAGGTCATATTCATAATTCATAATTTCGCCAGGAGCAGTATCGAATATGTCCCAATATTCATTTAGTGTAGTAGCCAAATTCTCTTGCATGGTTGTGGATATTAATCCTGTCTCTCCGTCGGCATCAAGTGTTTCCTCAGTTTCCTTGCTATTAAGTTGCTCGACAACGTCGACTTCGGACAGGAATTCCGGTTCATCTACCACAAGGTTCATCTCTATAGGTTCGTTCGGTTTAAATTCGACAGTATTGCGTCCCATGTCGATAATACCGTCATACTTCCTCATGAAATCAGCCCCTAGTATGACATCATGATGCAAACCTTTCATAACTAAGAATTCGTGCAAATACACGTGGCTTGTGATTCTCAATGTGCACAAAACCTGTATCTTGCACGTCACATCCCGGTCAGGTATCACTCCTCTGACACGAATAGCGGAAACAGGCAGCTCTGTCACCTCAGAGTTAGCCTTCAACTTAGCATAGCAATCTGCAGAGATTACACTGATCATTGCGCCAGTATCGATCAGAATTATAACACTGCATCCATTGAGAGTGGCTACTATTTTGGGTAAACGTGTTGGCTCATAACTGTGGTTCGTCGTTCGTCGTTCGTCGAGTAAATCCTGTTGGATGGGCTCCCAGAGTAAAATATCTGCCGTCACTCTGTGCTCAGCCAAACTAGACTGTCTTAATTTTTCGGCGTTTTTTTTCCCTTTGTTGTGACTAGAGGTACCAGGCTGGTTCTGTCCTGCCTCTGACGTCACATTTCTTTCTTCCCTCGAAGTAGGGTTCCTTTCTCCCTCTTCTCTATTTTGGCTCTCTCTCAATTGCTGGAGGTACTCGCGGCTCTCGCGCGCTCTCCCTTCCCAGTCACGGTCCGGATGGTAACGTGGATCACGTCCTCGTTGGTAACCTCCGTTATACCTGTAGTCTCGCCGGATCCTTCCTCTTCCTGACGGACCTTCCTGATTCCCACGACGGTTATTGTCGTGACGACGGTTGTCGCTCGCCCCATTATCGAACCTACGATTCCAATATGTTCTATTGTCTTCTCTCTGGTTCCTTGAATATGGAGTATTACTCCACTCTCTCCAGTTACGGCGGTATTCATTGTTGTATTCTGGCCGAGGATTCCCAGAGTTCTGTGATGCATCTTGTGTCTGGCTAACTTTGTCCACAGTCGTGACGTTAACGTGACGCTCTTCACGCCTGTCAACCTTCTGTTGACGGTGAGTTGGAAATTGCTCCGCGTTAGCATCAAGACGTCGTAATATCTGATCTCACTGTTGAAATGTCGTCGCCCCTGCAGCGATTAGTACTCTTTGCACGTCAGCTGGGTATTGCCATACTATGGTATTCACTAAATCCTGCTCCGATAAAGGAGGCTGAAGATTTCTCAATTTAGCAAGCTGGGTTGCAAAGTAATTTGCGTAGCGAGTTGGCATGTTGGAACTGTATCGGCGAGTGTACATTTCAGCCCTTATACTTTGCTGAACGTCACTCGACCAATACGTCCTCAGTAGTGCTTCTTTAAAGTCTTGATACCCGGAGAATGAATATTTAAAAGCCCGATACCAAGTTGCTGCTTGTCCATCCAGAAGACGTTCAATAACTCGAAGTTCTCTTTCAGTAGTTACGAGTGTGTCTCGTAAATAGCTCTCGACGTTCGTGAGAAATTCTACAGGAGTCACTCCGCTTCCTGTGCCAGTGAATTTAGCGGGTTGCTCTTCCCTTGACCTTATCACTGTGACATTACCCTGAGTATTAGCAGTACGGTATGTATTCTGCATGTAGTTGTTTGACGGCGTGTTAGTTTCAGGATCCAGTCTATTTATAGCTGGTCTGAACGGGTTAGCATCGTAATTTAACGTCTGGCTTGGCGCTGTTGCATTTAACTGCCAAGGTCGTGTATCGGCATGTACACTTGACTGTACATTACTAGTCCAAAATTCCGGCGTTTCACGTGTATTTCCCATCGGCGGTTGCAAATCTACTCCCCTCGGAAGTGCTTCTAACCTGTCGAGCCTCTCCTCGATGACTTCTAATTCTTGTATATTCCTGTTGGCGACTTTGCTCCCTAAATCATTTAGTTGCAACTCGATTCGTTCAACTTTACCTTTGAGATTTTGGTCCACCTCACGAATAGCTGATTTGAGGTTACGACTCAACTCGAGCCTATCAATAATCGTTATTTCCTCAATCTTTTTCTGCAATGTTGCAATTTCGCCCTCAACCTGAGATACGTTACTCTGGATATGGTTGATATCATCCTTGACTCCATTTACATTGGCGTCTACTGTAGTTTTATGCTCCACGAATTCGCCTCTCAACATCATCAGGTCGACTTTGTGCTCCTCCCTGTGCACATCTACAGTATCACGTAAGCCTCTGACAGTTTCTTTTAGTTCCGCGATGTCTTTCCGGTTAGAATTAAGTTCCTCCCTAACCTCAAGCATGTTATCCACGATGGTCTTCACGTTGTTATTAACGGCGTTAGCTGCACCTCTCATTAATACCAGTCCTAGGTTCATGGTAGCCATATCCTTTTTTACGTTGTCCATAAAACCTTCTACGTGATTCAGCCTAGTCCCAAATTCTTCTCTGGTGTGCTCGATATCAGCTTGGACGTCTAACTGTACTTTATTTATAGCGGTCTGAATTTGAGCCGTGTGCTCCTCGAGTCGGGTTTGCACATCCTGTCTTGCCCTATTCATTTCTTCCGTTAATGTGTCTACGCGCTGGCTTGCCTCCTGGTGGTGACGAATCACGTCTATCCTTACCGCTGCCAAACCTGCCGTTAAGTCATTTTTCGCTTCTACCCTGTACGAGTCCATTTCGGCCCTGACCTTCGTTAGATCGGTCCTAACGTCTTTAACAGTACGGGTGTTTATCTCTAAATCTAAACGTACTTCATTAATTGATTGGGTATTTACCTCAAGGTTCTGCCTGGCATTGTCAACAGACTGAGTGTTTATCTCGAGGTTCTGCCTGACCTGGTCCACATGACCATTTACATCACCTACTTCCTGTCTAACATTGTCAATAGATTGTGAATTAACCTCTAAGGCTTGTGTATTCACACTCAAGTCACTAGTAAGTTGTTGGAGGTTAGCGTTGACACCTGCCAACATCTCAGCGAACACTCTGCGAATCATATCCTCATCCATTTGACAAGAATTTATATTGAGAGAAACGAGGGATCAATCATGATGGAAACCTACAGCTATGATAGTAACGTGGTGGTATAAAGCTTGTTTCGACTTAATAAATATCACGAGTACAGCTGGAGTATGCAAACTAAGTGCTTCTACATTTACTAATACAACGGTGAGCAAAGCAAAGTATTACATTTACTTAGGATGAGGCATCATCTAAGAAAAACCCTATCTTTCATTTATTCAATATAAAAACCTCACCCCATGGTCTTCTATCAAATATGAATGCCATGCGGTCTATTGATCTGCAGTACGACTTTCTAAGTTCGTCCCAGTCCTGTCAATTTACCATTATTCAAATATTAAGATCCTCCTAAATATCGGCATAAGAAAATATACAGGGCGCCATCTGATGATCACCATGTTGACATATGGCTCCATGTATAGGGAGTCAATCAATGTGTTACCATGTCAACGTATCTCCCCACGTATAGGGAGCCAATTTATGTGCGACCTATACGTCGGTTTCCACGTTAACACCGTGCACCATGTCAACTTCGTAGCCCCATTAGTTGGGCCGCCATTTTATGTGACCGTCAGCCGGGTGGCAACGGCACATATTTGTGAGTGACCTTCAGAAGTCCTCCGGTAAAGCTGTCGGGATAGCCAACAACCACGATGACTCTCCTAACATCTCCCCCGTCGGACCTTTAAAAGTTTGCCGTGAGGATCAGGTGAACTTCCTAACAATAGGCCAATGCAGCACGAGGTTCTATAGTCCACGGGGAGCGTGGTACATGGTTGCGATGGTCAAAGACGGCCTAAGGAAAGGTTCACCTCAAAAACTAGACTGTGAAATTAAACATCCAGGCTTATGTAAAACACCGTGAAAATTTATTGTAGATTTCCACAAACCCCTATCCTAGTTCGGAGGGTTATATTCCGCTAATCCGCAAGCTAAAAGTTAATGATAATAAAAGTTCAAGTCCCTAACAATGAAGTTACATTAACCCTCGCGAAAGATCTAATACACAATAAGTAAGCAACAGCAACAACGCTGGGTAAATGGTACGACGCAAAATCCCTAATACAAGTTACATGATCAAGCTAATATGAAGTTACATTTAAGTGAAGGAGCAAAGCAAAGCTAAGTTATGGTGGTACCATTTCCACATTTATATTTAACTTTTCTAGCTAAGTCCTATCAGTTAACATTCAAAGTTACGGCGGTGACGTCCGTAATAGCAAAACAGTTACAATACAAAGCTAAGTGTACAGCCATTTAAAAACAATTAATCTAATCAACAATCATGTGCTAAATAGCACGCAATAAATGTAACATGGGGAAAAATACAGTTTCATGACATCAATAATTATAGTACAACACAGTTTTTATTATAATGCCTTCCTGCCCCATGGTTAACTCTTTGTAAACCATTGTCATCTAGCTTGATAGTAATGTCGGTGATAGCGTAGTTAAAACCACGTCCGACGATCACACGGCCCGCGCTCCACACACTATGAACTAATGGTTCATGTGTGCGCCAGGTCACAACAAAAATGTCTACAGTCTTCGTCGTTTCCAATAAAGGAAATCCCTTCATCTGCACGGCCATGTCAGCAGGTTCAAATGTAAGAATGTCAAAGTTTAAATGGAAAAAATATGTTAGTTAGATCTTGTTTAAAACAATTATGCGGATGATGTTTATTATGTCGGTTTATGTTCCTTCCTTATGTTTATGGCGTATTCTGACAAAGGCCTGACAAGGAGTAGTCTTCTAAAGATCATTCTCCCGCAGCAAAACATCGACTCAATAGTCGGAAAACTCAACGAGCAAACTCGGCTCGGACTCACAATAACACGAGTTATCAGCGGTAAATACCTCGCTTTCAACAACTCTCATAATAATGCCTCATAACAACAACAGATGAGCGACTTACAACAATGGCACGTCTTACTCACTCAAGGCACATAATATCATGGGTTACCTGCGGCAAAAACCTCGCATTTAATAACCAAATTGCCTTCATTATAATTTGCCTCTCTCAAGAGGATCGCCAACAATGCATAAAGAAACCTGACAACCCTGGACATGTCGAAATGACACTCCTCGCAGCAAAATATCTAACTAACAGTATGAAAATCCAAGAAAAACAAATGAACAAAAATACAGTAAGAAACACTGGGTTTCATGAGCAATAGCTGCATTGAAAGAAAGAGATGAATGAAATCAACATTCTGTCCTATGTTATCGTAGTTCTGTCTCGCTTTCAAGCATTTGTTTTCAAGGTTACTGGGTCAACAAACCAGTTTATTGGTGACAACTTCACAAATTGCAGTCCTTCACCGACCACATTTTTCAACATGCAAGGCCGGCTAGTTTTAACATTATATAATACCGTAATATTTGGCCTTGTCATTCTTAGCATATGCTTGGTTCAAAAACCTTATAGAATTCGTGTGCTAAACACGTTACAATTTAACTGTACAATAAAGTATCGCAGTCCTTCATTTCAAAGAATAGTAAATCACAGACATAACAGCATGTCTCACGAGCTTCTTTGCTCATCAAAGATATAACACTTATTAAGTTCTCAGTATAACATTAACACCTGTGTCCTCATGACAGAAACAAAGTAGTAACAAATTGATAAATATGGCACAGATCTGCAACTCTAGACCTGCATAATGATGCGATAGTGCACTTAGTTCGATGCTTGACATCTACACTTTCTCCAAATTAATAAATCTGTCAGTATTTGACTATAAATTGGCTTCTGAGCGCTTTCAAAAATGAAAATACAGCATATTTTTATAAAACTGGAAACTACAGTTGGTTTCCTAACGATACGACCTATCTAACGAGGTCATAAATCTCAACAGACTGGTTGCAAAGATTGCAGTTAAATAAAGTGACGATGACATCTGAATGAAACCACGGATAAATATCCTACACATGGCTGAGCAAAATAGCTGCAAATGATTACAGTCATGTTTGGCAGTGGGTCGGCTATAACGTGGTACGACGTCCATCAGGACGGCACCAGGGTTAACCAAAACTGGTCTACCCCACAGGGTGACTCACAATGACTGAAATAAACAACAATTATACTAATTACAACCCTACCTAGCAAATGGCTGACACATAAGTGCGGTTGATTCACAAAAAAACTACGATATCTAAATATACCACCGCGGACTATTACAAAAGAAAGGGTGCCCAAACTCACGACTTTTGGTAGCTCTCACATCGGCTCAGACATTCATCGACCAGGGTCGCGAAAAACTCTGCTTGGCTCTCCAGCATGGTCCTGTCCTCCACGGATTCACCAATCTGGACCTCCTAAGCAACCAGGGTTCGTTCGCCTCCGGATGATGGTCTCCCAAAAAGGTCTGGAATGTGCCTGGAAGTCGGCATCCACGTTCCTTCGTCTGCGTCCTCGGCATCCTGACGTTCCATCAAGCTGATGGTCTCCATCACGACGTCTCCCTCATACCGGAATGGTATTAGCCCATAATCGTCTTCTTCACCATGGCGTGGAAAAGTTCAATGTCTTGCATGATGTCGAAAATGTCGAAATATCTCGTTCCTCTCGGCGTTTTGGCGTGATTATTGTGGACGATGCAAATAATAGTGTTCTCCACAGTATTTTGTAGTTTTCAGCCTGTTGATCCTCAAGATTCAACACGATGCGATGCTTTGCTTGTTAGCACGTGCAATTGTATCACGTTTTATCAATCACGTGGCATCCGCGATAAAATTGATATTTTCAATTCAGAATTTCCGTAGCAATAATGTTGTGATCGTTGGCAGTAATAATCACGTCGTCTTGGCACAATTATCAGACGATAACTCTTATATTTTCGGCGTGGCACTTTGCCCTTCCACTTACACGTGGGAAAAATATCTGGCGTATGGCACCAATTACAGTTTGTAGAAAATATTGCCTAATATGGCCTTTCGTAGAACAATAATATGTCCACAATGTGTGACAACGTTAGTATAGTTATTTTCAACACACGATGCAGTCGGATGCTCACTTGAGCACAAAAATATTTATAATGTCCACGTCGCGACGGACGGATACTCGAAAAACGCCTGTCTGGCGTCAGATCTCCAGATGTAGTCGTCACTGACTTTCACTCGGAAGTAGGTCGCCAAAACGAAGTCATTGAGCGACTACTTTCATAGCTCCTTGCGTATCTGCAAGTGTTATACCTTACCAAAAACGTAATAATCATTCACCAAAATGATTCAATAATACAGAATGACGAATTAGAATATTCTGAGTCTTATGAAAGGATAAAAGTGATTAACAAGACCTCCAAAGTCAAAAATGCAATTGAGCGCTACTTCAAAGAGTATAGCATGAGCTCTCTGCTCCACGTGGTATTCTGGGTATGTTCAAAAGTACTACATCCCATAATAATTATTCCGTCACAAAAATATCACATGAACCATAGCTCAGCGGGTTCAATATGTATAGTTTAAAGTGACGGCAAAAGTGAAAGCATAGTGGCAGAAAAGTGGTTGCAAAGTTGTAGAAAAGTGGTAGCAAAGTGGTAGAAAAGTGGGAGCAATGTGGTAGCAAAGTGATAGCAAAGTGGTAGAAAAGTGGAAGCAAAGTGGTAGATAATATTACATGTATTGTTAAGAAATAGTTTAAGCGGTTACGTTGATCTATTACACAATAATTATAGCACGACGAACCTCATATTCTATATCCAATAGTTCTTCCTCGTATTCAGTATGACCAGCCTGTTTACGGGCATGCAAGTACTGAAGTCGCTGGATTAGCCTACCAGGATTGTTCCAGTAAACAAATTTAACAAAACATTTTAGGGGTAAACTGACCATTATCATTATCATCATCATCATCATCATCAATATATGCATCATTTTTATCATCATCACTATTACTATATAATCCTTTTTGTTCCTCTTGCATTGCAACAATCTTTTGCATAGTCTGTGATGCCTTTGGTAGTGTTAGGGGTTTCTTAGACGTTAACGACTGTCCTAACATATCTTTTTCAGGAGATATTAAAGGCCTTTAACAAACAATGCGCTATCATGAGCAACAGTAGTTTTTTCTTGGACTTGCTTTTTTACCTTGGTTAGAGTATTTTGACCATTCAAATGAGTATTATTTTGTGATTTTCAATGATGATCGTTTGAAATAAGTAAGTTGGAGCCTTTTGTCTTAAGCATTCCTCAACACTGTTTTGAATGTTAATTCAAACGGCACTAAATAACAGTTCAATTTATATTTGTTCTTTTTACAATACATGTATATCCTTTATAGTAAGCACATGGCTTACCATAGCTAGTCATTGATACTTCCATGTCAACTGTTAAGCATAACCTAATTTCTAGTAAAGTTAACTCTGTAATAAAAATTATAGTTTTAGTATGTGCTGTTTAAAAGTAAGAGCATAAGTGAGAGCAAAATGTAAGAAAGGAGGCAGCAAAGTGGTAGAAACGTGGTAACAAAGTGGTATAAAAGTGATAGAAAAATGGTAGAAAAGTGATAAGGGGGTAAGGCGGTTTCTGCCCCACCCATTTTATTTGTACCCGACTGTACATATTAAATATGTGGATATCTCCCGAACCGAAGGTTGGATTTGGGCATATGAGGTGAACTCGGGATGACGTGCTCTTTCCTATGGACCACTCGTTTTATTTTTCATTTTTTTAAATTTTTGTTTTTGAAAGTAGGCGATAGTTTGAAAACCAAACATGATAGAACGTTGTGCCAAGGTTCAAACCAATGGTTTTATGTCCTTTATATTTGATAATATTTTATTTTTAATTTTGATGTTTTTTTGAAAACAGTCCAATTTTGAAATTCCTATATTTTGGAAACTAGTAACTTAACAAAAAAAAGTTTGTTTGACGTAAATCAATGTCCCTATGCCCTCTACCCCCGAAATAAATTTCAAGTCTCTAGGATACAAACTTGACAGTAGTGGGATGATGGGGTTCTCCTGCACGTCGCGTGTGTGCTTGAATACGTATGGCTATGTTAGAAAAAGTTGGTGGTGGGGGAGGACTAGAGTGAGTGAGGTGTCGTTTAGATGGTATTTTATCCGCTCTATTTGATGGTGAGTTTATTTTTTTAAATGGGTGAAATTTGGAAACGCACTTTGAGGTAAACGTGCGATTTTAACATTTTGGTGATATTTAATGAGCTTGTAAGGCTAGAACGATGTGTTGTTTAGGAACGGGGTGACGTTCTCTTGGCTAAGAATGTGTGTTGATTAAAAAAAATGAAAATTCTTGTTTTATGGATTGGCGCTATTTTGGAAGCGGTGAATTTTGGAAAAAAGTTTGTTTGACGTTAATGAAAGGTGGGTATGCCCTCTAGATGGGCAGCAAGTTTCAAGGGTGTAGGAGGGAAAAAAATGATAGTCTACTTTTTCGCGAACATTGGCGATAATTGGCGAACGGTTGGTCGGATTTTAACAAATGAGGTATCATTGGACTCCAGCTGACGTCTGGGTAGATTATTGACTGAGGAATAACCTAACCACCAAGGGAAGATGATAAAGAAAAGGAGGTGGGTTTCGGACTGGGGAGAAAGGATAGAGAAATAGGAGGATAGTCCCACAAAAATTATAAATTTAACTTTGAGTACACTCAAAGGCGGTTGCCACTGCAAATCCGCTCTCTGATACCTAAAGTGGGTAAGGACCCGGTCGAAGCTAACGGGAACCGCAGCTAGGAATTGGGCGGTTTGCAAGAGAATGGCTTTAGCATATTCCCTCTCAAGCATGCATATGCCTACTATGGGGAAGGGTGATGGTCTGGCAAGACAGAGAGTAACATAACTTATTGTATGTCTGTTCAAAGGAATTCGTTTTGAACAAGTAATTCGAAGAATGCCAATAATTTGAATTGATTTCGATATTTCCAGTTTTCGAAATTGTAGAGTTCTTGAAAAGCGACCAAGTGCTTCCAAGAAGGATAGTAATAAAAGAATTATGCCTTTGGGAATAAATTTGGTAAATGAACCAATAGTTGCATTTGGAAATGGCTAAGCTTTTATCCAGCAAGGAGCCGACTAAAAGTTTAGGCAGAGAGAAACACTTATCTTTTGGAAAACCAACCATACGTTTTTGGGAGAGGATCTCCACAACCAGGAAGCTGGCGTAGCGAGCTGTACTTGCCTTACTGGCCAGTTAGAATTAGCTATTAAAGCTAAGAGAAACTTTATCAAGATAACCACTAAGAGTTCTTGCTCAAATGCAACAAGTGGAGAAAGCCCTATCAATAGATTTAATGGCATTAAGCAGGAAGAGCCAAGGAAGACAGGATCTTGCCTAACCGTTGTATTAGAGAAATGATGAGTCAAAAAGGAAAGTTGAATTTATTTAACAATGCAAAAAAGTCTAATAAATCTATCAAGTATATAGTTTCAATTTTTGTTAACAATTTGGGGTCGCAGACCTCCTAACATTTTTGGTTTGCTCCAGGCAATTAACAATTCTTTAGGTTTCAAAACTTTATATGTACTAACATCTTTGTAAGATTTAAAAAAGACAAATGAAGTGATTAAAGTTAGACATTAAATCGAATACAAGGTGTGTACTTCTAGAAATTTCTGAGAAAATATTCTAGAAAGAGTAACAACTTTGAAAATAACAACAACAAAAACAGGAAGAATAAAATAGAAGTTCCTAACTTCTTATATTTAAGCGGAATTACCTATATATTTTTTTTGGTTATACAAATTGGGCAGGTCACTTAATGTGAAACCTGAAGAGAAAGTCGAAAGGAAGGTTCTAGACCTCCTGTGTTTAAGTAGGAATCACGAGCGAAATGGGGCAAGATTCCCTTTCGTGAAACCTAGAAATAACTCACTCATGAGTTGAAAGAATTGTACTCCCTAATTAGACGGGAGAAACAATGTAAGTTTAAAACGTGTACTAGACACGCATTTATGCAGAAGTTAATTAACGTTATATAAGATAAAGGGGAGGGCACTTCTATAGATTGACACCTCATTGAAAAAGATCTCAAGTAACAACTTTATAATGGTTTGTTAGTAAGGGGTTTAGGAAAGAGCAACTGGGATGGAAGTTAAATGTTCATGGCCGTATTTATAATAATCGGACGAACGCGACGCGGAAGAAATACTGAAAGAACACTGTTTATCACTATAGTTTGTTGAATGGATGAAAAGTTCACTGTAGTAGCACAAAAGTTTATGGCAAAAAAGTTATTGCAATGATGAAAAATAATTTGTTGCACTAGGTAGGCGAAAGTCTATTGCTTGAGAAAGTTGTGAATTACAATTAAATGCGCCATAGAACATTCCAACGGTGGAAGAAAATTAGCTATTGAGCATTTATTCATAAGGAAGATTCCTCATATTTTAAATAGTATTCCCACAAGTGAGTGGAAAATATATGATGGCGCGACTTGTAGATAGAGTACAGAATCTGGAAGGTTCCAGAACGATCCTAATAAAATAATAGGGCCAAAGTTATTCCAGCGGTGGAACGAGCTTAATAGTTTATAGACAGTGGGTAATTACCACATTGTGAGAAGATTTCTCATAAGAAATGCTGCTATCTCTTAAGATTTGCTTAGACAGACAAAAGCTTAACATGGAAAATCCCGCGAAGGATGATTATTGCCACAAATAAGTAATCTCACACTGCCTATAAATGATCGTAAAAAGCATGTAGATATTAAAACCAGTGGAGATGAGTTTTTAAAACCTGAAGTCTGTACTTATCTTTGCTGTATGGCGAAGGTGAAGTTCCCTTTGATGGATAAACTTAAAGTTCCAACATGGCATGGGATGCAGAGAGTGCCTCTTGGTTTGAGGAGGCTAGCTCTAGTTGAGCCTTGACTGACTAAGTCGAGGGCCGATGTGCAAGTGAGACCCACTCAGCAAAGCGCAGAGGGACCAGGAAAAGTAAAAGAGTGGGGGTAGGAGACGAAAGGAATACATATCAGAATAGACAACCTTGAAAAAATAAATGTTTTTCTTGATGAATGGTCTTCAAAGAGTTGATAGCAGACGATACTAGCGCAGCATGGTGGGTGAAAAAGTAGACGAAGTTCTCTTGATCACGGAGATGATAGCTGGCGATGGCGACGAGCTCTGCTGGCCAGATTGATAAGGAAGTCCTCTTGCACCGGGAAGAATTGAGGAACTTCAAATATTCGCTGCTAGATGACGCTAGGTGAGTCATGGAAGATATATATCTAGAACAGACTCACGAATAACATAAGAGACATGACCACCAAAGAGAAACTGGAAGATCACTGTTGGTATTTGAGAAAAAGGAAGGAATGAACAATCAAAGAGTATTGAAAATATACTCTATCTTACAGTGTATTCCAAGAATACACCAAGCTGGGAAGGTAAAACACCAACAGAGAGTAGGAAAACCAATTAAGCATTTAAAGGTAATGGAGCAATTAAAGACAGTGGTCTTGTGATCTGACCGTTAGTGGTCAAAATTCTGGCCACCCTGACCCTCCCATCCCTTCAAGGATAACACTCGGTCACTCTACCAGAAATCCAGACCAGGGGAGGAGAAACATCCCTGACCAAGACCAAGTCCCCCACTTTAATGCCGGGACTGGAAAGAAACCACTTCTGTCTACGTTGCAAGGAAGTTAAATATTCCAAGTTCCACCTCTTCCAGAAAGAATTGCGAAGGGCTTCAAGTTTACGCCAAACAATAGGTAGATTAGAATCCCTGTAAGAGCTGGAAAGGGGAGGAGGGGCAGAAAGAGAAATGCCTATAAGGAAGTGACCAGGTGTGAGTGGAAGCAGGTCATCAGGGTCATTGGAAAGCGGAGTTAAAGGGCGAGAATTAACAACACCTTCAATCAGAACGGGCAGTGAATAAAATTCTTCATAAGTCAGAATGCGATTACCTAAAACCTTTCTTAAATGACGTTTAGTGAGCTTTACGCAGAATTCCCACCTACCACCGTGATGAGGAGAGTAGGGAGGTATAAAATGCCATTTGAAACCCTTTGAATAGGAAAAATTAGAGATCTGTTCCATGGCAGGAGAAGATGTGAGAGCTTTCTTCCACAAGGACGCTGCGCCCTGAAAGGTGGAAGCGTTATCAGAGAACATCTCTGAAGGAAAACCACGCCTAGCAGCGAAGCGAGAGACAGCTGATAAAAAGTAAGAATTAGAGGCATTCGTTACTAGTTCCAAATGGATTGCGCCAGTAACCATGCAGACAAAGAGAGAAACATAGAGCTTACCAAACAATTTGCGTTTACCTTCAGGGGAATTTCGTTGATATTGGAACGGACCCATATAGTCCACACCAGTTAGAGCAAATGGGCGTATAGGAGAAGAGCGAAAAGAGGGAAGATCGCTCATTAATTGAGTATTGACTTTAGGTTTCGCTTTGAAGCAAGGAATGCACTTGTGTATTACAGAGGAAACTTCATGAATTCCATTTATAATCCAGTACTTTTCCCTTAAGAGGCAAAGCAGAGTGCGTGTACCAACATGCAGATTGCGATAATGAAAGTCACTTATAATTAAGGAAGTTACGTGATGTTTAGAAGGCAAAATAACGGGATGCTTTTTGTCCTCAGAGAGCAAAGATTGCGAAAGCCTACCACCTACCCTGAGTAACCCATTGTCATCAAGGAACGGGGCTAAAGCGCAAAGACGACTGGATTTGGGAACATCCCTTTTAGAAGAAAGTAAAGTCAATTCAGAAGAAAAGGCTTCTTGCTGTGTCAATAGTAAAACCTTAAAGGTAGCGAGATTCAATTCATGATTGGTAAGGTGTGGTTTGGGGAGAAGAGGTTGGTCACCCACAAGATATTTCCATCTAAGAAGATAGGCGACAATTCGAATTAGTTTATGAAAGGAAGAATAGCGGTACAACAAGGGATGAGAAACGTTGGAAACAAGACACGAAGCAGTAGATAAAGATACTTAAGCGTCAGGCAAGTTGGAGTTTGTAGCTGGAGGTTTAGAAGGCCAACAAGAAGAGTCTTCGATTAACCACGAGAGCCCATGCCAGTACAACTGGGAAGCTGCCAATTGAGATGGTAAACATCCACGAGAGATAATGTCGGCTGGGTTATCAGCACTGGGCACATGCCTCCATTGACATCCCGAAGAAAGAGTTTGAATTTTGGAAACCCTGTTTGCAACAAAAGTTTGCCAGTGAGCGGGGTTCTTGGCGATCTAGGAAAGTGTGATCATGGAATCGCTCCAGAGATAGATTTGCGAGAATTCGACTTTTAATACTTCCCGTAATTTTTTAACAAGTTCTGCGGCCATGAGTGCAGCACACAATTCAAGCCTAGGCAAAGTGATAGTTTTAAGAGGAGCTATCTTCGATTTGGCACAAACAAGGTTGGAAACTGAAGATCCATTTAATGAACGGCGATAAACTAAATATGCGCAGCAACCATAAGCTTTTTCGGAACTGTCCGCGAACACATGAAGGAAAAAGGATGCATTAGAATGAGTGTTAATTAAATTCCTAGGAATTTCAATAAGGGAAAGATCAAGCAAATTGCTGCGAAAAGAAAGCCATCTGTTAAGAAAAGAAAGGGGAACAGTGTCATCCCATTCTCATATGAGCGACCACAGCTCTTGCATGAAGAGTTTGGCTACAACGATAACTGGGGCAAGGAATTGAAGCGGATCAAAAATTTTTGCAATTTCAGAGAGAATCTGTCTTTTTGTGTTAGGGAGCTCTTCGGCGAACGATACTTTATAGATGAGAGTGTCAGTGCTAGTGCACCAATGAACTCCAAGAGTTTTTATGGATTCGGAGTTTCCACAAATTTCGACAGATGAGGGATCTACGTCTTCGATGGGAGACTGGGCGAGAAACTCAGGGGAGTTGGAATTCCACTTATGAAGTGGGAAACCTCCATTCCTTAGCAATGCCTGAAGTTCTAAAGACACGAGAGAAGCTTCCTCCAGAGTGGGGAAGGACTGCAAATAATCGTCAACATAGAATGACGTGGTTAGCGCTTTAGAAGCTTTAGAATCAAATAAATGACCATCTTGAGAGGCTAACAAGTGTAGGGATCGGAGAGCAAGGAAAGCGGAAGGTTTTTAAGCCGTAAGTAACTGTTTTTAAACGAAATATCTTAATGGGCTTACTGATTTCATCGCGCCACAAGATTCTTTGGAGATCTCGTTGTTCAGGCTGAATTAAAATTTGGCGGTACATCTGTTTTATATCCGCTATAACAGCTATGGGAAATAATCGAAAGTTTAAGAGTATAGCAGATAGATCTGACTGAATAGCAGGACCAGAGTAAAGAGTGTCGTTAAGGCTGTTGCCATTAACGTCAGGTGATGAACCATTGAAAACAACTCGGATTTTATCCTTTACAAGAGAGTTTTTCCACGCGGGATGATGATTTAAGAAAACCGTTTCAGTTGGGGGGTGCAATTCATCATCAGATTTGTTAACAACTTCCATATGATCTGCGCTTTCATACTCATCCATGAAATCAGTGTACTGCTGTTTAACGAGAGGTTCTTTCTTGAATTTGTTCTCGATAGCAAAGAGAGCTTTTCTAGCTTTGGGTTGAGAGTTAATAAGTTTAGGGGGATCATGTAATCTTGGCATTTGAACAATGAACCGACCATCAGAAGAGCGAGTGGTGGTGTTCAGAAAAAGTTGCTCACAGAATTCTATTTCTGAAGAAGTCACGCTAGGAGGATCAACGCTTTCGAGTCTCCAAAACTGTTCCAGGTCAGTATTGGCGAAATAACATTGCGATGCGGGTTGGGGAGAATAATGGGGAAGTTGACCTGTGACGATCCAACCAAAATTAGTGTCTCTGGCGACCACGTTTGGGGATAACTTGCGAACCTGTTTACGAAGGCAATTCCAGAAAACATTGGCACTGAGGAGTATGTCAATGGGGTTTTGTATGTTAAACAAAAGATCGGCTAGCCTTAAATGCGAGGGAATGTTTAACCCTGAAGTATCTACAGAGCGACTTGGAGTGTCTTCTCCAATGCTATTGAGAATTAGACAATTCAGTTTACGAAAGTTGTTTCTGTGACAAATGTCTCTTATGGTTAGCTTTGAGAACTGTAAAGCTTGCGATTTTGAGCTGTTAATGCCCGATACATCAATGGAAGTGGGGTTTACAGTTAGGCCTAGTTTTCTAATCAAAGAATTAGACACAAAATCATGAGTTGCCGCTGAATTGAGAAGACCGCGTGCACGGACCCAGTTGCCAAAGTTATCCTGAACTTCGATTTGGACAGTAGACAGCAATACTTGGGCTCTACGAATGGACTTGGCATTTTGAATGTACGATGAAGCATTGGAACTGTTAGCATTATCACTTTTATGAGAAGTAGATGCTGTCGATGACCTTGCCTGATCATGACGATGTAGCAAAGTGTGATGAGCCTTTTCACAATGGAAGCAAAGTCTTGTGGACTTGCAATTAGAAGCAGAATGCGTAGGCGCTAGGCAGTTGAAGCAATGTTTGCTTTGGGAAACTAATTTTCTTCTGTCGTCGACTGACATTTCTTTGAAGGATTTGCATAGATATAAGGCATGGGAATCTTTACAGAGTATACACCTTAATGGTTCATTTAAACTCTTGCGAGGTTCGCTTTGAGTGTTTAAAACGAGAGAGCTAGCAATACGGCGTTCACTAGACCTAGTTGGGTAACCAGTGGTGTTTGGCTTAAATTGGGATGAATGGACCCAGGTTTTGGGATACTAGAAGCTAAGCGTTCGCTTTTAGGTTTGATAGACATTAATTCAAATTTAGAACTCGGAGATGAGGGTACACTTTGATTTCCTAGAGCGGTTAACAGCTGCCATCTGGCATTTATGAAAGTGACTAAATGCTCGTAAGAGTAATCGTCTTCTCTAGAAAGTTCAATTTCCCAAGCTTCGAGGGTAGCAGCATCAACTTTAGAAACCACTAAGTGTATTAGGAAAGTATCCCAGTGTTCAGTGGGTTGATCTAATTGGGACAGAGCTTTGACGTGAAGTTGTGTAGTGTCAACGAGGGTACGCAAACTAGTGACGTCATTATGCTGTGACGCAGGTAGGTTGAATAGAGCCTTCATATGGCGTTGAATACGTAACCGTAAATTTACGTATCTTTCTTTCAATAAGTTAAAGGCAATGGGGTAATTTTCGGCACTTAGAGGAAGTGCTTCAACTAACTGCAGAGCTTGACCTCGGAGGATAGATCTCAAGTAATGAAACTTGTATATGACTTGAATGTCTTCATTGTCATGAACAAGAGAGCAAAATAATTCGTTGAAAGAATCCCAAGTAGATTCATCTCCAGAGAAGTGGGGTAAATCAATTTTAGGTAAAATAGGTTTGGGCTTGTGAGTACCATCGCGAAAGGAAGTTTGTGGTTCGTGAAGGGAACCAAGAACAGAAGCGTCCTTTTTCTGCTCCTCTTCGAGTTGGCGTATTATTTTGAAAGCAGAACCTATGCCTTCGTAATATTGGTTTTCTACTTCGACTCGATCTTCGGTTTGATTTAGCATACAAGTTTCTATTTCAGTTTGGATGTTGCAATAATTTTCATATGAACGTTCAAAATCCCTTTCACGATGTTTCAACAAGTCTAATTGAGCTTTGATGTATTTTCTGAATCGGGTAATTTGTCCGTTATAGGATGCTCGTTTAGAAGTAAGTTTTTCATCCTTATCCTTTTCAGTAGGAGCCATGACAAGGTAAATAGATTAAAGTATAACTCACAAAACTGTGGAACATTGGAAATGCTATCAGGCTGGCAGCAGCAAATAAGTAGAAAGAACGGGACACACCAAAGGAGACAGGAGCGGCCTCTTTCCCCTTCACAGGCTTTGCACGATGTAGTTATAGCTGAAAGATTCAAAGCAGATATTAATAATTTGTAAGGTATTGTCAAATAACCTTTTAAAAGGAATAACAAATGACAAATGAACTCTCCCGGGTTTCCGGGACCAAATTTTGGGAAGATTATTGACTGAGGAATACCCTAACCACCAAGGGAAGATGATAAAGAAAAGGAGGTGGGTTTCGGACTGGAGAGAAAGGATAGAGAAATAGGAGGAGAGTCCCACAAAAATTATAAATTTAACTTTAAGTACACTCAAAGGCGGTTGCCACTGCAAATCCGCTCGCTGATACCTAAAGTGGGTAAGGACCTGGTCGAAGCTAACGGGAACCGCAGCTAGGAATTGGGCGGTTTGCAAGAGAATGGCTTTAGCATATTCCCTCTCAAGCATGCATATGCCTACTATGGGCAAGGGTGATGGTCTGGCAAGACAGAGAGTAACATAACTTATTGTATGTCTGTTCAAAGGAATTCGTTTTGAACAAGTAATTCGAAGAATGCCAATAATTTGAATTGATTTCAATATTTCCAGTTTTCGAAATTGTAGAGTTCTTGAAAAGCGACCAAGTGCTTCCAAGAAGGATAGTAATAAAAGAATTATGCCTTTGGGAATAAATTTGGTAAATGAACCAATAGTTGCATTTGGAAATAGCTAAGCTTTTATCCAGCAAGGAGCAAACTAAAAGTTTAGGCAAAGAGAAACACTTATCTTTTGGAATACTAACCATAAGTTTTTTGGAGAGTATCTCCACAAGCAGGAAGCTGGCGTAGCTAGCTGTACTTGCCTTACTGGCCAGTTAGAATTAGCTATTAAAGCTAAGAGAAACTTTATCAAGATAACCACTAAGAGTTCTTGCTCAAATGCAACAAGTGGTGAAAGCCCTATCAATAGATTTAATGGCATTAAGCAGGAAGAGCCAAGGAAGACAGGATCTTGCCTAACCGTTGTATTAGAGAAATGATGAGTCAAAAAGGAAAGTTTGAATTTATTTAACAATGCAAAACAGTCTAATAAATCTATCAAGTATATAGTTTCAATTTTTGTTAACAATTTGGGGTCGCAGACCTCCTAACATTTAAAGTTTGCTCCAGGCAATTAACAATTCTTTAGGTTTCAAACCTTTATATGTACTAACATCTTTGTAAGATTTAAAAAAGACAAATGAAGTGATTAAAGTTAGACATTAAATCGAGTACAAGGTGTGTACTTCTAGAAATTTCTGAGAAAATATTCTAGAAAGAGTAACAACTTTGAAAATAACAATAACAACAACAGGAAGAATAAAATAGAAGTTCCTAACTTCTTATATTTAAGCGGAATTACCTATATATTTTTTTTGGTTATACAAATTGGGCAGGTCACTTAATGTGAAACCTGAAGAGAAAGTCGAAAGGAAGGTTCTAGACCTCCTGTGTTTAAGTAGGAATCACGAGCGAAATGGGGCAAGATTCTCTTTCGTGAGACCTAGAAATAACTCACTCATGAGTTGAAAGAATTGTATTCCCTAATTAGACGGGAGAATCAATGTAAGTTTAAAACGTGTACTAGACACGCATTTATGCAGAAGTTAATTAACGTTATATAAGATAAAGGGGAGGGCACTTCTATAGATTGACACCTCATTGAAAAAGATCTCAAGTAACAACTTTATAATGGTTTGTTAGTAAGGGGTTTAGGAAAGAGCAACTGGGATGGAAGTTAAATGTTCATGGCCGTATTTACAATAATCGGAAGAACGCGACGCGGAAGAAATTCTGAAGGAACACTGTTTATCACTATAGTTTGTTGAATGGATGAAACGTTCACTGTAGTAGCACAAAAGTTTATGGCAAAGAAAGTTATTGCAATGATGAAAAATAATTTGTTGCACTAGGTAGGCGAAAGTCTATTGCTTGAGAAAGTTGTGAATTACAATTAAATATGCCATAGAACATTCCAACGGTGGAAGAAAATCAGCTATTGAGCATTTATTCATAAGGAAGATTCCTCATATTTTAAATAGTATTCACACAAGTGAGTGGAAAATATATGATGGCGTGACTTGTAGATAGAGTACAGAATCTGGAAGGTTCCAGAACGATCCTAATAAAAGAATAGGGCCAAAGTTATTCCAGCGGTGGAACGAGCTGAATAGTTTATACACAGTGGGTAATTCCCACGTTGTGAGAAGATTTCTCATAAGAAATGCTGCTTTCTCTTAAGATTTGCTTAGACAGACAAAAGCTTAACATGGAAAATCCCGCGAAGGATGATTATTGCCACAAATAAGTAATCTCACACTGCCTATAAATGATCGTAAAAAGCATGTAGATATTAAAACCAATGAAGATGAGGTTAAAAACCTGAAGTCTGTACTTATCTTTGCTGCATGGCAAAGGTGAAGTTCCCTTTGATGGATAAACTTAAAGTTCCAACATGGCGTGGGATGCAGAGAGTGCCTCTTGGTTTGAGGAGGCTAGCTCTAGTTGAGCCTTGACTGACTAAGTCGAGGGCCGACGTGCAAGTGAGACCCACTCAGCAAAGCGCAGAGGGACCAGGAAGAGTAAAAGCGTGGGGGTAGGAGACGAAAGGAATACATATCAGAATAGACAACCTTGAAAAAATAAATGTTTTTCTTGATGAATGGTCTTCAAAGAGTTGATAGCAGACGATACTAGCGCAGCATGGTGGGTGAAAATGTAGACGAAGTTCTCTTGATCACGGAGATGATAGCTGGCGATGGCGACGAGCTCTGGTGGCCAGATTGATAAGGAAGTCCTCTTGCACCGGGACGAATTGAGGAACTTCAAAGATTCGCTGCTAGATGACCCTAGGTGAGTCATGGAAGATATATATCTAGAACAGACTCACGAATAACATAAGAGACATGACCACCAAAGAGAAACTGGAAGATCAATGTTGGTGTTTGAGAAAAAGGAAGGAATGAAAAATCAGAGTATTAAAAATATACTCTATCTTACCGTGTATTCCAAGAATACACCAACGTCCTCTTTCCTATTGACCACTCGTTATATTAAAAAAAAATGAAAAATTCTTGTATTTCAAAGTAGGCGATAGTTTTAAAACCAAATATGACAGAACGTTGTGCCATGGTTCAAACGAATGGTCCCTATGACCTTTATTTTTATAATAAAAGTTTTTGATTTTTTTGATTTTTTGAAAACCCTTAAATTTTGAATGTTTACTATTTTGGAAACTAACAAGTTTACAAATAAGTTTGTTGGACATAAATAAAAGGTCCCTACCCCCTCTACCATGAAAATAAATGTCAAAATTCTAGGACAAAAACTATGCATTTTTTTAATAAAGGATTGTTTGTACACAGAGAACCGGTAGCGCTGGGCGTGTGTTCCAACGAGGCTATCACTGACCCTGGTGAATACTGGAAATGGCTATTTCGACGGGGCGATGTATGGCAAAACGAGGGGTCGCTTTCGATATTTTCCTATGACAGATGAATGAAGGCGGATATTTCGAAAATCCCTCATGGCGATCTTTAAAACATGTTGGTAAACACTGACCGGTAACCAGACAAAATTCATAATGCTATGAGACGAATAAAAATCAAGGCTTTTAATAGTTGTTAACAACAGAACTTGTTTTTCTATGTCTGACAGACAGCCATAATGGAAAAACAGAATATCTACTCGAGGGACCCGCTTGGTGCCTGGCTAGTCAGCTAAGAAAATGGAATGTGGGTGAGAGCTGACAACATTGCTGTAAGGTGATAACAGGTTGCAACCATCTGACAACTCTGTAAAAAGTGATAACGGCCAGCCAGGCTAGCATGCAGCGATGGGCAGGGCCCCACAGAGTGGGTGAGGGGAAACGAGGGATACCTCTACACAACAGGAAATCACGTGACCACTGAAAAGCGGTGTAGGACGTGGGGGCGGGGCCAGAGATTGGGGGGGGGGTAGAGGTGAGGGGAGGAGTGAAGAACCCATGACAGCCAATAGCTGAACGAGTTGTATGTCAACAAGGAGTGAAGGAGTGAGACGCGGGTGTGGAGAGAGAAAGAGAAAAATATATGGGCATGCACAAAGCGTGGAGCGCTGTACACAGAGCTTTCGTACAACACGATTCAATAAAATAAATAAATAAAAAAGTGCACAGGTTCACACGACATGTAATTTATTGATCCAAGAATTAAACGTAGAGTTAAATCCTAACCATATGACATATATATCATTTCCTTTTTGTTTCAACACTTTTTCCACAATATAATGTTTAGGAAATGCTGTTTTTTTAAGTTCATGGAGATAAAATCTACCTGTTATGGGTTGATGTTTGAGATCTTGGAGTAAATAGGTGACTGGACTTTCCAAGTTGACTTGACGAATTCGAAATTGTTCAGTCCCCCACTGAGGAGTGTAGCCCTTATTGAAGGCAGACTTAAATTTGCTCACACGAACAAAATCCCCAATTCTCAGTCGGTGACGTTTAGGATCTGCTGTTTTATGGGGTTAAACAGTTTATCCAGTCGCTGAATATTTTTGGACACGAGGCGTGGCTTGGTCCCAATCGTTCTATGTTTGGTGTCATTGTAACGTGACACTAGATCTGGTAACATATCCAACCAGCGATAAGTGCCCTGAGTGGTAAACGCTTTCCACATATGTGTTTTCAATGTTCGGTTAAAACGCTCGACCACGCTGGCTTTGAGATTGCTGTATGTGGTGTAATGGTAAATACCTTAGATTTGAGAAACCTGGAGAGATCCTTGTTGAAAATTTCTTTCCCCTGGTCAGTTTGTAGCAACTGGGGTTGACATTTGGATTGTTGAATAATATGTTGAAAGGCCTTGGTAACTAGTGGACTAGACTTGCGACGCACAGGTTCCACAAAGGCCATTTTGGAATAGACATCAATGACAGTCAACATATTGTAGGGTTTCTTTGTGGGGGTACCTTACAATGGAGTGTTTAGGGGGAAGTTAAATTGTGAGTAGAGCGGGTAGAGTGATTGAGCTGTCTAGGGGCGAAGACGTAGCTCTGTGGACGAGCTTCCCGATTGTTCAGATTGCCGGGAGAGCTCGGGGGTGTAAAAGTGGTGTTGGGGGGAGGTTTAGCAAATAAGGATTTAAACGGTGTGGCTTAATGCTAGCGTAAGCTGGCTAGCGAAGGCTGAGAGAGAGCCTGCTGATTCAAGCACTGTGACGGCGTAGCAAGTGGTCGTCTGCTGACGCCATGAAGCAATTAAACAATAATGCTCTGTTAATGTTATAGCGTACTCTGATTTTTTTTCAAAACTAGGAGGATTCTGGCGTTTACTTGGCTTGGCTTGCAAAAGGTAACTAGTAATCTTTACCGCGGAATCACGTTGTTTGTGACCCCTGGGACGTTTAAATCCTTGGATGGAATTTAAAGGGTAGGAACTTACTAGCTAGTTAAATAAATGTAAGGGCCAGTTATCTAGAGACGTCTATTTTTAATGTACTTACTTCTATGAAGAAGTATTAAAAAAGTTTGCATAACAGCTAAAGTGCTAATGCAATTCCAGTACAAGTAATAGGGGATGAAAGTGTAAGTGTATGGGTGTATAGTTACTCGCTGTACACTTAACAAGATGGCAGCAGTCGTGACGGCGCCCAGCAGAGGTTCAACACTACAACACAACGCCTGTCTGAGAATGACCTCGAGTCATGAACTCTCTGAGGTTTTATAGGGTCGGTGTGCAGTGTTTGCAGTATGGCGCATTCTGTGAGTGTCGAAGCCCTGTCGGAGTCGTTGGAGTTCAGGCATGAGGCCACCTGAGTTCATTGAAGTGTTCTGATTTGTAGATGTGGTCGTATTTGTAGAATTTGGTCTTAAGTCATGTATAAGTATGTGTTTTAGGGGGTGTAAATTATAGGGGATGGGGGTGGCATACCATACGAGTATAACAATATATCGTTCACCGTCGTTAACGCTAGCATAGGGTATCATTTCAACCAAGTCAGCTTGCGATAGTTCATCCACACCTCGTGAAATCACCTTGAGTCGCGGATAGTGACGCCTAGCTGGGCGATGCAACTCGTGAGAAATACCCATTTTAATTCGAAGTTCTTGTTCAATTTCTTGAATTTTCCAATCGTGACAGTTATGACCAGCTTGACGTGAAGCATGCAACAACTATAGCCACTGGACGAGCTTATTGGGATTGTGCCAGTAGGTAACATCCACAAGGGGTTTTAATGGTTTAAATGTCACTCCCGAAGCGGACAGTTTACGACGAGTACTTTGACTGGTGGGAAACATTTTTGCAATGACGGTTTTATATTTTTGAGATATATTGGCATTCACTTGTTGAGTGGGACCATGCTGTCTTTGTGCCCATGGGTATCCAATAAAATGGATTTATATTTGCCAAGGTCCTCTGACGTATAATCATGGAATGAGGGTGTTCGAGAGAAGAGCAACCTTAACAGTCCTGGCGTCAATTTATAGTTGACGTTCTTAATGACAGCTTTAGTACGAGCAAATTTAATGGATGAATCCCCAATTTTAAAACTATCATCCTCACAGCGAACACCATACGTGGTATCTGTGTTTCCAATAAATAGATCAATGAGATAGGGTTCTAGTGTTGATCCATAATATTTTATTAATATGTTTTTCAGTTGAGCTTTATTTTGAGGGGTGGCCAAGACTTGAGAAAAGGAAGACGATCTGGAAGGGCAAGGTGTTTCGACCATGGCCAAGGATTTCTTTTTTCTCAAAAACTCTGCAAGGGGTGCGGCCTTTTTTTGGGCGTAAACACTTGTTCCTCGTCATCCTTAACTTCGCTAACACTAAAATCTTCCTGTTCATGTTCCTGTTCCTCTTCCTCAGGGTCATCGTGCAGCGTCTGCGTGGATTGTGAAACGGTGGGTAGCGTTTTAGATGGCTTGAAAGAGGGTTTCAACATGGCATTTAGCGGAGGTGCTAAATGTTGTTGAATAAACAGAGCATGATCTGCACGTGATCATTTCAATTGACGAAACTTTTGGCGAATAGTATTTTTTGCTCTAATAATATGCTTTTTCAATTGACTCTCTGCTAACGCCATGGTGTCTTGACAAATGACTTGAGGGGGAATGAGACAGTGCCTTAAATAGCAATAAAATGATCAAACCCTAAGCGATAACGTCCTTGGTTGAGTTCTCTTTGATTGTCAATCACTAAACAGGCATGACGTTGAGTGTTCCAGCACTTGGCACACAATTCTGTAAACATTTGAAAGGTCATATCAGGATTCGCATGTTCATTATAAATGTGATGGCAGTTCCTCTCGTCCTGGCGAAATAAAACAATGACATTGGAATTGTCACGAATCAACTGTTTGGACATTTTAGAATACGTTTGTCCAAGATAGAAGCAATCGATATGATTGTGACGACCCATGCTGAAATAGCTTTGAATGATGCCTTGACGTTCTGTGGATATATCATCGAAAATCATCAGTGAATCGGGCTTTACCTCATTCGGTGAAATAACATTTTCTTGCATGGAAAATGTGAAATAACCCATATTCTCTTTTTGTAATCCCGACATGACTTGATCCAGAAACACGCAGAGGGTTTGGTAGAGAGATTTGGAAAAATATAAATATTTTGAAAACGCAGACCATTGGGCGCTGTGATGAGTGTTAGCAAAAGATTGGTCTTTCCAAAGCGGGAAGATCCCACAATGATGCAGCGATTGGAAGATGAAAACAGTGAACCATGGCGTTGTTCACGTGATGTGGGACAGAGATGGGAAACCATCTCCCCCTCCGAGAATGACTCTTGCTGCTTAATAATCTTCATTTCAACTAAAGCGTAGACAGGCTAGCAGGCTGTCTATATACAGGACAACGAACCTTGTCATAGAAACAGTAGACTCGTACTACAGGTTGACGATGGATGTCTTTGGACGTGCGTTGATGGCCAAAGCTAGGTCTGTCCCCATACATGATCCTAAACAAGAAACAGATCCAGCTAATAAACACTATGTGGATAGGTCAGTAGTGCCACGTACAAAACAGGGAGATTTTGACTTTAAGAGAAAGCGGTTAACCCATGTAAAACATCCCCAAGTGTCTACAGACGTTAGTACAAAAAGTATGTGGATAAAAAGTGTATGAATTTTATGATAAAGTGCCTCAGCATACAGTGAATGGCTATAGCGCTAATCACCATCGTATTATTCACGTGGAAGACCCACAAGACGAAGACGATGTCTGTACCAAGCGTTACGTGACCTATGAAATGAAAAGGCTTTATAAATTTATCCCATCTGTATTTTTAGTGTATCTGACAAATGAAAAACCTGTGAATGACAGAAACCATTTACCGCTATTCCATGATCAGCATCTGACCTATGTGCTTGCTTTAGGTTTAAGCCAATATCGATTACACTATGATGGAACCATTCACATGAAATATGACATACCTGATGAGAACCATTTACAAATAGAGATAAATGGTCATAGGATGTTGGTCCATAACCATGAAATGGCCAATGCAGGTGACGAATTATCCTTTCATTTCATGTTGACATGGGATGAAAAGCAAGCGGGAAAAACCATAAACGATTTCCCACCTTATGTGGAATTGGAATATACAGCCATCAAATAACAATCTGACGTTAGTTGAGATTTAAACTTTCTCGTGAAAGGTTGTTGGTCATTATCATCATTGTGAAACAAAGGTATGTGGTGAGAAATACTAAAAAGACTAAAAATAAGACACTGTCCTTGGCAAAACCTGGGCTTACGACATTCGTGGACAAGCCCTTGCGAAAGAAAAAAATATAAAATAATGTATTGATCATAAGGAAAGCCCTTCGAGCAGCACAGAGACATGTTTTTCCAAAACGTCGGCGACAGGGTTCAAAACAAGGGCGAGTGATTCCCGTCCCCAAACGAGCGGGATTTTTACCTGCTTTATTTGCCGGTCTGGCTGCTCTGGGTTCACTTTTTTGCCGGTGCCAGTGCATTGGCGAAAACCATTAAAGCCGCACAGCAGGGCAAGCAACAACTCAAAGAAAGTCAGCGACATAATGAGACGATGGAAGCGATTGCTATGGGAGCTAGAAATGCCAATTTAAAGCCAGCCATTTATCAAAAAGGATTTGGGATTTCACCATTTCCAAATATTAAAAAATAACCTCATCCATAGCAAGCATCAACAAGTGGAAAGCTATGCTAAACAACTAAAGCTTTCTCATTTTCGAGGTGTGTATATGCGAAACCAATTACCCCCACGACCCTGGAAACAGGAATGTGTTGTTGTCAATTTGGATTATCACCGAGGACCAGGAACGAATTATGAAGCTTATTTCAAAGAGGGATCCACCGTATGGTACTTTGACAGTTTTGGGAATTTGCCCCCGCCCATGGAACTAGTGACCTATTTTGGAAACAGGATCAAGATATATTATAATGTGAAACGTGAGCAAGCGTTTAACTGCCAACAGTGTGGACGTTTGTGATTATTTTTTTATATAAGACGCAGCATGTGCAAAAACGTCAACAGTATGTCGGCAGAAAGTAAAACGTTTACACTGCATGGACGTGGAGCTGAAGTCAGCCTAGACTTTTACCCGCCCATCGAATTGAGTCAAAAACCCTATGGTTTAGGACTTGTTTCACTTGAAACGTACAATCGAATATACAACATACGTGAAAATGTGAACAACAAGTTTTACTATGATGAGTCTGTGCTCACCCTGAACTCTGGTGGATATACGATCGATGATATTTATGAACACATTTATGTGGTGTTGATCAATGAATATGGTTTAAAGTCATTTCTCGATGGATCGCGCAAGTTTGAACTTGTAGGAAATACCAACACTCATCGATGCTGTATTTTCTCTACATTCAACATTGACTTTAAAACACACCCTGATTCCATTGGTCCATTACTAGGATTTAAACCACGCGTGTTGGAGCCCAACAAGAAACATGAATCGGACCATGAAGTGAAATTCATTGAGGACCATCCTGTGTTGGTAACGTGCAATATTATTAGCCAAGTGTACACTAATCTAGAACCATCGCATTCGCTTTATGACTTTATTGTGACATCGCCCAACAGCCATATTATTCGTGAGAAACCTCCAGTGGTGCTTTTTCATTCAGTGGCTGTCGATGGTATTAGTAATATAACATTAAGACTGATCAATAGAGATCAACAACTCATTGATCTAGATTCTACCACACCAGTGACTTACAAGTTGGTGCCAAAGCCACTATGAAGCTTGTGTATAAAGCAACAACACCGTCAAGGAATGGTGTTAGTTGCTTGCCACGTGAATACACGTTAACATCTATGGACAAGCAGATTTTACAGCGTTTGGGTTACCACGTCAACACTCATGATGTATTCTATCCTAGAGATAACGAACCACATCGAGGAGCAACCAGGGGTGGTAAGAATTGATCTCCATTCCTATCAAGCTCAAACACCTGGACTCAATAACAATGATGAAATTCAATTTTTATCAACAACCAAGATATTTACACCCTACTGCATGAAAGTGTCATTCAGATTGAAGGTCGGCTCACCAAAGCCGATGGCTCTACACCCACCACATCTAAGTTGGCCAACCATGGTTTGGCATTTCTGTTTTCTGAAGTACGTTATGTCATTAACGATATCGTGGAGGATAGCACTCGAAATGTGGGCATTTCCAGTGTCATGAAACTATACCCCTCTTATAGTGAGGAAGAAGGTAAAGAACTTTGCATGGCAGGTTGGTGCCCTGACTCGACCAATGACTGGATGGTACACACTGATGGGACCTTTACTGGATATTTACCTCTTAAACTGAGGTTTACCAGAGCACGATGTTTTTTTTTAACTTTTAAAAATCATGATGTTGATGAGCTGATTTTTCATTTTCACATTTTCACATATTGCCATTTGCCAATTTTCAATTTACAGTTTTTAAAAATGTCTGTTTCATGTTTTGCGTTTTTGATGATATGGATTCTCTATTTTGTTGATGACACATTTTAAAAATGTCCGTTCTATGTTTTTGAATTTTTATATTTCACACATGAGCAATTCCAGTTTTTAAAATGACTGTTTTACGTTTTTTGAATTTTGGTGTTATCGAAACATGGATTTTCCATTTTGCTGTTTTCACATTTTTCCATTTGGTGTATGTCGAAAGTTGAGATTTGTCAATGATGTTGATGCGAGTGCTTGACCATGATGATGATGATGCAGTGAGTTCATGTGTGTTTGGAGGAACGTAGAGGTCTACGACTAGTGCAGGTAAGACTGTTTTACAAAAATAATGTCTATTGACCGCTACATTAAAAAAAACTATTGACAAAACAGAATGACTATATAAGTGGAAATTACCCCCTCCCCCACTCACCCTACCTCACCGTGTTTGCTCTGGTCATACATACACACTAGCTTTCTCTCTACTCATACATTCACACCTGTGTTTGGGAACAAACACAACCACTTTATTTATCCCCAAAGGACAATCTCGACATGCACACTCATCCCAAAAGAACTTTTTTAGTTTACCATTTACGATTTACATTACAAAAAAATTAAAGTTACTAAAAAATATATTACTTATTTTATGTTTACCAAAAACTACAAATTTGTTCAGCTTTAAAAGAATCAAACTACATACCATTTTCCATTTCCCAACTCTGTTAAATTTAAAATAAGAAATGAAAATAAGGTTGCATAGAACTTTTAAAAGAGCAAAAGGTCCAAGTGGGTTGTCACTATTTACAAAATCTACTATTTACAATGACAAAAAAATATTTACAAAATACTAAATCTACGAGTTAGAAAAAAAGCCATGTCCCTAAACAAACAGAAAAATCACACCTTCTCCTCCTTGCGGTCATAACCCTAGGGCAGGCTCGTGAGCAGGTCATCAGCCCACACACGTTTGGTATCCATGGAGACGAGGGTGCGTTTTCTCTGTTCCACAAGATACAAATGATGGTTGCTAGATTGTATCCTGCACTGTATATGAGACATAGCATTGCCAGTGCGTTAAACCGGTAAGTAATCATCTACAGGTAGCGATTTTACCACTGCCCTACCTACACCTTTTGCTCTTTTGGCTTCCTTACAGTCTAGTGTGAGATAAGCATACATATTCGAGACCAAACCTACGAATTCCGGCATAAGGGAATCACCGCATTCATCTTTTAAAACACCCCTCTCCATCTTGCTTTTTATGGGCAGCTGAAATATGTTGTCAGCACTATACGAAGAGGTGTCGAATCAGTCACTATGCTGCCTCAAGACGTCATAGGGGTTGCAGTGGCGAATGTGGTAAATGAATGAGTCCCTGTCCATATACAAAAGAGAGACGTCCTCAAAATAGCGTTTGGCAAACTCATAGTGGAATCTATACATGACCGATTTAGAAAAGTCTAAAATAACTTGGCGCAAGTAAATGGGCTTATCCATGGTCACGCTGGTCTTACTCAATTCAATAGTAGCCAAATTCTCAACGATAATGTTGATTGATTTGAAATTTGGCATGGCAATGTACCGCCGGGCACCCCACCGCCCGTCCCAGACACTCACCAATTTAATTTCGCGGTATTTGCGGACATTTTCCATGGACTTGCCATAGATGCAGTTGTTCATTAATAAAAAAAATCATACTCCTTTGTTGCCATTTGTCGGTGCTCTGTGTTGAGTTGCATGTATGGCTGGAGCCATGCTTTTTGAGCAAAAGAAATACCCCTATGGATTTTCAACACCAAGCCTTGGGCGAGGCATTGCACCAATATTTGGATATGTAGCACATACCGATTTTTATTGTAAAGTATGCCCATGAGTTTTTCAATTTTCACTTTATTGTCAGGGGGAACTATTTGCTTAAGGCAGAATGGGAAATCAGCATGTTCATCATACATGGATGCGGGATATTCAATATCCACTTCTAGCATATATTCACGGCCTGTTTCTTGACTAGCCTTGCTCACGTTAAATGCCAGATGTTTCTCTGTCAGCCAAGCAAACTTTCCATAGGGCAAATGCTGACTCATGGCGTAGCCGTACAAATTATTCACTTCATAGTACATTAAGTACGATTCTGGTTTTTCTGGTGAATAATCAGGCATGTAAACATTGTTCGCTTCGGCATGGCGCTGGTTAAGCGACACAAAGCCACCGCTAATACCCTTTTCAAAGAATAGAACCATGTCTACATCAGGGAGAAAATCCAATTCAACTTGAGTGTATTTTAAAGCGGCATCAAACGAGAGCCCAGGACTCGTATAATAGTGAGCCGGGTCAAGACCATAAATGTGCTGACACAACTCACGAAATTTTTCAAACATTTCAGTGAGCAGCAATACATCCAGTTTTAGGTAATGCATAGCATATTCACTTAGCGTCTTAATGTCAAACACTCGCCAAACTTGACATGCATGTGCATAGTCTTCATCGGAAACGGTACTGCGTGTTAGTTTTGAGTAAAATTTGTCTTGTGGTGGGAGTTTTGCTTGCTTTAACACGTCCCAGCTGTTGCAGAGATCATACGGGAATATACCTTTCCGAATGAACAATTGAAATTTCTTAGGATCATTAAAATGCATTCTGTTTTATTTTTAATTCTTCTTCATCCAAGCCATTCACATGACTGTCTAGCGAGGATGCCATAAACTTAAAGGAATCCAAAAATCGAATGCTAAAGTTGCTCAACCGCCATGTCAGGGCTGTAAAACGCTCATGGTTTTGGGGGATAATGGTAAACGAGCCCTTGTTGACATGACCCAGTTCAAGAATCAAAGACTGAATGTCATAATTCGCCAGATTGTGGAAAAAGACACTGATGAAACGAGGAGCTGAAAAGTTCAAATTGCATTTACTATGCGCAGCTCCACGAAACTCTTCCTTAAAGTGTGAGTGATCACAAACGGTGTCTTCAGCACTGATCAGTGGCTTTTCGCAAATATGGCATGTCGTGGCTTGCTCATATCGCTGCTGCTGTTGTGGCGTTACGCTCATGGGTACTGGATGGGCCAGTAATCCCTGTACATGGTCGGCCAACTTTACATGTTTATCCAAAAACCATCTGGCACAATCTTGCCCCTCACGAGATTTATAAAATGATTGTGTGGAGTCATAGGCACTCACCACATTAAATCCAATGGCAAAAGGTTCATGTTTTTGAATGGGTGTGGTTGAGCTAATGGTGGGATCTGGTTCACATCCCGCCATGGGTGTGGTGTTAGCTTCGAAATCTGCATATACCACATAGGGAACAGTGTCACGCTTATGAATGTCCTTAAACTTTAACACAGCCTTGCCCCCTTGTGGCAATATCCGTCTCACCGCTTCCTGAGACACGCAATCTACCCTATGACGTTCCAAAAGCGTAGGGGTTTTAAAATATTGCAAGCAACGATCACAAATATGTTTTGGACGCTTGTCCTTAAACATTTGACTGCTTAGCAATCTACTTAAGCTTTTAATAAGGCAATGGTGATTTACTTTTCCCACAGATAAATATAAAATATGAATGTGATGTCGTTTCGGTTCTTTTGTGGCTTAAAGAGGACCCACAATCTCATCACCATCAAGGCCATACACCATGAACGAAAAGTCCTGGTTATCTTGTTCAAACCAATGGATCTCGCTTAAGTCCATAGGGAACGACACTCTAGTTAAATTTAATGTTTGTTTTAATTCATTAAATTTGGCCTTGTACTTTGCTGGTCTGTTAACATGACGATCTTGAGCAGGCTGCAAATAGGCTGCCACAGCCCACAGAAAGCAATCATTGTCCTGGTTCTCAATATTCACCACCGCCATTTTCGAAGCTATTGCTGGTAGTAGGTCAACAAAGCTAGACCCAGTATTCAACGGGTTGAAATGACAAATGTTGATTTGTAGGTAACGGATTTTGTCTAACGCTAAACCACTGGGTCCTTGTTGCAGTTTATTGGCTATCAAAAGATTTTGCATTTTACTGCCAATATAAAATGTTTTTTTATTCTCACCGGCCTTGTTTTTATATATGAAATCGCACACGAGTTGTGTAATGACCTTTAAAGCCGTATGCAACCTTTGCGCTGTACAAATATGTTCTTTTAAAATTTCGAAACAAAAATCTGCAAACTCTTTTGGGATTAAACTCTCACTATCATTCACCACGCGGCCACAGCAAACGCGTTTCTTAAAACAGGACTCTAGGGGCTCCCAAGTTAAGATATCGGTAGCAGTAAAAGACATAATTTTTTAAAAGAAACAATCTCACCACAGTTTTCAGCCGTAGACTGTTCGGTAAACAATGGCCCCAATCACACACGTCCCCGGTTTTCAGCAGTGGTCAAGGTTTTCTCCCAACACACACTAAAAAGAAATAAAATAAACCACCATGAGTATATCCATTCCAAATAGCATCTTTCACAAACAAAAAATAAGGAAAATAAGATATAAAAAACAGGTTTTATATATATCATTTTCAAAAAAATCTTACCTTGCTATGTGAAAAAGCCGTGCTTTTCTTTTCTCCTAGGCTTCAGTGGAATGACGTTTCTGTCTCCCACAGCAGATATGCAGATTATCTAAAACAAACAAAATTAAAAACAATTCATCAATCAAATGGTAAACCAATAATAATTTAAACATTGATTAGCATAAAAATAAACTAAACAGTGTCAATCCCGCACTTATCTGTAAGTATATAATGTATCCAATATAGTAACCAACTGGGTTAAGCACACGAATGCAATTATTTTATACAGATAAGACACAGTAACACAGTAATGTTTACCATAGGAATGACGCGCAATGTGCAGTGACATGCTCAATACTCTCTTACCCAACCCCTCACCTCCCCGCGGTCCTCTGGCCTCGTCCCTCACCGCTCTTGGCAGGCTCTGCAGTGGTCACGTGATTTCCTGTTCTCTCTTTGTGTTCACCCTTCCCCCTCTCTCCCCCTTTCCTCTCTGTGGGGTCCTGCCTGCTGCTGCTGCTCGCCTGGCTAGTCGCAATCACCTTTTTACACAGTTGCCACATGGTTTTACCTGTTATCATATGACAGCAGTGTTGTCAGCTTGACTGACATTCCATTCTGTTAGCCGACTAGCCATGTCTCAAGTTGATATTCTTTCCGTTCTGGCCGCCAGTCAGACATACATACATACAAAGCAAGTTCTGTTGTTGTTGCTTTAAATCGTCTAATATCATTATGAATTTGTCAGGTTACTGGTCAGTGGTTACTAACATGTTTTAAAGATCACGATGAGGGATTTTTTGAAAATATTCACCTTCATTCGTTCGTCATATAGGAAAATATCGAAAAGCGACCCCTCGTTTTGCCATACATCACCCCGTCGAAATAGCCATTTCCTGTATCCACCATGCTCAGTTATAGCCTCGTTGGAACACACGCCCAGCGCTACCGGTTCTCTGTCTACAAACAATCTTTTATTAAAAAAATAATTTAAAATACATAGTTCTTGTCCTAGAATCTTGACATTTATTTTCATGGTAGAGGGGGTAGGGACCTTTTATTTATGTCCAACAAACTTATTTGCAAACTTGTTAGTTTCCAAAATAGTAAACATTCAAAATTTAAGTGTTTTCAAAAAAACTCAAAAAATAAAAAAGTTTTATTATAAGAATAAGAGTCATAGGGACAATTCGTTTGAACCATGGCAAAACGTTCTGTCATATTTCGTTTTTAAACTATCGCCTACTTTCAAAAACAAAAATTTAAAACAAATGTATATATATAACGAGTGGTCTATAGGAAAGAGGACGTCATCTCGAGTCCAACGACACCTTATTTGTTAAAATCCGACCATCCGTTCGCCAATCATCGCCAATGTTCGCGAGAAAGTAGGCTATCATTTCCCCCCCTCCTACACCCTTGAAACTTGCTGCCCACCTAGAGGGCATACCCACCTTTCATTAACGTCAATCAAACTTTTTTTTCCAAAATTCACCGTTTCCAAAATAGCGCCAATCCAAAAAACAAGAATTTTCATATTTTTTTAAATCAACCCACATTCTTAGCCAAGAGAACGTCACCCCGTTCCTAAACAACACATCTTTCTAGCCTTACAAGCTCATTAAATATCACCAAAATGTTTAAAACGCACGTTTACCTCAAATTGCGTTTCCAAATTTCACCCATTTTAAAAAATAAACTCACCTTCAAATAGAGCGGAAAAATACCATCTAAACGACACCTCACTCGCCCTAGTCCTCCCCCACCCCCAACTTTTTCCAACATAGCCATAAGTATTCAAGCACACACGCGACTTGCAGGAGAACCCCATCATCCCACAACTGTCAAGTTTACCCTTGAGACTTGAAATTTATTTGGGGGTAGAGGGGGTAGGGATTGATGTACGTCAAACAAACCTTTTTTTTTGTAAATTACTAGTTTCCAAAATATAGGAATTTCAAAATTGGACTGTTTTCAAAAAACTTCAAAAATATAAATGTTTTATTATAAAATATAAAGGACATAAAACCATTGGTTTGAACCTTGGCACAACGTTCTATCATGTTTGGTTTTCAAACTATCGCCTACTTTCAAAAACAAAAATTTTCAAAAAAAATAAAAAATGAAAAATATATCGAGTGGTCCATAGGAAAGAGAACGACAGCCCGAGTTCAACGACACCTCGTATGCCCAAATCCAACGATAGGTTCGCGAGACATCCAATTATTTAACATGAACAGTCGGGTAGAAATAAAATGGGTGGGACAGAAACCGCCTTACTCCCCTACTAAGTTGGTAGCAAAGAGGCAAAAAAGCGGTAGCAGCTTTTAGTAGTCATTATTTTTACTAGAATGTGATTCGAGTAAATGTAATTTCTAAACCTTAGTAGTCAGTAGTCAGTTAGTCTTGGTTCAGACAAGCGTAAACCATTCTCCAACGAATCAGAGCTCATGATTTTCATTATTAAACAGTTGTGTAACCAATTATGTATCGGTACTTGATAGTTCAACACAAGAATTAAAAAATCTAACATGTCTCACATGAATTACATGATTTGAAAATTAACCAAGGATTCTACCAATGTAGTTACAATGTCAACACAAAGACAACATCAGCATGATCCTTTAAGGTAACAGGAAAATACTATGGAATAGGCTATGCAAGAAATTTGGAAATCCACATCAGAAGTTTGCAACACCATCCTTCTAGCCTATATAAATTACCGACATGGAAAGTGTGCACCGTCCCTAATGTTAGACTCAATAAACCAATGTATCAGTAACACAAGTCAACAAACAAAACATTTTGTGTTGAGTCTATTATGTAATACATATCGCACCCCTGCAAGAAGATTCTCACAAGTCAAAAAACACAGTTCTGAGCTTCAAAGATTTTAAATTGCTGTAATTAATTCAAATGAATTGCAATTTTTTAAATATTTTGTAGAATTGGCTCTCATGCATAGGATTTTACTTTAAGCATACCAATATAAAGCTAACTTAGATAGGAGTTGCCTATCACGCATATTTATTGAGTTGTGGCACTTTTACGGTCTGTTACATACTGTACTGTAGTTGTGGCACTCTTTCACTAGGCTATACAGCACGTTTTACAAGCAATTATTATGCAAGTGACAGAAAGAATTGGCTTACAAATACAATGCCATCTGTGAATATTCTCCTTGATGTGAGAGCATGTTTACAAGTAACTCTTTTTAGGAATATGAAGTTACATTCTTACAAATTTATTTTGTGGGTTCCTGATGTATATCTTAACCTACACTATTGGGTGTTCACGAAATTACTACTTGAAAGAAAGGAACATTGCATTAATTACTTGCGTATCATTTTCCAGATCTTTACGTTCAAAGCATGTTCAAATTAAATTAATTTACTATACCTTCTTTCACATTTTTTACACGTTGCACTGTATTGTTTTTCCAATACAGAACTTTTTAGTCCTTGGTAGTAGGAGTGGTATTGACAAGGAATTAAACTAGCCGATTTTCAAAGACTAATTTGGTTCTCTTTCCTCTTCTTCAAAGTCACGAAACGCTGTGACTATGTTGCCTTTCTTAATAACATTTATTTTGGTGGCGTTGGTTAAGTTATGTATTTAATTGATAACAACTTAATAGCATTGGGAATATTGGATCACCCACAAGATTGTCATAATCTGCATCAATAATATTCACAGCCATTGTCCCTATAAGACGATCAAATCAGACATTAACTTACTAATTTCTAACAGTTATGACTTCCATATTTCCTGACTCTGAAGCCAAGCTATTATTATCACTGTGATAGAAGCTATTGTCTTGAGGATCAATAGGCTTAGAAGGTTAGGACTGTAGAAATAATGCTTTCTTGCAGAGTCAGGAATTGAACCCGGCAGAGAGACATGAGATTCCTTATCTTAAATTCAGAAATAGCGTAGAGAAGAACTCTGATTGTGATGCTAATGTTGATCATCCTTGTTTAACCCTATAACCGCTGCAGGTTTATCCGTCAAATGCTGCAGTACATTCCCATAAAATACACACTATGGGAATTTAGTATCTGTAAGCAAACTGTGTTCATGAATATAACTTATCATACATCAATAGAAAGCTGAAAGACTGTTCTATATTATTCTTATAGAGGTGAATCGTTCAGACTCATCAGTTTGAATTAATCATAAAAACTGTTTTATAAAAAAGAAAAAAAGAAAAAAAATGACTTTTCTGCTCTATAAAACTATATTGCCAAGCTAAATGTTTGTCAGACACATCATAAATGAAAAGTTCACAGTTTTTTGTTACTATTTCAAGAACCAGTTATAAATAATTCCTGTTATTTACTAAAAAAGAAAATTATTTGTACAATATGACATTTCTCCATTATGCACATATATGAGAAATTCACCTTCTGCCTCTTCTGTAAGCTAAATGCGTTCATGAATAGGCCTATAACTTATCATACATCAGTAGAAATCTGAAAGACTGTTCTATATTATTTTTATAGAGGTGAATCATTCAGACTCATTAGTTTGAATTAATCATAAAATGTATTTTATAAAAAATAAAAATAAAATTGAGTTTCCTGCTCTAAAAGAACATATTGCCAAGTTAAATGTTTGTCAGACGCATCATACATGAAAAGTTCACAGTTTTTTGTTACTGTTTCAAGAACTAGTATTAAGTAATTCCTGTTATTTACTAAAAAAGAAAATTATTTTTACTATATGACATTTCTCCATTATGCACATAGCCTATATGAGAAATTCACCTTCTGCCCTTTCTGTAAGCAAACTGTGTTCATGAATAGGCCTATAACTTATCATACATCAATAGAAAGCTGAAAGACAGTTCTATATTATTTTTATAGAGGCGAATCATTCAGACTCATCAGTTTGAATTAATCATAAAAAGTATTTTACCAAATATAAGAAATAAAATTGAATTTTCTGCTCTAGAAAACCATATTGCCAAATTAAATGTTTGTCAGACACATCATAAATGAAAAGTTCACAGTTTTTTGTTACTATTTCAGGAACCAGTTTTAAATAATTCCTGTTATTTACTAAAAAAAGCGCTCAATTTCTGAATCACCTACATAGGCTTGTTGGCTGCCATTTTGCTCAATGCAACTGCAATGTCAACATGAAAGTACTTCCTCTTCTGCAGCCAAATAATAGCCTGCTTATTGTCATTTGTTTGCCAAAGAGTAACACAACGAAAGATAAAAGCATCGGGAACCAGCATGACTTGAAATTAGTGCTATCTGATGGCTAACATTAGTACTATATTTGAATACCGAGACCGTCTTTCAGAGAGACGGTCGCACTTGATTAAACACCACACCGTCTTCCTGGAAGACGGTCCGCAGTTCTAGGGTTAAATTTGGAGGGATTCACTCTTTGAGGCAAGAGAAAACAGATCATGGCGTACTTTTCACGAAGCATAAGTAGCCGTAGCCTTATCTAGCATCATAAGACATGCTTGATTGTGTGGATGTCGATCTAAAATCTTCCATTTCTTCAGTAACAGCACATTTTGGCTTCGGCACTATTTCTCATGTAACAATAACACATGTGACTTACTAACGATGCAACTGCTCATCTAAATACTGCCACAACACAAATTGTGGCAGTTTAGAAACAGAGAGCTGCATTTAAGGGCAGTGTGTATACTGCCTTACAGTGCCAAATCATAGTCAAATAATAAATTTAGACTTGTAGCAGTCTTGGAACTGGAAAATGACACAGTAAACTATTCCAAGTCATATATAACTCAAAATCGACAAATTTTGGCTTGTGGCAGTCTTCTTGCAGGGGTGGGATATATTATGTCTACATTGAACAGTAGCCAAAAATGCCATTAATAATTAATTAAGGTTGCTTTCATACTTTATGTAATGATAAATACATATTTTAAGTTTTGGCAGACTGTTCAAGGGGTAACGGCTTTGAACACGTTAGAGAGGGAATATTTAAAGACTTAACTTAACCTCAGCTCGCCTAACATAACCTATCTTCACCTAATCTAGCCTTGTCACGTGACATGTTCTACAAGTTCAGACTTGCTTTAAGACTGGCTATGACGTCCTAGATGGATGGGGTGGGAGGCTGGACATAACGTTTTATTAAACAAAATCATTTTCCATTTTTGTCAGCCTCCCACCCCATCCATCTATGACGCCATAGCCAGTATTAAAGCAATTCATAACTTGTAGAACATGTCACGTGACAAAGTTAGGTTAAGTGAAGTTAGTTTATGTTAGGTGAGCTGAGGTTAAGTCTTCAAATATTCCCTCTCTTACGTGTTCAAAGCCGTTACCCCTTGAACAGTCTGCCAAAACTTTAAATATGTTTTTATCATTGCATAAAGTATGAAAGCAAACTTAATTAATTATGAATAGCGTTTTCGATTACTGTTCGATGTAGACAGAACATATATGTATTAAAAATAGATTCTACACAAAATGTTTTGTTTGTAGACTTGTGTTATTGGTACATTGGTTTAAGGAGTCTAACGTTAGGGACGGTGCACCCTTTCCAAGTCGGTAATTTATATAGGCTAGAAGGATGGTGTTGCAAACTTCTAATGTGGATTTCCAAATTTCTTGCATAGCCTATTTCATTGTATTTTCCTGTTACCGTAAAGGTTCATACTGATTTTGTCTTTGTGTTTGACATTGTAACTACAATGGTTGAATCCCTGTCAACTTTCAAATCATGTAATTCATGTCAGGCTTGTTGGATTTTTTGTGTATGTGTGAAACTATCAAGTACCGATACCAAAATTGGTTACACAACAGGTACATAATGAAAATCTTGAGCTCTGATTCGTTGGAGAATTGTTTACGTTTGTCTGAACCAAGACTAACTGACAACTCACTACTAACGTTTAGAAATTACATTTACTCGAATCACACTGTAGTAAAAGCCCTTTGCTACCACTTTTCTACCACTTTGCTACCACTTTTCTACCACTTTTCTACCACTTTTCTACCACTTTGCTATCACTTTTCTACCATTTTTCTCTCACTTTTGCTCTTACTTTAAACTGCACATAGTACAAACTATATTTTTTATTACCGCCTTAATTTTACTGGAAATTAGTTTATGCTTAACAGTTGACATGGAAGTATCAACGACTAGCTATGGTAAGCCATGTGCTTACTTTAAAGGATATACATATATTGTAAAAAGAAATAATAACATTGGAACTGTTATTTGGTGCTGTTCGAAACAACGTTCCAAACTGTGTCGGGGAATGCTTAAGACAAAAGGCTCCAACATACCTATTTTAAACGATCATCATCGTAAATCTCATAATAATACTAATTTGAATGCACAAAATACTCTAACCAAAGTAAAAAAGCAAGTCCTAGAAAATAATACTGTGGCTCAAGATAGTGCATTGTGTGTTAAAAAGCATTTATTATCTCATGAAAAAGACATGTTAGGACAGTCGTTGACGTCTAAGAAACCCCTAACACTATCAAAGGCATCACAAACTATGCAAAAGTTTGTTGCATTGCAGGAGGAACAAAAAGGATTAGATAGTAATAGTGATGATGATAGAGATGATGATTATATTGATTATGATGATGATAATGGTAATGCTCTGTTTATCCCTAAAAATCATTTGTTAAATTTGTTTACTGGAACAACCCTGGTAAGCTAATCCAGCGGCTTCAACACTTGCATGCCCGTAAACAGGCTGGCCGTACTGAATATGAGGATGAACTATTGGATATAGAAAATGTGCTTCGTTGTGCTGACATTATTGTGTAATGGATCCACATAACCGCTTAAACTATTTCTTAACAATACATGTGATATTTTCTACCATTTTGCTACCACTTTTCTACCACTTTGCTACCACTATGCTACCACTTTGCTAACACTTTTCAACCACTTTCCTACCGCTTTTCCACCACATTGCTACCACTTTTCTACCACTTTTCTCTCACTTTTTCTACCAGTTTCTCTCATTTGTTTCTGTCACTTTTTATTAAATATAAAAGCCAACACTAAATCACTCTATTACCAGAATAGTTATAACTTTGTAGTGTCGGGGATAAATAACCACGTTGTCGCAGCCTCTAAACTGAGGAACCAACCAACCTTTGTAGTGTTCAAGTCATACTAACAAGTTAGTTGCTACTATGGAACTTACTACAACTAACCGAGGTAAATAACGTGTACTCTATAAAGGCTACTCTTATAACTATAGACGATAAAATTTAAAAGGAATAATATTCTGTCGATTCTCGAAACAGAGGTCAAAAAAATGTCGAGGCGATATGAAAAGTAGGAATGGTGAGGTTTTAAGTGTGAGTGATCATCAATGTAGTGCTCCAGACAAAACACTGATGGTGTTGACAAAAAATCATCAGAATGCTAAGAACAACTAACCGAGGTAAATAACGTGTACTCTATAAAGGCTACTCTTATAACTATAGACGACAAAATGTAAAAGGAATAATATTCTGTCGATTCTCGAAACAGAGGTCAAAAATATGTCGAGGCGATATGAAAAGTAGGAATGGTGAGGTTTTAAGTGTGAGTGATCATCAATGTAGTGCTCCAGATAAAACACTGATGGTGTTGACAAAAAATCATCAGAATGCTAAGAAGCTAGTACAAGAAAAAGATGTTGCTCCTCAAAATAGTGCATTGTTTATTGAGCAACGATTAACCCCTGTAGTATAAGTTATGATTAATCTATCTTCCACGTCTCAAGAGCCATCAACATCACAATCAATTCAAGAGGTAGTGTTGTTGTTTTAAGGGGTGGAACTACGAGGTCATCTTCCCTTGATATGCAAGGGGTAGTATTGCAATAGGATCAAAAAGGTCTAGATAGTAATAGACAAAAGAGAGTTGTATTTTGTATATAAATATTGTAAAAGTACTTAAATTAAATAAATTTGCCCCAGAGGAGTGCGTCAGGCCTCGGCAGCCGGCACATTTCATATCCTCGCCGCTAGATGGGGGCTTCATTCATTCCATTCCTGACCCGGTCGGAGACTGGAAGCAGGCTGTGGATTTTCATTCACTTACATTAAATAAATAAAATTAATATATGGGTAATGTCTGTTTTTCTTAATTGTTATCCTCATGTCCCACTCATAATGCAATTGTTAACCGTCGACAGTCTCTAGCTATGTTCAGAAAGAGTGGTCTTAAACAATACACTCTATCTGTGGTTTGTGTATCGAGTATCATAATAGTGTCGCCAAGCCATGTTAAGGCAATAGTTATGTCAGGTAAGGGGTTCGAACCCTTGCTTCCTTGTACTGAGAATTTGAACTTAAGACAAACGCCTTAACCACTGGGCCAACCTGTCAGTTAATAATTTAATTATTTCCATGCACTTGAGTGTTTACGACACTTTCCAGTTTACATTGTCTCAACCACTTGCTCGTTTTTGAATGAAGAATTTTTGTTTTTCCTTCTCATTGCAGTCTTGTGTACTGGGTGTTTAATATAGGGTTAAAGGCCTCTTAAAATAATTTTAGAAAAGCTCTCAGGTATTGTGTCATGGGTTTTAGTAATGCATCACTGTTCGTTGACTAGCATTCACCGTTACACAACATTATTTTAGTAAGCTCTACATGTTGTTGTTTGAGTCTTCAGTCTTTTGACTGCTTTGATGCAGCATCCAATTCCTCCCTGTCCTGAGCTAATCATTTCATCTCTACATAGCTACCACACCCTACATCCACGTCATTCTGTTTAATATATTCTAACCTTGGTCTACCACTACAGTTCATGTCCTCAACCATTCCTTCCATGACTAAGCTTGCTATTTCTGGGTGTGTTAGTATGTGTCCTACCAACCTATCTCTTCTCTTCATAAGCAATTGCCAGAAACTTCTCTCCTCTCCCTCTAGTCTTAATACCTCATCACTTGTAACCCTATCTACTCATCTGATCTTAATCATTCTCCTGTAACACCACATTTCAAATGCTTCAATTATCCTCTTTTCTGCTGCACCAATAGTCCAATTTTCACTTCCTTAGAGCGCCACGCCTCAGACCAAGGCCTTCGAAATTACTTCCTAGTACCTAAATTTATATTCGATGTCAACAGATTCCTCTTCTGTAGAAATGCTTTCCTTGCCTGAGCTAAATAAGTATCCTAATCGTCCCTGGTATAATGTCTTGTTTAGCAAACATGGTCGCATGTTTTCTATATAGTTGTAAGCATTTGATTTATATAACCCAAAATAGCAAACAGCTTTCTAAAACCCTACTCACTGGTCAATAACCAGCAAAGTTGCTAAAGTGTTTCCCTGGTAGCTAACTCATGTCTGGTTAGTCAATTCTTATTGCAAGGCCAGTCAAGACTTAAAACTTGGTCTTAACGTATAGTGTAATCATATTTCTATCTACATACCAGTGTATAATAAATAGTCAATATTAGTTTGGTCTTTACCTAAAAACTAAAATCAAATACCTAAATTCTAAAATCTAAAAATTTATAGTACAAAAATCATAATTCCAAATAATACAAAACCTTATATGTCTTTCCTTAATAATTAGTGACCAAAAATTTACAATCAATAACATTATGGGGTGGTCTTTTCACAAATTCTAAAATAAAAACAAATACAAAATGTAAATTAGTAAATCTAAAATGTAAAATCTAAAATAAAAATAAAAATTAGAGTACAAGACATGTAATTCCAAGTAATAAAAATCCGTATATGTCTTTCTTTAATAATTAGTTAACGAAAATTTAAAGTCATGACATTATGGTTTGGTCTTCTCGCATAATCTAAAATCGAACATCTAAAATGTAAATTCAAAAATCTAAGGTCAAAAATAAGAAATAAAATAAAAAACTTACATGCATTAACTGTATATCAAACCCTTTGTATTTGTAACCCATGTAATAATTTAAAAAACACAGAAGTGTAATCGATTTTAACCATTATCCCTGTTTTGTATATGTTTATGACATACGTTTTTACCAGAAATCGAACCCTGGTGTAACTTATTGAAAAGTCTAACAGCTTAACCTCTACGCCACAATGACATTCTTTCTTAGTTTGGTTCGTTCTAGTCCTCAGAGCTGGAAATAAAGTTAAGACCTCCATTGCAAGAGCCAAGAGTTCTTGCTACTGCAGCTCGAAATATTTAGCTGGTAACATTAGATGACCGGAAATGATTGTATTTCTGATAGCGATGCATTTCTATCATCTGCCTACTGTCCCAGCACTGCCAGCAAGAGAGTTTAGTTTAGTTTGTTGCGAGTGCGTGTATAGATTATTAGTCTCAAGGACTTAAAACTTGTGCGTAGCAACCATTTTGCCCAGTAACCACTGAGCAAGTTTTAGCAGTCAACCCATAAGAACACCATGGGATACTTGTGTGTGCTTTAGCACCATGCGCTACCATTACCTTACCCTTTCCTTTTGACATCGCAAATGACAGCATCCACCGACAATTTTTACCCTTAGGCATTTAGCTTGTTCTCGATTAGGTTTGGTTTGGTTTAGGTTCGGTGTGGTTCCGTTTATTTCGGTGGTTTTCGGTTTAGTTTGGTTCGGTTTTGGTTTGGTTGGGTTAGGTTTTGGTTTAGTTGAGTGTAGTCACCATCTTGTTTTTTCAGCTACTCTCTTTAACCGGTCAATTAAAGATAGTCTGCTCTTAATTCTTGATTCAATAAATCGGATTTTGTGTATACCGTTTGTCATTTATTAACCCATGCCTGCAACCTACACTCTCTCTGTACTGCAGTCTGGTCTGAAAACAAGTTCCAATGGTGAAAGACTTTTCAGTCAATATACGTGTAGCCTACAAAAATGCTTTCTCTACCTTCCTATGTTTCATCACTCACGGTAAACATCTCACATGTCCAGATCCGATTATTAGTTTATAAAATCACCTTGCTGTTTTTGGCTCTTTTAGGTGAATTCTTTGGCCATGGGAAAGGGTTGACCATTCTTAGTCCTATGGCACCTCACTTGACCCTCTCCAATAATTAGTTTATAAAATCTCAGGTCGATGACCTTGCTGTTTAGGGTCCTTTGGGTAAATTCATTGGCCATGGGATAGGGTTGACCATTCTAAGTCCTTTGACACCTCACTTGACCCTCTCTGATTATTAGTTTATAAAATCTCAGATCGATGACCATTCTGTTTTGGGTCTTATGGGTAAATTCGTTAGCCATGGGAAAGGGTTGGCCATCCTGAGTCCTATTGCACCTTACATGGCCCTCTCCAATTATTAGTTAGCGAGATATTAACAAAAGTGCAGCTAGGCCCTTTTGACAAAAAATAAAATATATTCAAAAACGGGGCGTCACCCCGAGTGCTAGGACCCCGCATACAAGTCCCTAGCCTTATTGGTTCCCGAGATATTAACTATAGTGTACTTAGGGCCTTCTGACAAAAAATAATAATACATTCACAAACGGGACCTTACCCCGAGTGATAGGATTACTCTATATGTCGAAATCCCATCAGGAGTTCAGAAAATATTAACAAAAGTGTACTTAGGCCCTTTTGACAAAAATTAAAAATAAATTCAAAAACGAGGCGTTACCCCGAGTGCTACGACCCCTAGACTAATTGATTCACGAGATATTAAAAAGCCGATGACCTATTAGTTTTGGATCTTTTGGATATTTTTTTTAATATCTCATCCATAAATAATCATTTAAAATGCCCGTCCCCTTACAAAACCCGCAAATGCGCATGCGTACAAGACAAAAACAAAAATGCTAATTTATAATGGCGTCCATCCCTACGCATGACTTTCATGTAGGACAACGTTCAATTCAAACCAGTGTCAAGCATCATGTCTGTTGTACGTGCAAAGCAATTTTTACGAAACAAATTAGTATTTCACCCCTTAGTAGGGGTAGGTTTTATTTTGGGGTGGAAAATAGTTGTCCATAGGAAAGGGGGCGTGAGCCCAAATAATTTAACACCTCATTTGTCAAAATCCGACCATGGGTTCGCGAGAAATCCACTAATTTAATATGGTCGCTCCGCGATGCCAGGCGTCGAGTGAAACAGAACTCCTAGCTCTCCCCTACTAAGGGAAACGCTCTATTCTTGTTCTTACCTCGAGAGTACCTGTAAGAAAGAGCAGGAAATCCTAGCTCAATGGAGCTTTATGGACTTGCTTCTCACTGAATAATTAAGTAAGTTGGTAGCGGGAGTGTGGACTTACGTCACGTAATTGTACGCTTGGCAGCAAAGAGAGCCAACCTAGCAATGTAAAAGGCCACAAGGACCCATAAAAGACAATAGCTGAGTGACCCTGCGTGCTCGTGAGAATGTTGACTGCTTTATTCACCTTTGTCTGTTCATTTCCCGTTGTAACAGCTTCCTTGTCTCTCGGCCCAGAGTACCAAGTTCGATTCCCGGCTCTGCCAAGATATCGGGATACACTCAGTCTCGTGAGGCAAAACTGAGAAGGGGTGGGTTCAATTCCCACCCCAGCTATCCTGGATGTTTCCCACTTCCACTTCAGGTAAATGCCGGGATGGTTGCTAAATCAAAGCCACGGCCAACCTCTCCCCAATTCTCACCTGAATTTCAAATACACACACTGACTCAGAAACTACAATAACACTGGTTATCAGACAAATTCTATGCACACAGACCCACCGAAGTACACGGGGCTAAATGACCACATTGTCCAAGCCTCTCAAATGAAACAATAACAACAGCAACTCACCTTATCCTATGGATCTCCTCAACTGGGAGGTAAAACCTGAGTTCAGTACAAAATAAGTACCCTTGAAGATATTTAAACATAATATGCTTTGTCTTCTTGTTGATTGATTGATGGACTCGGCGACATCGTGGGCGGGTAGTCCCGTGTACTTGGGTCTGTGTGGAACCATGGGCGCCCGCAAGCAGGGGTAATGTGGGGCCGTGCCCCCTCCCCTCCTAGAATCCGAGAATGTTGATATTCGATTGGTCATTGTCACCAGTTGATTTCATAAACTGAAGTTTCTGATAATCAACTGACAAATGTTACAATAGAAAACTTCTTTAATGTTGCTGACGTTATATGTATTTATATTCAAAAATATATGGTTCTAATGATGTCATGCACTAGACCACCAATGGAAACATAGCTCAATTTTTCAATATGGTTATGCCTAGTGTAAATACCGTATGTTTACCCAACACTATCAAAAGTGGTCAGACTGGCTTCTACTTTCGCCAGCTCACTTTGGCAGTGACGATATGAAAGCACCTTCTGGAGATATTTTTATACATTTCAACACCGATAGCAAATTTCAGCCCCTAAAATTAGGTTTCCTTTTTCATTCATATTCATTCATTTACTTGCAATGGGGGGTGTGTCCCCCGGTGGCAAATTCTATATACATAACAAATAAATAATTATACATAACAATTCAATAACAATTATACAACAATTAAACTGGAGTATTTACACAAATAGTCAGTCTTTTCTTAAACACACCTATATGTTTGGGAAAAGGCTCTAAGACTGCGGCAGGTAGAGAGTTCCAGTTATCAATGGCACGGTTTACAAAAGAATATTTACCATAATTTGTTCGCTGTGGTCGGCCCTTAACTTTGAAAGGATGATCGCTCCTACCCATGTAAGTGGGCTTTCCCAATCGTTTGCTAAGCTCACCCCATGCTGGTTGATTTGTATACGTGTTGTACATAGCGCAGAGTCTAGATTTCATCCTCCTAGCCTCCAGTGATTCCCACCCAAGTTTCTTTAACATACGGCTCACACTTCTCCTGGGATTAAAGTCACTGAGCACAAATCTAGCGTCCTTTCTTTGTACCATTTCCAACTCATTGATGAGCCCTACTTGATATGGATCCCAAATCGCCGAGGCATATTCCAGAATAGTTCTTACAAGTGACAAATAACCTAATTCTTTAGCAGAGGTATTACTTCCTTTCAATACCCTCATTACAAAGTGCAGGGATTTGTAAGCTTTTGAAACTACACATCCTACATGACTACTCCATTTCATATCATTCCTTACGTGAACGCCCAAATATTTGCAAGAATCTTCTTCTACAAGTATTTCCGAGCCAATGTTATATTGAAAATCCTGCCTTCGCACTTTCCCTATTTTTAAGAGACTACATTTTCTTGTGTTTATTTTCATTTTATTTACAATCGCCCACTTATAGACCAGGTTCAGGTCCTCTTGAATCACTGCATTGTCTTGTGAGTCATGTATCTTTCGATATATTACACAATCATCTGCAAACAATCGACAGTCACTGCGAATCCCATTTGGTAAGTCATTTATAAACGCCAAAAATAACAAAGTTCCGATTACGCTGCCCTGAGGGATACCCGACGTTACGGTAATTTCATCCGAGAATATGCCTTCGACTTTCACTTTCTGAGAACGACCAGTCAAAATTCTAGGATCCATAAATTTACTCTTCTATCAATCTTCGTCGAAGCTAATTTATGGAGTAGCATGTCATGCGGAACGACATCAAATGCCTTTGCAAAATCTATAACCACGGCGTCGACTGAAACTCCATGGTCTAACGATTCGCTAATGTCTTGAAAAAGTGATAGCATCTGACTCTCGCATGAGTAACCTTTCCGAAATCCATGTTGCCTATCATTAAACCATGATAATGTTTCCCACTGTTCCCTCAAGTAGTCGCAAATGTGATGCTCCATCTGTTTACAAACGACGGACATAAGGCTAACCGTCCTGTAGTTGCCCAATTCAAGTCTGCTCCCTCCCTTAAATATTGGGACTACCTTAGCTCTTTTCCAGTCATCTGGGATTTGCGCATTGTTTATGGACACATTAAACATCACCTCCAAGTATCGTGCCACGGCCCTACCTCCTAGTTTAAGTACTTCACTAACAATATTATCACGACCCTTTGATACATTGAAACGTAGTTTTTGTATTAGCTTTACAATTGCTGACTGGTTTATTTGGAACAGGGGAGCCCCTGATTCGTCGTTAAGGTCCAACACACAGCTATTGGATTTATTGAACACACTACCGTAAAAGACATTTAATTCATTAGCAATGGCCTGTTTCTCAGTAATTAATTTACCGTCACCGGACATTATCATCGACAAATTATTTGAATTTCCCTTTCTTCTCCTAACATAACTGTAAAATTTATTTCACCCATCACCTCCCGAACCAAGTAAACCTTGCATATAACTGTCATGAGCAGCCCTCTTTTTTAAGACGAGCTCTCTTGATAAGGACTTAAATTTCAACATATACTTGTCACTATCATGTCTTTTATTGCATAATTTCCTAATTTTCCGTTTTAGACTCCTAATTTCTCGTGTGTAATACTCAGGATCTGGGTTTTGTTTCAGCAATTTAAATGGGACAAATTTATCAACAGCGCTATTTAAAATTTTCAAAAAGTTAATCCACAGGATATTAATGTGATTTCCTTCCGATGCCCATCCTACAAATAGCTCATTCAAATACCCCAGAAACTTGCCATGATCCGCCCTGCGATACTGGAATATGATCATTTTTGTTACATCAGAGTCTAATTTTGTAATGTCACCATATCTAATATTTAATTCAGCCCCAGAATGGTCACTAATTCCTGGTACTTTCAGACAGTTAATTTACAGCTCTACAGCCTTACGAGATAAACATCTAAGGTATTATTGTCTCTAGTTGGGAAGTCAACTACTTGGGAAAATCCCCCCTCCCTTAAGAATTTATTTGCAGCGCTCTGAGCCTGACCACAGCTAGTTGACTAACCAGACCAGTCTACTTTGGGGAGGTTTAAATCTCCAGCAATTATTATGCTCTTTTTCATATCATTACCCGTACAAGTTTTATCATACAGTGTTTCGATGAGAGAAAGGTTATCTTTCGGTGCTCTATACGCCCCTATCACCTGAAGAGGGAATTTATTTCCTTTATCCAAAATTTGTACACATAACATTTCATGATCCATATCAGCCCACTTTAAGAAACTAGCTATATTTCTGCGCACACAAATAAATAGCCCACCACCTCGCTTCCCCCGAACCCTTCTGTACATCTCGTAGGTCCCTTGAATTATTTCGCTACTATTTATGCCCTCATATAACCAAGATTCAGTTGCAAGTTACTGATTAGTAAAACACTGGTCCCTTAAGGTCACGCTTACAAAATAGGGTCATTTACTGTATACACGCCCGTAATTACGGGGGAACAAACAGGGCAGCTACCCAGGGCGGCAGGTTTTAGGGGCGGAAAAAGTCTGGAAAGCTGTACGAAACCACTTGGCCATTAAACGTCAAGTTATTAAAGTCTAACCCCCTCCACACACACACCCACACACACACATACACCCACACATACAAGAGAATTATTCATTGTCGCACATTTGCAATGTTGATTATTTAAGGACACACCAAACGGGATTGTGTTAGTCATCTTAGTCTTCTTGCTTTTGAATCTGACTTGAAAGTGACATTGGACTAATGAAATCCTAATCCTGTTTATGTCCGACCCTGGCGAAATGTAAATATTATTTGTCAGAAAACTTTACTATAATGAGGCTCATTATAGTACACGTTTTCATTATGTTACAGTTTCTCCCACCAATCAGAGCTCAAGAAACAGTTGTGTGACCAATTAGGTGAGGATACCATCATCGCACCTGCGCTCACTTCCATGGCCCCCTATTTTAAATTTCACTGCGTGGCGAGTGTCACAGTGAGGTATTCCAGGAGGCCATGGTCAAATACAAGGTTCTCTGTGCGTCCCATGCGCTCTGTTCAGTACATTAAGCTGGTGAAATCTCGACAGATATTTATGAATATTTATGTTCGAACGTAAAATAGTTATAATTATCGTCGAACATAAACAGTCGTATGCAACTCGCCTATAATGGTAATTAACACACTCGTATGGAAATTATTGCCATAATAGGCTCGTTGCATAATGTACTATTACAATTGACAAGGCAGGAAGGAATCCCCTTGTTATTTAAATAATTGGTGTTTTTGATTATTTTCTTTTTTACGTATGACTGTTAGTACCTGGAGTGTCCGAGGACATGTTCGGCTCACCAAAGTTTGTAGCTGCTTCAGTGCGGACATCCATGGGGTGAGCTACAAGTACCGTCATGTGTGGAGTGTTGTCTGGGGAGGAATGTGTGGATGTAAGGACGAGGAATTGGAAGGTAGCGGCTATGGCTTATAGTTCGGGACCAACCCCGGCGTTCGCCTGGAAGGGAGATGGGAAACCACAGAAGACCATCTTCAAGGTTGCCGGCGGGAGGATTAAAACCTCCTGGCCTCCGGAATGTGAGCGACTGCCTGCCGCCACGCCGTAACGGCCACGGCTAACTCACCCGTGTTTTTGCCATTGGTTGTGTATATCTTTTAAAATTTAAATTCTTTCTATTAGACTAAGCTTTTTTTTTTCAATTTGTAATTTTAGTAAACACATATTTATAGTGTTTGCCACTCATAGTTAAATACACGCTCAGTGAAGATACAGCCCCGTATGTAAAGGAAACTTAAATAAATCTAGGTATTTTAAAGATTTTTTATTTTTATTTCTTTTTGCCCAGGAGCTTCAGGAGACCTAAATACGGACCTGACTGTGTTGTACACTCGTCTAATTTTGCGTCAATCAGCCTTACTACGATCGTTATTTGTGCTGCGAAATGCCGTATTTTTTTTTATTGAAGGTGTGCCATAGTACTGAAGTCCATTTCTTGAGAATAGAGCAATTATTGCTACAAATCAATAGCTATCTACCAATGTTGCAGATTCTTAACCTGTGGTGTTAAATCTTCTACGAACGAAGCAATTAACAGGCTAATAGTTAAAAAGTTCTGCGGTGTTTTTGTGCCGTTATCAAAGCGACTGAGATTCGCACTCTCAATCGAATGTAGACGGTAGATCAATTGAGACAAAATGGCGAATTCAGTAATAATAGACTTCGTCATATTGTAGACTATATGATTCCAATGGAATCTTCTTGCAAGGCAATTTTCGATGCGCAACATGTACCGGTAGCCTACTTATATGAGCGGAGAAGCTAATTTAATCATAATTTAATTGGGCTCATAGTCGTATTGACCGACTGAAAGTTACAATTCAATATAGATCAATTAGGTGATAAAGCCAATGTTCAAGGGTGGATTGATAATGATGTGCTTCTGAAAGAAGAAAATTACAGAACAGACATTGGCAGGCTCTTAACGCAAAGAACATTTATGGGACATTCTTAAATACGATTGTATAGTAGTTAAATCATGCTGCAATGTTTGTCGTTATCAAAGCGATTAAGTAAGAAGTACAAGATTTAGTGAGTTTTATACTCGTATATTTTACTTAATGGTCAGCAATAATCAAATGAAATATTTTTTTCTTAAACAAAATTTTCTAAAACCATGGGCGTCACAAGTACGAATTTATCACTTCGCACAAAATTCATTATGCTTAGAAGAGCAATGCGAAGTAATCCTGATAGCATGTTAAGAAGAGGAAAAACGTGATGGATCCGCTGTATCGGACAGTACAAACTAGATATTTATAATTTTCTTAATGCAGCCAATGGCCATGTACTTTTCTTTTGAGGACGGGTCAGGGAAGGAATACTGGAAGGAAATCGGCCGTGGACCACTTGAAAAGAACCGTCCCGGCATTTTCCTGATGCTGAAAATGGGAAACCACGAATACCATTTTCAGGACGAGGTGGGATTTGAACCCACGCTCTCCCGATGCCAGCGAGGCACTCTCGGCCACCGCGGCTGGTCAAACTAGATATTTGTAAACAGTGATATTTGAATGATTAGGCAGATTTAGATGTAGGGATATTTCCACAGTTTAATTTAACTCAGTAATTTGGAAATATCTGAAAATATGTCCTCCAGTTACCGTATTCAGAAAATAGGCGAACTGGATTTACATTAGCATTTTAATGAATTGCTTGATTTTTATATTATTGTCGATACATGGTGATACCACTTTTTATTTTACCCGTCTTTAAGACCTGAACATTATAACAGCGAATCACAAGAAACACGAACTTCCATGGACAAAAACTGTGAACTAAATACAAAACTTTCCTCCCAACCTTGCCATAAAGCAGCCAACGGTTTCAGACCAGTCAAATAATGAATTTCACGGAGCAAGTAAGAAATGAAACGAAAATTGGGGGGGGGGGGGGGAGGTGAAATGAAAATTATAACTTGGCCCCCCTCTGGAAAAAATCCTGCGGGTGCCCATGTGTGGAATTTGCCTATGATGTATGTTATTCTGATGACTGTATTAGTGAGTGTATTTGTAATTCTGATGAGGATTGGGAAGGAGGTAACCGTGGTCGTATGTTAGGAACCATCCCGGCATTTGCCTGGAGTAGATGTGAGAAATCACGGACAACGATTACCAAGAAGGCTGAGAACGGATTCAAACCCTTCTCTTCTCAGTTTAGCCTCACTAGGCTGAGAGTACCAGCCCTCAGACCAGTTTTTTTTTGGCAGAGCCGGGAATCGAGGCTGGGACAAGAATGCTAGCCATTGCACCATGAGGAGGTCAGAATGTACCTTCCCAAAATGTCATCTGTGTACAAATAGCTTATCCATAAAGAGCTTAGCATGTTTATTTTTCAATTCACTAGAAAACTTTAGGAATGCCACAATGTATTGAAATTAATTTGAATCGTATCTGCACAATAAACCGGAACTGATGTGAGTCATATTCCCAAACGTTGTCCATTGCAAACGTTGTAATACCTTAATGATTTACATAGGTCGTGTATATATATATATATATTTTAAGAAAATTCTTATTATATTACTCTTCAAACTGTATTACCATACCGTGTATTACCGTATAATAATTATTTTCTGGATTGAAAGAAGGACATAACGTATTAACAGTTAAGAAGTGTGTCACATTAAATACGAAGGCCAAACTAGCCGGAAAAAGTACATACTTCAAATGAAAATATGCGCCAGGAATATGCACGATGTCCAGAGAGTACAAATGTGTGAGTCAATTTGATATACATTTATGGCTCCCCGGTCAGAAATTATCTCTTTATCACACTGATATGCATAGCGTTAAGACTAAGCTGCCATCCAATTATTAATATATTTTTAAACTCCAACTTCTATAATTATCACGCTGCTTTGATTATATATACTTCATCATTTCCATTTAAGTAGATTCTATAAATTGCGTAACGAACTATATCATAGCAGAATAGAAACCTCACATTCCATCGAATATACGAAAACAGCGAACAATAAAGCAGTGAACAGGCTGAAACTAAGCACACACACGGGACCTGTGACCGCAGGGGTTGGGTTTGTTTGGGTTGTATATTTGCGGGAGATTTCAATGTTCATCGTCCCTACACTCAAACCCACATCACCCAGTCACTTCTGCAGTGAATGTCATCCAGGGTAGTTTATTGCAGTGTATCGATATGGAAGTGGTGGAAGCTAATAAATGTCAGCCTGCCTGAGAGTTTAGAAGAAGATGAGATTGGACAATCATTTGGCAATCCCAGACGGTAAGATGGAAAAGCGTCATGGAATAATGAAAATGAAGTCCTTCAGATGAAAGATGGTATCTGTTATCTTTTGAAAGACGATAACTTATTGAAAAATATCTCACTAAACTGAAAGAAAGACTGAGTTTGAATTATTGTCCTCAAGATATTTTCGTGGATGGAACTTTCGAAAGTTGTAGAAAACAGTCTGCCCAAATAAATACCATCAATCTAAGTTCTAACAAGGAAACGAATGTCTAGCCAGTAGTGTGTTATTCAATAAGACACAAGAAAAATTCCATGAAGATCACTAACAAAATAGTTACAAAACTAAAGCAAGCTTCTACGTGCAAATACTGTTCATTTTGGACACGCCTGGATGATTATTACAATGTTAGTCAATAATTTCCCCTAACCATAAAATAGAAAAGCGTGGTCAGCATCAGCTTTCCAATTTTGAAATAATAAAAACAACAATGCAGTATATGGCAAACATATTAATCATGGGATAGCGACTTACGACTCAGCCGGTATTATGATTGACAGCTGCATAGGATAAAAGATAAATCTTGAAACAAACGAAACTGGCTGTGCGCCTTTTTTCACAGCGTTTGATTCATTGTAGACCTACTTTCTTTTCACTGCATCATTCCATCGCCTAAGGTACTGTATATTCGAAGATTTATCCTATACGAGGAATTTACCACTGGTATTTCAGGCTACATATACTGTATAAGTGTGACATTGTGGGAATCGCCCAATTTGGAGAGAGTTTCGTCGTGTAGAAATTCAGTGTATTTCGGTCAGTCATATCGAAGGAGAATTCTGAGGGAACGCTTGTGCGAGGACCCTGTTATGATAAAATTGTTTTCATCATATTATGAGGATTGTGATGATGTTAGTTGTTGATTTACGGAGACAACACTGACATTATCTTCCGCCCCTTAAACAACAATGACTAACTAACTAACTGACATTATCGGCTCAGTAAAAACCTTTTTAAAATAGAAGTGGGATTCATTATATTCTTCATTCAGATCCAATGAAGTAGGCGCTCATATTTCATTGCAGGGTCGTATCCTGGTGCAGTCAGCTGGCATTTGAGGGTGCGCAAACGCGAGGGAGCCATGTCAGTAGATATACTGGCACGTTAAGGATCTCCTTCGGGACAACATTCTGGCACCCTGGTGTCTCTAAACGCCAGAGTAGTTAAAAGGGACGTCAAACCAATAACATTATTATTATCATATTTCATGCTACTCAGAAAAGTTTGCTTCCATCTAGACCCTTTCAACAATTATATTATCAGTTGAGTGTGAAAGACTATCTAGTCGCCTTTCTATATGGCTGCCTTTGCAGGGATGGTACTTATTACTTTGTCTATATATTCATTAGCGTAATTAGTTAATTTATATGAGGGCTATTCAGAAACGAGCCGGAGGCTATAAAATGAAAGCCGCTTAACGGATAGTAATGACCTGGCCTGGGGACGTCGGTGCGGTCCCTATGAGGACACTGAGATACCAAAATCGCTGCTAGAGGGACACCGACGCACCCCCACGGGACGACAGAGTGAGCAAGCACACGCGACCACCGTCCACTGCACTCAGCCGTGCGAAAAACAATGATATGGAGGCTTCAAAAGAAAAGCGAAGGAGAGTACTGCGTTTCCTGGCAGCAGAAGGAGTGCGGGAAGCGGAAATTCATCGAAGAATAGCACAAGTGTATGGAGAGTACTGCCTGTCAATGGCACAAGTGATTCAGGGAAGGATGGATAACGTTGGTCCATGATGCGCGGTTCGGAGCGCCACACCGCATTACCGATGACATTGTCTAGAAGGGGGATGCCATCATTACGCAAATATGGCGAGTTACGGTAGGAGACATTACCGCAGAGGTCGGAAGTGTTCACGCCATAATTAAGAACAGATAGCAATTTTGAAAAAGTGCACCCAATGGGTGCCTCACAGTCTTCAACCAGCACAGAAAGCATGTGGAAAGGGATTCTCTCTGTAACATCTGCTGTGCTATAACAAGGATGAGAAAGCGTTCATGGCACGGGTGGTCGCAGGGGACGAGACATGGTGCCATTACTTTGACCAAGTCAAAACTACAAAGTCGCCTGTGGAAGTATGCAGGGTCGACGCATCCCAAAAAGTCCAAGACCGTGCGCACGAGTATGGGGAAGGTTATGCTCAGATTCTTCTTTGACCAAAATAATTCCCTTCTTATGAACCTGCTGCAGCGTGGAACAACGGTAAATGCGCAGCGATACTCTCAAACCTTGACCTTCCTCAACACAACGATCAAGTCGAAACGACCAGGACAGGTCACCCGCGGGATCATTCTGCCTCAAGACAATGCAAGATCCCATACAGCCAACGCAGTTAAGGAGCGCTTTCAGACATTCAAATGGGAGGTCCTCAGTCACCCTCCATACACTCCGGACCTGTCTCCCTGCGATTATGCCATTTTTGGTGAGATGAAGTAGATTCTGAGAGGCAAACAATTCACCTCAGATGACGACGTCAAGCAGTACGTTCAGAACTGGTTCACAACGCAGCCCCAGGCTAAGAACCCAATAGGTTTGTTGTTGCTGTTGTTGCTGATTAATTTAGGTGGTTTGCGACATCGTGGTCTTGTGAATATGTGTGATAACCTGTCCCTTTGATGACTGTATTGGAGTGTGTATTTGTAATTTGGGCTAGGATTAGGTAGGAGATGGCCTTGGCATCAAGTTAGGTACTGCCTGGAAAACCGGAAAACCACTTCACGGTTGACTGACGTGGGATATTGAAGCTACCACCTCTCAGTTCTATCTCACAAGGCTGAGTGTACCCCGTTTAAGACCTCAGGCCTTGGGAGAGCCGAGGATCAAGCCTTGACCTCCTGGGTGATAGCCAAGAAAGCTAGCAAATGCGCTGATAGTAAACTTAATATTAACAATGACTTAATTAATACTGTAGCATAATTAATACATATTAAAAATAGTACTTTATTTTCTCTTAAATACACTGCTATTCTTGTCAACCTAGCGTAGTCCAAAAATTGACCAACATATTATGGTTTAACATTTTCTGATCAGTAGATAAAAATGAACTGCACAGAACATGCTAGGCAATATATTTCAATGATAGCTCATACTAGTGGCATATTATAAACAAGCTGTTACAACCGTGGTTGACGGTCTGGTCCTCGTGTACTTGCACAACATATATTAATAATTGCTTCAGCCATGTGCCTACTTTTAGACAACATTGGTGAACTTAGGGTAAAACTAAACCCATAAGTTACAGTAAAACAGTTTTGAAAACAACATACCACCTCTACTCCCGTCCCATGACCGGTGAAGCACGTAACATAATTGGTCATATGCCATTCGACTGGAGAGACTTCAGTAATCGTATTAAATACTTCCATGAGTATTGAATGTTGGTTTGAACGCATCTGCACAAAATAATGTTGTAATGGCAAGTCCAAACTGGCATATTTTACGGCTGGCATGTTGTGTGAAGACGAAAATATATCAACTCCCGATTCGTTATCAGTGCGTACCGCTACTCTAGTCCAAGGGAAATGCATAAAATTACGTGCTCCTTGCCTTATCGTGATAGAGCTGGCCAATCCCCAGCCCGTCTGAGTCTACAACCTGTGCAATTTTCTCTCTCCCTTGGCTCTCAGATTTTCTCAGTGAGGAATCGTTCTTAAAATTGATATTTCACTTTAAATCTTCATAATTAAATTCGTTTAATAAAATATTGTCTAAAATTATACCAGGAAGTGATAAAAATAGATTAGGGGTGCCGTCTTAATACCCTCAACCTTGGAGACAACGTGAGGCGTCCAGTAGTTTTGACGCCAACCTGTAACGGGCTACAGTCAGACATTGAACTTGGGTTACATTTGGTCATTATATAGGTCGTCCGTAATAACTTCAAATGTACCGACAGAAAGCTTACCTTTTATACCTATAGTGTTATTATTTTCATAGATTCTCATGGAAAATAGGGAACGTGGTGGCGCACCGGTCAAGCTGTTGGCGTCTCACCAAGGTGGACTGTGTTCGATTCCCGGACAATGCATGTGAGAATTTCGAAGTGAAATGCCCTGTCCTGTGGTTCGGTTTCCACGTAAAAAGGAGGTCCCGTGGCTCATAATCACATGCTTCTCGGTCACGTAAAACTACAAGCTTCCTTCCTTCCTTTTCATAGCAAAATAATAATAGTAATAATGTAATCTGAACGCTAATTAAAGGGGGCGCCCCTGATATTTTAAGACAGTCAACAATTTTATAGCGAGTTTTTCTCTATATATTATAGCACGACCACACAGGGGAAATAGGTGGTGTGGAGAAATATTACCACAATACACCAGTAACCACAATGTCTGCATGGTATTCTGGTGTGGTGGAATGTCTTATCCCATCATGTGCTAAACTTTAACTCTTGTGTTCCCTTCAGCTTCGGAGTTAACAAACTGGTGATCACGGGATGGCATGAATTAAGATCCAAACATTAATAGCAGCGTATTTATTTTCTATTTTTCTTGGATTCATATTATGGAAGTGACACATCCCTCCCCTGAGTAGCCGTGCACGTCGAGTCTCACTCTACGATGGCGAGTCGTAGTATAGTCCAGAAATAGGTGTTCTATGCCTGGCGCTGACAGTGTATATCCAGAGTATGCTTTTCCCTGGGATTTTCCACATTCCCCACAGGCAAATGTTGAGATGGTACGTAATAATAACTGCACGTACCGTGCCCTTCTATCAAAGATATTTGTAAGAATCCAGGATGGGCAGGATCGCACAATCTTCACGGCCCCCGGCTAGATGAACTACTGAAAGAAAATGCCTTAAAACAGGTTAGAAACAACTCTCCTACTGTTGTACTATGTCAACGACAAGAATACCAAAAAAATATCTAATCGGATAGAGCGAGAAACTTTAACATATCAGGGGATAACAGGTGACCAAAATTGGTGGGCGTATATTGTAGTTCCCATAGTACAACTTTCATTAAATAAGATAAATCAGAAATCGAGATGTAAAATTATAAAGACGAACAAACGAAAAATATCGTGTTCAGTATTTATTCACAAAACACGATACAACTCACTCTAAAAGAAACATCTCCTGCACTCGTAATGTCTTTACGTTCCAAAACTGTCTTCACACAATGCCAAGTCCAAAAAGAAATCTGAACTGCATTTTAACATCCACATCGGAGTTTATAAACCCAAAGTTGAAAAATCCCTAACTGAAAAATCACGTGTTTGAATCAAAAATAAGCAAAGCTAATACACATAGACGTTCTTAATTTATACATGCAATAATCTCTGACGTCTTCCTATTCAAATTATGTACATTAGTATCTATCGTACAATCTTAATCGGGTACCAACGTCAACCCTTCTACTCAAAATTCAATTATGTACACTTTACATGACGATCATGTCCTTATAAATAGTGAACATAAGTTTCACTTCCATAAGTAGCTTGCCACGGTGGGTGAGTGGTTATCGAGTCGGCCTACTAACCCCAAGCTTGCAGATTCGCTCCTGGCCGTGGCAAGTGATTTTAGAAAGGCGGCAAAAATTACGACACGTATCGTCAGATAGGGGCTTCATTCATTCCATTCCTGACCCGGTCGGAGACTGGAAGCAGGCTGTGGATTTTCATTTTTCATTTTCATGTCAGACGATGTTGGCATATCAATGAACCCATTTTAATTCAGTAGGCCGTGTTCATAATGGCAAAATTAATCACGGGAATTTTCACCAACACAAAGTACCTCATTTCTCTACTAGAAAGCGGTATAGTGTTCAAGGAGCTTAGATATCTAACCTCCTTGATTTTCACAGTGCTTCAAGGAACAACGAAATTCGACACGTATGCTACCCTCTGGGTGTCAAATAACAAAGCTTGCACCCGGCACCTGAGGCCATACGTTATTATTATTATTATTATTATTATTATTATTATTATTATAGATCAAATGACATTTACAATTCTCGAAACAACAACTGTTTTCCAATAAACATCTCCTCTTTTACGTCGAAATCGTGACACATTAAGCCGTCCAGTTAAGTCTTGCTCATGTATCAATAATGTTTCAATATCAAGTTTAATAGATAATAAAGAATGATGGTTAGTTTTCGTTCTTATCAAAAATTGAATCAATCTTGCATTCTTCCGTCAATAAAAATCTTACATAGCATCAGTTAATTATCAAACGCACCTCTCAATCAATTCAACTTTCAACTTACAACATGGGGATCAATACTTCCCATAAAACTACAATATGACTGACCTTGGCAAGGTTCAGTTCTTAAACGGCATCTTATTTTAAATTCCAAAATGTCCACGTTAATAATTATCTCCAATAATTATATCAACTAACAACATTCCCATCGTCACTTTGACTGATTGGAATTCCAAATTCATATACATTCGACTCATTTAATGACACATTACTATTTACAGTGCGTTCTCCCCTCACTTACTATTATGCGTACCATTTCGTAAGATGTATTACTGGTACTTGGCAGTATTCCAAATCATCTTTAATCATAACAACCATGACATCATAAATTAATAAAATTATTACACACTCCCATCTGATCTTTCGTGAATGCTCCTATTGGCATTTATTAATTACTGTCCATTATTTAATTGAGCAATCTCACGCTGATGTAAAATACATTATCTCGTTACAATATAATGTATCTGTTCTTTCCATAATTCCTTTCTTCAATGAAATTAACAAGACCTTTATCACATCTTTCATAAGTCGTGAATATTCCTCAACAACATTCCAGAAATCAGCTGTTCTCAAACAGCAACGAGAAAAATATTCGCGAGCAAAAATCGATCAATCTCAGAGAGACAAACGCGTACGAAAAATCTAAGTAATTTACACTGTCAAAATATACGCTTCCAAAGACGTTTCCTAAAATAACTAAACCTGTCGAGTCATAAAAATCTCCTAACTGAATTAAGCTAGATCGAAGAAAACATTAATCACCCTCGAAAACAAATCAGCCGAAATTGTAATATTAACTGTAATAATTTTCGCTGAACCAGAAAACGTCGCCTCAAAATTGCTACTGCAAATCTAAATATGAAAATTCTAATAAATCTTCAAAATATTATTATTAAAGATAAATCGCACAAATTGTGCATATTGATGATAACAAACTGTCATTCACAACACTTCGCAATGGATGATCCCCGATTTGCACAAGAAATTACGTGGTATCTACTACATTGCACCCCGCATAATTTACATACGCAGGATTCATCAGGGTCATGAAAGTATTAGGTATTACACAGTTTATGGTGATACCCATGTACCACCATCGAATTGACAAGGTGTCGCAAGTCTTGATTTGTGTTCACCCATGTCCTAGTCATCATGGCCTCCGTGGTGTGAAACTCGAACCAGATTTCGTCCCTTTTCTGTATTCTTTCCTGCATTAATTTTTTCCAGGCGTTTGTGAAATGAAGCCCTCTTTTCATCCGATGGTCCTCAATGAAGAAGGTCTCCGTGGCGAGTTCGTATGCTAATCTTGATTTTGTATATTTCGATATCCGCAGGGTAGCCTTCAGGAAGCGCGATTTGAGTGCTTCAAGCGTCCTCAAGTCTGCCAGGGATAACTTCTCCCATATGATTTCAAGTCCATATGTGGCGATGGGCGTTATTTTCGCGTCGAATAATGTCATAGCAGTTCCCAATGAGAGCTTCGTGATTGTTTTGATGTCATATATGGCTTTGGTAGCGGCTATTGGTCGAGATTTTATGTGGGCTCTGTAGGCTCTTGCTGTTGCTTGCATTGTCAATCCTAGATATTTAAATGTATCGACTAACTTAAGGGGAGTCGTTCCTAGGTATATCCTGTTTCCTGAAGCCTCTCTGCCTCCTTTCCGAAACGTAATTTTCACTGTTTTCACTGTTTTCTCTGTGTTTATTTTCATCTTGTTGTCCTTTGCCCACCTATCTAGATTATCTACGGCTTTTTGAACTTCAGTAATGGCTCGAGCCAATGACCATATATAATAATATTGTAAGATTTGCTGTTCCTTGCCTAGTTGCCGTCACCGCATCATATGTCGCTATGTTGAACAGGAGGGGGCTGAGTGAGTCTCCTTGAAGTACTCCATTGGTTTGCAGTATCAAATTCGAGGTTGAGACACGGTCATCTATTTGTATGAAGTTTGTCGTCAGAATGTTACTTATCAGGTTCGTTAGTTTATTACCCTCACCCACTATGGATTCCAGCTTTGCGAGTATTAAAGGCCTGCTTAACATGTCAAAAGCTTTTGCATAATCGACAAAAACAACGTGAAATTTTCCACCTGGTTGTCGTAGTGTTTCTTCAATGTCATTGAGTAAGTTGGTAATGGTAATCCAAATATAAAACATCGAAAAATGGTGCTCAAGATCTTTCCAAAGTTCTACTGCAAACTACATAATTTGAGTTGTCTTCTACCTCGGAAAACATCGATAATTGGTGCTCAAGATCTTTCCAAAGTTCTACTGCAAACTACATAATTTGAGTTGTCTTCTTCCTTTCGTAGATCTCTGCTTCTATTGAAGAAAATGGCATAGATATTACCATCCATGGCCTCGATATGAACAGCAACTGGATCTCCATATCTCCTTCACCTGCTAAACCGCATGGTCCGGTCTCCAATTCCGACCTCGTCCTGTCTCGAACTGCGTTATTCAAGCTTTGAGCTGGGTCTACCCTTGCTTGTCCTAGGATTTTCTTCTTGGTCAACCAGACCTATTCTGACGTTCTGGTTACTTCTTTTCCATTCTCATGATTTTGCAGATAAATTATGCGTAGCTTCGGCATTTCTCGACATTTTGCGAAATCAGATGTTAGTTACCCTGGATTTTTCCATGTTCTCAATGCATCGTTCCCTATTCAAATGCACTCCTCCATATCTGCACTCATGTCCAATTCAAATACGATTTCCCAAACTGAAGCTATATAATCCATTTTTAATTGAAGTTTCGTTAGTGTTTTTATGAATCTCCCTCCTCTGGATCCTCGGTAAGAGTATATGTCGTATGGCATGACATTAACTTCATAAATCCGTAAATTCTCGAAGTGTCGAAGAAATTTTCTGCTAGGGAATACTTTACAAAAAATCCCTTGTATAATGTATGTGTTCAAAAATTACGTAATTGAATGGTTACCCCGAATAAAGATCTAACCCACACTAAATCGGAAGTTGAGTTTTCAGTGGAATCATGATCTGAGTGTAATATTTGCCCTCAAGTGAGACCTAAATTTGTTTTATATTGTACAGAAATTAAAAACGAATGATTTACTTGTGATATTTAAATCAAAATCAATGTGTTTTTTTCCTTTGCAAATAATTTTCTATTTGTGGTTTAAATCTTTATTCGCGGTAACCATTCAATCGGTGAATGATTAAATAATGTTCCGCATTTCAGTTCACGATTATCACTGCTCATACGCGTACATTAAATGCTGCTGTGTAACAATCCTTCACTGTCATAACACTGTTCCCGTAATCGTTTAAGAACTGACATGTACTTTGCTGTACAATCATATGCAATTGATTTCACTATTAAACGCAGCCCGTCTCAAAGCTGTAATTTTGTCGAAGCCACAGCTCCAATCCCCGGCGAAATTAAACACGCCCGCACTCGACTCGATAACATAACTGATCGTGACACCTCCGGACGCGTCAAGTGTTCAATCGTAAGTCTCATGTCACAGCCCCTTCTTGATTGCAACACTCTTCTTGCCTCGAAACGTCATCCCTTCCACAAGCGAAAATTGGTGGCACTTCTGCTTCGTAATTTCATTCTCCAAGTCGCGTATATACGTATATATAATTGTAGTGCTGAACAGATGGTAATTTTACTTAGGATATTCTGTTATTTCTTTGGTACTCATAATTCTCCTGTTTCTTCTGTAACTATAATAAAATCTTAATTACAAACTTTATTAAATCTCCGACATAGTCCGGTCGCTCGTGACACGTGATCAACCCCTCCTTTCCCTATACTTGTCTGAAGTAGCCTGTCTCCCTGCATTGCCTTGTGCTGCGTTGCATGTTAACTTAGATATTACGAGATTCCAAATATACGGCATTCACGAACTGCTATGAATGCGTGAACATAAGCTGGCTTCATGACATGCCACACAGTCCATATCCTAGGTTCGAATACCGCTTCTTTAATGCCAAATAAATCATAACTTTAAATTCTACAAATCCAAGGATAAAAATACCGATTCATTCTCCTCTTACAGGCGTAAAATAAAAGCAAGACACAGCTTTTATTCCATAAATACAACCAAATAATTCTTGAACCTGGATTTTCCTGCATTCTAAAAATTTTTCAAACCACATCCTTGTAATATCTTTTGAGACATTTTTCGTTGAATTTCCCAATACTTGATCATCTCGCACGTTGACAATCTTGTAGCTATTGTTGCCGTAGATATTACCTACTCTATATCGTCCCACGAACAGTCTGTTAAATTTGCTGTAGACCTTCATTGGTAGTTCCGAAGATACTGGCTTTTGAACTAACACCAACTCGTCCCTTTTCAAAGGAAAACTATAGCGCTTTCCTTGAGTTCTTTTCAGTCGCTTGACAGCTTGTTTTAGCAAGTGCTCTCTACCTTCCTCTACCCTTTTTCTCTTGATGGTTTTGCATCTCTTGGAATCTTCTCGAACATTTTTTCTCTGGCTTTCTATTGAAGTGAAGAACTGATAGAATCTCCGCTGAGCTTTTATGGATTGTCGAATTTAAGCAGTCTTGAATGTTAGCTACAATCTTGATTCAATCTCTATGATTCTCAGAGCAATAAATCCTTGCAAATTTAGCAATCTCCGACATACGTCGTTCAGCTGGATTCGATTCCGGATTTCTAATGCTGCTAAAAATATGATTTATTCCTAAATTTTACATGGCTTCCTGAAATTCGACCTACTTGAATTGAGATCCGCGGTCAGTTAAGAAATATTCTGGCATTCCTGCAGTTGGAATTACATCTCTCACGATTCTTCTTAATACCTTCTTAGAATTAGCCTTCTGCATGGGGTTTATCATGATCCATTTTGAAAATACCTCAATGGTTAATTACAAGTACTGGTTACCACGAAATCCTTTCGGTACTGGGCCATAAATATCACAGGTGAATGACTCCTGAGGCTTTGAAGTTATTATAGATTTTTGTTTCTCCTTCAAGAGATCAGATGCATGCTTGCTTTTCTGACAATCGTCGCATGATCTTACGGCATTACCCACGGTAACTCGCATATTGGTCAAGATAAACGTCTCCTTTATAGTACTCAAGTTGTTGTAAAGCCGTCCATGACCTATACTCCTACGCGTTAACCAAATGATCTTATTTGTCAAATGAGGGTGTACTTCAATTGTGCCTTCATCTTATCAGCATCTGCATAACGGCATACAATATCTGCACATAATACAAATCGGTTAGATCATGTTTGTAGACCAACATAATCTGGACCGGCGTGCGGCTTCGGCGGCGTATTTGAAAGCATGTTGAACTGCTGTGCCCAAGATAGCGGGTTCAAACCCGGCCGAAGTCGTCGGATTTTAAGAGCGTTAATATCCTTCAGTATGCCTTCCTTCGGAGGGGAAGTAAAGCCGGCGGTCCCATGTCATAGATTTATGGCATGTAAAAGATCCTTCCACAGACTAAACTTGTGTGGAGCTAAATTTCTAGGTTAGATTTCGTTGGAACCCTCCATAAAAGTTCCAACATTCACCACTAGGTGTTATTGACATCTGGTAGGGAAGGTTGGAACTACTTGAAATTGAACGGGACGTGTAGGTGTCCACTGGAAGCAGCTACAGACTCTGGCGAGCCGAACATGTCCTCGGACACTCCCGGCACTAAAAGCCATACGATAAATAAATTATAAAATCTGGATCGGCGTTATCCATATAATCCTTTAAGAATCAGTACATTTTCCTGATTGGAGCGTGTCTCTTCTATGACACGGCTATTCTGCGAAGTCGATAAAGAATATCCTGATATTCTTGCCCCAATTGTTCCATAATTACCAGGATACTTTTACTTGGGTTTCGCGAAAGTGAATCAGCCTATATGTTGTCTTTGCCTGGTTGGTATACTATAGTAGCGTTGAACTGTTTGACAAAAAGAGACCATCGCGTAATGCGATCGCTAGACAAGTCAGTCTTTAGCATGAATAGTAGCGCCTTGTGATCTGTCAGAATAACAATGGGATGACCAATCAAAATGTACTTCCACTGGTGAAGTGCCGTCACAAATGCTAGAGCCTCTAATTCCCTAGTGAAATAGTTTTCTTCATAAGTTTTTAACTTACGGCTGAAAATGCCGTGTAATCTCGACCTCCATCTTCATTCTTTTGGTAAAGCACGGCGCGGATCCCAATCATCGAAGCATCGGATTCAATGTAAAAGATCCGGTCAAAATCCGGGTACCTCAGCTTCAGGAAATAGCGTAGCATTTCCTTCGCTTTCTCAAACGCCTATTGAGTGACATTGGTCCACTTCCATCGGTTGTTCTTCTTCAACAAATCGTGAAGGGGTGCCATAACTTCCGAATATCCTGGGTAATGGTGGCTCAAAAATTGACACATACCGGTAAACCGTCTTATATGTTTCACGTTGGTTGGAGTTGGGAAATTAACTATCGCTTCAATTTTGTCTTCGTTCGGCTTGGTAACCATCCTTATCTATGGTGTGACCAAGAAATGTTTTTGCTCGTGGCAAAAATGGCATTTTTCGACGTTCACTTTAATATTAGCATGTCTCAGGTTTACAAACAGCTTCCTCAAGTGGTCCATATGTTCTCCCAAAGATTCCAATGAAATGATTGTCATCGATATAGCAAATTCCAAATTTCTTCACCTCATCTGTGAGCTTCTCACCCAAGGCCCTAATTAGTGCCGATCCACCGTTTATAACTCCAAATGGAACCCGATTAAGGGGATGCATCTGTGAAATTTGAAACTCCCACAGTTTTGAAGATACAAAGCTGAAAATTTATAAGAATTCACATCTTACTGAGAAACATCTGTGTACAAGTAGAAACATTTCAGCATTAACTGTTTTGGAGATATTAATTATTTATTTTTCAAAATCACGGTTCCGAAAAAAATGGTCCACACGATGCAATTTTCATTTTATTGATCCAATAACTTTATATACGTATAATTCTCGGAATATAGATCAAAATTCGACATATTCTCTTTGAAATTGATGATTCGAAAGCTTCAGAATCATTTTTCGAATTTAATTCAGAGTTTTTTCTTGAAATTTTGAAGCAAATTCAAAATCCAATTGAATATTGCTAAGGAACTGTGATGATTCGACTAAATCGCATATGTCACATTTTTACATATGTAATTAAGAATCTTAATTTTGAATTTCAAGCCATTTAAGTGGAAATTGCATCATGTGGACTGTTTTGAAAATTGTCTAACATAAAAAAATCACCTCTGAGTAAAAGCAGTTCAAAGATTCAACATGCCTAAAAAGGTATTTCTCAATAACTTACCGATTCAAAGGCTCCCTGCAGCATATATTGGACCTTTATATGCCTCTTTCCTACCTTCTTGAACAATTCTTCGCAGTTTTTGCATCTTCCCCGATTTTTTAATAACGCCTGTGCTAGACTCGACACTACGCTGTACACGACGTTTGTCCCTAAAAGCACAAAGTTTTTTCGAAGATTCACTAAGCTGTTCCCCTTTGACAGCTCCTTTCAGTTCATTAGTGATTGTACACTCCATATTGAAGTCATATACATCAGAAATCAGAGAAATTTCAAGTTTTTTCTTGGAAACGAAGGTTTCTTTAGGACACTCGCTACAAATTACACTAAGTAAACTCTGATATCCATTTTGAGTTGTTCCCCTGGTACACCTTTGCAGTATTTCATCAGATGCTAGCCTCTGGTAGACTGGCATCATTTTCGCAAGGTAGAATCAAGACAGTCATTGACTGGGAATCACACACACGACATTTTACATTTTTTAACAATTCCTGTCATACACTGCTATGAACTACCATGTAATCTGCCTCTTTACCTGTTACACTTGAGCTTGAGGTGGTTGGATCTTCTGCAGTGCCAATAAAAAGTCCCGATTTCTTTTCACTAGCTGAGAAAGCACTTGATACAGAGGTATTTACATCCTCATATCTGTCCTAACACTGATCGGTGTCATCACACAAAGGCAAATCACTGACTTGGTTTGACACAGTTTCAAGGTTATGTTTCCAGCGGTTCTGCACAAAATTCCTACCCTTATTATAACCACGTTTCTTTCCTTTCTTGCTGGTATTACATATTCTATTCATTTTCAAGTAAGTTTATATCCCGAACTAAACGATTATCTACAACAACAACTGGCCAAACCACGATGTTATGGTAGCTAATAAAACTATCACTAACACTAAAATAAACACGTAAAGCTACATAAAAAGATATAATTAAATAAATACCCTAATGACTATATATATATTATGTACTTGAATAACAAACTAAGCCTACAATTCTACAAAATTACTTTCCAACGCGTAAACTCAACGAGATGCAGATGTAAACATTGAATACAAACAAGCATCAAACTTCCCTCCAATTGAGGAAAACTATGCACAATCAGCAGTCTTGCCAATCTTGAGTGTCCCATATCACGATATTTACTCCTACGGTAAAGCATAATACCCTGGATGTGAGAGAATGAAGTTAGAGAACAAAATAAGAAACAATGGTGGGCGTAGACCATGCGGTATCCAATGTAGAGAGAATCACGTGCACGCGACCCTTTAAATAATGACGTCACGGCGCTAAATGGCTCAAATATTAAAAAGTGAACCAGTGTTAAGATAGTAGGAGGTCTAAAGATAATAACAACATAAAAATCAGAAAATCATATTTTTCAACATTTTTGATTATATTTTCACAGATGCATTCCCAGACGAAGATCATCTGGTCGAATAGACACCCTGTGTATTGTTTGCATTTGGTAAAACTTGCCGTTAGATCTATCGAGATATAGTCTTAACTTTCCATTATTCTTCTTGACTCCGGTAATCAGATTGATATACGAGGATGCTTGCTTCCTTATTATTCCGTCCTTCTCCATTTTAATTACTTCTAGGACCTCATCGTGATATTTTTTAGGAAAAGGATATATCCGTTTCTGATTTGGCGTTTCGTCAGTCAAGCGGATACTATATTTGAGATCCCTGATTACTCCTGGTTTGTCGTAAAAATATCCTGGAATTCCATGATTAATGCTTCGAAATGCTCTTGAATCTCCTCAAAACCTTACGCCTTCAATGTGTACTGGTGGTTTTCCGCTTCTACCACGTTGACAACCTGCTCTAAGGTTTCTTCTTTCACTTCCCTTTCTTGACTAGATTTAGGATCCTCTATTTCAGACTCTTCTGTGTCAATAGTGCTTTCATTGAATCTAATAACTTTCTGCCGCATATCTATGATGGCCCCGACTTTCGTGATGAAATCAATTCCAAGTAGGCCTACTGCATGAACATTTATTCTGTTAACGACAATAGAAGAATGCTCGTAACATCTCTCGTTGATATAAAATTCCTACACAACCTGTATCATGCACTTCATTGATTTATCCAAAAATATACCTCGAATCATAACCGTAGATGCTGGCATAACTGTCATACCATTTCCTTTTGACAATCTCTCGTAACAGTCCTCTGAGAAAATCGATACCATAGCTTCCATATCAATCAGTGCTCTGAAATTTTCTTCTCCCACTTTGATAGTTATACAGGTAGTTCTACAGATCTCTCTGCAATCATCCTTCCTTCTTCGAAAGACAAGTCATCATCCGTGGCCTGAGAAGTTTCGTTTATGGTCAGCGTGGAAGTCAGTTGCTCCTTCTATGTATCTACTTTCTTGATGAAATCGGCGTTTTTCTTTTCTTGGAAGGCGGCTTCATTCTTCCCTTGAACACTAGCGCTCGGGCGTATTTCCGCACTACTTCGATCATTGTAATTCTGCTTCAATATTTGCATAAATTGTGCTAATATGCCTGGGCTTCTCTATGCCTATCCTTGTATTGCCGACGGGTAAAACTTCATCTTCATAATTTTTCTAGCGCTGAAAACCTGGCCTGAAGTTTCTATCGTTTCTCTTCTAATAGTTACTGCGCTTGTAACTGTTGTTATAATGGTAACCCGTTCTCCTTGCGTACTCATCATTTCTTTTATGAGTCTGATAGTGTCGGTTATAATTGCTTCCCTGATATGTTGGTTGAAATCTCCTCTGAGGAAATTACTGGTTCTTTATTGGACCCAGTCTAATTTGATCTCAGCTCTGACGTTCATCTGTTGGTTTGATCTGATCCATTAACACGGCGTGAATTTCTTTATGCTCCGGTCTCTGGGCAATACTTCTGACAGCAGGTAAATTCGTCATAGCGCTCGTGTGGTACAGTCTTCGTAATAATTCGTCCATCGAAGTCAAATTGTTCACACCCACTGTTACGATATATCTGGGCACGTCAACTGGCAACTGCCTCGAAATGACTTCTATTAATTCCTGCTGGGATAACGGAGGTTGAAGTTACTGTACCAACTGTACCTGTACTGCGCCGTAAAATAATTTGCATATTTCGTTGGTTGTGAACCAGCATATTTCTTACTATACACCTCCGCTCGTAGGTTCTGTTGGTACTGGATTCTCCAATACTTTTTATAAGCGCATCTGCGAATTCTCAGAATTTTGCGAACGTATTTCGGAAAGCCTTGAACCACTGTAAGCTTCCGCCGTCAAGAAAACGTTCGATTAATCTCATCTCCCTTTCTCTCACAATGTGATTTTCAATAAAGAAATCTTGAAGTTCCCTAATGAACTCTAAAGGTGTAATCTCATTCCAGCCATTGACTTTTCGAGGTGTAGTTTCAATAGTACGTATAATCGTATCATTTCTAGGTGCTCCATTTCGTTAAACTTCGTATCGGTCACCTAATTCCCTGTTCGTGAACGGTGCCGCATATTGCACGTGCTCCGACTGTCCTACAGGCTGCACTTAGTTCGGGTCTTTCGTCTGAGTCAAATATTCGCCCGGTGAAAAGTGCCTTATGTGCGCTGCCAATGTGCTAGGCGATACATTAATTTCTGCCTGTCTAATTTCTTCCTCTTGATGAATTATCTTGGTTTGCCGAACAGCTTTTCCTGTCGTGAATTGCTCGGCAAATTCTTCTAACATTTCCCCAACATCCTCTTTAATCTGACTTTTAAGTTCGGCCTTAAGTATATCAACGTTAGTTTGATCTCCAAGATTTATTGAACTAAATCGAGCTTTAACCTCTTCAAATTATTCTAAACGTTCCCTTTCCCTATGTGCGTTGATAACTAATTTTAACTGTTCTAATTTAACTGAGACCGCTAAAATATCGATATCAGTCCTATCCCTGACTTCCGACAGATGATCGATATTAGTTTGTTGTACAATATTTATTCGTTTACATAGATCTTCTCTAATATCAGAGATATATTTGTTTAATTTTATTTCTAGGGTAGGAATGTTCTTATCAACTTAAGACTGCACAGATTGACCATGAGTTTAATTTGCCTCAAGTAAATCGACTTTAAGAATATCAATATTAGTCGATATTAGTTCCTTAACATACGCTTCAATTTTCTCTTTTAATTGGACATCTTTATTTAAACCTTCTATCTGTAATGAACTAACAGTGTTTTTAAATTCCACCATGCTGAAAACTAACTTTGCGTTATTGATTTGTACTAATTCTAAGTTGGATTCAACAATGTTTGTGCTTTTGCTGACTTCCTCATTAAGTGCATCTAAACTAGCCTTGTTCCTTCCCTAATTTTGTTCTAGATTGTGTCTCACATTAGAATGCAATAAAATTGTGTAACTTCTGTTCTTAAATTATTCACACTACTCTGCACCTGTGTTCAGTCACTCAGCAAATTCATTATTCAAGCATTTGTTTGTTCAGTGTCTTCTGATCATTGGTTCACACTAGCCTGCAACTTAGAAGTATCATGTTTTAATTGCGTTGTGTTTTCCTCAATCGCAACTGTAATAGCCGGTAATTTCGTTGTACTCGCCTGTAATTTCGTTGTACTAGCCTGTAAATGCGTTGTGTCAGCTTTCATCTCGTTTGCCATAGTCTGCAACAGTGTTTTAATACTGAGTATTTGTGATAGTGAGGTGTGCATGTGTTTTTTATTATTCTCATGAACAACTTGCATTTGATTCATTTCCATCCTGAGATTTTCCTAACCATCTCGGCATTTTTCTTTCCTTCCGTCTCTATTGACTTAAAGTTTTCATGTGTAGCCTATATTTATGAAGACATTGTAAGTCTTTAGGTAGCGTATTTTGGCCCTCATGGATCACCTAGAACATCTTGTGGGTTGCTTCCATGTCCGTCACCGACATGATAACAACACTTGTTGAGAAACTAGGCAACACATACATACTCCCATCATTTAATTTATTCCCTGAAATTCTGATTTATATTAATTTCCCTATCTATTGCGATAACTAAAGAAAGCAAAAATTTAATTATAAACTTTAAATTTACGTGACCCCAAATAGCCATCAGCCGATTAAATACAGCCCTGGCCTTGATCATGAGTCACCTTACTGATTTAATAACGCACTCAACCTATCTCAGGTCTCAGGTCTTCCGACTCAGTCGTATACGACAAGACACCCCAAAGTTCTAAACAAAAACCCTAAATGGCCCATGGCCCATATTGTCTGACATTTGAAAAGGAGCTGATGCTCCCAAGTACTGGAACAAACACGTTGGGTAAATCACACATAGAGTCGATACACTAAAATTATCGAAGCCTACACGTTACGCGAACATTTTAACAGAGTTGTGCCCTTCCATCAAAGCTATTTGTCAGAATCTAAGATGGGCAGGATCGCAGAAACTCCAGGGCCCCCAGCTATATAGATGAACCGCTGAAATAAAATGCATGACAAATAGGATAAAAACAACTCTCCTACAGTTGTACTATATCAACGACAAGAATACAAAGAAAAACTCCGATTGAGCGATAAACTTTATCATCTCAGGGGATAACAGATGAAGAAAATTGGTGGGCGTCCATTTGTAGTTCCCATTGTACAATTTTCGTTAATTAAAATAAATCATAAATCGATATGTAAAATTATAAAGACGAACGAACGAAAAACCACGTGCTCGGTATTTATTCACAAAACACAATACAAAACAAAAAGTCGCACTTGACAACTAATTCTCAAAGAAACATCTCTCGAGCTCGTAATGTCTTAACGTTCCAAAACTGTCTTCACACAATGCCAAGTACAAAGAGAAAACTCACCTGCATTTAACCTCGATATAGGAGATAATAATAATAATGATCGTGTGGCCTCCGGAGAGGTCTAATGCAGGTCTTTCTAGTTGACGCCCGTGGGCAACCTGCGCGTCGTTATGTGGATGAAGTGATGATGAAGACGGCACATACACCCGATCCCCAAGCCACGGGAATTAACCTCAGGAGATTAAAATCCCTGCTGGCTCGGCCGGGAATCGAACCCGGGGCACTTTGGGCCAATGACTAGCACGCTAACCATTTAGCCTCAGAGCCGGACGACATAGGAGATTATAAACCCAAAGTAGAAAAATACCTAACTGAAAAATCATTTGTTTGAATCAAAAATAAGCAAACCTAATACACATAGACGTTCTTTATTTATACATGCAATAATCTCTGACGTCTTCCTATTCAAATTATGTACACTAGAATCTATCTTACTAAACTCGAATTCACCCCAGCTTCAGCCATTGACTGAGCCGAGGATCGAACCGACTTGTGAACCTATTGATTTAAGAAGTGGATTTAGGAATTGGAAAATTATTGTATTCACAAATATATTTTAGGAAGTGAATAAAAGCATATTGGCAACTTTTTGGAAAATTTTGGAAGAATTGGAAAGAATGAAGTTTGGTAATATTTCAGAGAATGATAATTTAACCAAGGAAGAGTCAGAACTTCCGATGCTGCAATATGACCAAGGCTTCAAGTTAGCAACCCTAAGACCGGCTTTGGTTGGCCGAGTTGACAACAACAAATTATGCACACGAGACAATGATAAGAGGCTAGAACAGGGAGGTTTTTAATAATAACTCAACAGCCAATCAGAAGGGATCACATAATTTTTGTGGCAATCTCTATTATATTAAATTTGCTTATATAAAGCGAGATTAGCACTTCTACAGATCCAGAAGAGAAAACGAAATGTAATTGGCAAAACAGAATTATATATTTATGGACAGGAGAGGAGATATGAGCGAAATTCAGTTTAATAGGACTCGACGCGAGGCTAGAACTCAAGTCAAGAGTGCCACGCGCGCTATTGTCATGAGCGGAGATTGGACTCCCACTCAGAAACATGAAGAGAGCAGACCTGCATTTCAGAGCGTCCCGAGTGAGCTCTATGTTAAATTGGTTGTACGGCCAGGAGATCCGACTGGACGGTGTGGGGACAACGTAATCGCCGAGGAAGGAAAGGAGACGCCGGAAAAACAGTAAAAGCATTAGCTTGCTATTGAAAGCAGCAACTATATAATACAACGCATTTATAAAAGAAGACTTCGTTTCTGCAAGCTTCACAATTCAACAGAACAACAAGTAGCATTACATTAACAGGCTACAATACAGAAACAGCATTTATTAAGAAGATTATTCATCAATTATCTACCATGATGATGATCTCAAGTCAGGGGGGATATTCGTATTCGACTCTTGTTAAGAATACTACTATGAACTACTAAGTTATGGAAGGAGGTTAATCTACACTATAGAATGGGAATTCAGAGTGATCTTGACGACCATATATCGATGTTACCACAACTGCACATCCAACATGCAGTATTCTGAATTCACCGTCAACTCTAAATTTCAAATGTCCACTACAAACTTGGAGAGATGTCTAGCAGAGACGTTCAAAACTACTTTGAAGAAGAGATGTTTCACGATGACGACAAGCAGAGGAGTTCGTTGGACCCGGGTTCGAGATTCCAGATTAGCAGTCGCGAAGAGAGAAGAAGGACAGTTAGCAGGGAGGCGAGGTGCCAGGTGTTCGCAAATCGAGCAGGGAGGGAGGCGGACAGCTTATTGCCTCAGTCCCAGCAGTAACTCGTTCCAGACAGGCGGCCAGCGCGTGTCGACCCGAGGGGAGAACATCAAGCATATCAGACGTGGAATTTCGACAGCAGCTCATCGGAAAGGTAGAAAATTGATTGATCCAATATCTCTGTAGTTTGATGTAGTCTTTGATGGTATTTCGGGGGTGACCAAACCATAAGTAGTTTTTCTTATTCATAACCCCTGTTATTATGTTGTCTATTTTAAAGATTTCACTGTAATTTTAATATACGTCAACGTGTGTCGTTTTAGACGTAATTTTATTTGAATTTGGATTTAGATATTCCGTTTTTAGTATTTTTCAGAAACGATTTTAATATGCTGTTTTATGGAAGAGAATGCTTCGATCGATACATATGCGTAATAAGCAATACATTGCGTCAATATTGCTAGATTGCATCGTTATTTAGAGAAAGCATTATTGCAAATGCTAGAACATTGTTTAAAACATTTGCAACATTTATTAAATATTATAAATAATCTTATTGGAGAATAACAATTCCAATTGCAGAATGATAATGTAATATGACGTTAATAAAGTCATGGAAAATTTGTATAACGGATTTAATATGAAATAGGATCATATTGTTGACAATGGAGGTCAAATGATGCCTATAATTAGCAACGATTATATTCCAATTATTTGCTATAACGAAACCATAGACCAGGAGATTTGTAGATCTACCTGAGGTCTTATACGTAATGAAACAAGTTTAAATATAAATAATTAATTCATTAAATGTATACCAGAAACGGGAGGATATGTATTATTGTTATTTAACAGTAAAGACGAGCGGACTACGGTTTATTAAAGTTAATATGTTATTGTAACGTGGAAAAACAGTATATTGAGAAAGTTTATAAACGAAATGCATTATTGAAAGTTAAGTGGAATATTATACAAGGTGAATTGGTGTGAACAAGAATATTAATGTTGTTTAACAGCACGAGGATGAGTAATTTACAGATGAGTTGGTTAGGAGTGAACCATGAACCGTATTTCACTGGTAGTGTTTACGTAGTAGGGTCGCTAATACTTCTACACGTTTGGAGTGTAGCAAGATGGGTTTTTATTAAAGGAATACCGTGCATTATTATTGTGATCATTGTTGAGAGGAGAGGAAGGAGTATGCCAAGTTTGGAAGCGTAGCACACGCTATTAAATGATGTTATTCACCGTATGCGAAAGGAAATGAGTGTATTGCCGTTAGAGCATCGTATTGAAACAGTGTGTTGAAAAAGTAACTGACATTTTGGTTGTATTTGTGTTATGCATGTCAGAGAGTATTATTATGAAATCCACGACGTCTATTATGTGTAACCGAGTAGTTCCGTTTCGCTCTTTAATTTATTGTATTTTATCCATTGCTATGGCAATTAAGAACTGTAATCAACTTTGCCGTTTGTTACTATAGTTCTATTAACGTTGACAGTAACTCAAAATATACCAGAATTCTAATGTTTGAGAACGAGTGATTAACAGAACTGTTTAAAATTACAGAAGAGCTATCAGGTTGATAGATCTCGTCAGATCTTGTACATATTTTTAAATACCGCGCTGGACACGGTAATTTCCATTTTTGTAAATATTTAGTACTTTTAATTGTTAATATTTCATGCGTATTACGTTTGGTGTATTCTTGGAATACACGGTACGAGAGAATATAAATTTTAATGCTCTTTTCTTGTTCATTTCTTCCTTTTTATCAAACACCAACAGTGATCTTCTATTTTCTCTTTGTTGGTCATGTCTCTTATGTCCTTTGTGAGTCTGTTCTAGATATATATCTTCCATGACCCACCTAGCGTCATCTAGCAGCGAATCTCAGAAGCTCCTCAATTCTTCCTGGTGCAAGAGGACTTCCTTATCCATCTGGCCACCAGTTCTCGTTGCCATCGCCAGCTATTATCTCCGTGATCAAGAGAACTTCATCTACCCTTTCACCCACCAGGCTGTGCTAGTATCGCCTGCTATCAACTCATTGAAGACCATTTCCTCAAGAGAATTTAAGTTTACAATATTGGTCATGCTTATATGTATTCCTTTTGTCTCCTACCCCCACTCTTTTCCCTTCCTTGGACCCTCCGCGCTTCGCTGTGTGGGTCTCACTTGTAAGTCGGCAGTTGACTTGGTCAGTCAAGGCTCAACCAGAGCCAGTCTCCTCAAACCAAGAGGCACTCTCTACATTCTACGCCATGTTGGCACATTAGGTATCCGTCAAAGGGAACTTCATCTTCGCCATGCAGCAAAGGTAAGTACAGACTTAAGGTTTTAACCTCATCTTCATCGGTTTTAATTCTACATACTTCAATGATCATTTTATAGGCTGTGTGAGATTACTTATTTGGGGCAAAAATCATCCTTCGCGGGATTTGCTATGTTGGGCTTTTGTCTGTCTAAGCCAACCTTAATAAAAAGTAGCTTTTCTTAAGCTATTTAAATGAGAAATCTTCTCACCACGTGGGATATTATCTAAGACCCGCTGCCTGTAAAATACCGAGCTAGTTCCTCCGCTGGATTAACTTTGGCTCCATTCTCCTATTAGGATCGTTCTGGAACCTTCCAGATCCTGTACTTTATCTACAAGTCTTGCCGTCATGTATTTTTCACTCACTTGTGAGAATACTATTGAAAATTGAAGAACCTTCCTTCTGAATTAAAGCTCAGTAGCTAATTTTCTTCCACCGTTGGAATGTTCTATGGCGCATTCAATTGTAATACACAACTTTCTCAAGCAATAGACTTTCGCCTATCTAGTGCTACCAGTCCTTTTTCATCATTGCAATAACTTTCTTTGCCATAAACTTTCGTGTTACTACAGTGAAATTTTCATCCATTTAACAGACTATAGTGATAACTAGTGTTTGTTCAACTTTTCTACCGCGTCGCGATCGTCCGTTTACCTTAAATAAGGCCACGAACATTGATCCTAAATCCCAATTGATCTTTCCTAAACATTCTACTAACAAACCATATTAATAAAATTGTTACTCTAGATCATTTTCAATGAGGTGTCACTCTAACGAAGTGCCCTTCCATCTTGCTTGTTTATCATCAATTAATTTCTGCATAACCACGTGTTTTATACACGGTTCAAGCTTACATTGTTTCTCCCTTATAATCAGGGAAAACAATTCTTTCAACTCATGAGTGAGTTATTTCTAGGTCTAACGAAAGGGAAACTGCCCCATTTGTCTCGTGATTCCTACTTGAACATAGGAAGTCTAGAACCTTCCTTTTGACTTTCTCTTCAGGTTTCACAGTAAGTGACCTGCTCTATTTTGCAGAGCTATCATAAAAGTAATTCTGCATAAATATAAGAAGTTATAGGAACTTCTCTTTCATTCTACCTGTTCTCTTTCTTTGTTATTTTGAAGTTGTAACTTTTTCTAAGATAGGTACGCAGAGATTTCTTATAGTACACACCTTGTACTCTATTTATTGTTAAACTTTAATCACCTTAATTGTCTTTAAATTTTGAATTTTTATCTTCGCTATTTTAAATCCTTGCTAGGATTATATAAAGGTTTGAAACCTAATAAATTGTTAATTGCCTGGCGCAAACGTTTAATGTTTTCTGAGGTCTGAGACCCCAAAAATGTTAACCAAATTGAAAATATATATTTGTTAAAGTTATCAACTTCTTTTGCCTTGTTAAATAAATTAAATATTTGTTTTTGGATTTATCATTTCTCTAATACAACGGTTAGGCAAGATCATGGCTTTCCTAACTCTTCCCAGGTTCTTGCCCTCGTTAATACGCAATAAATCTGTTACTATTTGTCTTGTCAGACCATCACCCTTCCCCATTGTAGGCATATGCATGCTTGAGAGGGAATACACTAAAGCCACTCTCTGGCAAACTGCCCAAGTCCTAGCTGCGGTTCCCGTCAGCTTCGACCAGGTCCTTACCCACTTTAGGTATCAGAGAACGGATTTGCAGTGGCAACCGCCTCTAAGTGCATTTAAAGTTAAATTCATAACTTTTGTGGGACCCTCCTCCTATTTTTCTATCCTTTTTCTCCAGTCCGAAACCCACCTCCTTTTCTTTATCATCTTCCCTTGGTGGTTAGGTTATTCCTCAGCCAATAATCTACCCAACGTTCACATATTTTTATTTATATCGATAAGTGTATCATGTAGGACAGTGTAATGTAATTTCATGTTTTTTTTTGAAGAACAGCTGATTTTGGATCAGACTGCTATTAGTGATCGAGTCACAGGGTGACTATCAAGTATAATCATTCAATATTTATTCTTGAATTATGACTTTTATCCTACTTAACCTATATTGAAAGTGTTTTTGAAAGATAGAAGGACTATCTACCAACTTGAAAAAATGAAAATCCACAGCCTGCTTCCAGTCTCCGACCGGGTCAGGAATGGAATGAATGAAGCCACTATCTAGCGGCGAGGATATGAACTGTGCCGGCTACCGAGGCCTGATGCACTCCTCTGGGGCAATGATTAAATGAATGACAGATGAAATGAAATGATAGTGGAGAGTGTTGCTGGAATGAAATTTTGACAGGGAAAACCGGAGTACCCGGAGAAAAACCTGTCTGCCTCCGTTTTGTCCAGCACAGATCTCACATGGAGTGACCTGGATTTGAACCACGGACCCAGCGGTGAGAGGCCAGCGTGCTGCCGCCTAAGCCACGGAGGCTTGATATCTACCAACTTAAATATTTTTATTTTCCATTGAAACGTTATTTTATTGGTGTTAGGGAAATTTAATGTTTGTAAATATTAGATAATAAATCCAGGCACGATTTTTGTTTGCCTGCACAATTTTATAGAAACTGATCACCTTTTCATTTCGCAATCGACGTGCGATAATGCTGCCAGTTAGTTACTAGAACTCACTCAGTCTCAACTTCACCGTTCACGCTCGAGATCCAAGATTCTCGTCCTACCATCGTGTTATGGATATTTATTTGCTAGTAAATATGTAACTAATTAGTAGCGTTATTGCATGGCCGGAATGCGTCGACGGTTTCCTAGTTATTCACCTAGTAGGGAAGAGTTGATATATCTGGCGGGGTATCGACGTCCCTACAATCCTTTTCCATCTCAGCGGATATAGGTGGTGGCTATGCGAGATTCGGGCACAGTACAATCTTAATCGGGTACCAACGACAACCCTTCGATTCATAATACAATTATGTACACATTACTTGATGATCATGTCCTTATAAATAGTGAACATAAGTTTCACTTCCATAGATCAAATTATATTTAAAATTGTTGAAACAACAACTGTTTTCCAATATGCCCCTCCCTTTAACGTCACAATCGTGACAAATTAAGCCGTCCAGTTAAGTCTAGCTCATGTATTGTTAATGTTTCAATATCAAGTTTAATAGATAATAAAGAATGATGGTCAGTTGTCGTTCTTATCAAATATTGTCTCAATCTTGCATCCTTCCATCAATATAAATATTACATTGCATCTGTTAATTAACCAGCGCACCTCTCAATAAATTCAACTTTCAACATACGACATGGGGAACAATACCTCCCATAAAACTACAACACGACTGATCTTGGCAAGATTCAGTTCTTAAACGGCATCTTATTTTAGATTCCACACATATATCCACATGAATAATTATCTCCAATAATTAGTTCAACTATCAATATTCCCATCGTCACCTTGACTGACTGGAATTCCAAATTCATATACATTCGACTCATTTAATGCCACATTACAATTTGCAGTGCGTTCTCCTCTCAATTACTATTATTCGTACCATTTAGTAAGATGGTTTAGACCAAAGTCCGGACGACCACATATGCATTTGATCAAAAATCAGTCAGCACGAGAATCAAAATATCCCGGGGCGCCAGATGGGTTAAAGTGACTACAATAACTCAAAAAAAATTGCTTTACTGATTTTCGACTCGATGCAACAATAAGGATAGAAGGAGATTTCCTGAAAGTAACACAACCTGTAAAATTATCTCATTTTATTTAAAACGTTAAAATTTACTGAAGGTATGTCAAAAATAGCATAATAGATGTATGACGAATCATACGTTATGAAAAGATTTACAATTTCACCAACACATGAACACTTGGCAATTGAGACGAAGGTCAAATTAATAGTCCTGCTGACTTCGCTGATAATAATTATTTACAGTAGTAGGGTTTTGTCAGTGCAAATTTAATTGTCCTTCCTGATTCCTATCTTATTTGAGTATTCACATATTGAAATGAAATAAATTCATAACCCGTTGAAAAATATATCACTGATTCACATTTCAAAATGATAGCAGCAAATTAACTAACACTTCAGGATTCAGTTATCTCAAGATTTATTCAAATACAAAGTTATTAACAAGAAATACAACACAATATCATTTACGTGGATATTCGAGCATTTGGATTCGATGGACTTCGATAAACAGAAAATATTTATTGACCCATCTGTTTTCGATTTAAAATCTATTCAGAGCTTTTGACTCAATCATCAATATAATGGTCAAAAATTCTTATCAACAAAATATAAATTCAGTTCAATATGGATTCTACCATTTAATCAATTAACTATCACTTGGAAATATTATTTAGAAAATTTATCATAAAACAATTTCATTTGTTATTGTCAAAATTACAATTATTTGACAAAATGTCAAATATGTTAATCATTAAATTTATTTGCAAAATGTTTATATATTTTTACAGGATCGCAAAAATCCTTTCAGTTTGTAGTGGCTGTTAAGAAGTAACAGTTTTAAATAATTTACAGCATCGGCCCATTCGATTTAAATGCGTCAACAATCATATAATCATAATTAGCATCTAGACAATGGTAAAGTATTTTCATACTGAAAGGTACAAGTTTAATAAAAACAATTCTCGGACAAGCAATTACTAGGAATACTTCTAGAACACGTGGGTAAACTGTGAATTGAAAATGATGGCTCAACAAAATAACCTTTGGTTATATCTCGACGAAAGTGTGGCTAAATTCAACTCCTCCACTAATTTCAAAGACAACCAACCTACAATATGGTTGATGCTTCATTTCAACAACCTCTTTCCTGCGACTTAATTGCACAATCAGAATGGCATATTTACTTCTTTTCACACACAACAATTATTTCTTCCCCAAATTATACGGAATAATCAAGCCTTTGCTTGTTACGACAACTGGAATATTTATAAGTTAGTAAACTCCCCCAATGAGTTTACAATAATAATTTTACCATCAGTTTAAAACATGAATGACTCCACACCGTGTCTATTCTTAGCCAAACGTTTTATCAAAAGACGTTGCTCAATAATGATTTTATTCTTATACGAACTCTAGCAAAAAACCTGTTTTATACATGCTTTTGGCTTCCCGTATCATTACTTTCCGTGTCTTCTCAAAGATTTAAATGCATAATGCAAGCGTAAAATACTTCCACTGAATTAATATGTCGTTTGTTTGTGGGCATGCGTTAACCACTAACCTTCGGAATCAACAAGTATACGATCTTAGAAAATTGTTTTAAATGTGAAATGTGTAAATCACACTACATGATAATGATTATTAGAAATCACAAATATTACTATTATCTCAGAAAATTGAAAATAATAATAATTATTAAATGAAGATTATTATTATTATTTCCTCAACAAATGGCTTTGAAGTTGTTAAACTGTTCGGGGAATATCATCCTCGACTTCTTAAAAATGGATAAATATCCATTTCTCAACTTAAATTTATTAGTAATTTTCAGTTACGACGGCTGATGAGCGTGATTAGAAAAATATCAAAATTAAATAAATGCTCGTTCTGCTCGTCCATAAATTTCGAATCATTGACTTCTGAGTGCAAAAACTGCTCAGATCAAAGCTTCTATTGCAAAAAGAAAATATTTGCAACAGCAAAAACATCGATGAAAAGAAAATATTTGTTGGTAAGACTGTAGAAAATTTGAGAAATTCCAGCTAACTACGCATAAAAATAATGCAAATTGTAGCTTACATTCCTGTAGAACTTGATGCTTGTAATCTGGTCTGAACCAGATTATTGTTGTACCCCTAGGGTACGCCACCCTCATCCCCTAAATTAAATCCATGACAAATCCAAATTCCAAACAATTACTTTAAAAACCTACAAATAACAATTACAAAATTATAAGACTAATAAGTTATCACCTACATGAGCTCAAGTAGCCTCGTGTCCTAGGCAACGACCCTAGAAATGACTATGACTTGGGAGGAATGTACGGATTCCGCAGACGTAGCACGAAAAGCCTATAAGAACCCCGGGAGGTCATGCACCCGGGATCAGTCTGTCTAAGTGCTACCGACGTGACGAACCGCTGCTGTTAGGTAAGTGACTCAAGCGATCACTACACTCACCATCACACTACACTCACATCCCCCTGTGCTTGGACTGTAATAATTCTTTATTTTTATCATTTGAACTGCTATTTGCAAACGTACCTCAAAATCGAGGTACACATTAAATTTAAAAGTAATAGAAGTCACTGGTCTTGTCCTTTATTTAGTTATCTGATAAGATCCTACCCTCTTAGCTTCCCCATTAGGTAGGATCTAGGATTAGCTTCACTGTTTACTGTTTAATTGTTCCGTGACGTGAGCCGAGCGCTACCGCACCGCGCTGACAGAAGCAGGCTACCAGTCAGATTGCCTGCGTACGACTTGCAGCAGACTGCGTGGCACAGCTGTCGCGCACAGCGTAATAGTTAAATCACCTTCCCAAACACCCCCTCACCCGGAACTACCCCGTCAAGCAGTACATTGGGGAGTTCTCCTTGCAGATCGTACTGACGATCGCAAATCACTAAATAATCCATACCTCTTACAGCAATTGCCAAGCTCGCCCCCTAATTAGACTAATTTCATCCCTTAGGTTAATTCTTTGTACAGGCCACCCTCACAGGTACCTTACAAATGGTGGAGGCAAGGGGTACCGCGACGTTGTATTAAAACAACGCCAACTGGAATACAGACCACGTATTCCGCGGAAAAGATCCATAGAACCTGAAACCTCATACTAGCCAAGCAAACGCCACCCAAAATTGGAAAAAAAATTGAAATAAGGGTCCAATAAGATTTTATACCCACCCAGACCCGCCCTAACAGAGATACGTTCATTAACGCCACCCTTACAGCCACTTAAAACCCCAAATTTGCTACGCCCACACTATATAATTAATAAGGGGTCACATTATTTAATTGCCCTCCCAGTTCGTTCCCCGGTACCTTATATAGTAGTGTAGTAGCAACATTTCATTTACTACCCCCTTTTACACCATGGCACCTCATGCCGAAACACCTAATTTACAAGGGAGGGTGTACCACAGTCATACAAATAGAAATTCCGAGTTATTCTTTTTTCTCTTACGAAGCCGGCAGCGCCGAATGCTAAAGGTGCAATTCCGCATACAAGCAATGCAGGCAAGGGTAAGTGCGGCACAGATTACGTACATCCGCACCCCCACCGATAGGCGTAAGACACTCCTCGCCCGGGCACACCGAAATCTACATACGATACACAGGGCACTACAGGAAAAACACACGAAAACACTGAGGATACATACAAAAATGGATAGGGTCTATGGTCACCTCAATCATACAGCAAACCTCCAACAAATTAGGGCGCAATATGCGAGATTGGTTAACCATTTCGCACGGCTCATTGCCGAATATCGGCGGCTGAGCGCCCAGTTGCTACAAATATACCAAATTACTTCCCAGTAGGAAATACAGCGAGCATAATCGGTAAAATTTTTGCCACACACAATAGCGTGCTCAGTATCAACCAATAGCTGCATACATTTCCGCCCCCATGGACAAATAGTTAAATCCACGCAGCTATACTGCCCCTTAGCACTCCTCAAAGTGAATACTGCCACCGCGACAGTAACGGAACAGGCCAGGGCATTCACCCGGCAATACGCCGAAATATGGCAACGTTTCCGTAAGATCCAGGCACACTTTCTTACATTTGAGCTGTTAACACATCCACCTACCCCAATGGAAGTGGTCAGTACAGACAATGCACCAAAAGTAGCCAACACATCCATTCCCCTAATGCCCACTCCTATTAGGAAGGAGACTGCCGTGGCCATGCCACATCCGCAGCTCGCCACGGGGAACAAGATACACGCAAACACAGTCCCACTGCCGCATAGTAACAATATTCATACAAACTTATACATAGCGCACATTTTTACCTACGTAACCGCATTTAGATTTTCACACACGGTCGCGAGCATTAGGCGACCGACTTAAGATCAAATCACCTGTCATACGGGACGATACGGTAACGTGCCCTTCCCCCACGTATATAATCACAGAACACATTTGAGGAGCACCAATAAATAACTTAATTGTTTATATATATATATACCTTCGGCAGCGACCGATAACAAATTCCGACAAATGTGATAAATGATAGGCGCTTACATACATTTCCCATAACACTAGAGGGACTAACACTCCCATGGCTAATGACCACATCTAGGAGATTAATACACAACATTTTTACTCACACAACTTAAGAAAGTGCACGGATTCCAACGGTCACCCCATATTAAGGCGGGATGACAGGCCGAAACACTACATTATCACAGAATAGGCCAATAAGTTGATACATAGGGCCAAACATAATACATGACGGAACATATAATACAATTTCCATAGCGAACGCCATTACTCCAGTAGTAGCGAAAGCACATACCGAGTTACAGACAACACAATAACACAGGTTAGCCGCAGTGCATACACACACAATGCCCTAACATATACGGGACCACAGGTTAGCGACATTTCTATAATGGAACGCAATACTTATACACTAATGCAGATTAACGACCTTTCGCAAACACATAGCAGTAGACACACAACAACACTGGTTATCGGCTTTCCCTATAGGCCACAGCAGATTCATACTCATGACAGAGTATAGCGACACTTAGTATAATTCCACACACAATTGCGCTAGTACACAGGTGGATTATTACCACCACAGCCAGTAGGAAGTGACACAATCACACAGGTTATCATACCGTCTCCGCAGCAACATATATAGGGCAGCTGAACACACAGTTAGGAAACACTGGGAATAAGGTTGACTTATACTTACACATATTACATATCCCATACACTGTAATCCAAAAGATGTTCTTTAATACATATTAAATCACTTCACATAGGCTACTAAGTAAGGCAAACTCCACACGGACAGTGAGTAGCGCTCTGCATGCAATGCCGGATGCTTGCGCACACAGATTATCGACACCCGAGACGCCAGAACTCCAAGAATCACAAGTTATACACAGCACTTATGACGTTAATACATACTCCGTTCCACATATTTTTTATCCTCACAGGGGATCTTTAAAAAAAATATTTTCTTGATCACAGTGGAATTGACCACCAAGTACCGTCATAAAGACAGACAAAATGAACAGTTTTCATACAAGGCGACATACCATCCTAGCCGAAGGAGTAGGGAAATCATTTAAATTACAATTATAATTATAATCATCTCATCCTAGCCGACGACCGATTGGACTCCTAGACATTTCTAGGAGATTGGGGCTATACCTCTAACAGTCGACTTAGAAACCCATTTATCATCCTAACGCTAAGTACAACCTGTTCATAATGATCTACTATGTGACGAAATGATATTCGTAATTTCGTTAGTAATTTCATAATTTCAGAAGTGCCACAAGGCTCCAACAGGACCACAAATCCTTATATGGATCCCTTTCAGTTCACATATACACAGTAGATAAACACTTAGCATTACAATCAAAAGTTGGCCACAGTAAACTTACATATTTTCGTTTTGAGGCAACGTGATACGACATGGCACATACTTATATATATGTCCATTAGTAGCACAATAACGCCATGGCCCATAAATGTCCTATAGTTGACCTAAGGCGTCAGCAAGTCAAAGGCAGGTTAAGTCCTACTTTCCTGGGTCACAACACTATAGGATGAGTATCAGCCGTGAGCGTACAGATATAAATATATTCGGCAACTAATACGTTAATGGTACATAGCTATTTCACGTTTTCCTACGGCGTCAGCAAGTCAAAGGCAGGTTAAGTCCTACTTTCCTGGGATAACGATAAGGAATAAGTATCGACCATAGACATAGACATGCCGAATTTTATAGATATCGATTAACAAAGGCCCGATGATTTTATTTAATATATAAAGACTAAATATCCATTTGATTTCACAAACAGCATATACGAAATAGGAATACATCATCTACACAAGAACACATCCAGTTAGGAGAATACACTGTATAAATCTCAGTTCCATACAGCAGAATGCCCGATAAAGGTAGCCCATTATGCTACTCCACGGACAATCCAACACATGGAATACAACATTCACTATGAATATACATATTACTGCGCCCCGCATTATTTTTTCATTTTCCCAGAGTAGACGGGAGTAAACCACGGAAACACTTTTCCTACAGGGTGACACCCAACATTGCTACACCCACATGGACTCCCTACACTTGTCCACACATTCACAAGTATGGTATAATACAATTTTTAATTTAAGTTCAGAAAAACTCAATATTTTTATAGACACAATTTTCCATTTTCCCGCAGGAAGTGGAAGTAAAACACAGAAACATTTGTCTATAGATGGTCACCCAGCATATTAATGCGCCCCGCAATATTTTTTCATTTTCCCGGAGTAGACAAGTGCAAACCACTGAAACAATTTTCTACATAGTAACACCCAGAATTTTTACAGCCACAGGAATTCGCCATATGCATTCGGACATACATAACACACTCCAGCATTTTCCATAAATGGTATACAAGAAACACAATAGTTATATACATATAATTTGCCACATTTAGGTACGATATGATGACAGCGTAATCCCATTAGAGTTCCTCAACAGAAGGATATGCGTAGCTTTCCGATATACAGACGGACAGTCAATAGCCTACACCTAGATTGCAAAATATACAGGCTGTATAACATAAAACGATGCATAGATGCAAACCACTACATTTGACACATAACACGTGCTTTTGACAGTTCATCTACGGTACAATAACAAAGCCCAGTGCTTGACACCCACTCTTAGAGCTCAGGTCCAATCAGAATAGCGCCACGATAACCATGAATTAGTACAGCCCCCCAGCCAATCAACCCCTCAGGTACCGCCTCGCAGTAGCGGTAGCTGATAACTTCCGTATACACACGTTATCACCAGCCACGCCTCTCACGTGACAAGTAACTAGCAGGTATCCATAATGGATATACTCTCGCGCGCTGAATTCAAACGACACTAAGAGCGAGACATATAATTGTCGGAATATACTATACAAACCAGGGTCACCAAATATTTTTCTTTTAGTTCACCCCTTTCATCCCTCAATACTTAACACCGGGATAGCATATTTCACGGCCAGAAGCCAGTATTATCGGTGATATTCACACAGCGCCGCGTCACACAAAATACACCGTATTTTATCTTTCAGCGGGCTTTAATATACTTTTGCCCTCGAATACACCCGTATATAGACACGCAATCCAACCTAGGAAAACACGAGCATGTCACCGTGACCATATAAATATATAAATCTACTTCCCACTTAGGTGGTTTTATTTTATTTTATTCGCGGTACAGCGATATTAAACAAAATATTCTCTTCCAGATTAGGACGAACAAACTTATTTACAGCAATAGCACATTAATATTCCCCCCCCCACACGCGCATTTTACCCCTCTTGAACTCCATAATTAAAACGCCACATTTAGTGGAATTTATAGCCCCATTTAACATATAGATGGCATTCATATATACCATCCTCCCAACTAATAGAATGGCAATACACACTTATGGATCCCCCACATTTCCATAGGGTGGATAGATTTTTTTTGCAGCAATAAGCCCCCCTATAGGAAGGACTTACGCCACACATATAATGCGCTGCAATATAACCTGGTTTAGAATATCTATACATAGTATCTCTAGACAGTATCTCTAGTTAAGGGATCATATTACATAATAATCCTAGATGACCAGTTTTAAAATATAGGCTTTATAGTATATAAGTCTAGAATATATATTACGAGTATGGACAGCAGTATAATATTATTATGGCCCCAGATGCCATATATTGCGACTAGTGCGTCCAAGCTTAAAAGCACATCGCCCTCTCAAGATACATATTGACACTCTACAGATACACACTTGTACAATTGTTCCCTATAATGCACGGCACTTGGTAATCAAGCAATTACGAGGGTGTACACCATGATTTATCGCTCGTGGCTATATGTTAATCAACATTCGGAACTTAAGAGCCAACAGCTTTGCGTCCCACGCTTAACCCGCTAACACCAGTGCATGCATTGTTTTATTTTTGTAACCAACATTTTTACCCTGCATGCCAGTTCAGAGCATAAATGCTACCCTAACTCCTTCAGCACGGTACCTAACAACCACGCTGAACACCCAGATCCTAACCAATAAAATCCTCACCCACACCGGTCGAGAATTCCTACCACTTAATGTTTCCCAACATCCCCATAGGACCACGATTCCTTGGCCCTATCTTACCATCCAGTTACCGATACTTACAAATTTTAACATACTTACAACTGCCCATTGACACGGGAATACCCTTCACATCCTTCACTTACCTACTAACATGTGAGAGGGAATTATACGCAGCTGACATTAGCTGGATATCCGACGAGCCAGGCGCAACTGAAGTGCACTGTGCCACCACAGTTATCCTCCCCCCGTATAACTATGACACCCTACACAACAATATCGCTTGACACTTTCTTTTCATGGTTTGTGCACGGAGGTGCACTCTGATAGATGTGACCCTATTTTCCAAGGGAAAATAGATATTGGTAAGTTGTACCCAGGACTGGCGGCAAGGATATGACTTCAACGTGGACGACCGACGAGAGGTCATAGTGGTGACGTGTTAGGGCGGGCAAGCGCCTGTGTTAGAGGAAGTACCTAGCCTGTCTCCCCTAGCAGAGGGTCCGTTATACCCATTTTTATGCCCTAACGTCGTCTAAGCTATACCTGCGGATGGAGGCTTGAAGGTTCGATGAGGGAATAAACTACCCCCACATCGGACAGGATACTTCCTCCTTCCCAAGACGACCCCTATGACTTGACGTTAGTTAGCATGTAAGGCTAAGTAAATGCTCTAAAGCGGGAGCATGTCCTGCAGCGGCAGGTGACAATGTATAACGATGAATAATACTGAATAATGATGAAATGGAATAATGAATAATGAATTAAGGGAATAAGGAAATAAGGAAGTAAGGAAAGAGTGACAGAATATAGTAATGAAATGGTATAATGAGATAAGGGAATAATGAAATAAGGAAGGAATGAAATTATAAAATAATGACATGAAATAATGAAATAATGAATATATGATCCCCGGGCCGAGGTATCTATCACCGATGTTCTCCTCTGTTGGTACCCCCGGAGGGTATCACCCATGATACTTGATACTTGAAATATACGACGAAACTACGATTCTCTCCCTGGCCGAGGTTACAGCTACTATTGTGCCCCAGGGGGAGGAATATATTGATATTACCTAAGTGGCAATATATGAGCGCCGAATGCGGTCTTACGCAGATGCGTAAGACCGATAGGAATGGTCCATACCGTTCACGTGATTGTCCTTCAATGGAAGGGACGATAGCATATTGGAACGGTCCATACCGTTCACGTGATTGTCCTTCGATGGAAGGGACGATAGCATATTGGAACGTTCCATACCGTTCACATGAGAGTCCTTCAGTGGAAGGGCCGATAGCACAATGAACTACTAAGGAATAGACAATATTGAATAAAGGAAATGATAGCGCAATGATATAGGACAGAAATGAATAGGAATAAAGTAAAGTGAATTTATATGAAATAATGAGTAAGAAAGAATAAAAAATACAAAGGTGTATACAATAATGAATGAAGGATGAAGTAGCACAATGATATAGGACAGAAATGAATAGGAGTAAAGTAAAGTGAAGTTATAGGAAATAATGAGTAAGAAGGAATAAAGAGATACAAAGATATAGCCAATAAGGAATAAAGGATGAATTAGCACAATGATATAGGAAAGAAAGAATAGGAATAAAGTAAAGTGAAGTTATAGGAAATAATGAGTAAGACGGAATAAAGAAATACAAAGATGTAGCCGGTAAGGAATAAAAGATCTAGTAGTACAAGGATTTAGGAAAAAGATGAATAAGAATAAGGAAATGAGAAGGTATAGAAAATAAGGACTAATGTATAAACCAAATAGAAAGGTATATGAAAGTATAAAAAAAGAAAATAACAAATGGCCAGTAGTAATTATAAATCTATGTTTTATGATTATATTTATGTATTTATTTTTCAGCGCAGGTTGAAAACCTGAGACGCCGAATCCGGACACAGCGCACATAGTGGTGCATACTTTGCGCATATGCATCGGGAGTGGCTCCATTTTGGGCACTCGCCGATATTACCGATGACAGTGACATAATGCGATATATTTGCCAAATGAAATGTTTTTTCTATATTCCTCCACAGGTTCACCCCACAGATGACGAGGGTGAATACCCTCTATTATGATTTTATATGTGTCTTATTGGTCCCCACAGATGGCGACGTGATATATGCATTAATAATATGTTTTTTACTACACAAATTTCACGCCCCCACATTTCACACTCACACGGCCAAAACACAATCCCCCCACATGATACATATTTCCAGGCGCACATCCGAACCACGGTGGATATCCCCCCACTGGAGGTCGGATCAACAATAAACAATTTGACACCTATAATGAGAGATGTACTACGGCCACACAGCTCGCGCCTATTTCTGTAAAGGACGAGTTGTGCAGCCAAGATGACTTCGCTTTCCCACAGGGAGCGAGTCATAATATAGTCCTACTATAGATTTGTCGTTCATAGTCTGCAGGTCTTAGATAGTAATTTACACATAGGTATTAAGTTAGAGTGCACTCGAAGTAGTGTTAACATTCATAGAGTACAATATTGTGGTAAATGAAAGAATATAACAGCGATATAGTTGCGCAACTTCGGTATTGGTAGAATATTGATAGCGTTAAAAGAGTTTTGATTTAACATATAGAATATTGGTATAATTAATAGAGTTTTGTTTTAAATGTAGAATATTGGTATAGTTAATAGAGTTTTGTTTTGTTTTAAATGATTACACATGGTATTGTTGCGTTGAGATTTTTGTTGAAGGCATTTAAAATTATTATGATTGAGGATATTATTCAGATAAGATTAAGATTGCAAATGTACCAAGGCATATGGATTGTTTTATTTTACACATTGTTTTTCCTTTCTATTCTTTTAAAATCCCCGTTGTAAAAATGTCGTATTTCTTCCCCACAATAAAACACTTCTAACTATATTCCCTTAAAATACACCCTGCGACATTTCTTTGATTCTTTCTCTCCACCCTATCTCTTTTACACACGTGCAGGGCACGCGAGGGCAGTTTTTCATCCGCACCGGAGGTACGTTACTTGTATATCCTCCCCCACCTCTAGGATGTTTTTTTCCTCTCGTTGTGTTCCTGCACCCCTTTAGTTGAATTGTTAATGATATGTTTTATGATTATGTTGTATTTACTGTTTGGTTTCTCAATGTACTTTGTCATTTATTACACATGCCAATAGGGACAACTGTTGTATCCCGCCAGGTTAATAATGTTACATAACAAACAAGTAAGCTTCACGACCCATTGTTGCATTTTTGAAAATCCATGTAAAGAAATATTGTTCCCTCACCATATACACTTACACATGATTGCTGAGCACTACCCGGACGCACAATCTATAGAAGGCACCTATATACAGCCTTCAACTTTCGACGATTAGTCCTACATTACAAATTTTATATCTAAACCCCTACTCACCCCTATCTTCCACGAGGCTACCCACACACCCCCGACGACGCCACCCATACATTTACGGACCAAATTAAAAGAAGAAAAGAAGAGAAGAACAGAAGATAGAAGAACTCCAAGAAAGAAGAAGATGCCCTATTTTACAAAAACCACCCCCACGTCTTCGTCCAGTTATCGAGGACGATAACTAACCCTACAAAGGGGGTTGTTGTACCCTAGGTTACGCCACCCTCATCCCCTAAATAAAATCCACGACAAATCCAAATTCCAAACAATTACTTTAAAAACCTACAAATAACAATTACAAAATTATAAGACTAATAAGATAGCACCTACATGAGCTCAAGTAGCCTCGTGTCCCAGACAACGACCCTAGAAAGGAATATGACTTGGGAGGAATGTACGGATTCCGCAGACGTAGCACGAAAAGACTATAAGAACCCCGGGAGGTCATGCACCCGGGATCAGTCTGTCTAAGTGCTACCGACGTGACGAACCGCTGCTGTTAGGTAAGTGACTCAAGCGATCACTACACTCACCATCACACTACACTCACATCCCCCTGTGCTTGGACTGTAATAATTCTTTATTTTTATCATTTGAACTGCTATTTGCAAACGTACCTCAAAATCGAGGTACACATTAAATTTAAAAGTAATAGAAGTCACTGGTCTTGTCCTTTATTTAGTAAGCTGATAAGATCCTACCCTCTTAGCTTCCCCATTAGGTAGGATCTAGAATTAGCTTCACTGTTTACTGTTCAATTGATCCGTGACGTCAGCCGAGCGCTACCGCACCGCGCTGACACAAGCAGGCTACCAGTCAGATCGCCTGCGTACGACTTGCAGCAGACTGCGTGGCGCAGCTGTCGCGCACAGAGTAATAGTTAAATCACTATCCCAAACTCCCCCTCACCCGGGACTACCCCGTCATGCAGTAAATTGGGGAGTTCTCCTTGCAGATCGTACTGACGATCGCAAATCACTAAATAATCCATACCTCTTACAGCAATTGCCAAGCTCGCCCCCTAATTAGACTAATTTCATCCCTTAGGTTGATTCTTTGTACAGGCCACCCTCACAGGTACCTTACATTATTTCAGTCTTCTTGTCCCCACTAGGACACGTATTTATAATCTTGTATCGGCCTCTATTTTATACCCGCAATGGTCTTACCCAGACATAGCGGTATTCATACTTGTAGCCTGAATATCTTGATGAAAATAGTTCGTAAAATATTCTACTTCAACAGCTGAAGTAATCTTGACTGGGGTTGGATCGAAAAGATCCATGATGAAAATTTACCAATTTTAACTCGACCCAACTTGCCTTCAATACTGTCACTACTCTTACAATCTTATGCAACACATGTTCGAGTTCTGAAGATCGGTTCCCTGGGCAGAGATTCTCACTCTCCAGACAATGCAAGCATGCTGGTATTCCCTATGTCGGCTAGTGAACTGAACTGTGCAAGACTGGTAGGCGAACAGTAATGAACTATTTTGGTTGGTCGAAAGTTATTAAGTCCAAGACTTATTCTGGTTGTTTGGATGAAATAATCCAAGTTAAATTTTAGTGGGCAGTGGAAATCAAAATATGGACTAAGTCTATTCATATGTCCGTTGTAGCAGTAAATAATTACCAATGCCACAACGTTTATCACCTTGGTGATAACTTTTGAAAAGTTCAAGGGTCATTATAATGTACAACGATTATAACAGTGTTCGGAGCGACGTAGAGTATTAAGCAGCTGAGTGCTTTCGAAGGAATGAACATACTTAGCTCGGGCATGCGTGCCTTATATACTCCTCACAAGCGGACTCCTAGAGGTCAATGCGTGAAATATGCTGAAACTAAAACATCTCATATCTCAGCTTCCGTTCAATCAATTTCCTCGAAATAAAGCACATTCTTCCTCCCTTGTCCGTGCCAGTAATCTGATGTTAGTCTCAAGATTCTACTCCATCGGGAAATATTTAATGTCAATTTAGCCTCGACTATGACGCTCTCGCCTACGTCACTTATCCATTTCTTGGCTGCTAAAAGCTTCCAATTCCTTCTAAGAAGGTTTAGCGCGCGCTATTCAAACTTTCAATTCGAGACTTAGCATTGTGGCCTGTGCTCTCAAACCAAGGCAACTGGATTTGGGCACAGTATTACTTGTACTTTGCAGTACTCCAAAACATCCTTAATCATAACAACCATGACATCATAAATTAATAAAAATATTACACACTCCCTTCTGATCTTTCGTGAATGCTCCTATTGGCATTTATTAATTACTGTTCATTATTTAATTAAGCAATCTCACGTTGATGTAAAGTCCATTATTTTGTCACAATATAATTTATCCGTTCTTTCCATAATTCCTTTCTTCAATGAAATTAACAAGACCTTTATCGCATCTGTCATAATTAATGAATATTCCACAACAACATTCCAGAAATCAGCTGTTCTCAAAGAGCATCGAGAAAAATAATCGCAAGCAAAAATCGATCAATCTCAGTGATACAAACGCGTACGAAAAATCTAAGTGATTTACACTGCCAAAATAAACGCTTCCAAAGACGTTTCCTAAAATATCTCAACCTATCGAGTCATAAAAATCTTCTAACTGAATTAAGCTAGATCGAAGAAACATTAATCACACTCGAAAAAAATGATCCGAAAATTTAATATTAACAGTAATAATAATCGCTGAATTAGGAAACGTCGCCTCAAAACTACTATTGCAAATCTAAATATGAAAATTCTAATAAATCATCAAAATACGTATAAAACATCGAAAAATGGTTCTGAAGTATTTTCCAAAGTTCTACTGCAAAACTACATAATTTGAGTTGTCTTCTTCCTTTCGTAGATCTCAGCTTCTGTTGAAGAAAATGGCATAGATATTAACATCCATAGCCTCGATATGAACAGCAACCTGATTTCCATATCTCCTTCCCTGCTAAACTGCATGGTCCGGTTTCCAATTCCGTCCTCGACCTGTCTCGTACTGTGTTCTTAAAGCATTGAGCTGGGTACACCCTTGCTCCTTCCACGGATTTTCTTCTTGGTCAAGCAGACTTGTCCTGACGTTATGGATACTTCTTTTCCATGCTCATGATTTTGTAGATAAATTTTGCGTAGCTTCGGCATTTTTCAAAATTTTGCGTTATCAGATGTTTGTTGCTCTGGATTTTTCGATGTTCTCAATGCATCGTTCCCTCTTCAAATTTACTCCTCCGTATCTGCACTCATGTCCAATTCAAATACGATTTCCAAAACTTTAGCTGTATATTCCATTTTCAATTGAAGTTTCGTAAGACGTTTTATGAATCTGCCTCGTCTGGTTCCTCGGTAACAGTATATGTCGTATGGCATGACATTCACTTCATAAGTCCGTAAATTCTCGAAGTGTCGAAGCAATTTTCGGCTAGGGAATACTTTACTGAAAATTCCTGGTGTAATGTATGTGTTAAAATATTACGTAATTGGTTAATGATGAATTAATGTTCTTTATTTGAGTTCACGATTATCACTGCTCATACGCGTACATTAAATGCTGCTGTGTAACAATCCTTCACTGTCATAACCCTGTTCCCGTAATCGTTTAAAAGCTGACATGGACTTTGCTGTACAATCATATGCACTTGATTTTACTGTTAAACGAAGCCCGTCTCTAAGCTGTAAATTCGTCGAAGCCACAGCTCCGATCCCCGGCGAAATTAAACACGCCCGCACTCGACTCGATAACATCACTGATGGCTACACCTCTGGACGTGTCAAGTGTCCACTCGTAAGTCTTCTGTTGCAGTCCCGTGTTGATTGCAACACTTGTCTTGCCTCGTAACGTCATCCCTTCCTCAAGTGAAAATTGGTGGCGCTTCTGATGCGTAATTTCATTCTCCAAGTCACGTTGATACATATAATTGAATTGATGAACAGATGGTAATATTTCTTAAGATATTCTGACATTTATTGGGTACTCACAAGTCTTCTGTTTCTTCTGTAACTATAATAAAGCCTTAATTACATACTTCATTAAATCGCCGACATATTCCGGTCGCTCGTCACACGTGATCAACCCCTCTTTTCCCCTACAGTTGACCTTGGCTGAAGTAGCCCGACTCTCTTCACTGCCTTGCTCTGCGTTGCATGGTAACTTAGATATAACGAGATTCCAATTATACAGTATTCACGGCCTGCTATGAGTGCGTGAACATAAGCTGGCCTCATGACATGCCACTCAGTCCATATCCTTGGTTCGAATACCGTTTCATTATTGCCAAATAAAACATGCCTTTAATGTCTAAAAATCCAAGCATAGAAATTCGGGTTCAGTACAAAGCTGGCTACAGTCACCAGAGATACATGCCTTATCAGACAATCCCAACGCACACCAAAGTACACCAGACTAGGGGCCATGATGTCACAAGGGCCTAAAATGCATTAACAACAACAACTCTATCCATCAGGGATGGCAAATAATACTTCCATTGCCAAAATCAACAGCGTGGTTAGACTCATTGTTATGCAGGCCTACTCTAAACAAATAACCAATAAACAATTGGCTTATACAAAGAAGTTCAACGTGACCAGAATATTCACTGTCCCGAGACTTTCATACACAAGTTGGTTGCTGAGGAGAATGCCGTGAGACTGATGGCCAATAATACAATCCTTACAATTATCCCTACCAACGACTAAAATGGCTTCAAACCTCACAATATCCCTACCAGTAACAATTATTGCTAAAGTTTGCAAACGCAGTTCACGATGACCTTCTTCATTTTGATATAAACAGTACAAAGCTGCTCTAAGTTAGCAATTTCCAACATCTGTTATCGGTACAATCCTTCGAGTTTCCATGACAGTAGATTATGCAGGGGAGCATAGAATCACTACGCCAACAACTGGAATGAGCATAGACTCACTTCGGTGGCCGCGGTAATGGATGCAGTTTAGAATTCTATGTCCCGTATTAATACAGGGATGCCCATTCTTAAGGCTACATTCTTGGCAATCGCCCCGGAGATCCGGGTTCGATTCCTGCTTTGCCAAGAAATTTAATTCTGGCTTGAGGGCTGGAACGGGGCGCACTCAGCCTCGAGAGGTAAAACTGAGGGGAGGTGGGATCGATTCCGACCTCACCCATCTTGGGTATGCTTTATTTTTGCGGTTTCACACTTCCACTCCAGGCAAATATTGGGATGGTTCCTTACTTAAGGTCTCGGCCGTCTCCTTCCCAATCACCAACTTAGTTGCATATACACACATAAGTATAGCCATCACAATAACACAAGTTATAAGAGAGAATATTACACGCACACCAAAGTACACAGTGCTGTGACCACGATGGCAAAGTCCCTCTCATGAATGATATTCGCCAATTGCCACTCATGGCGAAAGCGATTTTGCGCATTTGCGAGTGCCTGGAATCCTAATTTATCTTTAATAATTTAAAAGTATATGGCAACATAAATCGTGTAGAATTCGCTACTTTACGGGAATGATAGAAGTAAAATATGTTTTTGACGATGGAATATCAATAGCAAGAAAGAAGAATACGGAAATAAAGAACATGTCAAAGGTGGGAGTCGAACTCCTTCGATGCATAGTTGAATTAGAGTCTGGAACGTTAGCCCCTGAGCTACACTGACACTTAAAGGTTGGAGCAATATTAAGTTAGCTAAACAGCATACATACTGAACAGGCAGTTTAAGTTCTTCAATATTCCCTTATTTTATAATTCGGTTCCAGTATATAGGTATATCGTGGGAATATCATAAAGAATATTTCCCCGCCTTTTTAATTCACATAAACAAAGATCACACACAGTAAGATGCAGTGGGTCTTTTATCTGCCATTTCTCTCGTCTCGTGAAGGGAAGTCATTGTGCGCACGCGTGAGAGCCTCATATATTACATCTTTCTTTAATAATTTAAAATATGCCGTAGCATGTATTTCCCTTCTGCAAAACTACAGGCCAAAATCTTTCGCCAGAGTGCTTTACGAAGTAAATCGCATCAGTCGTCTTCTCAATCTCACGGTAACAAAAATCACCTTAGTGTTTTAAATATAGGTAGATGATTATCAGCATAATCAAAAGCTTCGTCTTTTCTCAAAAATATTATAATTTAAGCCGCTTTCTGTAGTTTTGGGGGTACATATTGAATAACAGAGGTTATCACACAAGTACATGGCGCTGGTGACCACGATATTGGAGTGGTGAATGACAATTCTTCAGTTTAGTAAGATGATCTGGCTGAAGAGTACGATAATGAAAGTTACAGCAGACTCTCAATTACATAACATTATTATACCCCGCTCTAATAGTGAACTAAGCGGAAGATGGTTTTATGAAGAGACATATAGCATATTTAGAACTACAACCTTTTCATTAGAAACTTGACTCTGGATAATACGAGCTATGCGAGGTAACCTCCACGACACACGCACATGTAGGAGAAGTTGCTATCTGGTTCATCACATAATGATCATCTTCATAGGACAACATGTGAAACGACCCTATTCCTCGAACTGGTTAACATTGGGATTGAGAGTGAGAACAAACGCAGTCTGGTGTATTGTTCTCACTTGACGGGTTAGACTATGCTTCGATTTATGGAACGGAATGTCAATGCGGCTAATGCCAGGCTATATCACGCCACTTAGTCTGGCAGGAGCAGCAATTAGTTAAGGCTGAAGCCAAGCCACAGCAAGTGTGATCACTGATCAGCCTCCAGACGCTCGTAACCTCTAACGTGCCACTCACAGCTACGTTCATAACCCTTTGCTCGTCTTACCAATTAGTTCACACAGGAAAGTGTACTCAAAGACACTACTTGCTGCTTCACGGTACGCAATCTATTTACTGTGGTGTTTCTCGCTACTCCTTTGATTATCTTGAACATACTTGTAGCCTACTTTACTGAATTTAATTTGATTATTTTCTAGGGGCCAATCATTCAGAAAAATGATGAATTTAATCATTTAAGCATTTAAATTTAAGCATCGATCTTATCAATCCAACGTCATGAGGCAATGACGCTTGCTCGACTATATACCACAATTTGTGTCTTAGCATCACATCTGAAAAGGTACTGTAGGCCTAACCTATTTTTTGTAGTATTTATAAGATTGTATTGGTAATAATGAAATGTACAGCATATGCCTATATATTCGAAAGAAATTGTGTACAGTAGAGTGTACCGTTACAATAGAAATTATACTGATCAAGCCAGGTGGTGTAAATTTGACTGATACCTTACCGAAAATCTGGAAGATAGATGTGATGATTACTGTACTTTACCATGAATATGTCTATCAGCTCTGGCTCATTGAAATTGGCCGGTTGGTCAACCATGACTTTTCACGAGTCCTATCTCTTGCCCTAGTAGTCTGAGGAAACTAATTCTCACCAACTTCGTGCTTAGCGTGAGGCTTCTCATAATACCGATCGAATCCAGTTATAGGTAACTTTGCCGTAGGAAACTTAGCTAAATTCCCTCTCCGGCAAGATTTGGTTACATAGAACTTGCTATAATAACGTAGATTTACCATTTATAATTTTTGATATGAACTCAATATGACAATATCTCAAATTGAATGCTTCAATGTATTTTAATCTTGCTTGTATCTTGCTAGCATTTCCGTATCAATAATAACCTGTTAATTTAAATAACTATCATTGTAACCGGAAACAGAACCATATTACTCGTATAGCTGATGTGAACTGACAATGGACCAACTCATGATGTAGTGACTAGCATTCTGGGTTGTAACCTCCTGCGGCTTGGATTTGATTTCTGGCTCTCCCCAGAAATCTGAATCTGGTGTACAAGTTGGAACGCGGTATTGTGATTCATGTGAGTCAAAACTGAGAGGAGATGGGTCACTTTTCCAACCCCGCTATCCAGAAGAGTTATTCTGTGGTTTCTTAGTTCTATTCCCGGTAAAATCTGGAATGGTTTCTAACGTAAGGTTGCTTCCACCTCCTGCTCAATTCTAGCCTCAATTACAAATACACTTACGAATTCAGGCACCACACTAACATAGGTTATCAGTGCACACACGCAAGTACGTGATACTGAAATGATTGCCATGTCCAAGTTCCTGAATGCAACAATAACAAAATTTTACAAGGTTTCATGTAGTGTGTTCGCAGTCCCTAAACCAGCAGCTCCCAGAGTACTTCACACTGTGTAAAGTCGCACAGCTGCAGACCTGTGAAAGCATAGTGCAGAGCCGTGGTAGGCGCGGTGGCTGGTCGGTCACGGTAGACAACGGTAAGCGCGCATTATGGGAGGGACGTATCCGTATCCCCATAATGAATTTCCTCGCCTCCATCACGAGGCCGCCAAACTAATGAGTAAGTTCGGTTCTACCTATGTATTGAGCCCGTCAGAGGAGCTGTCAGGGTTGCCAACAAACGAAGTGACTTCCCAGACACCTCACCTGCCGGACACATGTGCCGAGAGGATCGGATGTACTTCTTATAGGCCAGAGTGGCACGAGAAACGATGATCACGGGGATCTGGGGTAACATCGTGGCTAAAGTCATAGACAACCCAAGATGTACACCCAAAACAACCAAACTAATAAATAAAAACATCCAGACTTAAGCAAAACTCGTGAACACTTTTATTTTAAAATAGACAAACACCTATCCTAGTTCGGAGGGTTTGTATCGGCTAATCCGAAAACTAATAAAAAAGAAAAGATCCAGGCCCTAACTGTAAACTAAGTTAAACCCTCACGAAAGATCTAACCACAAGAGGTTAAGCAACAACAACAACAATGCTAGGAAAATGGCACGTAAAGAAACCATACTCAAGTTACAAAAGATCAAGTTAATCACAGAATTTACATTTAACAGGGTAGCAAAGCAAAACTAAGTTATGAAGGTACCATTTCCTTATTTACATTTAACGATAATCACTTTAGCTAAGTCCTAACAATGAATACAAAATTTACGGCGGTGACGTCCGTAAGCAAAAATATTACAGTCAAATCTACATGACAGCCAAGAAAAATAACAATAATGACACTCTTTCAACTATGTGTTCATCAACACAGAGAAAGGTACACAAGAGATTACACACATACGAAATAAATAAGACACTAGACCACAGTTTCATTTTATTAAACCCTGCCTACACGTTTTGGAATACTGTTTGTACCCAAAGTCACCTACGTGCATGTTTGTTAGGTTGGTAATTGCGTAGTTATAACCACGACTTACATTACTTGAGTGTCGTGCTCCACCTAGTACGAACTAATCGTTAAGCGCACTCCGTCGTCTCAAGATAGTGTATTTTGTCCTATGTCATTCCCGCCAGGAAATGATTCACATCAAAAGCGTCGGTCAGCATGCTCAATATGTAAATCCAAGATTATAGAAAAACTATTAATTAATTATCAGATCCATCTAGAATAATTACTCTTGTGATTATTAAATCATAGGTTTAAGTTTTATTGTAGGTTCATGACGATAGTGCTAACGATCCTAGACACCTGGGATAAGCAGTAGCGTCTTCTGCGAGATCATTTACTTGCTATAACATCGACATAAATGTCGGAATATCTAATGCTCGGAAAATACAATAACACACGTTGTTAGTGGCGCTCGGCACTTCTAAACAACCTTCGGGAAGGCCTAGGAAACACATCAGTTACCTCCCGGCAACAACAAGGTCTCAGAACTGAGTCTGGACATTAGTGCTCTACTAATCCAAAATACCGTAAATATAGCCTCCAAACCGAGTGTCCTATACTAGTCAATAACAGAAAATAAACCTCATATAAATTTTAAACACTTTCAAAACAGTGTCAAACATATTCGCTATGCACAGCGATCAAAACATATGACTCTGGTGGTCATCCATTACAAGAGCATAAACATCTGATTTAACAAAATGGTACCAAACTTAACCCAAATAATGAAAAGCAAATCATAACAGTAACTCGATGCTGAAGCATCAGTCAAGGGCCTACATTTAGTCTGTCTCAACTCCGTGCGCTGGTGGCTTCTGGGTAAGATAACACCTTTACTGTCACTGAGCTCGCGCACACTACATTCATTGAGTCTGTTAATTTATAACAAACACTTCACCATTGTATGCAGCAGTTCTCTCAAAAGAAAGTCCTAATATGTACTGGCCTGTGGCTTGTGCCAACATAACAGTAAATAACAACACATTTACTACGTAGAAATACGCAGTACAAAGAGACCTCACGTCTTCAATAACAAACAGTAGTAAAAGAAAGAGATGTCACTCCCTTAGAGTGCTTTGGCTTGACTGATATGTCATTTCAAGTAATATTTACACTTTCAAATAAGAGAAATCCTGGGACTAAAATCACTGGACGCAAATTATACAGTAAATAGGCAAAATCTCACATCTGCTGGGTTTGCTAATGATACGTTATTAGTCCAGGGTTCGATGCTCTAATAGCGTACTAGATAATCCCTGACTTTTGTTCTTCACCAAGAACTTGAATGGCGTCTATGCTCACTATAATGAAAAATCACAGCATAATTACAAAACTGATGGCTTCTGTCGGCCATCAACCGATACGACCTGTCTAAGTAAGCCAGTGGCGTGACGTGAAATTACCAAAATTGAGGCGTCACGAAAAAAACACAAAAATGATGGCTGTCCATAAACTCAAACAAAACGTACAAAATCCCATACTAGAGTTGACCAAAGTAGCTCAGCAGCTACAGTCACGTTTAGGTAGCAATAGACCTCACGTCTCACGACGTTCAAATGAATGCACCGATTGAACCATGTCCAATCAAAAGGGTGGCTAACTATCACTGAAATTAATGACAAAGCATGTGTGCTGAACTACAAAATCCCTACCTATTTGGCTGTCAAATGAGTTCGGCTGATTTAACTAACTACTCTACCACAATGAGACCCGTACATGAGAGATGGAACAGACTCACAGACTACATCTTCTTCACCACATTCGCTCCGGAACTGAGGGGTAAAATATCCCCTGGATTTGAGATATGGGTTATCAAAACTGGGCTTCCAATCCAAGCCTTATCCGTTACCCGGTAATTGATGCGTCCTCGTGGTTGACTTAAAGATGTCTTCTTCTCCATGGTAGCGGCTCTTATCCAGGCACGAACACGTTCATCCTCTCCTCGTGGTCGGCTGGTTAATCCGCCATGCTGTAATTCCTCCTCTGAACGGCTCCTTCACATTATGGGGGTCTACTCCATAACTCACATGGTAGATAAGCGTTGAACTATTTCACTCACGTGGTCAGTTGAAATATGCATGTTACACACGTGGAAATCACAGCTTTTAAGATAGCACAAATAGTGGATATTGAAAGATTCACTGAAGTTACACATTGGTGCAGACTTTATATCAAATTGGCCATTCACTGTCTGCTTTTCACAGATTCTAAAGCGCCTACTTGGCGTAATCTCACAGAATGTATAACTGTACAGATCACATTGAATCTTGATAATCCATGGTCGAAAAATATTCGTGCTACAAGCGATAATGTTTTCTGAAGTAGTGGCGTTGAAATGAACCACAGAACATGATTTCAGTTCGCAAAATTCGGATATTTTTGCGTCCCTTCCGGACATAGAGTTTGTCGGCCTCGTGGTCTGAAATGTGGTGTTTCACGACGTCGAAACCTATGGTAAAGTGATATACAATTTTCACAATTTTCACAATGATGTCTGCAACGTTATCAACTAGGTGCTCAAATAAATGGCGATACACACTGATAATTATATTTCCTCGCCTCGTGGGCGGCTATTCCTCGTGTTTCAAGGCGGACTGTAACACGCGTACAATGTGGACGGATCCAAACTCGGGTGTGTGTTAGTTGCTCTTGCCTGCTGGGTGCAGGACATACTTGAGTCGTTGAGCAACTAATTCCTTCCGCTTCGCAAATCTGCGATGTTAAATACCTTTACCTAAAGATGAAATACATTCCCTAGAATGTTTCAAATATACAGAATTACTTGATGATATAATCTGAGCCTTGCGAAAAGTGGAAACATATTAATAAATACTCAGATAAATAATTTGGAGATTTCTTCGAAGACAAGATCACTTCCTTCATCATATCCGGGCACGTGCTGGTCTCCGGGTGCGTTCTAAGACCATGCATGACATCTGCAAATGTGTTCCAAAGAAAAGAAAATATCACTGAGCATGAGCTCAGTGGCCTCAGTATGTAAATATTTTTTTCGATGTTAAAACGTAACAAACCGAGGTTCCGAGGAGACATTTCAGATGAGAATTTGAGAAGTTATTTACGCTTGTCTGTAACACGTTAATTTGCGCCTAATTGTAACAAGATTGTTGACGCACACAAGCAAGACGTATTGTAAATGAGAACAGCAATTCATATTATGTATATCAGCCAACATGTACGGTACTAGTTTTTAGTTGGTGTGTGTGAAATTAGTTGTACGTTTGCCATTGTAGAAACATTAGGTATTTTGTCTCTGAGTAAAGCTGTTATTGTGTGATATTTGGCACAGCGGAAATATGTTGTGTTTTTCCCTCTTGTATAGGAAAGGAGACATGTACATGAATGACTATACATTTTGTGCGTGGAACAGTCCAGAGTTAACGTGAGCATGATTTTGAAGGGAAACGTTTTGCCGCTCCTTCCTATCCTCTTCCTTCATATGACAAGCGGGGGCGGAGTGTCGCAGCGGTAAAGCTGTTGGTGGACCAAGGTGGACAATTATCACGGTCAATGCATGTGAGTTTTTCGAAGTAAAATGCCATGTCCTATGGTTCGTATTCCACGTAAAATGCAGGTCCTGCTGCTCATAATCACAAGATTCGCGGTCAAGCGGAACTACAATCTTCCTTCGTTCCTTCCATATGACAAGCAATTTGATTAATGGAAAAGAATATTTCATGAACAATACGTTCGGTGTGCTCGCCCCGTTGGCTGCAAAATACATTCGTCACCTACGATTTGACCTCTATACGTTCCTTGAACGAGAACACTCCCCCACCACGCGGAGTGGAGGGGAAGTAAGGACGTACAGTAAAGGAGTGGATGCACACCTTGTATTACGAGATACACACTTCTGCAGAGTGCGACTTGACCTTGGACGGTGCTGCCCTAATCTAAGGAACCAACTTTCATGTAGTGCTGTTGTAATATCATCTCGGTGCTGTGATCACGAATATGTATATTCAAGGCAAAACGCACGCAACTTCAATGCACGCTTTTGAAACATTCAAACATTTCTAGCGGCAATGCATTTTTGATACAAACAATCTCTCTTATCCGCTGTCCATCTTCACGTAACTCTCGAATCCCATAGTGTTCTTTAACGCATCCTAGCAGGTTTTCCTCTTCCTTAATACTTTGCCTTCAGGTATAATAGTTATTAAGATGTAAATTGTATCTCTCCTGAAAATTCATTTTTCATGTTCTGAAAATGCTCATCCTTGACCTCTCTCAGTACTTCCAGGTTATTTTCAGTCCAGCTCCTTCTTGTCATTTTCATATATATCGACATCCCATTCACTCACGCGCAGTCCTTATCCTGTTTTCCAAGTGCCGAGGTCTTACTTGTATGTACAGTAACAAGGCACATCAAATAAATGCTTTAGAAAAAATATTTCCTGTCCTTGATTTTCTTGTGTTTACAAGTTAGTATATTTTCCTTTGCCATAAATGCTTTTCATTCTAGGACTATCCTTCTCTACATTTCCATGGAGCATATGTTTTCGTCTGTTGTAACTCCCTACCAATAGGAACAAGTTCGAGAAATGCAACGAGAGCATCGGGAAATGGCAAACGTCGACTAAGCGGCTAAGCTGGTATTTAACACAGTTACATACTGATTTTGAATATTGAATAGCGAAATTAAAGGATCATAAAAACCAAGTAGGGTCGAATAATGCCAGATCGACCAATGTTCAGGCCGACAAACAATTTATTTCGACAAATTAACGTTTAACATACAAAGTCCTGGCCTATTAACCATTAACATGTGTTGGTCTATGAACGGACGAACAGATCATATTTACAGCCCTTACATGGGAAAAGTCCAGGGGAGTGAGACAGGCTTCGGCAGCCGGCACAGTTCATATCCTCCTCATTCATTCCATTCTCTGACCCGGTTGGTCGACTGGAAGCAGGCTGTGGATTTTCATTTCACAAGGAAAAAGTCTAAATGCGAAATTTGGCCAAAATATACTGTTCAGAAAAGCAAACCCTATATGTGAGGATACTCTTATATACTTTGGCTAACCCAGTACTAAGTTGACGTAAAAGGCAGGACCGATAATATTAGGTGTCGGTATCAGCTTGTAAATGAAAGTCCTCAACCATATACAAATTATTTGCATTGTAGGTGATGAAGAGGGTTAAATTATGGGACTCGAAAATGTACTGAAATATCCTGCACAGAGAAGGGCTTGATAGAATTTCATCCATGAAACCAAGAATGATTACGAGACACACAACATATTTACCGAATCAAAGTTATTACTGGAAACAGCTCAGGTAAAAAAAATCGAACAGTTAAAAACTTTTCGCCTTAAGGCACTCGATGAAAAATATTAATAATCATAGGAATGCGGTGAAATATTGAAGTCAGGAGACAACACATGACCAGTTAAATTGTCCTCTCAATACGAGCCAAATTTCGAGATTGCCCCTAGACAGGTGTTATGCTTTCAGTCAAGCAAGCCAAACCAGTACGTCAAAACACAACTTGAGTTTCCATTCCTCTCACTGCAGCTCTCGGAAACACAATCCAAGCTGGTCACGCCAAATATCCGGCAGACCATTAGTCGAGCGGGTGGAGTATGGGACGTGTCGTAAGGCAAATGCCTGTGCACCTACAGGACGGCGGAGAAAAACATTGTGGCATTTGACGTACCAACAATAATACTTTACATTTCGAAAATAGCAGAACTGTTTAATGACATTTTTGAGACCATCAATATAAGTAGAATTGTCATTCTTATATATTCATATTACCAATAGTACCCAACTATGAGGACTTACTCGATTAAAATTTAATAATTATTTTTGTAATGAATTTCAATTGAAAACACTGTTAAGCATTGGAAAATGAAAGTGCATAATGTGGTAACTACAGAAAGAGTAAAAATCAGTGGAATATAAACATATCTTAATAACGTTATGATGGATAACATCGTGTGTGCAGGAATCCTTTTCTCGTGGATAGGCCATGCCCAAACCCCTGAAAGCCTACACGAGTAGGAAGACTAATGTACAGGTATCTAACCAATAGCCAAATGAAACACTGTCCTCCTTTTTGAGATTAGGCTTGTATTCTGATAACACCATACTGTATATGACTCAATTTATGTGAATTACTAAACATTGAAAATGTGAAAACAAAAACTAGAATAACTCTTAAAATACAACAAAATTTCTTCAAAGGTTACAAGTTCCCACATTACCCCATGGTGACTTCTTGTTAAGACCAGTCCTGATGACTGATGACGAAGCTTTTTCTGCCACCATCATGAAGGCATGCTGACCCCATTTACCTCCAATATACAACAAATACGGGGAAGGGGACAGCCTTATTTTACTTATTTATTGTTCTTCGCTATTGATATTGATAGTTTTTCCCTGGTATCGGTCTTGTTTGAGAATTAGTCTCCTAGCTTGTCATTGTAATTCGGTTTATTTCTTAAAGCTGAAAAGTACGATCCAGTTTGCAGGAGGAGTAGGGAGTAGACTGGGGCAGAATGTTTGACAGAGTGTGGGATTGTAACAACAGGAGTTTTGAATACTGAACACAGACAAAGTTATAAACAACATATTCTTAATTGAAGTATACAATTAATAAAAGTAAGTAATAATAATCATTGTTTGGTTGAGCACGGAGCATTTGAATGTGAATAAGGGAATATCGACACACCAATATCGGTAAGACCCTATGGCCTTACTTAACCTATGAACAAAGCAGCACAACTTCAATGCAGGAACGGCCTTCGAAGGGGACTCGGAAATAAAATACAGTATGTTGCAACCTTGTGTTAAGTGTAATTTCTGTTGGTTTCAAATTGACAGAGGTCAGTTAGATAATTTTCGATGTTGCGTCGATAATTTGGAGAAGTACTTAACTATTCTGTAAATGTCCTTTTTTGACGATGATCAGCGAAGAACAATAAAATGAAGGTTTGACAGTCTGACAATACCACTATTGTAAAAACTGGCTACATGTCAGTGAGCACTTCCATTATTTTCTGGTCTAGCTGGTCATCACTGAGTAGTGAGGCTTAGTGGCCTTGGAGTAGAGAAGAGATGGGAGCCAATCACAACGGAGAGGAGTCGTGACGTCGCGAAGGGGACAAAAGTGCATAGCCATCCTGTAAGAGACAGCCAGAACACGTGCCGCTGAAACATACTTATAGCACGTATAAGTGATATGCACATTAAGAAATAATTAAGTCAAGTATTCTCTAAGTGAGTAGCAAGATAGTTGTTATGAATTACGGGGTAGAATAGATAAATTAACTTTAAAATAATTAAGTATCCTTAATTAACCACTATAACTTAATTAGAAGGAGAGGTGGATATGTAACTTTATCAATTCAAACCACGAATTGAATTTTGAAAAACGATGCAAAAGTCCATTCGGAAATGCGAACAGAATGGTTGACGACCTCCAAATAAAGGAAACATATCCTATTGAGCATAGTCTACTTCACAGTCAATAGGTAAATTCCTGCCAAAATGAGATGCTTCAGCTACACATTGTTTATTAGATTTGAATAACCATGTGTAAATTATTGTTAATATTGTTATTATTTCTGCCACGGTATTGAGTAAAATATTCTGTTATGAATAAAGAACATACTTTCCAAATCCGTCATGGGTTGATTTTATTGTTTAAAATTTGGAAAGTTTGCTTGGTAACAAATATTACATGAGTTTGTGAGTATTAGGAAGCGGAAAAATTCATAAATCACTTGTTCTTAGTATGTAGATTGTTGGTAATTAATTTTTATCAAATTAGGGTTAGTCTCTTGAAAGTTCCTGAAGGGTAGCTCTAAAGTTGGTATACCGAACGGTTAGCATAACTGGAGCAGCATGACATGTCCAAATCATTTTACATATTACTATAGTTCGTACTAATTTTGGTTCAAATTCTCTCACGTCAGTCAATTATGATTTTCTCAAGGGTAACTGTGAAGTTAGACTCACCGATTGGCAACAGTTGATAACATTGGTGTTAGTCAAGTACCAAAATTCACATTTCCGAAGACTGTACCACCATCATACAAAATCTCATTGTTTTCCGAGCTCGCCTTCAGTAGGTAATAGGATGGAAAGTTGTAGACAGACAAGATAGTAGATAGATACATGCAAATACCCCTCTGATTGACCTGTTAATGATATTTCAATTTAATTTATGAGAAAATCACTCATGTTTACGTGATACGTGTATTATAATATAGGCTATATTCAGACGAGAGATTTCAGCTGGCTACAGCCCAATTATCCTGCGAGAGACCTAGTCTGGGTATGTACCATGAATCTATGATTAACCAGATGCAACTTTGAAGTCAAAGTGGTTATCAAGCAGAAGTGTTTCCACGAGATAGAGAATGAGCAAACTACTTTCTTGAAATACAGAAAGAAACAGGCAACTAGCTTCATATAATTTCACAACGAGCAGTACCGTGGTATGGACATCAATATAAGCTTCTTAGGCTGCTATTGTTTGTATTTTCTACATTAGGTAATTCTTGGGTGGATATTATCGTGCCCGACATTTCCGAGCGCCCATTCTGCTTAGCAGAAACAGTGCCTGCACCTGATCGGGCATGTGATATGCGCTGAAGTTCTCGTAAGCACGCCATATCTTCGTCTTGTTGAGCTCTTGGCCACCTTCAGTCCAAGTGGCAGTAAGGTGATAGGTTGGCTCAACCTTTCCTTGGGTTCATTCTTACCTAGAAGCTCAGTAGGCGTGCTTTAGTAGAAAGTGAACTATAGACTACTGTATAAGGTTTTGACAGGGAGGGCTAAATGTTAGGAACTTGAATGCCAGTCATAACTCAGGATTTATGGTGTTCATCCTTCCATGCTAACTAGGCCAAGAGTCCGTAAGGTTGTTATTTCCTTCCTATCACACAAACAATTACCTAGTACTTATCAAGCGCTTGTGATATAATATTCATCTGACACATTATGTGTATGAATGTGATTAGAACCTCGTGCTATTTTGTATCTTGCATTGGATTAGGTTGTGTAGTAAATCTGCTCAGTCACTCGCTCACTGTCTGTAACCATGCACCAGCGGGCAATGTTGTACACAAGAGTGAGCAGGTACCCCATCGGCTATCGTAACAAACAGCACTTTCATTAGAAACAATATCAAGCGGTTATATTATTTAAATATCTGTGATAGGGACTACACTTGGGGCATCTACTGTTTTCGAATTGACGCATAAGTGCTACGCAAGAGCTACATAGTGGTCAGACATGAAATCATTCCAACCAGCCAACAATAGGTAACGGTTCCTATCGATATAGCAACATCGCAAACGAAACTCAATTTGTCGCGATGTATTGATATGAATGACTGCCTGTGATTGGCTGATTAGAGTGCTTTCACTTCTGAGCGCGAGGCAGCTCTAGCGTAGCACTTTAACGTCAAGTCGAAAGTAATGATGCCCCAAGTAGTCTATAGAATTCTGTAGTGAAATGGTATGATTTTACGGAAGCCACAACTACTTCCAGTTAAATGGATCGAACAGTTCCAATTCCAAACATGGTCCGCGAATGAATTCTAGACCTCCAGGACGTAATGAATACAGTAGTTAATCTGCTTGTCTCAATCCAAGCGGGTTAGGTTTGATTCACGGCTAATGCTTGTGAGATTTCTGAGCTGAAATGTCATGACTGATGGTTCGCTTATCACGAAAGGCGAGATCTAATGGTTCATGGTAACGATATTAACGTTCGAGCAAGACTAAAAGCCTCCCTTCTCCTAAACTGAGACATAACCATTATCGCTTCACTCTGGTCAGTGTATAAACATACTTGATTGTGGCAGTAAATGCAAATTATGTGAATGATTCTTCAATTGTTAGTTGATTAATGCATCTGAATTAAAAATCAATGGGACATTAATTAAAATAAATAATATACCAATAATAATAATAAAAAATAATAACACGGAGAGATCATCATGAAATATGGACTGGACAAAGACACACTTCAGGAACGAGTACGCAAACTAGAAATAGCCTTCCAAACATCCCGCACAATCTACAACAAAAATGCCTTTCCCATAACACCAAGATACGCCACCATGAAACAGTTCTGAAGCCAGTAGTTCTATATGCAGCCGAAACCCTATCTTTAAAATAATGCCAACAAAGGACTCCTTGAAGAAGTGGAGGAAACAAGAGCGCAAAATTGTGAGAGGAATCTTGGGATCAAAGTACAAAAATGGAATCCATCAAAAGAGATCCAACAAGGAAGTCTAGAGTAAAATAGAGAAAATTACCGACATAATCCGAAAAAGACGGGCACGATTTTACGGTCACCTGAAAAGAATGGACGGAAGAAAGTTATCTAAAATGATCTTTCACATTTTTTATTCAAACCCCAAAACCACAATTCCCTGGTTTAGAAATACCAAAGAAGACATGCAAATGCCATATAGGCCTATCTTAGCTGAAGACGCCCTTAACAGAGATCTCTTCCGCAGGAAAATATTGACAAACGAGCTAAACCGAGACGAGCAATCGAAGAGAAGACACGGTGCCCTGTGGACAGAGGAGCGTAAGCATTTCCACTCACAAAGAATGAGGGAAATCTGGGCTCCGAAAAAGGCCAAGTTCAGTGTCAAATACAACAAGACTTAACGTGGTCCTTGATGACCCCAGCGAATTATATATATAGGCCTATAATAAAAATAATATATTTGATAGCTGTGTTAATTTAATACCCTTCAAAAGCCTTTGATGCCAATTGAGACTTCCAATCATTTTCTCTCAATCTTGAACGCCAGTTAGGGTGCATTTTTACAACGGATTTATTTTCATGAAATTAATTAAATTATTGAAGTTGTAAATGTCAAAGCTAAGTGGGGATTTATTTTATAGTATTCTGCGTGAGGGAGCGGTTTTCAATTCATTCTAGTCATTCATTCATTAACCACTTCCAAAGTGTTACTGTACTTTTGTTCATCTATTTGTGTGTGCTCCAATTTTACTTTCAAAGCTGAGCGTCTTAACGTCCTGTACCATTTTATAAAAATATTTGCCAGTATCCAGTTGGGCGGATTTCAGATTCTTCATGGTCCCCAGCTAGAAAAGCCACTGAAAGGAATGCCTGACATATAGAACAAACGGAAACAAGTCTAAAACTGCACTTTGTTTCTATATTACGGGGTAAAGATACTATCAATACTGAGCCCGCCTAGGCTCATGCGTCAAATATTACTTACTTCACACGCTCAGTTCGACAGAACACACCCTGAAGCTTCCTCATGAACAATCCGCTATTTTGACTTCGGAGAGGACAGCTTATTTTCTTCCTAGAGATATATTACTTACTATTTTAATGCCACATATCTCAGGATCATATAATAATTAATTCTGTATAATTTACCATCCTTTTGGAAATGGTAAATCACTTTATGGTAAAGGTATTTTCACCGCAGGCACGCGGACGACAATGTAAATAGTTGCTAATCGACTCAACTACTTCCTTCAAACCAGGAAGCCGTGCTACGCACAGACACACCGTTTTGATAGTCCGCTGAGGCAGGACGTAATGTGTCGATTGTCCGTCATTAAGACGAAGGCCATTTTTGGCAAGTGCATACCCCTTAATTGGGAGGAATACAATCTACAGCCATCGAGCTGGGTATTACGAGTTGAGCGCACGAAAAGTATTATTTCGTCCATGCAAGGCCAGTGCTACGTTATTGTGAAAGTTGAAATTTAATTGAGTGAAATCGACATATTTTTTTCACCAACCACAAGGACCGTCTGAAGGCAGACGTGATATATTCAGGCAAACGTGAAATATTTACTCTACAGCTACGTCTTATAGCCCAGTGTGTGCTACTACGAAAATCAACTATGATAAAGCTACACATCGCACGAATGCGACAGTGATTGTTCAGATTTACAGCGATTTGACATAGTGTAAAATCTGTGAACAATACCACGTATATGGTATTATTAGAGTCTGTGGCAGGCAAAAGCAGAGTATTTGATCGCCTGCAATTATTAAAGCCAGTGTGCATTTATATAATCATATTTCAATAGAATCTGTATATTTAATAACCACGATTCCTATGTTAATGCACCACGTGTTGGTGAATTTTCGACTTTACTTTGAGAGCGTCGTGATGAAATAAGTCCTAATGTGAGGGAAAAACCGATGAAATAAACCGTCACCATGGAATTGTCCAACCTACACCACCAGGTACAAGCCATGTACAAGACGAGAACCAAGGACCACAAGGACAGGCCGAAACCCATAGCCTTAATCAGGAATATGCTTGGCGCCCTGGAAGCATATTACCCCTTCCAATGGGAGTTCTGGAAGTGATCTACCTAAGAAGTAATCGTGAGTCCTGTATTGTCTATGTACGAGGTTTGTCCAGGTTGATGTAGACTTTAAATGTATTTTTAGCCGAAACGACTCGATAATTTGACCACATAGGTAGGAATGTACATTTTCTTCTTGGCACTGGGACAATCTTTCAGTTAGTCACCACAGTCCGTGTCTTATACGGCAGGTGCACATTCACATGTATTTTTCAGTGTATTTATAAGCCAGCAAGGAGCTGTGATTTTATGTCATGTAAACGACATCTTAAGAAGAGAAGTTGTAGGCTTCTGATAGTTTAGGAGACACCCTATAGTTAGATCCCTTATTTTAAGTTGAAAGAGCTTTATTTTCGTATCATTTCTCAGCCGAAAGTCGCTGAAACACTTTTGTGCTCTTTATTTGACATTTTTCGTGAGTACTATTTACTACGTGAAGTTCCAGAGGAACGAACCCATACACAGTAAGATTGGTGGGTAAACCTACATCGTATCATTTCAAACATCGCAGCAGAGGTTAGATGTTTTTATTTTGTTGTGGAAAGTGCCAAGCCATGCATATCAAAGCCCACGTGTACAAGGAATAGAGTGAGTGACATATCTTCGAATGTCAGTGCAGTTAGTTGCACGAGTGTGTCATCTATATATTAGTATTCTTTGAAATTGTTACCTCGTTATATATTATTGAAGGGTGAAATATCCCAAGAAACACTGCTAGGGAAGTGATGTTGCATTTTTATACAATATGCAGAGCACTTGAGGACTGTATTTCGTGCTACTGCAAGATTAAAATGATCATTTTGAAGCACAATCTTTGTTATGCTAAAGCTTTACGCGATGCTGAGTGAAAGTTCTTTGAGCGTGCCAGCTGATAACCGGTTGCTACCCGAGACGCAACGGGAGACGACAATATTGACTTTTTTGTATGCTAATTTACGTCACAAGTCCTGGGAATTTTGAAGGTCACTGTTATTAATATAACCTTGCATTGGAGAACAGCTACGTAAGCTTCTAACACCTGTTATTTCTTTCACCACTTTTAAAGAGTGAGGGCATGCTCGCAGTACGTGAATTCCTTTAATGTTTTGAGCCGATGACATTGATTCATCTGGCGTGTTATAGAATGGTTTAAACAATAATGTTAATTGACCCAGCTTCTGTATAAATTAGGCTAGCAAGTGTAATTGTTGAGTCCATAAACACATTATTAGGTAATTAGGCAGGACGGATGAATGTCCGCCTTATTGTTGGTTTATTCCGGCGTTCTTTGAGCGGCGGCCAAGACGACCGATGGAACTTGCGCGCAATGGGAGTAAGACGCGCTAACCTGTGTTATTGTTGACTTGTAGAAGTCATGTTCTTTGAGTGAATCTCAAGCGAGATCACATGCTGCTGCCCACGACTGGTGTCATAAACTGAACTAACTCAACAGTATTTAAACCTTCTGATAAATCAAAAGCATAATTATCCTAAACCAACGGATTATTCAATTGATTATAAATAATTACAGCCATAACTTTGAAACCCTTTGCTTGTTGATTAATTGACACCGTGACTTCAATTCATTTCCATGTGGTAGATGACCTTTAAATGAGTTGACACTACTTTTTTCGACGACATGGATCTTCGGGAACAGAAATCAGTAACTTGTGGCCCGCGTGATTCAAAGCTTGTAAGTCGCAGTGATGATTGCGCATGCCAACCTAATTCACATGCATGAGATGACGACTGGCTACAAACAGTACGTCAGTTCGCGGAGGCAGGCTAGTATTAGAGTGTTTATTTATTATTTCCCGAGTGTATCTAACCTATTGTTCCTGTTAGACATAAGAGTGTTATTTAATTGTTTTTTTATATTCAGTGGTCAAACTATCATTTGATTTGGTAACAAGCATTTCTTTACGACGCGTCTCTTCGTAATACTTTCGTTCATATAGGCATTAGACAGAATTTAAATGTAATAATAAATGCGGACCTGGAACCATCCTAACCTAGAGATTGGTTTGCTAGCTGTTTAATTTAAATTATACCGAGTCATTTATTTGTAAATTTGCTACGCGTTAATTCTTCTTGTACCACGCGCCTAGTTTGTTTTGCTGTGTTTCGTGTAACTAGGAATTCGCGAGGGTGCTAAACATCAAACTAGGGAACGACTCACTATTGTAATTAGAGCAGCGGATTAGCCAATTTCGACCCTCGGAAGTAGTTAGGCGGTCTTACTTGAATAAATCATGCACGAATCTAACTTAAGACTGGATCTCTTTTTATTGCTAGCTTTGTATTTTGGGCGTCTATGACTTTTTCCGTGCTAAATGACCCATATCCCATGGATCAAGCCCCTCGTGCTGAGCAAGCCTACAAAGAAATGCACCCGATCCTCTAAGATGTTGGGTTCGAAGGACGAGGTCTTTTGAAGTACCATTTCATTCGGCGGATGGTACCCGGATAACCTCCTCTAACGGGCTCAATACTTCCATAGTGCAGTTTCAATTATCATAAATCATAACCGCTTGCTTCCATAAAAATAACAACGGACAGACGAACCCTTCCTGTCCAACATTTATTGACAAACACGACAAAATGAATTAAAAAACAAAACTTTCCCTAATAAAAACTAAATCGAAGAATAAAAAAGATACTCCCTAATAAAACATTTGCCATGTTATCAAACTCAAAAATAAACACTGTGTATTGATCCTTCTCTCATTTTAAAGACAGTCACCTGGACTTCTATTTCTCACTGGAGTTAATCAACAACATGAAGACCCTATATTTCAAGAATCCTTAACCTTAGACGCGGTTAACCTATTCTAAACATATTTCTATACTTTAGTTTATATATGTATAAATCCATTATACTTCACACAAAATTTAACACTTTAAATGCTGTGGGAAACAGCCATTCCCTTAATTGTATCAAATTATACACAAGTGTTTACAACACCCTTCAACCTATGTCTTTCACATTCTCTAAATGTCCTGATTTCATTTCCATAATTCCTCTATAGTTTCCACAATAGACAACTAACCCGTCTTGCCTGCAATTCGTATAATTATGTCAAATCCTGTCTTGCTGAAGCCGTACAACAAAGTAGAGCTCATGCGAAAATAGCTAAACATCTGGAATAATAATTATTAAGGATAATAATAAATGTCGCTTCCATATAATTGCCTCATTCGTGCGTCTACCTTCATCATAAACTTCTATAGTTGCCTACAAATGCCATAATACGTAACTTATTTCTTTCTCATACAATAACCTTCCTCACAATGCAAATGTGGCATAAAACTTCACATAAACGCATATCAATTACACATGGCTGAACGACCTTCAGTTCCTAAACACCTTAACTTCTTTCCTAACTGAGCACAAATATACATCTCGCACAACAACTTCAAAACATCATAACAGTCACATTGACCGTTTGGAATTTAACCCCAACTTCAAATACCATAAATCGTATTGCCTTAAACAACAATGCGTTTCCTCAAATTTTAACAGCAATGCAGACTATCTCTCTCCTTCCTTCGACATGTTTTCCATGCGTTGCAGTACTTCAAAGAACTAAATTTTCACAACGTTATCGTTTTGGAATAATAAAAATACAGTTTCGTACTTCTTCCTTATCATTGTTAATCATATCTGACAACAATAGTGCCATGTCTCTCTTGCATAACAATGACTTATTCATGTTTCTCTCTTTTAATTTAATCCTCGTTCAATGTGGTTTCAAAAAATCAAATAAGACATATTTTGTTTTAGTTTAATAACAAGAACTTGGCTTCATCTCGGTCATAAATTAAGTCGAACCTCCGTTCTGACTATGACGATCAGCTGTTATCGTCTGATATTTAAAAAAAAGTATATCTGAATATAAATGATCCAATATCTTTGAATCAACAATCAAAATAGCAAAAGTCTCTAGTTTGAATGTATCTCCTAGCTCTCCATCACTCGTAAAATGACATTCAAAAAGAAAACCTAACGAGCCTAAAAATCTCCAGCATAAAATATCGTAGATCTAAAATTCAACCAAAAATCCCAATTCTGAAAAATAACAAAAACGTCGGTAAAACAGACTCCTATTCCAAATTCTAAAACGCAAAATCGAAATCTCTCAAAACATAGAACACAAATTATAGAAAAAGAGGTTTCTCCGGGAGATTCAAAATACTTTACTACAAAACTACATAATTGATCTTCTTTCTACTGGTGTTGATCTCGGCTACTGATGAAAATATATCGGAAATTATACCATTCCACCTCCTGATGGTTTCTGCGGTGTGAGCTCCTTCACTCCATCCACTCGAACTGCATCTCCGAGCTTCCAGATTCGTACTCGATCTGGTCTCGAATTGCAATCTCGTTCTGGAATCGCACTAAATGTGCCCTAGTTCTAAAATATTTTTTCATTTCTTCTTAGCGCTGAGCATAATGCGTTTAGCATATAAGCCAAGCTTAATAACGGACCTGTTAAAATGACGTAAAGCTAACAGTCCATGAGCGAAAATACGAAGCGTAATGCAGTGTTGGCAAGGTAAGCTACTCGTGATGCATTTTACCGAAATTAGGCCTACTCGTAATTTGCCACTACACGTTGTGAACCAACTTGTGAAGCCACGCGCAATATCGTCATGGGACTGGACTAAACGTATATCCTGTCTCTGCAGAGGAGTGGGTTTGAATGATAAATGTGGTCGCCCTTAAAATCTTTTTCCGTAGTCTTGCATTTTCAATTCCTGTCGCTTCCTTCTAGCCCCTTTTCCTATTTTATTAATCTTCATTCACTGGCATCAGAAAGGATACTTGGTGGGAAAAAGACATTGCCTCATGGGGACTCAACTTACCTCATCCCCGACCTCCTTAAAATAATAATAATAATAATAATAATAATAATAATAATAATAATAATAATAATAATAATAATAATAAGGGATTTGACTTTCATATGGTGCCACCTCTTGTGGTCCTGGTTTACGTATTAAGTCTCTGGATCCATATTCCTGGTTCGAGCCTAGATTAAATTCTGCTGTGAAGGTTGGAACGATGTACGGTTAGTCTCATGAGGCATAACTTAGAAGTAATGGTTTCAAATTCCACCTCAGCTGTTCTTCGTGGTTCCCCACTGTTACTACAGGCAAATACCGGGATGGTCCTTAACTTTTGATCACAGCCGCCTCCTGACCAATCCTCGTCATTATTACAAATACTACTACAGCTATCACAGATCAGACAGATACCACACACGCCAAAGAAACGGGGGTTTATGACCACGATGTCGCAACGCGCCTAAGTAAATCAAACAGCTTTCATTTTATAAATATGGTGAACTCTAGAGCCGGCCCCGATGTGATGGGGTAGCAAACGTGCCGTGCACCCGGAGGCTCCGGTTTCTCCTTCAGGGATTTTAGGAACTGACGTGAGGGCTGGAACGGAGTGCACTCAGTATCGTGAGGACAAATGGGTAGCTGGCTGACAGTGAGGCAGCGCCCCGGTCACGGAGGCCAAGATTAACGGTCGAGGGGACCCAACGTGCTGACATCGCATCATCCCATAATCTGCAGGGCAAATGGCTGGGCAGCTGTCGCTTGGTAGCCCTAGGCCTATCATGGGTTTTAGTGCCTCGGGGTTTGGTTTGGTTTGGTGCACTCTATAATGAATATCAATCTTTTTATATATCACTTGATGTCAATATACACTTTGAGACATGTTTCGGCTCTGTGAGCCTTCTTCAGTCAAAAACACTAAATAATTCTCCTAAATCAGTCTAATGTTTGGTCTCTCAATTAAAATTTGTTCAACACTTTTACATCGTCAAGATGATTAAAACACATGAATATAAATTGCTTAAAGAATTAAAAAAAATTACAAATGTACAAAATTCTTCTTGATCCATTTTCAAACAGGGGACCTGGAACAATAAAAACTTACCTGACAATCTACGGTTCCTAATTGGAAACATGAAAAGATGACTCTAGTTGGGTAAAAAACTTACCCCACTGTAAGAGCGTCTTGAAGAAGGATCGTGTCTAAATATGTCATGTAGAAACAGGTAATCGGAAGTTGTTTATTTAGTGCTTTGCAAAATGTTTTCAACAACCTGTAAAGCGAAAAACTAAATGAAATATGACAAAGTAAACAATAACAAAACCCACGTATAAATGACCAATGTTTACATACCGCAGTTTGGAGACCATGAACTGTCACCTCACAACTTTGCAAGAGATACCACAAATGTGTCCATCGTGTTGTTCTACCTTTAATCACTGGTTGGCCTGATACTGCAAGTGTGAGGTCAACGGTCGCGGGAGGGGGAGGCATAGTGTACGTCAGAACCTTACGTTATGGAGGAGGGAGGGCCGCTTCCTGTTTATGTCGGTCTCTTCGCCTTAATTTTGAGATCGTGTTAAATAAAATGTTGTCGTTGAAAGTTAATTCGTTCAAGTTATTTACAGGGTCTGTTTTATTGGCGATATGAATTTCTATGTTCTCTAACACATTAAGTTTTTACTTTTATTAACATATGTACAATTTCCAAATCCTTATCTATCGAACTGAAATTATGTTTTTTCTCGTCCATGTGGTTCACCATGGCCGAGAACTTGTTATATTTCAACGCACTGGTATGTTCCCCGTATCTTACGTTGAACGCTCTACCCGTTTGTCCAAAATAGGTGGAATCGCAATCCTTGTATTTTAGTTTGTACACTCCCGATTTGCTGAATTTATTGGTCTTATTTATACATATTGTGATTAAAAAAGATGTTGCTGTTATTATTTTGTGTTTTGTATGTAATGTTAATATTAAACTTTCTAATTGAGTTTGTTATAGTATGTGCTTTTGGGTTTACATACGTGAAAATAGTGACATTTTGGTTCGTTTTGAGATCTTTTTCTAAAGTTGTTTCAAATTTATTAACAATCTTATTTTTGATTCTGTTGACGTAATTTCGTGAATATCCATTTTTTTGCGATGTTGGCTATGATTTTTAGTTCCTTGCTTAACCTTTCTTCACTGAGTGGAATCTTTATCCACACATTGGACATAAAGTCACACATCCACTAACTTGCGACTGATCTTAGGCCTATTTTCTATGAAAGTAAGCTAGAAACACAAACGTTTTATTGCTGCGCTCTGACAGACGCATGCCTCTTCCTATGAGAAATTAAGTACCATTTAATTGAGCGACGTTGATGGTATCGCTGTTTGCACAGTATTTAGACAAACTTTCACCAAGCCAAGTAGACTTAACATATTCCTAGAAGTCACGTGGTCGTGGAGTCTTCAGAGATCCTGCATGGTTAACTGAAAAAATCTTCAATTTCTGTGCCCGTTTCTGTTCCCAAATCACACGGGGACGAGGATGGCTTGAGATGCAATTTCTATGTGAGAGGTGCTCTATACAGCCGGGTGCCCTTTTTGCAGTCAAACCTATGAGAGGAATTATTGCGTAAATCAGTTATCGATTTCAATGTTTTAATGTTACTTTTGGCTGGCATCTTCATTCTACGTATTAACTCATTGAACATGATCCCTGTTCATAGTAAATGCCGAATGTGACTATTTGAAAGCACCATCTCGGCATGTGCTTGAATTTTATAACAGAAAACAACAAAAGACTGTTACAAGGCTGGCCGGGAGTGTTGATTGGACCCACTCCACTACCGACCCCAGATCAGCCTAGACCCACGATCTTGTCTTCAGAACTATGATTCAAATAAAACATCCGTAAACAGATTTACAGTAAAGTGAAGCTGGGAGAATAACTGGGAGGCAATAACGAGATAATAAGTTGATGACAATATTGCCCAGTGGATCGTGGAGAGCTCGTTCGTCAACAGCACTGAGCCCCACTGTCAAAACCGCAATGCGGGCAGCACGGAAACTGGATTTCCGTTACAATTGTATGGCGTTTCTTCAATAGAACTTTCCCCTGGACTCCCTAATATATGTAAGCAGCGCTCTGCATGTTCATCGCATCACACTGGCCTGCACCCAGGACTGCGTTCATTCCGAATGAACTTTCGAACGTTGAGCCTTTCACAGGGGCTTGACTTGCAGGTTGAATGAGTAACAAGAAAGTAAAACGATATCCTGAGCTTATTCTTAGACTCATTTCTCTGAATTCCACTAATCTCAACCCGAAGGGGAGAGCTGATTAAAATCATCATGAAATTTTAAGGTTACATCTTTTAGCAAATGACCCAAATGATTTAACTGCTAAGTAGTTTTAGATGAGAAAAAATCCATATCTATGTTACATCTTAATATCTATGTAAGGGGAGGGTTAACTATTATTTGGTTAACTGAAATAAATTTTCAGTATTTGTACCCTTTTCTGTTCCTGATTCAACGGGGCCGAGAATGAAGTGAGATGAATCCCCGTGTGACAGGTGCTCTATGCAGCCGGGTGTCCTTCTTTGCCACATATAATTCTTCAATGTATGTGTGTTCATGCGTGCATGTGTGAGATCACAAAAATCCTTTATTAATCGTGAGTAAAAAATAATTCTTGCTTTTCTTACGGCATTCTTGTCTGGCAGCAATGTTCAAGAGAGCATGATGACGTAATCATAGGGATTCTCTCTGGCTGAGTATGTTATTAGCATGCTTTCGAATTTGTAAACAATGAATAATGAGATCTGCACGGTCCAAATGCCCGCGAGTCTATCTGTGCGCGTTTATACATGTATGTATGGATGGATGGATGTTTTATGTATGTATGTATGTATGCATGTATGTATGTATGTATGTATGTATGTATGCAGGTACGCATGTATAGTAGGTCTATATGTATATGTGTGTATATGTCCGTATCTCCCCCCCCCCCTATCAATTCAAACACGACGGAACCATTTTAAATATAATTTTGTACAGAGGTATCGCTCACAAAGGGCAGCTCATTTTTAATTTTAATATCGCTGTCTTCATTACGAAATCAAATTGGCGAACAGCAAGATGTTCATAGCTTAAATCAACAACTAAACAAATCAATGGGTCACTACCAAATTCTAGAAAAACACATCTTGGTGTGGGAAGTACCTTACGTCCAAACTACTAGGTCATCAGCGAATTAAATTCATGATGGTCGCCAAGCGAACCATGCAGGTATTAAACTCCATAACATTTGATCCAATTAACCAATGATCGCAGTACTTGGCATTTAGATTGTCTAATATAAGGACCAATTGTTACCAACGTTATGACTTAATGAGCGTGTATTTTACGCGCAGACGCCATCTTAAAATTATAAAATAATATAAAACTCTCAACACTGAAGAGCTACGCTAATGTGACCTTGTATCGCCAAGGCAAAAGAGCAGACTCTCCATATATTCAAGATGGCAGCTGTGCGAAATATACAAACTTTAAAATCGACATGTCAGAATGAAATTAGGTAATTAAGACGAATCTTCCCAAAGGGTGAGCGTTAGTCAAAATATAATCGCACTGAATATAGCGCACAGTGGCTACCTTAAAATGTTCAAATACATTTACGTTCGTTAACCTAGAGCTATAAGAACATAATTTAGTATTAAAATAGAACCTAATAAGTGTGTCCAAACAAATGAACGGTGTCTTCAAAGATTCACGATGGTGGCTAGGCGTGCTATTAAAGTATTTAAATTAGTAACTCTGAATGTCATAGCACAATTAAAGCGAAAATTGGGAGAAGAGGAGTATTATATAACAGGCGCCAGTAGCAGTAGTGAAAAGTTTATCACACTGAATATACCACGCAGCGGCTATCCCAAAATGCCATATTTAAAAATTGATAACTTGTTATACGTTTTAAAATTACAATAACGAAGATTACTGTTGAAGTAGAAATCTACATCGAATATCGTGTTCCCAAATTAAAATGATAGCAACTTTAAATTTTCAAAATGGCGACTGGGCGTATTATTTAAACGTACGAGTGAATAATTCAGAATGAAATTGCGGTGCGCAATTAAAACTAAACTTGGCGAGAAAAAAATCATATACTGTATAAGAGACCTTGCTTAAATAAACCGTAAGATTAACACACATAATACAATGCATGTCAGTTAATTTGAAAATATTCAATACGATAATCAATAATTCCACTATTGTATGCCGACATTGAAACAATTAATCTTGAACGACTTGTATCTGCGTTGAATACAAAAAGGTTCAAGTTTCAGCCTTTTTCTGGGCTTGTAACGATGCCACATGCCAAGTTCCACCAACATCAGGCAAGTTGATTTGGTGTGTTTTCCATGTCAGCCAATTTTGGTCTGGCTCAGCGCATGAGCTAGCGAGTCTCGGACCAGTCCTGAGTTGGTTGAAACGGAGTTTACTCTTCAGGTCAGAAGATACGTAACCCATTCCTACCATGCATTCTATTTTTCAGACTCCCTATCGACATCGTAATCAACACTGAAATCTTCTTCACGGTTTTGGAGGATAACCCTTCTCCTGCGCTATACTCTTTCCATTCTCCTCAGCTACCATACGAAAACAAAGAGAGGAAACAGGATACCCGGACGAAAGTGGAACGCTGAGGAATGCTCCTGAATAGAACATATTCAATTGGATCTAATTCTAAAGATTATCATTGAGCTGCGTAACAGATAAAATGCTAGGTCATATGGTCATTACTAGAGTGCTTAACGTACCAAAAATACTCATTACAAAATGACTGTAATATTACAAGTATTCGATTGATCTCAAGATAGACGCAATGCAGAAGGCAATGTTGGAAATGCCAAATCCAAATAGAATGGATAATTCCACAGACTCTCTGGCAAATTGGAAAACTCAACACATTTTATGGACAACGAACATCACCCTAAATTCTGCCAGAATATAGAGGCCGTAAGAAGTAAGCTACTTTCAAGCATTTACTTTGTTGTTTCATTTAGAATAATGGGTTGTTGTGATCATCAGCGCCATGTACTTAGGCCAGTAGGGAATCAGTCGATAACCTGTGCTATTGCTGTGACTGTACTAGTACAGGAGTCTATTAATAACAGAAGGTGGGATTGGGAATTTATGCATCAACCCAGCTTTATTTTTGGAGTTGATGCCAGAAGTTCCGGAAAGTCCCGTTTTGTAAGGACAAGAGTGCGATTGAAACCCTTCATTAATCCCAGTTGTTCACAACTTAGTACATACTATTATTGGGAGTATGTTCTCCATGTCGGAGCCGAGATTGAGTATAGGAAGGTACTATACTTGCTCCTATAACAAGTTGATGCAGAATACCGAATGCAGGATACGAAAATATTGCGTCCTTGCAGGCTCCTTGGTTAGATCTGTCGCTCTGAGAAGATTAATGACGGTGGACTGTTAAATAACTGCATTAACATAGCCTTACACTTCACTTACGACTTCATTTGTAAAGTAATTTTTATTCCCAAGAGCTGTCACATTGTGAGATGAGAACAGATGTAATTTCCTCTCTGTGACTGACAGAAGTTAATGTACAGATATATTGGAAGAGGTTTTCTTCATGTGTTAAACCTCAAATCAAAGAACTGCTTCCCAGGATAGGTTAGAACTAAATATTCAGCATAGAGAGGCAGTCAATGCTTTAGTCCTACTCAATCGATCTTCACAATGATTGCCTACAATAAAAGCAGCTGTCCCAGTTGTACAGTATATTGTCAATCTTCTAAATTACTCATGTGTGCCGAAGGTTTCGATGCAATGTTAGTCATGAACATGAAGGGACAACACATATACCCATGACCGAGGCCCGACTCGAAGCAGCATCATACTCTCGTTCTGACATTTTTTTTGGGAACTGTATATCACAGCATTTTCTTGTTACAGTTGTAATGGTCGTCATTGCTTATTAGATTGCTGAGTAAAACCTTGAATTAACAAGACCGCAGTGAGGATTTACAGCCATATCTCTTGCACTCCGGGAAAATGCTATCATCCGCTTCTACAATCGTGGCCTCACCACAACAAGGAACATTTTTAGTCTTTTACTAATTAGATTATTAGATTTTTCAGGCTGGCTGCGTTGCACAGCGGTAACGTTCTCGACTGCTGTTCCTCAAGTTGTAGGATCCAATCCTGGTTCAGCCAGTTGGCATTTGAGGGTGCGTAAATGCAAAGGAGCGGTGTCAGTAGATTTACTGGCACGTTAATGATCCCCTCCGGGGAGAAATTCCCGCTCCCCAGCCTCTCTAAAACCCACAGTAGTCAAAAGGTACGTAAAACTAAAAACATTATTATTAATATTATTATTATTATTATTATTAATTGCTACTTCAGATATAGTACAATTGACGTATTAGAACAGAGTCTCATATGGCATAACGCCTCAATTCAGTTATGTAAAACAAATTGAAACAAACGTCAATTGCAGTTTTTCAGCTATTAGATCGCGATGTGTTCATGAAGTACATTACATCATACTGGGAGTTGAAATGTTTGACGCCACCAGACCTCGAGTCTAGGACCTTCGGATTGCAGGCTCGAAGCTCTTTGGTATTCATACGATTGTGAAAATAGGCCTACATGTCTAATGCAATGAACACAATGCGATTGAATTGAATCACTTTTAAGCGATAAACATGAACCATTTAGTTACATTGCGCTGTTTAAGCTGTAAATTATAGACTACTTCTAAAGTGCCCAAAGTGCTCTCACTTCACAAGGTCACTTTACGGTATCAAGGAACGTTAAATTAAAAAATGTTGACTGAACTACAACTATTTTAACTCAAAAATGTTTCTTTTTATATGTGGACTCATGATATGCAGATTGGTATACTTCGGTGCCAGTAGCAGAAAGTTTCAAGGACGATACTAGGCAATATATGAATGTTATACCAAGAAAAATACCCTTGCGCATATTTGTTAAAACAGTATTGGTGACATTAAATTTCAATTTTCAGAAAATTCGATTCGAAGATTTCTTGAAAGAAGGTACATAAATTGGTATTTTAAATTAAAATTTGGATTTTCAATATAAACTCCAAATTTTTAGATAGAAATTTGGAAAGTACAATAATTATAGCTAATTACACTAATAATGGACATGTCAATTTTCATGCTAATGTGAGTAGCGGTATGGAGGATATACAATGTTTTTCTTTTCATTGCATATGCATATTGGTTGACTTCCCCCTCAATATAGGTACATTGCACTCTCTTGAATATGTTCATGTGAAAATTGTAATACCTACCTTATCATTCTAACCAAACGTTAAGTTGCGCGATTGAGGAACGAGGATACTTTTGGCAAATGTGTTCGAGGTCAAGTGTATAGTTTTATTTCAGTTAACTTAGAGTATATTGTGCCCTTAAGTATGGCTTTCCAGGACAGGACTCTCTCATCTCTCGTGTCGCGCTCAATCCACTATCATGGGAAATTTTCTCTGAGATCATAGGGCTGACTATCAAATCAACACACTCGGATAAACTATTTATTAGACAAAATATCTATTATCTACACAAGACACACTAATATCGTAGAATCAAAATGCCGTCCGAATATTCTACGAAAGGCCTAACATCCGACGAAAAGGACAGTACTAAGATTAAAAGATCTGATCCAAAGATCAACAAGAAGTTCCGTGACGAACTAAAGAGCCTACTTTTCTTAAAATTTAAGATTCATGCCAATGATTAATCGATATGGATCTATCTAGAATAATGACGAAATTAAGTTGGTAATATCGAAATTTCTAATTAGTTCGAAATACTGTATACCTGGCATAATGTAGCCTAATAGAGCACTACAGTTGGCAGCCCTAGTGACTGAATATATTCTTAGTTCCATCTCTTAAGGTACAGAATACAAAATTTGGTTGGAGTCCAATGAATAGCATGGACGTTACATGCAGTTAAACATTGGATCTACCAGCGCGCGTAAAATCATGTTGGCAACAGTGTCATGCATGTATTGGTCAGAAATAATCTGAAATAATATGATCTATTGTTGTGCCAATTTTGAATGAAATCCATTAGTTAGTATAGAAGTTACATGCATTTTAAAATTGGACCTATCAGCAGGCTTAGAATCATGTTGGCAGCACTGACATATATTAGTTACTCCAAAGTAATCTAGAATGCCAGGTACTATACGTGTGCAACGTTTAGAGCTATTGGCTTGCATTCTTTCAGATATATTGATATTAGGGTAACAAAAATAGAGACAGCATTTATTAACAGTTGGCAGTCCTGGTTGCTCTTAAGAATACGCACAGTCATAGCTGTTATGGTACAGATAGCACATACGAAATTTGGTTGAAAACCAAATGATAGTATGGAAGTTACATGTATTTAAAGTTGGACCACTCAGCAGGCTTAGAATCATGTTGGTAGCACTGACGTATATAAGTTACTCCAAATTAATATAGAATGTCATCTACTATACGTGTGCATAGTTTAAAGCTGTCGGCTTGCATACTTTCTCATATATATTGGTATTTGGATAATAGAAATTAAGAGCATTTTTTAACAGTTGGCAGCACTGGTGGTTCATAAGAATACGTTCAGTCGTATCTCCTTATGTACACATACAACATACGAAATTTGGTTGAATTCCAATTAATAGTGTAGAAGTTATATGCATTTAAATATTGGACCTATCAGTAGGCTTATAATCATTTTGGCAACACTGCCATGTATGGCCTTCTGGAAATTAAACTGCAATATTATTATCTATATGTGTGCCGATTTTGAAATAGCTGCCATTCATAACTTCCATGATATCCAACATGGAGCTCAAATTTCAATTGCGATTTTTCAGCAGTTGGTAGCACTGACATCATTTTCAAATATGGCCGTGAGATATTCAGGTATTGATCTTTACTCCTACCAAATTTTATTTCGATTGCTCCAGCCGTTTAGGAGTTGATAGGGGGGGACACACACACACACAGCCAGCCAGACAGACAGACACACATTTTCCCGGATCGATCTCATAAGACTACATTTTCCTCATTTTTGCAAAATGTGAAAAGTAGGCTAAAAATGACATCAACACTGAATGTCTACCGTGAAAATCATATTAAAATTAAATTCAAAGGCAGCTGAAGCTTTCTTATCTGCTTGGTGTCTTGGGAGGTCGTGATAAATACTCAATTTCGGATCCAATTATAACACGTGTATAACTGAAATCCGGGCCTTGTCATCTGTCGTTGGTATGTGCATTTAACATTCCTTTGCAAATATTAAGATAATAAAATATAGGCCGCGCACCCGTGAGTATAAAGTGTACTCACGCTACGAGTATAATCCAATAATGCATTCATGAATTTACACATATGGATAAATCTACGGTCAATCATTCAAAAATATATCCTGCACAGCTTATCACCCTGCGCCCTAATATGAGACGTCGAAGACAATCAAAAAACAAAATCAAAGTAAAAAATCCAGAAATATCATACTAAAGAAACTAAAAATGAAGGTCAAGGATGTAATCTTTTCACAACTAGTATCAATTCATGCTAACATCAACCTCAAAAGTATGTAAGCCATTCAACTGTCAAAGATAAAATATTCAAAAGACATTCAGTCCAATAATCTGCCAGGATCAAAAATCAAATACGATGTAGGCTACTCTTCCATAAAGAAAACACAACCCGTGCCTATCTAGCTGACCATGGGCCTCCAAGGAAAGTTCACGTCAACAAATACGCTGAACAACATGACACTTCACATACCGTATAAAATTAGCTGATGATCAAACTCATCGTAATATTCATGGGGTAAATACACCAGTCACCTCCTGGCCCACTCGTAGTAGCATGAGCATCAGTGTGCAACTCATCGATCATTTTTTTCCAGGTTTCTGTCCGTCTCAGTTAAAACATGCAATACTTGTCACGTGTTGTTAATTTATTCCTAGTTCTTCTACTTACCAAGCGATATACATTGCATTTAAACAATATGTTAATAAGGCTTCAGGACACTAGCATGGAAGTAGCTGTAGGGAGTACTTACTTCATGGTTTCAACTAAACAAACATCCAACAATTGTAAGCGCATTACGAAACACCACTTAAATACCCATTGAATAAAAGGAAATTTGCTTTGAAAGAACAGATTATATTTTAAAAATGAATTTATGTATACTACACTTCTGACCGTATCATTAAAATTACTTCTTACTTCTTGTGCTCACCATTACTGCAGGTAGCAAGTGCCGCAGGTTTCTATGACCTCTGAACACAAATGGTTACCCACAATATGTTATGAGAAGCAAGAATCAAATGAGGCCTCATTCTAAATAATTCATACTGGTAATGTTCCTCGATACAAGCATACGCTTGAGGAGTTGAAATGATGTCAGTGCCAAGGAATCACGAATTGTCTTTTCTGGTGGAAAATCAACGTAGGTTGCAAGCTGAACAAAGTGGTAAATCCTGAAAGTGCCCACTTCGTTCTCACAAGCATCGACAGATCGTGCTGCTGCTGTGTGGACCTGGGGAAATAAAGTGGAGCATCATAAAAGTGCTACAGCCATTATCCTCTCCATCGCTGTCTGCTCAGTCGATTTCTGAACAATAACAACAACGTACAACACACATTTTTTGTCAGTATTACCTACGCTTACGGATAATTTAGGTGCGGTGTTGTATTACATATACAGAGTGCTTGTGTAGTAATTATTGTATCAATACGTATCTTTAGTGTTGCTTTTTGAATCGTGCTGCGAGCAAAGAGATTAGCTAAAAACTTGGCTGGAGAATAGCTCCCTGGGTAGGCCTTTATTTTACATCGGTGAAGCATGTAGCAGCCAAGAAACCTCCACAGGATACAATGCTAAAATGCAAGCGAGATTGTAAAACAATTTGTAAAACGTGTGGTAAAAAGCCCAAGGAATTGGTATTTACACAGCTATATAATCTGAGTTCAAAAAAACTCATTTATCTTACCCGCATTAAAATTATAAATCCTATAAAGAGCAGGAGGCAGACGGCAATACCATACAATTTCAGTAATTGTAATGTTCAGCAGACATAAGGAGGTAGTGACAATTTCCCTCTGACTGCTACCATTTTGCAGACTTTACAATTCAAACAGAAGCAAGGGTTTCTTACTTCCATTGATGAACGAGATAAATTTACAGGTAGTAATTCCAAGGAGGTGAAATTCACAGATACTGGTAGCTGGCACATCAACTACTTTCCACGGGAATTGGATTCATCGGATGACACAGCTCCGACATAAAGATACAGTATTTACGGCGGTTAACAAGAAGTACCCAGAAAGTAAAGTAACTTATTGCTTTTAGGGTTCTGTTTTTAAGAGGACTTTGGTATCCAAACTGAAGTATCGATTTTTTTAGCGTATGGCTTTTAGTGCCGGGAGTGCCCGAGGACATGTTCGGCTCGCCAGTTTTGTAGCTGCTTCGAGACGGACACCCAATGCGTGAGCTACAAGTATCGTTGGGGAGGAAAGTTGGAATGGAAGGTCGAGGAGTTGGAAGGTAGAGGCTGTGGCCTGTAGTTAGGGACCAACCCCGGCATTTGCCTGGAAGGAAGATGGGAAACCACACAAGACAATCTTCAAGGTTGCCGGCGGGGGGATTCGAACCTCCTCGCCTCCCGGATGTGAGCGACTGCCAGCAGCCATGCCGTAACGACCACGGCTAACTCACCCGGTTGAAGTATCGATATGTTCATTGGACCTGAGATCCAGGAAAGCACCCCAGGAATCGACATTAGAAATGAGATATGCTTCAGTGTTCGACGAGAGTACCCACTGACAACACTCTGGAAAACAGGTTTGTTAACGAAGGGCTGTACATGCAATGACATTAATGCGTGACGCAGCTAGGAAAACCAAACAATCTTCGAACTTTACATAGTGTCCTTTATACTTGAATAACAAGAGGATGATTTTGCTCCTACTCTTATCCACTCGCAGATGCTTTATTTCATCCAACTCGCATGCTACAATAATGTTATTGTGCACGATGTTACAAATGGCAATTCAAATATGTGTCTTTATTGGGTCGTGCCTTTCAAAAGTAATTACTTCAGGCCGCATTGCTCTGACAAATTTGCTCATTCAAGCCGATATCCGTGCGTCGCAAACAAGAATAGAATGAAGCTAATAGCAATGATTTACCTTTTGAAAATAATGTGATGTTTCAATTCAACTGAAGTTCACACAGTTTCTCAACATATGACCGAGATTTTGGCATGACCTATAAGCGAAAAACAAATTGTTGCTTGCAGACTAAGGCATCTATTGATAATAGTTAGTTATTGTTGTTTTATGGGGCGGAACAGCGAGGTCATATGACCATTCAACTGATATTAATCAACTACTTTCATTATGCATGCCTTGAAGTCCGCCTCGTGGTGTAGTGGCTAGCATTCAAAGCTGTCACCATGGAGGTCCGTATTTGATTCCCGGCCCTCTTAAGAAATTTAATTCCAGTCTGAGGGCTGGAACGGGGTACATTGAGCCTCGTGAGGCAATACTGAGGAGAGGTGGGTTCTATTCCTACCTCAGCCATGCTGGAAATGATTTTCCATGGTTGTTCCTAAATTAAGGCCAAGGTTGCCTCCATCCCAATCCTCATCTGAGTGACAACTACATACACGAACACAGCAATCACAATAACAGTGGTTAACAGACAAATTCCACACACACACACGTACACGGAGCTATATGACCACGATGTCGCAAATTCCCTCAATGAATCAACATACCTTGAAATCCTTTCTTTTTCCAATCGAGTCTGTCTCGTTGCGTAGTGGTTAGCATTCTTAGCTGTTACCGTGGGGGCCCGGCTTCAATTCCCAGCTCTGACAAGAAATGCAATAGTTGTCTGAGGGCTGGAACGGGTTACACTCAGCCTCGTGAGGCAAAACTGAGATGAGGAAGGTTTGATTTCAACCTGAGCCATCCTGGAAGTGGTTTCCGTGGTTTCCCACTTCTACTCCCGGTAAATGCTAGAATGGTACCTATCGTAAGGCCATGGCCTTTACCTACTCAAATCCAACCTCGATTAGAAATACACACACTAGTACAGGCGTTGCGTAAGAGGAAATAGTTTGGTGACAAGAGCGTTGGAAGGAACAGTAAATGGTAAAATCAGAAGAGTAGCAAGAAGGTTTCAGTTGATTGATAACATAACTATTGATAAATCGTATGACCTCATGAAACGTTGTGTACAAGACCGGATAAGATGAAGAGAAAGACCATGAGTAAACCTGCCAATAGGCAGATAAACTCATCCGAAATGCAGGCAGAGCAGTGACACAGGTTATCAGACTTCTAGGGGCTTTGCGACATCGTGGTCATATAACCACGTATACATGTGTGTGTGTGTGTGTTTGTGTGTGGAATTCGTGTGATAACCTGTAATATTGTGATAACTGTAGGCTACTAGTCCTAGTACTATCAATCAGGTGAAAACCATGTAAACAACTCCAACACTTCAGTTTCTCTCCAATACCAAACAAACGGTTTTTGTTGATTACGTGGTTTACCTTTTAAACACATACCGAGGGTCTAGAAAAATATAGACACTCTTTGATAGTTAATATCTTTGGAATGAAATGGCATATCGTTACAATTCTTGCGCGGTAGCATAGCCCATTGTTTTCCATTGTTTTCTCAACAGTTTAAGAAGGTCATATGAGTGACGCGACAATCTTAGCGCGTATTCCAGCAGATAACAGTGCAGCAATGAATGAAGTAAGATTGTCGTTTGAGCAACGCAAGGCCGCATTGAAGTGGTACTAGAAGTACGAAAACATGATGGAGGTACGACGGCAATGGCGTAATGTGTACGGAACTCAGCCAACAACACGTACAACAATTTATCGCCTTCGGGATACATTTTAAGCCGGCTGTACTGTTCGGGATGAGCATAGGGAAAGGTCTGGCCGACCAAAAACATCAACAAGTCCAACTTCCAGCGCTGCTGTGTTGGAACATTATATGTGGTCGCCTCAAAAATCTATGAATCAGGGTGCACGCGAAAGTGGGGTAAGCCGATCAAGTGCACGACGAATTCTGAAAGCTGCAAAGTGGAATGTGTACATTCCAAGATCGCTACACGCTATGAACGCGGACGACCCGGATCGAAGGATTGAGTACTACGAGTGGTTTGGGGGCATGCATCGCGAGGATGAACAGTTTGCAGGGATGGTTATCTGGTCCGACGAGGCGCAGTTAAAACTGAACGGTACTGTAAACCGCCACTACTGCGTGTACTGGGCTCCTGAAAATCCTCACGTTCACGTGGACAAACATGTTAATCTACCGGGTGTAAATGTGTGGTGTGGTCTGTCATCGCGCGGTTTGATTGGCCCATTCTTCTTTGAAGGTACCGTAACTGGTGAGGTGTATCTTCATAAGCTGCAAACTTCGATTTTACCTGCCATTCGATAGGTGTGTGGAAATGAAAGATTTTTACCTACAACAAGATGGCGCTTGGCCTCACTACCTCAGAGATGTCAGAGCCTACTTGGACGAACATCTACCTGGACGATGGAAAGGCCGGAGAGGAACTGTTGAGTACCCACCACGGTCTCCAGACCTTACACCTCTTGACTTATACCTATGGGGAACCATAGAAATGAAGTTTATCAACAGAAGCCAGCTACACTGAACGAGCTACGAGAAACCATCGAGACGTCCTGTGCGACTGTCACACCGGCAACACTGACAGCCGTAGTTCAGCAGTTCGGCGGCATCGACATTGTTTGGCTGCTGTCACTTTGAACACATGAAATAACCTCCACCCGTGCAAAAATTGTAACGGTATGTCTTTTTGTTCCATAGATATTAACTATCAAAAAGTGTCTACATTTTTCTGGACCCCTGTCTTCTATTAGTCAATTAACAATTACGGATATCTCCGTTCTCAGAGATCAGTGTACGTACTACTTAGCTGCTCGTTAAGTAGGAAGAGAAACGGGCATTTCTTATTCATGGCCTACAATTCTCGCTATCAAAATACTTTAATGAAACAAAATTCAGCCCAGACGAGCTTCCTTGTTAATCAGATCGTGTATCTTCCCATTGAGAAGTAACACACTAACAATCTAACAGGGAGGATACTTAGCTCCATATAGAATTGTAGTGATCAATACGATATTCCAAAAAAGGAGCATCATTTGTCATTTATTTGTGTTTCTTAAAATAATGGGGTCTGTGTTTTTTCTCTTTGTTGTGAATTCTGTAAGTGCATCATCAATTATTGCATATTCCTTTATACTTTAGATAAGCCCATGACAGGCTTCGAGGATATTAATTGACCGCGAGACGATATTACATTCACGTCATTGTTTTCAGACTATAGCAATGGAAATAATTCATGAGCCGAATCTACAGGTAGCGAATACGGTTCACGTGCAAGATAATACGAATACGATTTACGTCATCCTGTGAATGAAATAAATCAGCAAGTATAGCTATTTTATTATCCACAGGGAATCTGATCCCACAATATTCGTCATCGGGCGCTAAAGAATAGACCCAACGTTCTCACTCGTCCTCCACCAACCCTGGGAGTGCAATAAATCACACTGCTCACACGTAAGCTGAAATCAGCGTTCAGTCTGACTCGATGGTGATACAGCCTTCATAAATAAAAGTGTTAAGCCTTTTACGATTTTTTAACTTTTCTTAAATTAATGCATTGTGGCCGAGTGCTATAGTGCAGGGCGCTGAGTGCAATAGTGAGCAAACCAGCCTTCCTGGCCTTGAGTGAGTGCAATAGTGAGCAAACCATCCTTCCTGGCCCTGAGTGAGTGCAATAGTGAGCAAATCAGCCTTCCTGGCCCTGAGTGAGTGCAATAGTGAGCAAATCAGCCTTCCAGGCCCTGAGTGAGTGCAATAGTGAGCAAACCAGCCTTCCTGGCTCTGAGTGAGTGCAATAGTGAGCAAATCAGCCTTCCAGGCCCTGAGTGAGTGCAATAGTGAGCACACCAGCCTTCCTGGCCCTGAGTGAGTGCAATAGTGAGCAAACCAGCCTTCCTGGCCCTGAGTGAGTGTAATAGTGAGCAAACCAGCCTTCCTGGCCCTGAGTGAGTGCAATAGTGAGCAAATCAGCCTTCCTGGCCCTGAGTGAGTGCAATAGTGAGCAAATCAGCCTTCCAGGCCCTGAGTGAGTGCAATAGTGAGAAAACCAGCCTTCCTGTCCCTGAGTGAGTGCAATAGTGAGCAAACCAGCCTTCCTGGCCCTGAGTGAGTGCAATAGTGAGCAAACCAGCCTTCCTGGCCCTGAGTGAGTGCAATAGTGAGCAAACCAGCCTTCCTGGCCCTTAGTGAGTGCAATAGTGAGCAAATCAGCCTTCCAGGCCCTGCGTGAGTGCAATAGTGAGCAAATCAGCCTTCCTGGCCCTGAGTGAGTGCAATAGTGAGCAACTCAGCCTTCCAGGCCCTGAGTGAGTGCAATAGTGAGCAAACCAGCCTTCCTGGCCCTGAGTGAGTGCAATAGTGAGCAAACCAGCCTTCCTGGCCCTGAGTGAGTGCAATAGTGAGCAAACCAGCCTTCCAGGCCCTTAGTGAGTGCAATAGTGAGCAAACCGGCCTTGCAGGCCCTGAGTGAGTGCAATAGTGAGAAAACCAGCCTTCCTGTCCCTGAGTGAGTGCAATAGTGAGCAAACCAGCCTTCCTGGCCCTGAGTGAGTGCAATAGTGAGCAAACCAGCCTTCCTGGCCCTGAGTGAGTGCAATAGTGAGCAAACCAGCCTTCCTGGCCCTTAGTGAGTGCAATAGTGAGCAAATCAGCCTTCGTGGCCCTGAGTGAGTGCAATAGTGAGCAAACCAGCCTTCCTGGCCCTGACTGAGTGCAATAGTGAGCAAACCAGCCTTTCTGGCCCTGAGTGAGTGCAATAGTGAGCAAACCAGCCTTCCTGGCCCTTATTGAGTGCAATAGTGAGCAAACCGGCCTTCCTGGCCCTGAGTGAGTGCAATAGTGAGCAAACCAGACTTCCTGTCCCTGAGTGAGTGCAATAGTGAGCAAAACAGACTTCCTGGCCCTTAGTGAGTGCAATAGTGAGCAAACCGGCCTTCCTGCCCTGAGTGAGTGCAATAGTGAGCAAACCCGCCTTCCTGGCCCTGAGTGAGTGCAATAGTGAGCAAACCAGCCTTCCTGTCCCTGAGTGCAATAGTGAGCAAACCAGACTTCCTGGCCCTGAGTGAGTTCAATAGTGAGCAAATCAGCCTTCCTGGCCCTGAGTGAGTGCAATAGTGAGCATACCAGCCTTCCTGGCCCTGAGTGAGTGCAATAAGGAGCAAACCAGCCTTCCTGGCCCTGAATGAGTGCAATAGTGAGCAAACCAGCCTTTGTACGGAAAAAGCGTGTTTCATAAACAAATAGAAATTTGACTTTCGGGTGTTCAGATATTTTACTGTTCAGGGTGTACGATAAACCTTTGCAATAATATCTATTATCCATCGTCGAGCTGCCTGGGAAGATAATAAGAATAATGAGAGTGTATTACTCCCTACTGTCCTGTATACGACGACATCATAGACAATATACTGTGGAGCAACGCTTGTGTTGCATTCCATTACGGGAAGAGTATTACTAAATCATTGTTTAAGGAAATGAAATATAAAATATACCTAGGGTACACTGTATAGGCCTATGATAGCCGACTCACGTGTAACAGCTCACCAAGTGACATCAGTCGAATAGAGCTACCCTCTCGAGGGAGGCCTTTGTCCTTCACGGGATACGTTATTCTCGCTCATTCAGTCATATGCGTTACCACAGGCCCTCAGAAACCTTTCATAATACGTCCGTCAATGATAGGGTACTGCAATATATTTAATCATATTTGAAATGGTCAATGCATTCCCAAGAAACAAGCTGGCGAATAGAAGCCAGTATGCAACACGAGTGTGACATTCGGGTTCCAATAGTCACAATATTGTCATTCACTTTTGCAATATCCGCTACATATTCACGTGGTGTAATATTCTCTAATGGTAATATGACGGACGAAATAACCGAGGTAGGCTCCGAAGATCTGCAATGGTGACTAGTATTACTCTCGTTTGTTGATTTTACTAGAGAATGCATCACGAATCATAATCCTCCATTGGCGCATTCTGCCCTACTAAACAAGAGATCCGCACCTCTATGGACAAGGGTGTGCTCGTGGAGGCACTAGTAAGTTGGTGAGGTGAGTTCTGAACAAGCAGATACCAAATAATTTGAGGATATTTCCGCAGTCCAGGCACACGTCTGACATGACAAGTATTCACCCGCAGGGAGGACAGCTCAGGAAATGAGCTCTTCTCAGTACCTAGACTGAGTGGAATCTTAAGTTAGAAAAGGAATGTAATCTATATTCTCAGGATATCTACTGAATATCTAAAGTATATACGGTATACCGTACATAGTGCTGTTGTTTCACTTGCTGCTAAGTGTTTGGACTTGTGCAGAGATAATATCCCTGCCTGTATCTAAGACAGAAATATCTTCCAACTGTGATATTAACGAAAACCTTTTTATAGAACCTACTCCATATTATAGTCAGAAATACACTCGAGGAATAATATCTCCTTTACTTGCAGTGTTCATATATATACTGTATGTTAATTGGAACTTAGATCGACGAAGCTACTCTAGGAATTTGCATAAGTCTGTGAATGTCCCTTCCTCAGGACAATGTTCAACATACAGTAATACTCACAGCTTAGCTACCAATAAGCAGCAGATTCAGGGGTTTAACCACTCAGCTATGACTCCTTGGTTCTTGCACAACCGTGATTGCCATGTTACAACCTTTTCTGTGCGATTAGTTAGGATGGTATGTTTCCAGTTTCATTTGATATTTGCCCATTGGTGAGCAGAACATTAGTCTATATTGTCCCAATAAGCTTTAGCTAAATCTTCTTATAAAATTATCGATAACACTAAGTTAAGACTACACAAATGTCAATGTTTAAAAGTCCTGTTCTAGTCCCCTGTGATGTGCTTCATCTTGATTTTGATGTATAACTGCTCAAAACGAATTCGTCAGATTTATTTGTATACTTCGTTTCTTATCATGTGACATTACGTCCACACACCTCAGTTGCTTTTATGTGAAAGAATGTTCAACACTCTACACCTTTGAATTATTAATCACTTACTTGATTAATCTATTCCAGCTTGCTACAACCATGCTCTTACTCAAAGTACACTTCATCTTATTTCAACAATAATATTCTATCAAGAAACCGTTTCAGCCAATGCCTCCTAATACAAAGAATCGTAAATTGGTAATTCATTTGAAAGACAAATATGTTACCTAATTGGCGTGGCATTAATACTGTACCCGTAATGGTTCAAGATTTTATAATTTATTATTTAGAGGCAAGTTTCACTAGTGATTAACAAATTGTATCATACGGATGTTATGGGAATTCAGATAAAATATAGGAGTAAAAGACCGCAATGTCATTTCATTAAAGAGAACATCACTGGTGAGGTGGAAATCTATAGATTGTGCTCTTAAATGAATGTTATCTCCAAATGGAAGGGTTTTGTAAATAATTTTATTTCCCTGCAATGCTTTGTGTATGTGGCTTTAAAAGCAACTCATTATATCCCTTCACCTTTCTTAACAAGTGCACTGAAGAACAGCTTCATACAAGACGCTTGTTGTAGATACTGAAACGTAGAACTGGCAGCCTCGAGCACCAAGACCTGAAGTTCGGGAGTATATTCAACGGGCTATGCATTCTAAATTACGGAGCTATAGCGCTTAACTGTGAGGAGAGATTATCTCTTGGCGAGCTCTTCTTAAATAAAATACACCCATATGTATGACCACACCAGAATTATCTATAGACTTCGAAGTTTTCCGAGTGCTTCATATCCAGTAAAGATGTTACCGAGCTCGAGCAGGACGCATGGCTCACCCGGTAACGTTCGGGCCCACTAATTGGTGGGACGCTAGTTCGAGTCTCACCTCGGGGGCTATTTTTTCTTTCAATTCATATACTACTGTGCTTGAAATATATAAATCATCATCAGGCGGATTGTCGTCCTCTTGATCGTATGTTAGAAAAAATCACCCACCACGCCAAGAAAAAATATCTGCTTCTCTGGAAACCAACGGTCAAATGCTACTTCGATCATGCATCCCTTGCGAATGACGTGGTATATATCCCTTCCACCCGTCCTGGAACACCCACAAATCCTTTGTGCTAGAGCATCTGTGCCCACTTCGCACGTAGAAAAACGTGACAAAAGCAAACGATACACGCAGGACTATTATTCGAAATAATGACAGATCTCGAAGAAACCGCCATATTCAAATATTTCATCATATTCAATTTTACTCATTCCATTGTTTACATTAATTTAATCTTCTATTTATATTTTTATTAATCTACAAGGTGTGAATATTATTGCTGGATATTATTTTTGTCGCTTATTCGCAATTTCAAATAGGATATAATTAGAAATGAGAAGTGCGTTTTTTCATTGGAAATTATAATTACATATCTGTGAATTATTACAGACTTGATGATTTTTATATTTCAATCACATTAGTGGTATATGAATTGAAAGAAATTTAAAAAAAATATAGCACCCGAAGCGAGACTAGATTTAGAGTCCCAGCGATTACTTACCGGGTGAGCCACGCGTCCTGCTCAAACTCGGTAACATCTTTACGGGATATGAAGCGCTAGGAAAATTTCGAAGTCGATTTTCTCGAGAATTTATAAATATGCCATCGAACGGCTTTGGGAAATTATTGTTCGAGGTCTGAACTTTACGTACCCGAAACGGGAAAAATTACAAAAATCCGATTGCCGTAGGATCCCCTTGTAAGATATTCATAAGTAGTATGGGAATGTTCCCTTTGAATATTGCATCATCACGAGCAGATATTGCGTAATCGAGATGACGTCATGGGTCCTTAGAGCGAGCACGTGGTCCAGGAGCGAGCATGTGCACTGCACGTGTTAGCGTGGGAAGGGGTTGACCTTTTGGCTTGTTTATGCGATGGAGATAAAAAGTTAATGGGTGTTGGCGTCAGGGGGGTTGTTTATTAGGGTGCTAACCGGCATGAGACGTCATGGGCCCTTAGAGCGCGCATGTGCACTGCACGTGTTAGCGTGGGAAGAGGTTGACCTTTTGGCTTGTTTATGCGATGGTGATAAAAAGTTAATGGGTGTTGACGTCATGGGGGTTGTTTATTGGGATGCTAACTGTCATCTGACACCCGTGCGAGTGTGAGCATGTGTGCCAGTGCGAGCAATCCGCACATGTGGCACGCAGCTGTTATGTTTTTTTTTGCTCGCGCCGGTTGGGCTGAGCGGAGAGGCGGCTCCTATCCACACATGTGGTGTGCAGCTGTTATTTTTTTTGCTTAGGATGCTAACCGTCATTTGACACCCGTGCGAGTGTGAGCATGTTCACCAGTGCGAGCGATCACGTGATATGTCTGCAGTGTTTGCGTGAGACGTGGTTGACCTTTAACAAGTAGTGTTAACTTGGCGGTTCTGTCCACTAACTTATTGAACCCTCGTCGTATCGGCCCCGAACCTGATATCTTGCACTCGTAGTAATGCCCCCCTCTCTTCCTATAGCCTCATTATTTATATAAAATACCAAAACAAAAGGTCATTCGCGGGTAGTGGGGTAGTGTATGTTCTCTTGCAAGTCGCGTGTGTGCTTGCATACGTATGGCTATGTTGGGAAAATGTTTTGGGGGTGGGCGAGGACTAGGGTTGAGTGAGGGCTCGTTTAAATGCTATTTTTCCCGCTCTATTTGATGGTGAGGTAATTTTTTAAAAATGGGTGGAATTTGGAAACGCAATTTGAGGTAAACGTGCGTTTTTAACATTTTGGCGAATTTAATGAGCTTGTAAGGCTAGAACGATGTGTTATTTAGGAATGGTGTGACGTCCTCTTTGCTATGAATGTGTGTCGGTATATATATATATATATATATATATATATATATTTTAAATTGTTGTTTTTTGAAATTGGTGCTATTTTGGAAACGGTGAAGATGAGAGAAAAGTTTGTTTGACGTCAATGAAAGGTCCCTATGCCCTCTAGGCTGACAGCAAGTTTGAAGTGTGTAGGACAAAACAAAATGATAGCCTACTTTCTGGCGAACATTGGCGATGATTCTCGAACGCATGGTCGGATTTGAGCATATAGGGTGTCGTAGGACTTGTGGTGAACCACCCCTTGCTATGGACAGGAGTATATCCACCCCTAAATAAATCTACCCTTACCCGGAGGTTAAGTAGTGGTTATTATTGTATGCAATGGCACTTGAGGGCTTTTGTAAGAGAGCGGAATTTTTAAATGATTCTTTATAGATGAGGTTTTTAAAACATTTATTAAAAAACAAAAAACTAATAGGCCATTCGCTTTTTAGTATCTCGCTAACCAATAATGCGATTTAAACATATGGGGTGTCGTAGGACTCGTAGTGAATTCTCCTTTTGTATGAATGAGGTATGTCAACCCCCAAAATAAAAACTACCCTTACCTGGGGTGAATGAGCAATTTTTGTATGTATGCACACCGGTGGCTTTTGTCAAAAGGGCCTAACTACACATTTGTTAATATTTTCTGAACCCCTGATGGGATTTTGCCATAGGCAGTATCCTAGCACTTGGGGTGACGCCTCGTTTTTGAAAGTATGATTCATTTTTTTTTGTCAAAAGGGTCTAACTACACATTTGTTAATATCTCGTGAACCAATCATGCTAGGGACTTGTATGAGGGGTCCTAGCACTTGGGGCGACGTCCCCCTTTGTGGGGTGAAACTACCCCCCAAAATTGAAAACTCAATATCTTGGAAACTAAGAACCCTAAAATTAGGCGTGATAGCTTTAAAAATAGGTGATGACATAGGCTTTTACCTGGATTAGTCATTTCACCCCTAAAACAATAAATAGTCATGTTATGGGAAAAAACGTGTTCAACACCTAAAAATGATAAATGAAACTAAGATCTTTTGTTTTTGATGAAAAATAGCAGGGGGGTGAAAACTACCCCCAAATTGAAAAATCGATACCTTGGAAACTAAGAACCGTAAAATTATGTGTAATAGCTTAAAAAATTGGTTGTGAAATAGGCTTTTACCTGAATAGATGATGTCACCCCTAAAACAGTAAATAGTGATTTGACAGTGGGGAAAAAGGTCATAAACGGGTAAAAATGATAATTGAACCTAAGATCTTTTGTTTTTCATGAAAAATAGTAGGGGGGTGAAAACTATCCTCAAATTGATAAAATCGATATCTTGCAAACTAAGAACCCTAAAATTAGGTTTGATAGTTGAAAAATAGGTGATGACATACGCTTTTACCTCGATAGATAATTTCACTCATAAAACAGGGAATAGTAATGTTACATGAGAAAAAGGTATTTAACACTTAAAAGCATAAGAGTTTTTTGAAACCATGATTTAATGAATAAGTGTTTGGAGGATGACAGCTTGCTAATTAATATTATTATTATTATTGTTATTATTATTATTATTATTATTTTTATTATTATTATTATTAGGTAATTATGGATTAATGTGTTTATAGCTAATGTATAAGGCTACAGAGTTGTATCAGATGTTGTACAAATCAGGATGAGCAAACCGTTGCCATTCCCCATGAATATACCCAAAAGAGCCAAAACGTTAAGGTTATCGACCTGAGATTTTATAAAACTAATTATCGGAGAGGGTGAAGTAAGGTGTTGTTTTGGACTGACAGTGGCTAACCCTTTCCCATGATTTATGAATTGACCCAAAATGTTTTACCTGACAAGACTGAGTGTACCTGTTGCAGCCTTTAGAAAATCGAACCCGGACCAGAGTGGTGACAGTCGAGTTATATTAATGATGCTTTTTGAACAAACACACTCTTGCATACTATCGCTGGATTGAATCTGCACAGAGACACTGGCTTTGTTTGTGTAATATTTTTGGTGATAAGAACACGGCGCTCTTGCCAGCCAATAGTTGAAAAATAGGTGATGACATACGCTTTTACCTCGATAGATTATTTCACTCATAAAACAGGGAATAGTAATGTTACATGAGAAAAAGGTATTAAACGCTTAAAAGCATAAGAGTTTTTTGAAACCATGCTTTAATGAATGTGTGTTTGGAGGATGACAGCTTGCTAACTATTATTATTATTATTATTATTATTATTATTTTTATTTTTATTATTATTATTATTATTAGGTAATTATGGATTGATGTGTTTATAGCTAATGAATAAGGCTACAGAGTTGTATCAGGTGTTGTACAAATCAGGATGGGCAAACCGTTGCCATTCCCCATGAATATACCCAAAAGAGCCAAAACGTTAAGGTTATCGACCTGAGATTTTATAAAACTAATTATCGGAGAGGGTGAAGTAAGGTGTTGTTTTGGACTGACAGTGGCTAACCCTTTCCCATGATTTATGAATTGACCCAAAATGTTTTACCTGACAAGACTGAGTGTACCTGTTGCAGCCTTTAGAAAATCGAACCCGGACCTGTGTGGTGACAGTCGAGTTATATTAATGATGCTTTTTGAACAAACACACTCTTGCATACTATCGCTGGGTTGAATCTGCACAGAGACACTGGCTTTGTTTGTGTAATGAGTCTTGGTGATAAGAACACGGCGCTCTTGCCAGCAAGTTTCATATTACTCGTCTGCTTGATAGTGGACGTGATTCGCACCGTGTTAACGTACATGACTTGATAGTTGTTAGGTAAGGGTTGACAAGGCTCAATGAACCTTATTGCAACCTTAAGATGAAAATGAATTTCTTGGTATAGTCGGGGTTGCAAGTCAAGACCTTAGGGTAGAAAACCAACTATGTTAAACACTACACTGTGAGATGGTCAAATGACAATGTAACAGAACATATAGAAAAGTTTTATGTAGTTTAACGAATTGACTAAGAGCCATACCATGAGAGGTATAGGTAATTGAAATTGAATCCGTAGCTGTTGACCCTACTACATGTAAGCTATAGCAATGCCCGCCTATAAGCTATCATGTTAGAAAAAGAAATTTATGGGTTGTTTTAAACGGAGAATGATTGTGTTTGCTGTGAAACACAAATCTGAATTTAAGAATAGTTTATGTCCTACATGACGTTTGAACTCTCTTTTTATTTATACTTTAGACAAACGCTAACATAGTTGTAATTCTGAAGCCATGGCTGCCTCCTTTCCAATCCTACACCGTACATTGAAGTTAAAGTTAATAATGATCACGTTACAGGCAGCCAGTTTCAAAGCCATGAGAAATAAGTGAACAAAGTATAAAATACTTCACCCAGTCGGGAAATCAACATGGTGTTGTTTCAAACAAAAGACAAGCGTTCTATAAACTTGACCACCAAGCTGTCCTATCGACCTCTAATTGTTTGGCTGATGGTGAAAATAAAATTAAATGTAAACTATAACTAAAACTAACTACACACTTATAACTAGAAAAATGAAATGTAAGTCAAAAGGATAACAGGACAAATAAAGGACAGAATGAATAAATAAAGCCCCTCAACCCTCAAGAATGTGGATTGATGTACTTGAAAGGAAGGAGAGCCATAAAAGGTAGATATGAAAGTAAAAGAGGAGAGGGTCCCGCTCCAGAGGTAATCGATAAATGGAGGAAACCTGGGCCCAGCTCAGGAATCCCTTGTGGTCGCCAACTTCCAAACTCATCAGCCGTAAGCCCCTGAGGGTGTAGGCATATCCAGGGCGCACCACAAGTGGTGGGGCTACATACACCCTACCTTTAGTGTGGCTTGTGCAATAGGCAGGAAATAACATAAAAATAAAAAGAAGGCTGCCTCCTCACACAAGGAGGGTATCAGAAAAAATAAACAAGGGTCAATTAAGTCGGAAATTAAAGAGACTCTCTGAGCCTTGGATAGCCTAATAATGTCGGAGTCGGTAGAGAACAAGAGTTGACCAAGTGTGGTCGACAGGAAAGAAGACAGACAGGAGCCTAGCACAAGTCAGTGGGAACAATGACGGACTCAGCTGGGGCTCCATGGTCGTCAGCCTACATTCCACTAGATGAAAGCCCTTGTTTGGGGGTGGTGGAAAATAAACACCTCTTTTGTTTTAAATCACTGGCTTTAAGGACGGTAACAAATGGCATGCCTTTATAATGCGATACTGGTCCTAGGGGTATGCAAAATTGTATTAGATACTCAGCTAATAATAGTGTACATGACCCCTTATTATTTTCCCTAATTACAGTACATGGGAATGATGACCATGATTTCCAAGCCCCTAAGTAAGACAAAAACAAATTATTTCCATTTCCAAACAGTTGGGGGTGAGGTGAGGTGAGCTTTTCTAAACATCAAACTCATGTGGATTTCCACTTTTACTCCGGGTAAATGCCATGTTTGCCCACAGACAAGTGCAAAGAAAATCGAAACATGTTATGTTTGGATCAATTCGTACTTGAAATGTACTTGAAATAACAAGTAATGAGCATCCTATGTTAACAATAATGAGATGCTTGCAAACTGCCAATGCTTAGAGCTCATTAGCGTCTTCTAAGGGAGGCAAGTAGTACACTTACTTGAAAAACTAACAAGAGGAGTGTTCGATTTTCCCCAACATCCAATCCGAAAGTAAATATAAATGACTATGCACTTAAGTCCATAACCACCTCCTTGCCATTCCTACCCTTCATAGTCAAAGGCACACATTAATACAGCCATCACAGTGACAGAGGTTATTTGTAAAATATCTAAATATCTGAGATTTATCTTGAAATTGACCAGGATTTTGTAAAATCCACTTAATTTACCGGACATTTAGCAAATTCCACAAATTTCAGCAAAATCCAACAAATCACTACCAGATTTATTGAAATGCCATTGAATTATTAAAGAATGGTTTGAACTAGCTCAAATTTATATAAAATTACCCGAATATTGATGAAAATTCACCAAATTCTACCAAATTTAGCCAAGAGGTCTACAAACCATGAAATTTAACCAATTTTTTTTAATTCACAACATATACTCGAAAATTCCATAATATTCCCTTTACGTGTATGCTTTTTTAGTTGTTGTTTCGTTTCCCACACTCCCTGCAGACAAATACCTGAACATGACTTTCTCCTAGACTAGGAGCTCCACATTCGACATGATAGCTGAGTTTCATCTCCCATAAACTCGTCTCAGAGGTGGGTGCCAGAAAAGGCATCCAGCTGTAAAAACCACACCCTCACATAGACTTTCATAACTTCTTACGTTGAGGTTCATAACACTACTTTGAATGATTTATCGGTTTCCTTTTCACAATTCCTGTCTATACTTTCCTCTTGAAGGTTGCAAGATGCTTGCAAGGTTCCTAAAATGCAATTCAATTTATTAAATACCTTAAGATGGTTTGATTTGTTTAATGATATGGTGTTAATACTATTTTTAGGTCTTGACTGGCTTTGCAATAAGAATTGACTAACCAAACATAAGTTACCTATCAGGGAAACATTTTGACCACTATGTTGGCTATTGACCAGTGAGTTTAGCTGTTTATCATTTTTTTTAAATCATAAACAACAGAGGCTTAAACCTATAGATAAACCGTGTGACCATGTTTGTTAAACAAGACATTATACCAGTGACAATTAGGATACTTATGTAGAGTTTACCAAAAATAATGTTGTGTAACAGTAAATGCTAGTCAACAGACAGTTATACACTTCTAAAAAAATCATCATACAATACCTGAGAGCTCTTCTAAAATTATTGATGTGTAACATGTTTCCACTAACTTGCTATGTATTTTTTGGCTTGGGGGTGATTTTCAAGAATCGCAAATGGAACTGAAATGCAATACAAACAATGAGTGCGCCTGGTGGCTGAGATTGATACCACGACGTACTGTCGGTTATGTAGCTATGGGGAATGTATATCAAATATGGTTTACTTCAAGGTCTGGAGATCCCTACAATTCCTATAATAAATGATCTTGAAATGGTCATCCTATGGTGTGAAAATATTTATTAGATATATGTAAACAATTATGATTTATTAAATGTTTATATGTTTACAGTATTGTTAATTAATGTAAGCACTTGAGGCACTACCGACCAAAATACAGCACTATCTGCAATGTGTATTGCATACTTGAAGATTTGGTGGTCCCATTAAAGGTATTCCTACAATAAATGATTTTCAAGTTCTCGTTCTATTACGTGAAAATATTTTATATATGATATTTGCTAACAGGATATGCCACTGGAATAATTTTACAAGTAGTTATTTTAATGACAACAGAGTTCACTGTTAATAACGGAGAGCCCTATGTGGAATGTAGGATAACATGTAACATAATATACGTGATATGTCACAACTGTAAGGCTTGTGATTTTTTTAAGATGCCTTTATACCTATATTAATCACCCAGTTTACAAGACTGATAACTGTAATGCTACGGAAAAATCATAACAAATCAAAAATGTGCATCGAAAAACCAAAAAGTGGTTGAGCAAATATACAGTCAACATGCAAAAAAAAAACAAGAAATATATACAAACTGTGTTAATTAATTTAATTCAAATATATATATTTTACAATAGGTATACACACACACACAGAATACAGCTCTTTTTTGTTCATGTTTGCCTGCTACAGTTTTTAAATATAACACTTGCTGAACATTATTTTAGGGGATGGGGGTGTTGCTACGTTGACCAATTACACAATAATACCAGCTTTACGAAGTTCATCTTCTATTTTTAAGAGCTCTTCCTCATAACTAATATGACCAGCCTGTTTACAGGCATGCAAGAGCTGTAGACGTTCGACTAATATATTAGGATCGTTCCATTTGTTATTTTTTATGAATGGTTTCAAATACTCGGGAAGCAGTCCATCATTTTCAACATCAACATCATTATCATCCTCATCATTATAATCATCTTCATAATGATCATCATCATCCTCGTCATCTTTACCATCATAATTTCCACCTGTGTCCACAGTCTGTTTAATGGTTTGAGTTCCCTTTGATAGTGTTGAAAGCTTCTTTTTATATGTACTAGAGTGCTTTAACATTATGTTATTATTATCACCATCACCATCCTTTTCATCTTTCCCAACCAACTTTTTGATGGGGTATGTTGTCTCTGATAGAGTTGAGGGCTTTTGAGATGTGTGTGTGTGTCTGATCATGGGTTTTACTGGAGGTCTTAAAGGTTTCTCATTAAACAACTCGCTAACAGCATGAGTGCGTTGTATTGTATTAAACCCGAGGTTAATATTACCTTGAGCAGCACTATTTTTTTCTTGGACTTGGTTTTTTGCTTCTCTTTGAGTTTTCCTTACATTTACACTAGCATGATTATTAAGTTTACAATCATGACTGTTTGAAGAAAGTATGTCCAATTATCTTGTCTTAAGCATTCCTCGACACTGTTTCGATCGTTGCTTTGAACAGCGCCAAATAACAGTTCCATTTTTATTGCTTCGTTTCACAATATATGAATATCCTTTAAAGTATGCATAAGGCTTACCATACCTAGTCACTGATACTTCCATATCAACTGTCAAGCATAAACTAATTTCTAGTAAAGACAACTTGGTAATAACAACAATAGATTAATGTGGGAGCATATATAGATGCAAAAAGAGGGAGAAAAAGTGGGGGTAAAACGTGTCAGCGAAAGTGGGAGCAATTGTGGGAGCAAAAACTGTGAGCAAAAATTGGGAAGCAAAAAGTGGGAGCATATATGGGATGAAATGTGGGAGCAAAGCAAATATAAAAAGTGGGAGCAAATATGCTAACAAATATGTCAACAAATATGCCGGGCAAAAGTAAATACACAATTCAAGATAGTTGAAAGTGCAAAGAAAATATGGAAGCAAATATGAGAGCCAATGTAGTGTTTTTCTAAAACAACTAAGCATAACAAACTTAGTCATAACCTAACCTAACCTAACCTGCCCCAACCTCACCTAACCTAACTTCACCTATCCTACCCTAACCTAACCTACCCTAACCTCACCTAACCTAACTTCACCTATCTTAACCTAACCTAGCCTAACTTAACCTAACCTAACCTCACCTAACCTCACCTAACCTAACCTCACCTAACCTAACCTCACCTAACCTAACCTAACCTAACGTAACCCAACTTCAACTAACCTAACCTCACCTAACCCAACTTCACCTAACCTAACCTAACTTCACCTAACCTAACTTGATCCAACTTTACCTAACCTAACCTATCATAAATTCACCTAACCTAACTTTACCTAACCTAACTTCACCCAACCTAACCTTCCAACTCTAAGATCAAAATTAAATTCTGGGCATAGTTGAGTTGGAACCCATGACATCAGGGATAACACCAAAGTATACTAACCACTACACTGCGAGATGGGCAAATTATCACGCAACACAACACAAAAATAAAAGTTTCCTGTAGTGTAATTCATTGGCTGACAACCATAGTTGGGAATTCAAACCCAAGACTTCAGGACTTTTGTTATGAACATTATCTGAAATATTATTCCATTTACATTTTGCTGCTGCTTATAATTATAAGAGTTGGCATTAATAAGGGATCAAAAATTGGGAGAAAAAAATTGGGAGCCAATATGGGAGCAAAAGTGGGAGCAAAAGTGGGAGCCAATATGGGAGCAAATGTGGGAGCAAATCAGCTCACCTCGGATATCACCAGTGAGTGCTCATATCCACCGCTAGGTAGCGGAAACACACTTTGCGTGTTGTATGTAATTATCTTACTAAATTTGACTGCATGCAAAACGTGCTTGTATAAGCAGTGCATATAATTTTAATATACAATTAACACTAAGTGTTGAGAACTAACATGTATAGCCGTTTCTAGGGTATCCTTAGCAAGAAAGACTGACTAACCCAGGAGTGTAAAGCCTTGCCATATTCAGTAAGCACCTGTTGGCAGAAAACGTTTCCTGATAATAACGGACTTAATGAATATGAAACGTCTCTTGAGTGTCGTCAGTACAAGTGGAAATCCACATGAGTTTGACGTTTAGAAAACTCACCTCACCTCACCGCAACTGTTTGGAAATGGAAATAATTTGTTTTTGTCTTACTTAGGGGCTTGGAAATCATGGTCATCATTCCCATGTACTGTAATTAGGGAAAATAATAAGGGGTCATGTACACTATTATTAGCTGAGTATCTAATACAATTTTGCATACCCCTAGGACCAGTATCGCATTATAAAGGCATGCCATTTGTTACCGTCCTTAAAGCCAGTGATTTAAAACAAAAGAGGTGTTTATTTTCCACCACCCCCAAACAAGGGCTTTCATCTAGTGGAATGTAGGCTGACGACCATGGAGCCCCAGCTGAGTCCGTCATTGTTCCCACTGACTTGTCTAGGCTCCTGTCTGTCTTCTTTCCTGTCGACCACACTTGGTCAACTCTTGTTCTCTACTGACTCCGACATTATTAGGCTATCCAAGGCTTAGGGAGTCTCTTTATTTTCCGACTTAATTGACCCTTGTTTATTTTTTCTGATACCCTCCTTGTGTGAGGAGGCAGCCTTCTTTTTATTTTTATGTTATTTCCTGCCTATTGCACAAGCCACACTAAAGGTAGGGTGTATGTAGCCCCACCACTTGTGGTGCACCCTGGATATGCCTACACCCTCAGGGGCTTACGGCTGATGAGTTTGGAAGTTGGCGACCACAAGGGATTCCTGAGCTGGGCCCAGTTTTCCTCCTTTTTTGTACGGTGTAGGATTGGAAAGGAGGCAGCCATGGCTTCTGAATTACAACTATGTTAGCATTTGTCTAAAATATAAATAAAAAGAGAGTTCAAACATCATGTAGGACATAAACTATTTTTAAATTCAGATTTGTGTTTCACAGTAAACACAATCATTCTCCGTTTAAAACAACCCATAAATTTCTTTTTCTAACATGATAGCTTATAGGCGAGCATTGCTATAGCTTACATGTAGTAGGGTTAACAGCTAAGGATTCAATTTCAATTACCTATACCTCTCATGGTATGGCTCTTAGTCAATTCGTTAAACTACATAAAACTTTTCTATATGTTCTGTTACATTATCACTTGACCATCTCACAGTGTAATGTTTAACATAGTTGGTTGTCTACCCTAAGGTCTTGGCTTGCAACCCCGACTATACCAAGAAATTCATTTTCATCTTAAGGTTGCAATAAGGTTCATTGAGCCTTGTCAACACTTACCTAACAACTATCAAGTCATGTACGTTAACACGGTGCGAATCACGTCCACTATCAAGCAGACGAGTAATATGAAACTTGCTGGCAAGAGCGCCGTGTTCTTATCACCAAGACTCATTACACAAACAAAGCCAGTGTCTCTGTGCAGATTCAACCCAGCGATAGTATGCAAGAGTGTGTTTGTTCAAAAAGCATCATTAATATAACTCGACTGTCACCACACAGGTCCGGGTTCGATTTTCTAAAGGCTGCAACAGGTACACTCAGTCTTGTCAGGTAAAACATTTTGGGTCAATTCATAAATCATGGGAAAGGGTTAGCCACTGTCAGTCCAAAACAACACCTTACTTCACCCTCTCCGATAATTAGTTTTATAAAATCTCAGGTCGATAACCTAAACGTTTTGGCTCTTTTGGGTATATTCATGGGGAATGGCAACGGTTTGCCCATCCTGATTTGTACAACACCTGATACAACTCTGTAGCCTTATTCATTAGCTATAAACACATTAATCCATAATTACCTAATAATAATAATAATAAAAATAAAAAAAATAATAATAATAATATTAATTAGCAAGCTGTCATCCTCCAAACACACATTCATTAAAGCATGGTTTCAAAAAACTCTTATGCTTTTAAGTGTTTAATACCTTTTTCTCTTGTAACATTACTATTCCCTGTTTTATGAGTGAAATAATCTATCGAGGTAAAAGCGTATGTCATCGCCTATTTTTCAACTATCAAACCTAATTTTAGGGTTCTTAGTTTGCAAGATATCGATTTTTTCAATTTGAGGGTAGTTTTCACCCCCTACTATTTTTATGAAAAACAAAAGATCTTAGGTTCAATTATCATTTTCACCCGTTTAAGAACTTTTTCCCCACTGTAAAATCACTATTTACTGTTTTAGGGGTGACATCATCTATCCAGGTAAAAGCCTATGTCACAACCAATTTTTAAGCTATTACACATAATTCTACAGTTCTTAGTTTCAAAGGTATCGATTTTTCAATTTGGGGGTAGTTTTCACCCCCCTGCCATTTTTCATCAAAAACAAAAGATCTTAGTTTCATTTATCATTTTTAGGTGTTTAACACGTTTTTTTCCCATAACATGACTATTTACTGTTTTAGGGGTGAAATGACCAATCCAGGTAAAAGCCTATGTCATCACCTATTTTTAAAGCTATCACGCCTAATTTTAGGGTTCTTAGTTTCCAAGATATTGAGTTTTCAGTTTTGGGGGGTAGTTTCACCCCACAAAGGGGGACGTCGCCCCAAGTGCTAGGACCCCTCATACAAGTCCCTAGCATGATTGGTTCACGAGATATTAACAAAAGTGTAGTTAGACCCTTTTGACAAAAAAAAATGAATCATACTTTCAAAAACGAGGCGTCACCCCAAGTGCTAGGATACTGCCTATGGCAAAATCCCATCAGGGGTTCAGAAAATATTAACAAATGTGTAGTTAGGCCCTTTTGACAAAAGCCACCAGTGTGCATACATACAAAAATTGCTCATTCACCCCAGGTAAGGGTAGTTTTTATTTTGGGGGTTGACATACCTCATTCATACAAAAGGAGAATTCACTACGAGTCCTACGACACCCCATATGTTTAAATCGCATTATTGGTTAGCGAGATACTAAAAAGCGAATGGCCTATTAGTTTTTTGTTTTTTAATAAATGTTTTAAAAACCTCATCTATAAAGAATCATTTAAAAATTCCGCTCTCTTACAAAAGCCCTCAAGTGCCATTGCATACAATAATAACCACTACTTAACCTCCGGGTAAGGGTAGATTTATTTAGGGGTGGATATACTCCTGTCCATAGCAAGGGGTGGTTCACCACAAGTCCTACGACACCCTATATGCTCAAATCCGACCATGCGTTCGAGAATCATCGCCAATGTTCGCCAGAAAGTAGGCTATCATTTTGTTTTGTCCTACACACTTCAAACTTGCTGTCAGCCTAGAGGGCATAGGGACCTTTCATTGACGTCAAACAAACTTTTCTCTCATCTTCACCGTTTCCAAAATAGCACCAATTTCAAAAAACAACAATTTAAAATATATATATATATATATATATATATATATATATATATATATACCGACACACATTCATAGCAAAGAGGACGTCACACCATTCCTTAATAACACATCGTTCTAGCCTTACAAGCTCATTAAATTCGCCAAAATATCAAAAACGCACGTTTACCTCAAATTGCGTTTCCAAATTCCACCCATTTTTAAAAAATTACCTCACCATCAAATAGAGCGGGAAAAATAGCATTTAAACGAGCCCTCACTCAATTCTAGTCCTCGCCCACCCCCAAAACATTTCACCAACATAGCCATACGTATTCAAGCACACACGCGACTTGCAAGAGAACATACACTACCCCACTACCCGCGAATGACCTTTTGTTTTGGTATTTTATATAAATAATGAGGCTATAGGAAAAGAGGGGGGCATTACTACGAGTTCGAGATATCAGGTTCGGGGCCGATACGACGATGGTTCAATAAGTTAGTGGACAGAACCCCCAAGTTAACACTACTTGTTAAAGGTCAACCACGTCTCACGCGAACACTGCAGACATATCACGTGATCGCTCGCACTGGTGCACATGCTCACACTCGCACGGGTGTCAAATGACGGTTAGCATCCTAAGCAAAAAACAATAACAGCTGCACACCACATGTGTGGATAGGAGCCGCCTCTCCGCTCAGCCCAACCGGCGCGAGCAAAAAAAAAACTAACAGCTGCGCGCCACATGTACGGATTGCTCGCACTGGCACACATGCTCACACTCGCACGGGTGTCAGATGACAGTTAGCATCCCAATAAACAACCCCCATGACGTCAACACCCATTAACTTTTTATCACCATCGCATAAACAAGCCAAAAGTTCAACCTCTTCCCACGCTAACTCGTGCAGTGCACATGCTCGCTCTAAGGGCCCATGACGTCACATGCCGGTTAGCACCCTAATAAACAACCCCCCTGACGCCAACACCCATTAACTTTTTATCTCCATCGCATAAACAAGCCAAAAGGTCAACCCCTTCCCACGCTAACACGTGCAGTTCACATGCTCGCTCCTGGACCACGTGCTCGCTATAAGGACCCATGACGTCATCGCGATTACGCAATATCTGCTCGTGATGATGCAATATTCAAAGGGAACATTCCCATACTACTTTCATAATATAATTGTATGTGTTGTGGGGCGTGGTGGCGCAGCGGTCAAGCTGTATGCCTCTAACCAAGGCGGACCGGGTTCGATTCCCGGTCACTGCATGTGAGAATTTCGATGTGAAATGCCATGTCCTGTGGTTCGGATTCCACGTAAAACGGAGGTCCCGTGGCTTATGATCGCGAGATTAACGGTCACGTTAAACTACAAGCTTCCTTTTTATAATTGTATGTATGTCTACTCCTTATTATTCCCGTTTTCCAACGGGGCCGGGCATGAGATGTGGTGGAAGTCTTTGTGGCGATGGTTTTTACGGCCGGATGCCCTTCCTGACGCCAACCTCATGAGAGGAGTTAATGAGAGATGAAATGAATGATGGTGAATGAAACTGGGCAAGTATATGGAAGGTAGAGGCTGTGGCCTGTCAGAAGGTACCGTTCCAGCATTTGCCTGGTGTTGAAAATGGGAAACCACGGAAAACCATTTCAAGGACGGCCGACGGTGGGGCTCGAACCCACGCGTCTACCGAGTCAGCAGAGAGCTTGGCCCCATGACCTAATGCTGCGCTTTAGCCAGCGTAGCCACTACTGTCGGTATATTCATAATATAATATAATATAATATAATATAATATAATATAATATAATATAATATAATATAATATAATATAATATAATATAATATAATATAATATAATATAATATACGCCCGTGAAACCAAAATGAAAGTAAATAAAATTAAATACATACTCGTGCATACATTTTCATTTCAGACTGTTTTGCCTTTCAGCGTCCAATCTAGTCGATAAGTTTCTGTTTGCGAACAAGCCGCCTCCATGGTTCCCTATTAGCAGTTAGCACTGCAACCTCCTCTGCTTCTAAAGCTCTCACTTTGAAATCATTCAACACTGCACCTAACCTTCGCTTCCTAGGTCAACCTCCGCTTCTCTTACCCTCTGCATCCGAGGTCATTTACCTCGTAAGTAATCTCACCGCACCCATTCTCTTCACATGACCCCACCATCTGAGTCGGCTCATACGAAAGCTCCTTCTAGCGTGTTCATTTCTAACGTAGCCTTTATCTCTTCATTACGAGTACCTTCCTGCCATTGCTTCCATTTAGTCGTCCCAACAACCATTTGTGCTGCCCTCATATCATTTACCTCCTACTCATGTATCCGATATCCTGAATCGATCAAACTCTCACTTCCATACAGCAAGGTCAGTATAAATACTGAGCAATGTAGGGAGAATTTCATCGCTACACTAAATTCTTTCTTACGGAACACTGTAGATCGCATCTGAGATTTCACTGCATTGGCCTTTCTACATCTTGACTCTGTTCCTTTCCCATGCTATCATCCTGAGAAAATATACAGTCTAAGTACTTGTGATGTTCCACCTGCTCCGATTTAGTTCTATGTACCTGGCATTCAATTTTCTTGCGTTTCTACCCTATTGTCATAACCTTCGTCTTTCAAATGCTGATTTTCATACCATATTTATAACATACTAGCTGAAGTACCTGTGCTTCGCTACGTGTCATAAATAAATTAAAATGTGAAGGTGACAGTTAAAACAGGGGATAGGCGAGGTGCTGTGCAGAGGGAGATTAAGGATGGAACATTTTGTCCAACTACACCGCTCGGCGTTGACCCTGTTTTATAGCACAAATTTAGGTTTTACTCGCTAACCGTTGGAGATACCTTTCGGATTGAAAATGTAATTTTAAACCTCGTATATGCCATCAAAAGTTTGCTATTTCTTAGCGTTTTCTTTTTATTTGAAATGGAAATATGAAAGTTTGAAACCAAAGGGTGTAGTGACGTCACTAAAATGGTCGCCATTTTAAATAGTGCAAAGTATTGAAATCAAAAGTAACCTATATGTTAACCAGGTAAATCAGCTACTTCCATGTAAAATTCATGCATATCGGACCAGTGGAACTTGCGTGATTGAGTAACACACAGACACACACCATCTCATTTTTAGCCTCTCTTCGCTCGCGTCATAGTCGTGTGATATTGCTATTCAATGAAATGCAGGTTTAACCCCGTTAACACCCCTTTAGAACCTGAATATCCAAAAATCCCTCCTTAGTAGACGATTTCGACATACAACAAACATATCCACAAAATATCATTCTTCTAACTTTAGTAGTTTTGGTTGGTCGATGAGAGTGAACATCCAAAAATCCTTCCTTAGTGGACGTTTTTCTTCCAGAATTTCACCCCTCCCCAGAGGCCCCTTAAATTGCATTTAAGAAAAAACGGTCGAACACCTATTTATTTTATTTATTTATTTATTTTTAAGCTGATTGATTTCCTCCGAGAATCAAACTCCTCGCCTATGTCGTTTAAGAGATACACGCTCCGTTAGGAATCTTTCAACCCCCACTTTTCATCCCTTTCTCCTCATAATATACATCGAAAAACCATTAGACATTTGTCAGCTTATTTTTAATGATTAGTATATATGCCAAGTTTCACATCCCCAAATGAAACCACTCGTGAGATATTGTTATTTAATGAAATGCACGTTTACCCCCTTAACACCTCTTTAGAACCTGAATATCCAAAACTCTTTCCTTAGTGGACGTTTTCGAAATACAACGAACATATCACCAAAATTTCATGTTTCTAACTTCAATAATTTTGGCTGGGCGATGATGAGTGAGTGAGTCAGTCAGGACATTTTCTTTCAATTATTTTTGATGATTTCACCCCTCCCCATGAATCCCTTAAATTGGATTTATGAAACAAACGGTCGAACACCCATTTATTTATTTAAAGCTGTTTTCCCCCTGAGTTTAATGAGTGAGTGAGTCAATCAGTTAGGACACTTTCTTTCCAGTTTTTTCCCCCAAAATTTCACCCCTCTCCAAGGGCCCCTTAAATTGGATTTATGAAAAAACGGTCGAACACCTATTTACTTTCATTTTAAGCTGTTTTCTTCCCGCCGAATTTCAAAACTTCTCGCCTATGTCGTTTCAGAGATACACGCTCCGTTAAGAATCCCTCAACCCCAAATTTTCACACCTTTCACCTCATAATATACACCACATCGATAAACCCTTAGATATATGTCTGATTATTTTTAATGATAAGTTTATATACCGAATATCACATCCCCAAAGAAACAATATGTCGTTTCAGAGATACACGCTCCGTTAAGAATCCCTCAACCCCCAATTTTCACCCCTTTCACCTCATAATATACACCAAATCGATAAAGCCTTAGATATATGTCTGATTCTTTTTAATGATAAGTTTATATACCGAATATCACATCCCCAAAGAAACAACTCATGAGATATCGTTATTCAATGAAATGCACGTTTACCCCCTTAACACCTCTTTAAAACCCGAATAAACAAAAATCATTCCTTAGTTGACGTTTTCGACATACAGTGAACATATTCCCAAAATTTCATGTTTCCAACTTTAATAGTTTTCGCTGGGCGTGATGAGTGAGTGAGTCAGACAGGACATTTTCTTTCAATTATTTTTACCAGAATTTCACCCCTCCCCATAGGCCCCTTGAATTGGATTGATGAAAAAACGCTTGAACACCTATTAATTTATTTTTTAAGCTGTCTTTTTCCCCTGAGTTTGATGAGTGAGTGAGTTAGTCAGTCAGTTAGGACGCTTTCTCTCCTTTTTCCCCCCAGAATTTCACCCCACCCCGTTGGCCCCTTAAATTAATTTATAAGAAACGGTCGAACACCGATTTACTTACTTTTTAAGCTGATTTTTTTTCGCTGAGTTTCAAATTTCTCGCTTATGTCGTTTAAGAGATAGGCCTACACGCTCCGTTAGGAATCCTTCAACCCCCTCTTTTCACTCCTTTCACCCCTTTCACCTCATAATAATACACCACATCCAAAAACCCTTAGACAAATGTCTGCTTATTTTTAATGATTAGTTTATATGCCGAGTATCACATCCACAAATGAAACCACTCGTGAGATATTGTTATTCAATGAAATGCAGGTTTAACCCCCTTAAGACCCCTTTAGAACTTGAATATCCAAAAATCCTCCCTTACTGTACGGTTTTGACATACAACGAACATATCCCCGAAATGCCATGTTTCCAACTTCAATATTTTGGCTGGGCGATGATGAGTGAGTGAATGAGTCAGGACATTTTCTTTCAATTTTTTTTTTTCTTCAGAATTTCACCCCTCCCGATGAACTCCTTCAATTTGATTGATCAAAAAAACTGTCGAAAAGATATTTACTTACTTTAAAGCAGTTTTTCCCCCTGAGTTTGATGAGTGAGTCAGTCAGTCAATCAGTTAGGACACTTTCTATCCTGTTTCCCCCTTCCCCCCAGAATTTCACCCCTCCCCGTGGGCCCCTTAAATTGGATTTATGAAAAAACTGTGAAATACATATTTACTTATTTTTATGCTGATTGTTTTCCACAGAGTTTCAAACCCCTCGCCTATGTCGTTAAATAGATACACGCTCCGTTAGGAATCCGTAAACCCCCACCTTTCACCCCTTTTACCTCATAATATACACCACATCGAAAAACCCTCAGACACGTGTCTTCTTACTTTTTAATGATGAGTTTATATGCCATGTATCACATCCCCCAATGAAACCAATCGGGTGATATTGTTATTCAATGAAATGCAGGTTTAACCCCCTTAAGATCCCTTTAGAACCTGAATATCCGAAAATCCTCCCTTGGTAGACGGTTTTGGCATACAATGAACATATCCCCAAACTGTCATGTTTCTAACTTCAATAATTTTGGCTGGGCGATGATGAGTGAGTGAGTGAGTGAGTGAGTCAGGACTTTTTCTTTCAATTTTCTTTTTTCAGAATTTCACCCCTCCCCATGTACCCCTTATATTTGATTTTTGAAAAAAACTGTCAAACAGCTATTTACTTACTTTAAAGCAATTTTTTCCCCCTTGAGTTTGATGAGTGAGTCAGTCAGTCAATCAGTTAGGACACTTTCTTTCCTGTCCCCCCCCCCAGAATTTCACCCCTCGCCATGGGCCCCTTAAATTGGATTTATGAAAAAACTCTGAAATACATATTTACTTAGTCTTTATGCTGATTTTTTGCCGCTGAGTTTTAAACTCCTCGCCTATGTCGTTTAAGTGATACACGCTCCGTTAGGATTCTTTCAATCCCCACTTTTCACCCCTTTCACCTCATAATATACACCACATCGAGAAACCCTCAAACACGTGTCTTCTTATTTTTAAAGATGAGTTGATATGCCGAGTATCACATCCGCCAATGAAACCAATCGGGAGATATTGCTATTCAATGAAATGCAGGTCTACCCCCTTAACACCCCTTTAGAACCTGAATATCCAAAAATCCTCTCTTAGCGGGCATTTGCGGCCCTTGGGGAAGCTGCATTCCAAATTTCATTCCAATCCGTTCGGTGGTTTTTGAGATTTCGTGATGAATGTGTGAGTAAGTGAGTGAGTGGTACTTGACAAATATATAGTAGACTAGCAGTAGTACCCGGCTTCGCCCGGTGGTATGATGATAATGTTTTAAGGTCTCCTTAGAAATATAATGGACTTAAAATCTAAGTCATTTGCCCCCAAAGACAATGAGGGAGTAATATCTAGGTCATTTGCCCTTTTGATAAGGATGATAATAAAAACTACTGTTGAATTGACACGTCAAACATACAAACTACCGTAATAAAAATACATATTTCAAAATTCACAGGCGAGAAAGACTTATTGTGTGTGGTGATTAATGGTGTAATGGGCGTAACATCTACTGTAGGTCATTTGCTCTTATGATGAGGATGATAAGGGAAACTACTACCGGTATTGAATTGACACTTCAACGTATAATGTACACAATGTACTGTAATAAAAATGACTATTTGGCGGCTTCGGTGGCGTATTTGGTAGCATGCTGAGCTTCTATGCCCAAGATAGCGGGTTCAAACCCGGCCGAAGCCGTCGGATATTTTAAGAGCGTTAAAAATCCGTCAGTATGCCTTTCTTCGGAGGGGAAGTAAAGCCGGCGGTCCCATGTCAGATTTATGGCATGTTATTGAACCTTCCACTAATTACACCTGTGTGAAGCTAAATTGGATAGGTAAACAACGCTCATAGATGTCTACGTCCGTTGCCAAGAGCCGACTGCAGTGGCGTCTAGTAGCTAAGTCCCGAACTTGGCCTAGTAGTCGTTGACGGTGGCGCTTGGCGGCAAAAGTACGAACTATTTGAAGAATTCTAAGTTGCAGTTTGTACTTAAATTAAAAAACAGATAACACACACTAATACAGTCATGACAATTAACACCGGTTATCAGACAGATTCTACACACACCCAAAGTACACGGGGCTACATGACCGCGTTGTCGCAGCCCCTAAACTTAAGAACCAACCAACCAAAAATAAATATTTTAAAAATCACAGTCGAGAAAGACTTTATGTGGCGGTGATTATTGGTATGATGCGCGTAACATCTAGGCCATTTGCACTTATGATGATAATAATAAGGTAATGAAAAAATGACTACTAAACGAACATAATGTTATTTTAAAACTGATATAGGTAATTCAGGTGTCTAGCTTCGATGTCTTCCAAAGTCTCTACCTTATTTTCTGGCTTAGGCCTGTACTGGATGCGTCTAGTGAAAGAGCGTACTGCTCGGCAAAGACAAAGAATATAGGTCCAAGCTGCACGAACCTGAGATGATCACAGATGATGACGAAATATGATGACACACGTTCGGGGTTCCCCGTCCTATACAGATTGACCGAGAATCACTCACTGTTTCGCAACGGCCCTGTGCTGGCATCAGCATAGACAGCAGGAGATAACACGGCGGGCTCTGGAAAGTACTCTCAAGTCACCTCACGATGAATCAGCAAGCTATTCTCACAACTGACCTCCCCCCCAGGGTCTCACAACTTGTGGGACGTGGGTTGGCGACCACGGAACCTCAGCTGAGTCTGGCATCGCTTCTACTTCCTGGTGCCGGGCTCATTTCAGTTCTCTTTCCTGTCGGCCTCCCTTGGTCAACTCTTGTTCTCTTCCGACCCAGACTGTATTAGGGTATCCGAGGGCTAGGGAGTCTTTCAATTTCCCGCCTTAATTGGCTTTGTCTCATCTTTCCTGATACCCTCATTCTTCGAGGGGTCTGCCTTCTTTTCCTTTTCATAATATCTCCTGTCTTCTGCTCAAGGCCCTCAAAGAGGCAGGGTGTGTGTAGACCCACCACTTCTGGTACACCCTCAAGGGCTCATGACTGGTGAGTTAGGAAGCTGGCAACCCCGAGGAATTCCTGAGCTACATGCAGGGAATGGAGTGGTATGTCAGAAATTTCAAGTGGACAGTGTTACGCATCGGGTTCCAAAGGGTAAGTATACACACTTTGTTTTCGATCGGTGAACGATGTAGATTTGTACCAAAGGGCCTTAATGCGGGAAATAGAGTGGTCTGTCCGAAATTTCGAGTGTACAGTGTTACTCGTCGAGTTCCAAACGGTAATTATGTAAAATCTGGTTGAGATCGGTGAAACGGTGTAGTTTTGTGCCAAGGGCCAAAATGCAGGAAATGGAGTGGCCTGTCCAAATTTTAAAGTGGACAGTGTTACTCATCGGGTTCCAAAGGGTAAGTATACACATTTTGTTTTCGATCGGTGAACGATGTAGATTTGTGCCAAAGGGCCTAAATGCATGGAATGGAGTGGTCTGTCCGAAATTTCGAGTGGACAGTGTTACTCGTCGAATTCCAAAGGGTAATTATGTAAAATCTGGTTGAGATCGGTGAAACGGTGTAGTTTTCTGCCAAAGGGCCAAAAAGCAGGGAATAGTGTGGTCTGTCCGAAATTTAAAGTGAACAGTGTTACTTGTCGGGTTCTACGGGTAAGTATATAAAATTGGGGTCAGATCGGTGAAACGGTGTAGATTTGTGCCAAACAGCCTAAATGCAAGGGATGGAGTGGCCTCGCCGCAATTTCAAGCAGACAGTGTTAGTCGCAGTGTTCCAAAGGGTAAATATACAAATTTTGGTTGAGATCGGTGAAACGGTGTAGATTTGGGACAAAGGGCCTAAATGCAGGGAATGGAGTGGTCTGTCCGCAATTTCAAGCAGACAGTGTTACTCGCTGGGTACCAAAGTGTAAGTTTACGAATATTGGTTCTGATCGGTGAAACGGTGTAGATTTGTGCCAAAGTGCCTAAATGCAGGGAATGGGGTGGTCTGTCCGAAATTTTAAGTGGACAGTGTTACTCGCAGGGTTCCAAAGGGTAAGTATACAAAGTTTGGTTCAGATCGGTGAAACGGTGTAGATTTGTGCCAAAGGGCCTAAATGCATGGGATGGAGTAGCCTCTCCGCAATTTCAAGCAGACAGTGTTAGTCGCAGTGTTCCAAAGGGTAAATATACGAATTTTGGTTGAGATCGGTGGAACGGTGTAGATTTGGGCCAAAGGGCCTAAATGCAGGGAATGGAGTGGTCTGTCCGCAATTTCAAGCAGACAGTGTTACTCGCAGGGTTCCAAAGGGTATGTATACACATTTTGGTTCAGATCGGTGAAACGGTGTAGATTTGTGCAAAAAGGGCCTAAATGCAGGGAATGGCGTGGTCTGTCCGAAATTTCAAGCAGACAGTGTTAGTCGCAGTGTTCCATAGGGTAAATATACAAATTTTGGTTGAGATCGGTGAAACGGTATAGATTTGGGCCAAAGGGCCTAAATGCAGGGAATGGAGTGGTCTGTCCGCAATTTCAAGCAGACAGTGTTACTCGCAGGGCACCAAAGGGTAAGAATACGAATTTTGGTTCTGATCGGTGAAACGGTGTAGATTTGGACCAAAAGGCCTAAATGCAGAGAATGGGGTGGTCTGTCCGAAACTTTAAGTGGTCAGTGGTACTCGCAGGGTTCCAAAGGGTAAATATACAAATTTTGGTTGAGATCGGTGAAACGGTGTGGATTTGGACCAAAGGGCCTAAATGCAGGGAATGGGGTGGTCTGTCCGAAATTTAATGTTGACGGGGTTACCCGCAGGGTTCCAAAGGGTAAGTATACAAATTTTGTTCAGATCGGTGAAACGGTGTAGATTTGTATACATAACAGACAGACAGACAGACAGACAGACAGACAAACTTTGTGCTTTATATATATATAGATGGTTTCAAGTCTTTGTTATGCTATACTCGGTTGACAGTGCTGTGTGAGCAGTTGAGTAACTAACGGGATTTCAAGTAATGATCCTCATTTTCTATACCGGTAGTGCAGAGCACAACTCGAATCCAGTCGGCCGTGTCTCGACTTGAGCTATGTTGCCATGGAAACTATCTGCCTTGCCATTCCTTCATGAGTATATTTTATGATTTGATTAGCCTGTGCTTGAGTGCAAAAGGGCCGAAATCAGAAGAATGAGAAAGACTATCGAAAATTCATGTAACCAGCGGTTCCTTCTGGGTCCTAAACTATTTGTGTGCAAAATTTGGTTGAGATTGGTGGAACGGTGTAGATTTGTATACGGAACAGACCCACCCACCCACATACATACATACATACATACAGACTTTCACTTTTATATATAAGATTTATTCAAGTTCTAGCGTGTTGGCTTGCAATCTTTCTAAATAAAGCAATGTATTGTATCCACTGTTCTCAATGTGTCTTGATGTCATTAACACCCAATATGTGACCCCAGTCTATATATGTATATATATTGTGCCCGTTTCTCCAATGGGACAGGCGATCACCCGGCTAACATCCCGGCCCCATCGGAAGAAACGGCCAAGGGAGTGGGTAAGAAAATAAGGCCGTGAATTTTGGTTCAAAACAAACAAAGAATAAAAGAAATGCTCAAGCTAGCCAGAGACAAAGTATCTCGGGTCGTTTACGGGTCGGGGATGGAAAATAAACTTAACCAATATTCAAAGGCAAACACACTAACGTAAATTAACAAACAAGAACTGAAAGCCCTTCGTAAAACGCACTGCTCCTTTATTGACCAAAGGATAAACAAGACATACCACCTGCCTAACACGCACGAGTATCAAAGGTTAGGGTGTGACAAAGTCCAGAAGAAAATAAGAAAAAGTTCATAGTCCCTAAACAAGAAGAATTAACATTTAATCCAACTCGTGTGTGTCCTGCTTAGAAATCCGACCAGGAGACTGCCCCTCAAGGATTAACTCAACCTTTATTTCATTAGTGCACACGCATAATAATAATAAAAAATCACTGGCCACTTATCCCAAAGTTCACCTGTGGCATGAGCTCAGAAAAAAAACAGTCCATATCATGACAATCTACCTTTATACATCGATGGACAAGCCTCCTGGATCGAGATGAAATTTACCATCTAAAGAGCATCAAACAAAATCGCATCACAAATTTTCCCAACAGCAAATGGGCGTCACATAATGTGGAATTCAATAACGAACCGTAATACAAATTATTTGCATTTACAACTAGTGTTCAAATATTTACACGGCAAATTCTTAATGTTTTATCTAGTCTATAGGCATGACCATCCCAATTACCTTGATCCTCATTAATATGTCCACTTGCATAAGTAAGTTATGTCATATGCTGACGTCTAGATATGGTTCACAACTTTCATAATAGGGTACCTCAGTGTGTTTCCTTTTCGTGACAAATATTTAATCATAGCCATTCAGTCAACCACTATGTGTGAGGATCTGAGTAACCTTACTGCAGAGCGTACCCTCAAGTACATCATTGCTCTGTTCAACACTCAGCCCTATGGGGAAATGTAGCACATTCATCTAGAGTGAGGAACCTGTCCTTATAAATACAATTTTCACCGTCATACATAGCCCCGTGAATAACCTTGTTACACAAAACTGAATATCACCACATTAATCTACCTCGTCCCAATTGACGGAATACCAAATTAATCTACCCCGTCAGACATGACGGAACACCATATTAATCTCATCACAAGAATTGCGCTTAATAGTATACCTTGAACCCACACTTAACACAGTAATTCAAACTTATCTGGACATCGAAGTCGTACGATAACATGAAACCTTGACCAAGGAACCATACCATACCAGACAACTATTAACCAAATCCAGCGTCTTATTTCATATCACATTTCTGTAATTCATAATAAACCCTTTTGGAATAAAATTGTTTCATAATTTTCATGCCCAATTATCTCGAACAATATTTCTGTTTCATGGCCAAGCGTGATTATCACCAACTATATTTTCGGTACTGATTATAGCAGTATTTATCAACCTTTAAATAAGATGCCTCAAAAATGCAATGTCAACAATCTTTAATCAAAAATGGACATCTCGTATCCTCGTTACTCGTTCCCAAAATTTATTATTATTATTATATAATTATATTTCAAAGCATAACTATTTATCTTACTCCTAACATTGATGCTGTTTATTGTAGAAGTCGAAAATGACTCGAAGTTAAAGAATCTCTGCACAACCATAAGAAAACGAAAATGATGCTCTTATTTAATCTAGAATCAATGACTATTAATAGCGTAAAACTATGTAAATGGGATTAAGTTACACGACCTCAAGTCATCTCATGGCATGACTATTCGAGGTGGATATTCTCTTCTTTACGATGAACAGGAGTGAGAATATGTTATCTTACTTTGGATCCGGCGTCGTGATGAGTCCTGGTCCTTGGGAATAAGAGACGTCGGTGTTTCCTGGCCATTCGTACAGCGTCGTTCCACCTGCGTCCCGTGTAAGCATGCGCCCCCAATACCTCTCAATCTCCAGGCGACGACCATGACCGCCCCCGATTGCACCTCTCCAGCAACAGCGTCGGCGTCTCTTGTCATCTCGTTTCACGTCCACGCGTCCATTTCCTCGCGACCGTTCATCCCATGGCAGCCCCTTATGGGTTTAGTGCAACATACTTTGGGTATTAATGTCTGTGTAGTTTCCCAACATATTCGAGTCTGCGTTCATATTGTTTACATTGCCGTGTGACCACATTATATTCCACTACATCGGAACACTTTCACATTCACATACTATAATCTCCAGTTCTTATTTCATTCAAGTTGACCTGCTCGCGTTCCACACTCTATGTTTAGACTGTTCGCCTAGCCTGCGCAACCTGCAATCTTCAACGCAAGTTTAAAGCAGATATATCCTTTCCTTACACTCACACCGTGCCTCTTCAATGCCAGCTTGGCTGTTCACCTTTAAATAACGTAAGTGGTCGCCGTTATAATTCAAGGTTTCTATTCCGGCCTTCGCTGAAATGTCCAAATGTTCAAATGCTTAGGCGCACACAACTTTATCAGACTATTGCCACAGTACATTCCTTTAGCGTTTTATTGTCCGTTAGCTGACCCGGATCACGTTCATTAAACTTCATAATACAAAGAATGGCGAAGAATTCCGTGATATTACACGCACTCTTCATAACCCAATCGCGGCGCTGGCATAAACTACACATACCTCCGTCAATCAGTTTTGTTTTTTCCTTCGCGTGCCGGCGTGTCCGATACATGGACATCGCGATGGCGACACTTCGCCAAAAACACAACTCCACTGCAGTTAACGAATGATTTCTTACACCTTGTGGCGACGAGCATTAACCATGCACATAAAAAACTATCCAGTGCCCGACGCGAAATTCAACTCACGTGGCTGACATGTCCGACCACACTGCAATACTTCCTCGTCCGGGCCACGCTGTATGACTGAACATTCCGAAACCGTATTAGCCTCCTCTCGAGAAAAGGGGGAAGGGGTTGGAACATTATGGAGCATTCCCCCTACTCTAGCGGTTACCTCGTAAACCATCGTGATGGCCATTTCTTCCTCATCGCCGTCATCCCTGGATGAAAATGGCAACTTGATGAATAACGCTCTCATACATCGTGCCCATACAATATACAATTGAAATTCCTTGCTGTCAAAGGTAAAATATATGCAACCTTATAGAATCATCATTCCAAGTTTCACGTGACCAAAATCCCATCAGGCTTTGTCCCATGGCTCGGCTGCTCGTTTCTAACACCTCGCTACGTCACGCCATGACGTCATGCTGACCTTCCGGTCTCGTTGTTTCTCGAATGATCTGGGGCCGGAAATTGACCCTGACTGGATAGGTCACCATCTACTATATATATTTATCAAATACCACTCACTCACTCACTCACTCACTCATTCATTCATCATAAAATCACAGATTGGAATGAAATTTGGTATGCTGCTTCCTCAAGGGCCGTAGGTGCTCGCTAAGAAAGGTTTAAAAAAATTCTGTCGGGATCATGGTCAAACCGCGAAAGCCGCGATTATATGAGGCAATTCGGGCTGCAAAACGTCGCCCCTACCAGTGTCCTGGTGCGTTGCAGGTAGTGAGCTTACTGTCATAACGTGCACGTCATTGTTGGCTGTGCTCCTGACCTTTACCCTCTCTCTCTGTTCAAACAGTACTTCTATGTAATTTATCTTTGTACTTTATACATTCACCATCACTTTATAATCATCATATTGCATTATATATTAGCCTTTAGTTGAAGTAACTGTAGTTATAATGAAAAGTATACTTTGGTAAAAGAAAATTACCTCTTCCAACGTAAATTTTGTTAAGTTAGGCTAGGGCCATTTATCAGTTTTTTAAGTAGAGATTTGTTTTATTACGTTATGAGAAGATGGCTACTGCATTAATATCCCTCAGCGTTACAACAGCACCCAAGCACCTTTGAAGAAGACCGTGTCTGCCACTAACTTTTACAGCTTCAGAATATTTGAGCTTGAGGGTGATAATTCTTATCTTTTGTTATTTCGCAATCTTCTCAGTCAGTTCTGGCTGATATGTATGCAAATATTGAGACAGAGAGACCACTTTGGATTCGCATCAATCAGAAAATGTTGAGAAGTGAGGAATATGTGCACCTGAAGGACGCAATGAGTAAAGCTGTCAGCCGTTTGCCAGATATTGGTAAAATGGATATCGCAGGCTGCCCACTTCGGAGGGTGGGGTTTCTATTATTAAAAAGGGAGTGGAAATTAACAATAGCTGAGTGGTACCCTATAACCCCGCCCTATCTCGCACCTTCTCAGCTCATATCAATATTGAGTACTGCAACTCTGTAAAGGCAATAAAATAGAAAGGTTCCGACCAAGCTACTTTTAGCATCGGAGAGTTTGACGAAGTTGCGAGATATGAATCAGGACGTTACATCAGCAGCTCAGAGGCGGCTTGGCGCATATTCCGCTTCCTCATACATGAACTCTATCCTTCGGACATGCAACTTGCCGTCCACCTCGAGAACGGCCAGCGGGTTTACTTTAATGACGACGACGTTCGTGACCAGTTTAACAGCCCTCCAAACACAACTCATCTTGCTTTCTTCGAACTATGCCGATCCGATAAATTTGCTTCAACACTTTTATATTGTGAAGTTCCATCCTATTTTGTTTGGAAAGGAAAGAAGTTCTGTAGAAGGAAACAAGGAAAGCCAGTCCCAGGCCATCCTGGTGTGAAAAAAGATCAGACTCTTGGCAGAGTTTACACCGTTCACCCTGGTAATGCCGAGTGCTACTATCTCCGCCTCCTTTTACATAAAATCCTTGGCCCTCAGTCTTTTACTGACCTCAAAACCGTGGCAGGGGTGGTTCAACCAACATTTCAAGCGGCATGTAAAGCACTTGGCTTGCTAGAGGATGATGCGCACTGGGACCGCACACTAGAGGAAGCGTCCTCCAACGACTCTCCCCACAAGATACACGAGCTGTTTGCCATCTTACTGCTGTTTTGTCAAGTGAGTGATCCCATCATGCTGTGGAAAAAACACAAAGACAGCCTCGCGGAAGATGTGGTGAGAGAGGTTCATAGGCAGTGTGCTGATGTCAACCTGGTCATGGGCGTTATCTACAACAGATGTCTGGTGCTTCTTGAGGATTTAGTACTAAAATAGTCTGGTCCACAACTTGAACGCTTTGGACTTCCGTCGCCTTCTCGAGAACAAGACTCCGTCGTTGCTCATTTTCTGATATGTCAGTGAATACCTTACGACACAATTAAGTTGTCCAAAGAGGTTGCTGATAATGTTCCAAAATTGAACAACGAGCAGAGTACTGCAACTCTGTTAAGTCAATAAAATAGAAATGACGAAATAGTTCGAAGTGTTTTTTCAGAATGTGGTCAGCTCTCTTTTCTGGATGCACCAGGCGGAACTGGCAAAACCTTCCTGATTAATCTCCTGCTCAGTACATTTAGAAGTCGACAGAACATTGCCATCGCAGTCGCCTCCTCGGTTATTACAGCAATCCTACTGGATGGTGGAAGAACAGCGCTTTCTGCCTTCAAGCTCCCTCTTAACCTCTGTCACGCTGCTTCTGCCCTTTGTAACATCTCTAAGCAAAGTGGAACAGCTCGCGTGCTGAGAGAGACAAAACTCATTATTTGGGATGAGTGCACGATGGTGCACAAAGTAGGAGTCGAGCCATTGCACAGAACACTTAGGGACATTAGGGGTAACAACCAACAGAAATTCTTGCCGGAGACTTTAGACAGACCCTCCCTGTTATACCCCGTGGAACACCAGCTGACGAAGTAAATGCCTGTCTAAAACCGTCTTACATATGGCCCAAAGTCAAATCAATTTCCTTGACTGTCAACATGCGCGTACACCTCCATGGTGATTTTATGGCTGAGAAAATTTCCCGTCTTCTTCTAAGCATTGGCGATGGAAAGTTGGAGGAAAATGACGGAAAATAAACTATTCCAGCTCAACTGTGCGAAGTTGTTGACAGTTTAGAGAATTTGATCGAAAAGATCTGTCCCCAAGTGTTTGTAAATTCCAACCTTGATCATTCATGGATGGAAGAAAGAGCTATTCTTACCCCATCAAATACCGGGTGAGTTAGCCGAGGTCGTTGCGGCATGACTGTTGGCAGTCGCTCACATCCGGGAGGCGAGGAGGTTCGAATCCCCCCGCCGGCAACCTTGAAGATGGTCTTCTGTGGTTTCCCATCTTCCTTCCAGGCAAATGCCGGGGTTGGTCCCTAACTATAGGCCACAGCCGCTACCTTCCAACTCCTCGACCCTCCCTTCCAACTTTCCTCCCCAACGGTACTTGTAGCTCACCCATTGGGTGTCCGTCTCGAAGCAGCTACAAAACTGGCGAGCCGAACATGTCCTCGGACACTCCCGGCACTAAAAGCCATACGCTAAAAAAACAAAAACCATCAAATGACTCTGCTGATAGTATAAATTTCGCCCTCCTTAAGAAGTTATCAACAACAAAATGGTATACGAATCAGTAGACTCATTTGTAGAGGTTGAAGATGCAATTCATTACCCTGTGGAGTTTTTAAACTCTCTAAACCCGCCCGGAATACCGCCTCATGTCCTGATCCTCAAGGTTGGTGCTCCTGTCATGTTATTGCGCAACCTAAACTCTGCAATGGAACCAGGCTGCAGGTTAAAGCACTTCATAAATTTGTGATTGAAAACACCATATTTACAAGTGTTGGCCAAGGCGAAACTGTCTTCATACCCCGCATTCCTCTGATCCCATCAGACTACCATTTTCAATTCAAACGTCTGTAGTTTCCTTTGAAAGTCTGCTACACCATGACAATTAACAAGGCTCAGGGGCAGAGTTTAAAAGTAGCTGGTGTGGATCTGAGAAGTGACTGTATCGCACATGGTCAACTGTACGTGGCATGCTCCAACTTATGGGTTGAGTCACAGAACTTCTTGCCGGTGACTTTAGACAGACCCTCCCTGTTATACCCCGTGGAACACGGGCTGACGAGGTAAATGCCTGTCTAAAACCGTCTTTCATATGGCCCAAAGTCATTCTGCAGCCTGAAAAATAGACCCGAAATGTAGTTTACCGAGATTTGCTTATGCGTTAAAAACACCCTCGATAGACATGGCAGTAGGCTAGGGGACCTGCCTTAAATCAAAGCTCCCTTTCGTATATTGCACCCGATTTTCAATTTCAACGCTCCATGTTGCCGTCATTATCTTCCACTACAGGAAAAATCTACATAACTAATGTTATAACGGGATTCCAAATGTTATTGTGGGCGAAGCCGTGGGTAACAGCTAGTATATATATATGAAATGAAAATCCACAGCCTGCTTCCAGTCTCCGACCGGGTCAGGAATGGAATGAATGATGCCCCCATCTAGCGGCGAGGATATGAACTGTGCCGGCTGCCGAGGCCTGACGCACTCCTCTGTGGCAATGATTAAATGAATTACAGATGAAATGAAATGATAGTGGAGAGTGTTGCTGGAATGCAATTCTGACAGGGAAAACCGGAGTACCCGGAGAAAAACCTGTCTGTCTCCGTTTTGTCCAGCACAGATTTCACATGGAGTGACCGGGATTTGAACCACGGACCCAGAGGTGAGAGGCCGGCGTGCTGCCGCCTATTCCACGGAGGCTTCCAGTATATATACTGTATATAAATCAATGTTACGTGATAGTTTGTATGTATGTCCCCTATGCGATCATATACCATTCATCCGATTGCGATGAAACTTGGGTGAGTTGGTGTGTCCACTCCAGGGAAGGTTTCTAGCTACAAATTATTTATGTAACACAAAAGGGTGAGGGACATAACAGGAAGTCTAAAATCCCACAGTAACCCAATTGCACAATCTGTATACTTATGGCACCTCAATGCGAGGTGTAAGATTGGCTTGCTGATTCATCGCGAGGTGACGCCTGTCAAGCGCCCGCCGTGTTATCTGGTATTGCTGTGTATTCCAACACTGCTCACACAGGGCCGTTGCTCAAACTACTGTGGTGTTGTGAAAGAGTGAGTGAGTCACTGGCCAAAGCAAATAGGACCGGGAACCCCGAACGTCTGTCATCATATATCGTCATCATCTGCGATCCTCTCAGGTTTGTGGGGCTTGGAACCGAGCGTGCGTATCGTTCAAAAGTCCCTTATGCGTTCAAATACCGTCACCGATTTCGATGAAACTTGGGTGAGTTTTTGTGTGCACACCAGGGAAAGTTTCTGGCTCAGTAAATCAGTTTTGCAATAGGTAGCGCATGAGTAGATACAACAAATGAGTGACGGCACGCGAATCGTTTCAAGTCCCTTACGCGTTCATATACCATTCATCTGATTGCGATTTAACTTTAGTGAATTGTTGTGCACACTCCAGGAAAGGTTTTGACAATACGTAGCGGACGAGTAGATTCAACAATGAGCAACGGCACGCGAATCATTCCAATAATGTCCCGTAAGCATTCATATATCATTCATCCAATTGCGATGAATCTTGGGTGAGTTGTTGTGTACACTCCAAGGAAAGTTTCTGGTTTAGTAAATCAATTTCAAAATAGATAGCGCATGAGTAGATTCAACAAATGAGTGATGGTGCGCGTATCGTTTCAACAAAGTCCTGTGTGCGTTCATATGCCATTCATCCGATTGCGATGAAATTTAGGAGAATTGTTGTGCACACTGCCGCAAAGGTCTCTGAATAAGGAAAACCATTCGATAGTAGGTAGCATACGAGTAGTTTTAACAAATGAGTGTTGACCAACGAATCGTTTCAGGAGAGTCCCGTAACCGTTCATATAAAATTCCTCCAATTTTCATGAAACTGTGGTGAGTTGTTGTGCATACTCCCACAAATGTTTCTGAATAAGTAAGTCCATTTTAAATTAGATGGCACACGAGTAGTTTCAACAAATGAGTGATGAGAACGAATCATTTCAAGAAATTAACTTTGGTGAACTGTTGTGCACACGCCCGCGAAGTTTTCCGAATTAAAAAATCCATTTTACAATAAATGGCGCGTGAGTCGTTGCAACAAATGAACTTCAGTGAACATTTGTGCACGCCCTCATAGGTTTCTAAATTAGTAAATTGATTTTATTGAGTGGCTTCAAGAAATGAGTGTATTTCATACTGCACTCGAATTTCATTGTTGTAGAATGTATAACAACGCTGGAAAGGAAGCCTCTTTTGTGATATATTTGATGTCTAGAAACTTGCTCAGGGGAGAAAACAAGTTACTCCGTTAGCAAAGGAAGAGCCGAACAATCTCAATATTCGATACGAGAGAGTCTAGGCGTATCGGTGGAAATTGGTTTACAGAGAAACACTGCACCAGTGGGGGTGAGTCGCGTGTCGCGGTGAGGCTTTGAAGAAGAAGTAGATAGACTAACCTACACGTTTTAGCATGAGGTCTAACAATGGAATGGGGAAGGCACGTGTGAAAGGAGTCATGTAACCATTGGAGCCATAAAACATGAAGAAAATTTAGACGGATTATGAAGCTGTTCATTGCTAACTAGAAATTCTTTTAGAAGAGATTTTATGGGGTTGAAAGATGCAATATTTAAGACCAGAAATTATCTGCATGTTAATTTTTGTAAGAGAAAGATCAGAGAAGCAGAAATTGGATATTTCTGTGAGGCTGCCAAAACTTCGCGCTGTTTTGAAATAGACGCTATCTTGGAACGTGAAGGAGGGGGGAAGACAGACAGAAGTCGAGGTAATTATTTTGTGTCGCTCGAACTGAACGGACGTATTAATCGGAGTGACCGGGAGTGCGAAAGAAAGACATTTCGGTTACCGGGAAGTGACTTCAAAATCTGGGTGAAGTAAAGGCTCACAACCGCGCCCAAGTGATATGGGAATTTAGAGAATATATCATAGTTGAAATATTGGAAAGTGGACATAGAAATTTCGAAATAATAGCCATTTGACTATCGCAGTTTCATCGTAGTGATGTGAATAATTCAAATATTAAAATAAATATTATAATATCGAGCCACGCAATTATTATTGCCTGTGAGCATGGACACAGTGAGGAGGCAGCCCCTCCACCATGTTAGGATGCTGTGGGCCAATCACTCACACATCTGAACTTATTCGATTATTGAAACGGCAACAGAAAATAACCGGACTGGTAAACAGTTGACGATTTTTGGCGTGAAAATGATTACGAAAATTGGATGCTGGTATATAAGAACTTTACGCCAAACAAGCAGGCTAAATCAGGTCTGCGCATAAATGAGAAAAGGCGACTGGCAAATCCTGGACAGACCTAAAGTGGCTGGCCGGGAGAAGAAATCAGTGGAGGAATTTTGTTGCAGCTCTTGCTCCGAGAGGGAACATAGGAATTAAGTAAGTAAGTAAGTAATTATTATTGTAAAATATTGTTACAATTAATTATATTATTGCAAGTCAGACAATTGCGAACACTATAGTCAGTGGAGTTGTTCAAAAGGAAGACAGTGAATTGAAAGTTATCAAAGACATTCTACGAGGGGTAGTTTATAACATGGATTATTCCTAAATATTATATTGATGAATATGAAAATGGAATTGGGAGAGATGCTTCAGAACTTTACTAAGGTAAAAGATATGGCATACTAAATACATGGAGGGAGCGTAATATGCAGGATGCTGAAGACATTTGAAGTTAACTAATATGTAACGGAGAAGACGTTGGTGATCGTAAGCATTTTAGAAATTCGTCAGATATAAAGATTACAATGACTTTTGCGAGAAAACTACAATGAAGATCCACGGTTTTATTTCAACACGAAATTGTCAGGCGTTCCATTCTGAGAAGATGAAGGAAGGTTGGAGATCGGAATCGAACCCAGGGATTGATCCAGAACGAGGTGATAGTGTTCCGAAAGGTGATACCGACGAGGACAGTCGTGTTGTCAAACACGAAGTTGTCAGGCGAATTCCCAGGTATGAGAGAGGCGATCCAGGACCACAGGGGAACGATAATGCTATTCCAGCATTATTCCTATTCAACCGAGATCAAGATGGACATCATCTAGTCAACTTTACGTCAACACCAGGTAGAAGGAATCCAATTAGTAGTATCTTCGTACAACGAAGGCATTTCTGAATATATCTGAAGTAACATTTTCGATATCTGGCTGTAGAATTTTTATTATTGATCATTTCGAGTATGTTAGTTACTGTGGGGTTTGAAGCAATTTTTCAGTGTTGCTTTAGTAAACAAAAGTTTGGTGCTTTTCAGTCGGTCAACATGAATGTGCCAAAAAGAGCTGGGTTATGCCCTAATCCTGAAAAAAAATACATGAGATTTATTACTTTCTTATCGTGGAACAATGTCAATCACTCACATTGCCACATTTACGCAGTTTCAAATCTACGATATTAAGAAGCTGAGGGATGGTATTTCAGCTTGCTGTTGCATAGGTTTGCATTATTGAGTAAATGTGGCAATGTGCGTGTTTGACATTGTTCCACGGTAAGGAAGTAATTGATATTGTTGGTAGTCTGCGTTATATAGTCGATATGTGTGTACAATACACAGTGTAGAAAATGTTATGTACTGGAAGAGAAGACCTCTTGTTATAAAAGGATAGACAAGTTGACAATATTGTGATAAGCTGTTTTTGTTGTGTTACCGATCTATACTCATTACTGATGGCTCATTAATATCAGAGCTAGTTTGAAGCAATGTCAATGGATATTTTAAATGGAATGGTTTTTAATTATTATTATTATTATTATTATTAGTATTTAAATTTTGACAGAAGGCACTTGAGCGGACATGATCGTGATCTAGGCTTTATCAGTACTTATTTATGGCAGTAGAAAATATATTGACCAATGTTTAGTAGCAGGATTCAGAATTTGTGTTTATAGTTGTGAAGTCGTTTGTGGAGATGTAAATACTTTTATTATTATTATTAATTATAGACCTCATTATTATTATTAATTTTAGACCGCATATTATAGGACATTTATAGAATAGGGATTAATCAGGTTTAAGGAGACTTGTAATGAGTTCAATATAGTTACTGTAATAGCACCGGGTGAGTTAGCCGTGGTGGTTACGGCATGACTGATGGCAGTCGCTCACATCCGGGAGGCGAGGAGGTTCGAAACCCCCGCCGGCAACCTTGAAGATGGTATTCTGTGGTTTCCCATCTTCCTTCCAGGCAAATGCCGGGGTTGGTCCCTAGCTATAGGCCACAGCCGCTACCTTCCAACTCCTCGTCCTTACATTCCAACTTCCCTCCTTCCCTCCCCAACGGTACTTGTAGCTCACCCATTGGGTGTCCGTCTCGAAGCAGCTACAAAACTGGCGAGCCGAACATGTCCTCGGACACTCCCGGCACTAAAAGCCATACGCTAAAAAAAACTGTAATAGCGAAAGCCATCGCTAATTGTACTTTCGAGTTAGGTATTTTTAAAATCTATTTTTATTTCGCCCTTAAACTGGGGCATGGTTTTCTTCGAGATTTAGTTACTCATTCGATTCTGATTATAGCTAGATTAGATAGATTGTTAAATTATTATTATTATTATTATTATTACGATCATTATTATTCATATTTTAATTTGAAAGCGTGATTTAATTTTAACTGTAATTATTTTATATAATGCAAATTTGGAGTTATGATTTGCAGTTAATAAGGGAGATATTGTGCTAAGGTACAGATAGGACTTATTGGCCCACACGTAATACCCAATCCCCGAGTGTTTGAAAGGGTTTCTCACTCTCCATTTTATTTGAATTCCCAACCAACCCCGTAGTTAGTCCTATAGCACAATGAAGAGTAGCCGTACCCCTCCTGATTTGTTTGCCAGTAGTTTCTTCGTAGTTTGTCTAGCCGGGGACTATAAGTTGCTGCGATCCATCTCCATCTTCGGATTCTGGCAGATATCTCTTGATTACGGGTACAATACATTTTTGCGTCAGTGCATGTGTTTTCTTTGTATGAGTGCGAATGCTTGACAGAATTGAATTGAATTGAATCATTCACAGCGACATTTCAGTTCGTGTGTGACGTAATTTGCTTCATTCGTTACTTAATATTTGTCCATCTATGCCTCTAACCGGGTCAGATGACCTCGCAGTATTGATTTGGGTGTATCTCAATATCTCAGGTATTCAATATTTTACCAGTTTCATCTACATAATTCGACCAACATGTGCATTTCTAAACATAGATATTTGGTGTCACAACTGCTTGAGTCCAAGCTCTGTGAACTTGCGTGAAGGGCCTGTCAGCAGCCCACCGATTTATCTGGTATTCCTGTCTATTCAGCTACTGCTAACATAGGGCCGTTGCCTAATCCACTGTGGTGTTGTGAATGACTGAGTGAATCACAGACTAATGTATTTGGTCTATTACTACGCAAGGACCGGGAACCCCGCACAACTGTCATCATAGGCTATATCGTCATCCATGTGATCCATGTTCCTCTCAGAATCATGGTGCTGGGACCCGAGCAGTACGCCAACAGCTCATTTTCTAGATGCAAGGAGCATCGTTCTAAGCCAGCAAATAAGGCTGAGACTAGGAAGATATCGAAGGTAGAAATCTGAAATACCTATATCAGTTTTAAAATTTTACCATGTTCATTTAGTAAAGTTTTTTTCATTAGCCTATTATTATCACTAAGAGCAAATGACCTAGATATTACGCCGCAGTTGTTAAAAGGGACGTTAAACCAATAACATTATTATTATCTTGCTTTCTTTCGGTCTGTCTTTGTTTGGCATTGCAACGCATGTCGGGTATAGTTAGTGGTTCATAAAAAGTGGAAGAAATAATTTCTAAATTACCGATTAAAATAAATTTCGGTTGTTTCAGTCATTGGCTTAAAGCATCTGAGTAGTAGGTTGTTGCTCAGTGCAGAAGCTTGAGATAACTTTAGTATCAACCCTGTGTACTTGTGTGTGTATTGTATTCATGTTATAACCGGTGTAATCGCTTTAGTAGTGTTGGTGTAGGTATTTGATTTTGATTTATGATTGGGGTAAGTGCCAAAGAACTTGGATTAAACATTTGTTGAGGAGGACTGTGATGAAATAACGGGGGGAAAAGCTCACAAAGATGGTCATTGTCAGCATCCGGATTCGACCCCCCCCCCTCGTTCTTTGAAATTGCTGCAGTCATGGAGCATGAGGAGTCGCATATGGTGAAGCTACTTAGTATCCTAGTCTGATCTATTTACAGCTAGGTCTAGTTCTTGATTCCTTGTTTACCCTTAAGACTCTGGAATGTTTCATCTCTCAAGTCTAACTTTATCTCGTTGTTATCTGTTGAAGTATTCCTTTCAAGTACCCACTAACTGAATTAAAGCATTTGTGGAAGTAAAGCAAATGCCTAACAGCGTTGGGCATCACAACTGCGCACCATATAAACGTGTTGCACGGCTTGCATCTTACTGAAATTAAGCAATACTACTTTTGTCTTCCTCGTAACTTGTAAGTATTCTATTGCAATGTCCAAACTGCCACAGGAAAGTTGATACCCTGAATACAGCAATTCGTAAAGTGATCTATATCAATGTTTACATGGCCATCGTTTGCATACTTGGCTACAGACCATGTGACAGATATTACGGTCAAGGCCGTGCAGTGTCAAAGGTAGTAGCTGATGATTAAAAAAGAACAGCATTGAAATATTAGGAAACTTGTATCACCGCGACTCACTTCTACTGCCTTACACACCTTCTTCTTGGCGTTAATTGTTGTTGTGCTTTAATTCGAGGGTCTTGGACATCGTGGTCGTTTAGCTCCATGTATTTGGGTGAGTGTAGAATTTTTCTGATAATCTTCGTTATTATGATGGCTGTATTAGTGTTTATTTGTAATTCAGATGAGGATTGGGAAGGAAGCGTCCGTGCTTTAAGTTATGAACCATCCCGGCAATCGCCTGGAGTAGAAGTGGTAAAACCACGGAGATCCACTTCCAGGATAGCTGAGGTGGGAATAGAATTCATATCTTCTCAGCATTGTCTCTGGAAGCTGAATGGACCCGGTTCCAGCCCTCAGACCAGAATTAAATTTCTTGGCAGAGACCAGAATCGAGTCAGGACCTATTAGGCGACAGCCACTACACCAGGAGGTGGATCGATCTTTATTACAGTGATGAAAACTAATTATTAAAGATTTTATAACCATCATTCAAATTGCAGGGCATAATTTAACCTTTCCAAACACTTTATTATACCAGGTGGCCCATTTGCGCCGTGCAATCTACTTATAAGTGTCCCGCATGTGCGAGTGATGAACGGGAGGTCTAGTAACTGAATTTCTAAGGGGTAACCTAACATGCAAGCCGGTTACGTCAGATTGCCAACAGATAACAACCAGACGGCCGCACGCTGCATGTTCTTCCGTACTCCCGTCCAATGCGCCGCATAGCGGTATGAGGCCTCGCTGCCGAGCGTAGATGGCAGACGTCTATTTGGAAACACCATTGCTTACCGTCTACGAGCTTCAACGGCATTACCACCAGCTTCTCCATAGATTAGTGTAACGTCCGTGTACTCATCGATGCTGAATACACTAGCCATCGTTAATATGTTGTACCACATATGAGTCTATTCCACTCTCAAATGCGAGGCTCCAAAAGGCAATAGGGTGCATTAGACGAGCAGCGCTGAGGAACATGCAGCTAGCGGCCGTCTGGTTGTTATTCCTTCGTATTCTGACGTAATCGGCCTGCGTTCAGTGTGACCCCTGTGGAAATCAGTTAACAGACATCCCATACGGCATTAATGTATGCGGGACAACTAAAACTAGATTGCACGGGGCAAACAGGCCACCTGGTATATGCAATACTTTTCAGTCGGTCAACATGATTGAGCCCAATTACATAAGGCGGGGAGTATACGTGTTTAAACACCCCAACATTAAACGGTACTTCTTGAACCTATTATTGACTTCTTAACTCAATGTTGTACTTTGGTCGATTGGTTTAGATGCTTGGCTCTAACCCATGTACCCAAGGTACGAGTGTGTAAAACCTTTTCTTAAATTTGTGTTTTATTATATTTGCTAATTTATAATCACCCATATAATTTAGTGTGTATTTTCTCATGGATAATACATACGAGTTTTATTGCAATATTCCGCAACAAAGTGGCTATTTAATTGGTAAAGGATTCTTACCCCGCCCCTTAGCGGAAAGAATACATTAACTACTAGCAACATCAAGAACACTATATGGTTCATGTGCCAGAATATAATATGTTGGTTTTAATAGACTTTACCGTGGATGAAGGACAACGACTAGAATTCGCTGTGGTAGCGAGTTGAAACATGCGGTGCTATAAGTATGTACAATATGTTCTTTTTTTCTCCTCTTGCTTAATGTTATAACGTCTGAGTAATTTATAAAACGATAGATAAAAATACATGTAATGAACAACCTTGCTCGGATTATACACCCAGCTCTACGGGAGGTAGTCTGGAACGCTAAAACCTTGGCTAGATCTGACCGTTGCTGAAAGAATGTTGGTCTATCAATAACCTAAGTATAACTGCCTAGCATATAATGTCTTGGAATGCACGATTTCGTCAGCATATTATACATTATACACCACTAAGGTTACATTATTTGGTTCAGTACATTCTAAAAATCAATTTCAAGCTACTGAAATATGGGCCATGTAGCAAACAATATCCGTAATTTTGACGGGTGAGCGTTAAGAGCTCAGTTCGTGGCACGGCATGGCACGGTAGCTCGGCTCACTGCTGCAGTATAATATTCGAATATAACATTATAATATCCAATGGGTCATCTCCTCGAGGATAGTTTAAGCCACCCTCTCTTCGATAAGTGGAACTGGTGAAACCAGGCCTTGTTGGAGCTGAAGTTACGAATTACCCTAAAATGCTTGCATCAATCACATGGCTACCATATTGACATTATTTGGCTAATGACCTTGCAGTTTGGGCAACAGTCGCTTCCCACATAATGGTATGTTTTTAAATTCTGGTCGTTATCGGATGATTAGTTTAGTCGCAATATGATTTAAGCTTTGAATATTTCGATGGCCACCATTTGTTTTGGTTAAGATGGCGGCAATATAAAACATGACACTGAGGTGTCCTTTGCTAGTGATACCTCTGTACCAAATTTGGGTGTATTCGGTTTCGTCATGTTTTAATTGACAGAGTGGGACACACATACACATGCAGACAGATACACGAACTTTTGGCCCATGTAGGCCTTGTTCTCAAAGGACTACTTTCATTTTTTGCAAGAATGAAAGTAGGCTAAAACGGTACTTACGAAACAGGCTCAGTTATGTGTTAGAGAAGCTTGTTTCCTTGAAATTATTAATTAACAGTGGTTGAACTATATAATTGGCTCATGCCGGCTGTAAGCGAGGATTGGCTTTTTTTTTTTTTTTCACATAAGTACTACCTGGTAATAAAAAGTAGTCTTTAACAAATTTGATAACTTAATGAGTTGAGTTATATTCATTTTAGAAGAACAAAATTTATTAAAGGTTCAGTTGTGACAACTCCTGCCAAACAAATTTAGATGAATATTTTGTACCTTTTAAACGTCACCCCACTGCTCAAGTGTAAGCAGATTTGGGTTGAGATTGATTGCGGAGGATGCTAAACTGATACATTTAGATGATATACATCCTGGAAGACACGACTGGGAATCTTATTCGTTCGGTGGATGGGTGTATCTTCACGCATGTAAAGGAGGCACTCACAGCTAAATTGGCGCTCCGTGGAAGCACATCTGCTGACGACGCACGGCAATTGAGCAAGTCAGAACTCACAATGAGTTGCTAAGCGGGAAATCCACGTGGACGTAACTGCTACTAAAGTAGCTGTAAAGGAGCCTGCAAAAGCAGTTGGAGAAAATGGATTAATATTGTCATCTCTTAAAATTAACGCACAATTCTCAGAAAGGAGATTGCCAGAATATTATTGTGCCAGTTATCATTAAGCAAATCCAAGTAGTTTATGCCAAAATTACTCTCCCCTTTCTACCTCCAACACCCAGTCAATTATTGTTTCCAAGGAACTTTTATACGGGCACACGCAATAATGTTCTATCCTCAACCAGCATATCCCAGCAATATAAAGCACGCTGCATGTTTTGATTGGGTAGCTGGCGTCCGGAGATCTGAGATACGAAAACCGGTCCAAAAGCAGGAAATTTTCACTTGAGTTCTCCAACGGTTACTCGAGGCAAATGCCGATAAAGTATCTGTTTTCAATTCCTGAAGCACCTACTGCAATAATGATGGTTAAACATGTTTCTACATTCTTCACCGTAACACAGGTATTCAGAGAAATGTTTCACATATCCAAGAATACGGGGCTGATGACCAAGTTGTTCAAATCGTGTAAAGTGCCACAATACAGTAATAACAGAAAACTTGCCTATCTTCCTACCTCTGATGACCAGCAAGTGGAGGCAGCGTATTAATTTATACAAGTCTCTTTCTGAAAGCAGATTTAAACCCATTTTCATCATAGTATGAAATAGGGACAGGGATGGGGTAGGTGCCCAGGGACTTGAAATAAGATACTATCCCTGCATTTTTCAGGAAGGAGCGTGGAACCTCCCGGGGGAAAACACACTCAGGATAGCCACTGTCAGCACCCGAATTAAAACCTACGATCTCCAGACTTTCTGCAGCTGACCACGCGGCCATGGTGCATGATTTAATGAGCATGGCTACGCTGCGGGACTGCCGAATGGAGCTCCTCTGTGAAGTTGGAGATAGTGGTCATTAGCTACTGTGTCAATCACGGACGGCTTCTTCGAGATAATTCCTCAACACTACCGGTCGTCCTGTACCAGTTCCATAATCGAACCTCATCCAGCAACATTTTCTTGTTGACAATTCTTATTAACATAATAGTTGTGTTGCGTACCTTATCAAATGACGACAGCGTTCATTGTGCCACCTCGGACGTTCACAATATTGTTCACAAATGTAAAGGAGCTACATCTTCCATTGATATGCTGCCTCCTATTTGGTGTGGGCTTCTGCCAACAGGTTGGGTTCAATTCAGCTGTTAGTACTTAAGGTTCAGCTTGAGGCGTGTTATCACGAGATAGCAACACAGTGACACGACGTGCAGGGGTGATGCATAACTTTCTTACGTTTGTATAAGCCTGATATTTTGAACCGACAAATAACTATAAAGCACGTTTATTGATATGACGTTCAAAATATCGCCGAAAACACAACCATGATGGTAGCCATATGAATTTCCATAATTCAGTTCTCTTTTGTCAGGTAAAATTATATATATAAGCATGAAAGCTCGTACCGTGCTAGAAGACCATACGACAAATTACGATTTGTGACACCCCAAACGGTGGCAAGCACAAAAGCGAGATCACAATCCATGAGTTTTCAAAATTTATTTCCATTTTTTGGAACCAATTAAACCTAAAGCTTTATATTTTATACGATGATAGAGAAATATAAAACAAGTTTCATGATATAACATTCTAAACCGTGGCTAACATGAAACTAAACTGACCACTATATGAATTTCAATAAGTAGTTCCGTGACGAACTAAAGAGCCTACTTTCCTTAACGTTTTAAGATTCCATCCTTATTCCTCTAATTGGACCTGTTTATAATGCTGATAGCACTGACATTGTAAGATTTGACCCAGATTTGCATTATGAGATTTCCCTAATAGAGCAGTAGATCATGTTGGAAACAGTATCCTTATATGGTTTCCGAGTTATTAACAGTCTATGACTCAAATGCCTAGGAAGAGTTCTTAGGTAGTTGGTAGGACTAAGAATGTTCACAAGTAACTCTTAGGGCATAAACTGTATATAAAAAATTTGTTAGATATCCACTGAATGATACGGAAGTTACCTACAGTTCAAAATGGAACACATAACCGTACGTAGAATTATTTTGGTAACTCTGATGTATATACACGTAAAGCCACATCTACAATATTAAGACATAGAGCTTCAACCCGTTTATATGAACAGATTCTACGATATTGAGTTTAGCGCTCTAATGGTCTCAGAATGTTATTAGGCAGTTGCTAGTCCGGTGAACTCTTTAAATAATTATCCGTATGCCTGCTAACACATACAGTACATTAATCTAGCAATTTTCAGTGTACTGTACATTCATAAATTAGTATGACAGTTGCATGAAACTGAACATGCAAGCACAAAATTGTGTTGGTAACGCTAACTTGGACGATTTACCCCAAATTTCTCTAAAATATAATGGACTTACACTCAATAAGGTTCAAGTACCGGTAGTTTTCCCGTAAAGCGATTTTGAGGTATTGACTCTAGGATTCAAAAGACTTGATATCAATAATACTGTGCCGGTTAGTCCGGAGGCCAACGCCCACATATGTGTCAACCTCGAAATCGGTTGAGCACGAGACTCGAAATCTCTCAGAGGAAACTGGGTATGAATAAATGGTACTAAACCGAATTAAAGTTCCACGCTGGTATGTAGGAAAGGACGAAAAACAAAATTCTTAAAATCACTCCACTTTATATAATAAAAATATAACAAAAATAAAATATGGCACTCCTGCCTATAGCTCAGGGTTCTAAAATTAGAATCCATAACCCATGAGATTCCTAATAAGCTAAAATAGTGAACCTTCACTCAAAGAAATAATTCTTATTGACAAAATATGAATCATCGTATTCTCATACTCCAATTTTTCACTGTAATCATATCCACACGGGTCATTTCGTCATACGCACTTGTTTCAAATACATTTTCAAATTATCTTTACTGGTTGCTCATACGTAATCGGATACACCTGCTTGAAATTATCAGAATTGAGGTAAATATTTGTCATTTGATTTCATGATATCTCAGATATCTGAATCCTAGATCTATCAACCCCACATCACACAATCACTATGACAAGTCTGTACTGGAAAATAATAAGAAAATACTCATTCATGATAAATCACCTTAGGAGTAGCTAGATTGCATATGTTGTGACCTCATTACTTTAAATGGGCTATAACTACTCTCCAACTAATAATCAGTCGTATTTATTACTCTACTTAACTTATTCAACATTGCTAAAAATAATTTAACAACCACGTTGATTTTCATAAATATAACTCCCCAAGCTCTCATGCATGGGTCCAAACATAACGGTGCCATGCCTTCTACATGCCCGTTTAACTGAGGCATTACCCGCCCCTACATAATACAACATTACAACCTCAATAATCCTGGTCACAACTCATTCACCAATAAATATCAAAAGCCATTCAAACTCAACATATTAATTACCTGCTTCATCACCGAATGAAAATTCTAATATTCAAGCGTATGAGACAAATCCTTAGTCGGTCAACACTTATTCATAACTCTCATCACTGTTTCATAATGAATCCTTTAAAGAAAAAAATATAATAATTATTATATATTTTAGGTTTGAGAAAGTTAAATAATTATTATTCATGTGCAATGGGATATTATAAACATTGGAGAAAAGTTTCTCCCTAAAATTTTCCCATACAGGACATCGCATCAGGCGTAAGCCTGATCAAAATAATTACTGTGAAAGAACAATTAAACTGAAAGCGGTGCGGGAGAGTGGGCATTGAAATACATCACCAGAAAAACAAAAAACTAGATAACAGTATTTATTGCTAAATAGCAGCAATGAGAAGAACTTTTTTTAAATTTAAATTGTTAACACAATAAACCAAATGCACACAGGTGCTTGAAGCATGAAGGACTAGAGCAAGTTTCACGGGTCTGATTCAGATATCCCTTAAAACTAGAGTCCTTTGATTTTATTTGGCGAGTTATTGCTCTCATATAAAATTATATTATTCCTAAACTTCATGATAAGATGAGAATAAAAGTACATAAATCCAATAACTTGTATTTTCAAAGGCAATTCTTACGGAGCCAGCTCCATAAAATATTCTGGCTGGTTGAGTGGCATAGAGAATAAGTATTCCTTGGGAAGCAGGCGTCCGTGGCCCAGAGCAAGCATGCCATGCGAAGCAAATCCAAATCTGCCATTCTTTTTCCCAGGAAAGCAAGACACCTTTAGTGTCTAGGCGGAGATATGTAGCATGCATGCAGTCTGGAAGACGGCCGTGGCTTCAAGTAGGCGCACGAGAAATCCAACTCCAATAAAGTTGCTGAATACCAGCTGACGGCCGCCTTATGAAGAAGTCTGCCAAGGTAATGCACACATGACGTAGCGTGCAGATAATAAATCATCTGCTTAAAGATGTGGCGATGCACAGGGAATGTGCCAAGAAGTAAGCAATGTGGCTGTGCGGTGAAGTATTTCGGTGCGGAGGTACAGTGACGTACTGCAGCGGTGAATGCGGTGTACAGTTGCAGCTGAGAATGCGATCAGCAAGTGTGAACAAGGTGTGATCAAAATGTGTGTGCGATGGCCAAGAATTCTCCAGAAGGTTAAGACCGCGTGACAAAAGTGTGGGCTCGCCATTGGTTGCTCGAAGGGCCACAGTGACTTAACTCGACACCGGCAGACTGCAGCGGGTTGGCACACGCCATTATGAATGATGTCCATAAAGGTTTGACACTGCAACACTCGAAGGTAAGGTCTTACAATAAAATACAGGATAAGCTTATAATTTGGTTTCATTACAATGTAATGAACTTATTAATACTTGTGTGGAGGTTTAATGGGAGTGAAAATAAAAGGACAGTAAAATGGGCTGTCACCTAGAGAAACGGAAACATACGAAGAATACGAAAATCACCAAACAAACAAAAGAAAAAGAAAACAACAAAAAAAAGCAAAAACACTAAAGGTCGAGTGGCAGAGGAGAAATCATAGAATTAGGTCTGGTATAGCGACCTTGACTAGTAAGAATATCAACCACTCGGACATGATTATCGCGACCAGAGTGGCATTGGGTCACTCTGCCGAGATTCCATACGAGGGGGGAGTGGTGTCCCGAAGGAGCACCAAGTCACCCACACGTACATTTGGATGAGAAAGGCGCCACTTCTCCCTTCGCTGAAGTAAACTGAGATATTCCAGCTTCCAACGACGCCAAAAGGAATTACGGAAAGATTCTATATTTCTCCAATAAATAGGCTGATTGATGTCAAAGCGCCGAATCAACGAGGGAGGTGCGGAGGCTAAAGCGCAACTAATTAAGAGAGTACTAGGCGTTAAAGGAATAAGATCATTAGGATCATTGGATAAGGAAGAGAGCGGTCTGGAATTAACAATTCCTTCAATCTGAATTATGAGGGAATTAAATAATTCTTCATAAGAATGTACAGAAGGACCAAGAGTTATCCGTAATTGTCTTTTAGTGGCTTCACGCACGATTCCCAACGACCTCCGTGGTTAGGAGCGTAAGGGGGGAGGGGGGGGGGGCGGGGGAATGCCACTTAAAACCCTTATTATAAGAAAAAATCGAAGCTGTTCCTTAGCGGAAGGAGAGATAAGTGCCTTTTTTAGAAGATCAGAAGCACTGATGAAGGTTTTCGCATTATCTGAAAATACTTCAGATGGACCACCTCGTCTAGCGGCGAACCTCGAGAAGGTGGCTAAATAATATGACGTAGAAGTGTTGGTTACCAATTCGAGATGAATGGCTCCTGTAATCATGCAAACGAATAAAGCTATGTATAACTTGCCTGGCACTTTGCGTCTAGAGGAAGGAGAAATCATTTGATAGGTGAAAAGACCAGCGTAATCAATACCGGTAAATGCAAATGGCTTGTTAGGCTCAGAACGAAAAGGAGGAAGATGACCCATAATCTGAGTGACAGGGCGCGGTTTGGCCTTGAAACACGGTATACACTTGCGAACTACAGATGCCACTTCATGAACTCCATTGATGAGCCAATAGTGTTCCCGAATCACAGACAACAAAGTGCGAGTTCCTGCATGTAAATGCTGCTAATGAAACTTCCGGATTATGAGAGTTGTCAGGTGATGTTTTGATGGAAGAATTATAGGATGCTTCTTTTCATCGGAATAGTTTGAAAATAACATTCTACCTGCTACTTTTAACAAGCCTTCCTTATCAAGAAAAGGGGTAAGGGCTGAAAGTCTACTAGACTTAGGTAAATCATGACCAATTGAAAGTGTTTGCTTTTCGGAGGAAAATACCTCCTGCTGAGTTAGAAAAAGAATTCTTCGCGTAGCGAATTCCAGCTCTACTGTAGTAAGACAACTTTGAGGCATGATAGGCTAATTGATTACAAGATATTTCCAACGAAATTGCCCGAGATCCAGGTCAAGGGAGGAGTAGCCTCGCGTAGATCATCTTGCGCCACTGTTGGAGAGAATATAGAATTGCTAGTAGCTCAAGTTCCGTAACTGTGTAGTTCCTCTCATGTTTCCGTAATTTACGACTCGTGAATGCCAAATAGGATTTCTTCTTGGGTTCTTCAGCGTCCTCTTGGTACAGCATAGCACCAATCCCAATTAACGAAGCATCTGCTTGAATGATAAATTGTTTCTCAAAATCCGGATATCCAAGTTTCACACAGTTTTCCAATAAATCCTTCGTTGCTTTAAAAGACCTGTCGCACTCCTCGTTCCACGACCATCGCTTCGCTTTCTTCAACATCTCCTGCATGGGCGCTACTGTTTCTGTGTAACCAGGGCAATTTTCTTTGAAGAAACCTGTCACTCCCAAAAATGCTCTAACATGTTTGACTTTGGTAGGTGTGGGAAATTTCTTAATAGCATCAATCTTGGCTGGATTAGGCCGCACGCCCTCGACATCAATTATATGTCCCAAATATAAAATTTCGCTCTGGCAAAAATGTGACTTTTTTAAGTTGATCTTGAAGTTCATGGTTCTCAGGTTGTCCAGCAGTTTATTTAAATTTACCAAGTGTTCTTCCATTGTCTCAGAAGCGATTAATATGTCATCAACATATCTCGTGGTGAAGTTCTTGACCTCCTCAGTCAGATTTCTATCGAGTGCTCTAATGAGTGCACATCCCGCAGTTTTCACGCCAAAGGGCATTCGACACCAGATATAACTTTGATTATCGAATAAAAATCCCGTCAACAGTTGGGAATTTTCTTCAAGTTCAAGATGGTGGAAACTATTCGTCAAATCAACACTTGAGTATATCTTCTTCCCACGGAAGCCTTTCAAAACATCTTTGATCCTCGGTGCTTGGTCGTGCTCAACTAGCAGTTTGCTATTTAAAACTCGCGCGTCTAGGCACAGCCTAATTGATCCGTTTGGCTTGGTCACAGCCAATATTGCGTTCAGATAAGGAGTTGCAGCTTTCCTTATCATGCCAGAATCTAATAAGTTAGTAATGATATCCCTCACCTGCGAAAAATGCTTCTCTGGGATCGGGTACAATTTACTTTTAAATGGGGTCCAATCTGTGACCTGCATCGCATATTGAAAATTTAAAACTTTCCCAGGTACGGTGTCAAACGCTCCTTTATGTAATCTTAAAATTTCTTCCAATCTTCTTCTATCAGATTCCCCTACGATGGCTTCCTTAAGTCGCTCCTGAAGTAGAATTTCGAATTTGGTTCCGCCCATTTCTTCTTCCGCCAAATGCACCCAAAGTTCCTGCGAAATATCTCGGCTGTCCATTTCTAGCACTGCTGTCTGGTTAACTTGCTCTCCCCTCAAGATCTTATCTCCGGCCTCATTAGTGCATTCCTCAACAACCCAAGTATTTGCCTCTCTCTCCAGCGGATTCTCTTCCATATTTAAACCCACATGATCCAATCCTTCTACTTGTTTGAAGCTTACAGTATTGTTATGTAAATCAATTACAGCATGAAAATCGCAGATGAAGTTGGCTCCTAAAATTATATTGTAGTTCATCTTTGGAATAACAATGAATGTTTGTGAAAAAGTATGGTTCAATATTTCCAGATCTAGAAATGCTTGCTGTTTACAATTCATAGTTTTGTCAGGAATGACACCTCTGACTTTCATTAGCGGTACCGGCATAATAGGAACAGTCTGTTTTCTTGCTATTTCTTTTATCAAAATTTCAGTGACTAAGCTCACCTGGCTACCTGTATCAATCAAACATCTCACCCTCATACCTCCAATATGCGCGTAAATAATTGGTAGCTGTCTGATAACATTTTCACGGTCCTTCACCACTTCCTCCAGGCAGTCGTCTGGGAATGCTACCCACTCTTCTATATTGGCCACTATCATCTCTTCTTGCTCCCTGGCGATCTCCGTTTCTATCCTGTCTCCTTTCAGTTCATTTGGGTTTTTTTTTTATCCCGGGCCCCATTAGATGTGTTTCGCCGGTTATCATTCTGTCGCTCCTGTTGCCTCAGTAAACTCTCTGCCCCCTCTCCTTGATGGTTGTCTGGGCTCTGTCTGTTCGCCATGGCACGCCCCCACTTCTCCTTCTCCGCTTCTTCATTACTTAATTGATCCAAGTATTTACGGGATTCAATATATCGTTCGTCCCAGTTATTCCTATAATCCCCTCTGTTTTCTTGGCGATAGTCCCTGCCGTTACTCCATCTACCATCTCCATTTTTTGGTAAGGTCTACCTTGTCTCTGGTTTCCCCTCCAATTCGTGTATTCCCGCTGGTACGTCCACTGATTATTTTGATTTTGGTTATTCTGATGATATCTCCCGCGGTTATTCTGATAATTCTGATTGTTGTTATGGAACTGGTTTCGGCCGTCAAAATCTTGTCTTCTTGGCGTGAACTGTGTCCCTGTGGACTGTGTCTTACTTTGGTTCCCCTGGCCGTGGTTATTTTGGAGTCCCTGAACTACCTCTGCCGTGTTGACACATTCCAAATTCCTTCTTCCTGTCTGTGGGCTTACCATACTCGTCTCATCTAAGTGTCTGAGTAATTCTTCGGCTTGGACTGCGGTCTGAATATTTCTTGCGACTAATAATTGTTGGATATGCATTGGGAGTTGTTTTCCGATGGTTAGAACCATATTCGGCTCGCTAGGCGGGTCATCAAAATCCCTGAATTTTACCAATTGCTGACTGAAGAATTCTGAAAAACGGGTTGGATGTGTACTGTGGTATTTGCGCGTGTACAGGTCCATTCTTAACCCCTGCTGTAACGAAGGACTCCAAAACTTCTTCAAAAACGCCTCGCGGAATTGAGCCATGTCTGTAAACGTGTACTTGAAACTTAAAAACCAGGTCAGGCTAGGTCCTTCTAAAAATTTTTCCACCAGTCTTAATTGTTTCTCCGGGCCGATGTGTTGGTCATTAAAGTAGTCAGTTAATTGCCGTAGAAATGCTTTGGGAGTAGTTCCTGAATGTTCTTTAAACTTATCGGGCTTAAAATCATTACCCCGAATGACTTGGATGACTTGGGCTGGTGCCAAGTTCGGTTGCGGAGTTGAAGTCTCCCCTCTGTACTGCTGGAATGCATTAGTCGTTAGTCTGGGACTTTGACCCCGACTCGTGTCCTCAGCCAACTTCGAACCTGCCGGACTTCCAATACTTGTTTGCTTTTCCGGAATATTTTCGTTTGAAAATAATGTCGCATTCTCTAACGATCTAATCTCGTTTTTTATGATTAATTCTGAATGTTCCTGTAATGTCGACTTCATATTTTCCTCCAGTGCCTGCATTCGCTTTAAAACTGCCAGCCTGTCTTCCTTATTCGCATGAGCCTGCTGGTCCCAATCTCGCCGGATCCTACTTTTTAAGCTATTTATTTTCTCCTCGTTCCTCTCCTGATTTTTCTCTAGCTCTTCACGTATCCGTTCCTGCGTTTTCACTAGTTGTTCTTCCAAATTATCCTGAGTTTTGACGAGCTGCTCCCCTACTTCTTGTCTTATGACCTCCTGTGTGTTTATTAGCTGGCCTTCCATCTCTTTTCTTATGATCTCTTGTGTTCTGCCTAATTGCTCCTCTAAATTTTCCCGCAAGTGTATCCGCTCGGTTTCAGCCTTAACTTCGACTTTATCTATTTCCTTTATTAATTCCAGCACGTTGTTATCTACCGAATTAATTTGCTGCTGTAGTTTCTCTTGGGTTTTCTTCACTCCCGCGGTGTTACTGACACATGCTGCCTCTATCTGCTTGAGTTTATCTGCCACCATCTCGTCAAATTGTACTAATTTGTTATCAAATTTCGCCTCCAATTTCTTCATTTCGCCTAACTGTTTGATGTTGTTTTCCGCAACCTCGCCTGCCAGTTTCTCTACTTTTTGAACGCTCTGATTAATATCATTTGTGATTTTTCCTAACTGTTCGGTTTGTGTTACCGCCTGTTGTGACAATTTGTGGTTTAGTTCATTGAATTGTTTGTCCGTGTCTAATTTCTGGACTTCTAACTGGACCGAAATGTTACCGCTCATATTAAGTAATTGTTTTTCACTATGCTCACGCTGAGCTTCTAATTGTTCTTTTAATTGTTCTTCCGTCTTTACGGACATCTGCACTAATTGTTCTTCCGTTTTCGCGGACATTTGGATCGACATCTGTTCTAACAATGCCTTTATCTCATCAACACTCGCCATATCACACACAAAATATATTCAGAGAAAAACAGGGTTATGGGCTAAGGTTTCAGCCCTATACGCACATACATGTCACACATTTAAATATTACTGGCTCTAATTTAATGAAAATTTCAGTAACAAAATTTACTGAATACAATGACATTTATTCCCAAACAACAAAATAACCCCTAGTGATCTGCTTTTATATTCCTAACCAACAGAATTTACGAAACACCAATTAACCGAAGTCAATTAAATGTCAAATATAAGGCAACATCTTCCTGCTTTGACTGAGTTCATTAATAATGCAAATTTCTAATTTTAATGTGGGCGCCAGAACAAGTTTATAACAAATACCAAATCAAATTCTAACCTTGTTCAATATTTCTAACTTTAGGAACTCAGTGATTTTACTAATGCACATGGCGGTACAACATCGCCTCCATTTACTGAATTTACATGTCCGCTTGACCTGGCATCATTTCTCAACGAAATAAATATGAGATCAGCGAAGCAACAACAACAACAATCCCCACTTGGGCAGCCATTTTTGTTTTATGAACCCTTGCAAAGAAGCATATGAGACTCAGATTCGGGGCGTAACAGGTCATATTCGTAAGTTGCTGTCAGGGCGCTTCATTAACTTGCAGGGTAACATATAACAAAATAACATGCAGGAAAGAGTGAAGCCAGGGTTAAAACAACTGAATTTAATAACAAATCACCATATTTACATAAACAATTAACAACAAAAACTCCCACTTGACTCCCGCTTAATAAAAATGCCAAAAACTTAGGCGATATCTCTGGAGAGATTAATTACCTGGACCAAGTGTCCTTAAATAAAACGATACCAAAAGTGACCATATAAGTGCGTACGCCGTTCTACATGCACCACGATGTGTACTTTGAATGCGTGATTCGTTATCATCCAGAATGACCCTTCAAACAACGAATCCGCATTTCCTAGAGCTAGACCGACACAAGGGAACACAACTACAATACTTAAGTTAAATCGACACTTCCTAAATCTACTATAAACAAACAAAAAATTTCCGTGTGAAATTGGACTTAAATTGCCGTAGCAACATTTACTGCCTAAAAACTTAGGACTTCTCACACAAATCAACACAAGTACATTAACACGTGACCAATAGAAAAATACTCAAATGACCGCTGTCAAAATTTACAAATACTCTACCACTACACCACACGGGTGTGACAAACAAAATTACATGAAATCGAGTCACCAACAAAGCAATAGGCAAACAGCCAACATTTACGTTAATCACAATATTCTTATCCATACAAGGTACAACAATCCGTTACACACATGGCGAACTCCCCAATTAATTATGGCTTAAAAATTAGCCATCACAATGAACAGGTTTGCTACATGAAAGCTTACAGGGTTCAGTCGGACAAATAGGACTGCCTATCAAAATAAGTCACAGGCAAAACGGGCGGTTTGTGGAACTCTGCATGTCTGTCAACCCACGTGTCAATAACCTCGACCTCCCAGAACATGGGGTCGAACCTCGAAGAAATGTGCCCCAAAGCACAATAATACGTGTGTGTCAGAAAAACAATATGGACAAGAATCAGCAGTCTCCCAAGAGCACTCTGTCTTTCCATCTAAAAATACAACAGCAGCAAAAATATATAAGGGCGGTAGGACAACTACCCCCTCCTCACGTAGAATCAACACACACAAGACACATCAACACACACTGAATCACACGTATGGGTTGTGACAGACCCTGAAATAAAAGACACAAATAATATCCACATGCTGGCGCCATCGTTCTATGCCGTGACTAGTCACCTGAAAAGGACTCAAGAAAAATCTATCAAAATTAGAACGAAGGTGTTCTACAATTACTTTTAAGTTGGTGCACTCGGCTACCCTAACATGAATAATAACCTGTTCAGCAAAATGTTTTACAATCATTTCCTCCCATTCCTATTTTAAAAATATTAACGTTAATAAAGCACCATTTATCGAATGTAACGGGTTCCGCAATTGCAAGGATAAAAATCACGCACGCACGCCGCGTACATTACATATGACTCAAGAAAAAAAATCAAAATATCAACAAACACTTTGGCCACGCGCCAACGGACGTTTAAACATATAGTGTCGGTACAAGAAAATCAGCTAAAAACAAGAAAGAAAAACATGACTATTTACAAAGTTCCCCGGCCAAATCTAACTACATAATTGAAATAATCCAATTTTAGTACATCACCGCTTCTGCATGTAGGACTAAGGACATCCTTCTCAACCCATTGCCCTATGGACAATTTAGCACTCCATAGTAGTCGTCTGCGTTGATCTCTTGAAGCTCATCCCAACTTCAAACCACGTGCTGATTATCTTGGTCTCGACTCCTTGGCAGAAATGTTCAATGTTAAATATTTGCCTATCTATAATCGCTTGCAGGCTACTCAGTTCACCCACAATTGTCCTACTGCGATTAATAGCGAAGACTGGCCCTAATTATATCGCACATACGCACTATAAAAACACATACAATACACACAATTTATACATAAAATATACATCTCGAGTCCGCGCCACTGGCTCGTTAACAAGTTCAAAATCCTGGCTGCACTCGCAGTCGCTATCTCGTCCGGTATTTCCGTCCCGTCTTATGGACTTCGGTTCTGGTAAGCGCTAATGAGGGTGATACGATACTTCCCCCTTAAAGTTGAACTCGTCGTCTTTAAAAGAATGTTACAGTTTATCACGCGCTGGCGTGAAATATTTAGATCACACAACTTAGTAGATTTTAGAACAAAATGTATTATAGCTTATAAAATTCGGTACTGCCAACGCTGCGACTTTAGCTCCCCAGAGCTCAGAAAATAAAATTAGCTTCACTGATTTTAGAGCGTAAAAATCACACTACAAACTGGCGTGGAGTATGCCTCTGAAGGCTCCACAAGATAAGTACTCAGATAAATTCGAGCGTCAAAATCACACTACAAACTGGCGTGGAGTATGCCTCTGAAGGCTCCACAAGATAAGTACTTAGATAGGCGTCAGGCCAGACTATTTATGAGAAACTGACAAGGGCGGTGGAGTGGGGCGGAGTCGGATAAAAACTTCCAGAGTTTATGTCTCACAAAGATGGGGCTAGTGTCATTCTTCTCCAAATAAATCCAACGTCTCAAATTACTCGAGCGGAGATTAATCCGTTCGGCGGTTCCTTAGATACACACTTCCGCGGGCTTTTTACTACTGACGCCGTCCACCTCGTGGTCACGGCTCGGTCTCTTGCGATTGGCTGATTCAATCGTATGTTCGTTGAGAGGACCTCGTGATTCTCCCTTTATGTCTCCAATTTTGGTACAGTAGTTGCACAATTTGGCCTTGAACTCGACTAATTCTGGCCGTCCCCAGGAATAGCTACCAACTCAGCTTCTGTTGCAACCATTACGAAATGCTGGCCCCCCTAATATCCAAGTCGACTTCCTTATGTGCTGCCTGGGCCGTAGTAATAATAATAATAAATATGAATACTTATTTATCGAAGATCAATAAGGGTTCAATAGGAAGACCCACATCCCTACGATAATCAAGCAAGGCAGGTGGAGCCGACAGATAACAACCAAGCTAAAAATGGCTAGAGGTTAAGGGAAGCAAGTCATCAGGGTCATTAGAAAGTGGAGTTAAAGGGTGAGAATTAACAACACCTTCGATAAGATTAGATAGCAAATTTAATTCTTGATAGGTAAAAATGTGATTGCCTAAAATCTTTTTAGATGTACTTTTGTAGGCTTGACTGAGGATTCCCATCTTCGTCCATGATGAGGAGCGTAAGAGGGTATCAATCTCCATTTGAAATCTTTAGCATAGGAAAAGTTGGAAATTTGTTCCATTGCGGGGGGAGAAGTAAGAGCTCTCTTTCATTAGGAAGCTGCACATTGAAAGGTGCATGAATTATCTGAAAACATTCCTGAGGGAACTCCACGCCGTGCAGTGAAACGAGAAACAGCTGAAAGGAAGTACGAAGTAGAGGCGTTAGTTACTAGTTCTAGGTGGATCGCACCGGTAACCATACAAACGATGGGAGGTGCGTAGAGTTTTTCAAGTAGTTTCCGTTTAGCTTCAGGAGAGCTTAGCTGATATTGAAAGGGACCCGTTTAGTCAACTCCAGTCAAAGCGAAAGGTCGATTTGGAGATGAGCTAAAAGACGTTAAATCGCTCATGATCTCAGTGCTGACCTTGGGTTTCACTTTGAAGCAGGGGATACATTTGTGTATGACTGAAGGAACTACGTGAAAGCCATTTATGTTCCAGTACTTTTCCCGCAGTAGACAAAGCAGGGTGCAAGTACCAACGCGTAGATTTTGATAGTGAAATTCAAGTATGATTAAATAAGTTAAGTGATGTTTAGATGGCAAAATGACAGGGTGTTTTTCTCCTCGGAGAGTGTGATGTTGGAAAGCCTCCCGTCTACTCTCAGTAACCCACTTTCATCGAGAAAAGGAGCGAGGGCGCACAGACGGCTAGACTTAGAAAGGTCTTCCTTTGTTGAGAGCGAAGACAATTCGGTAGGATAAACTTCCTGCTGCGTGAGCTGTAAATCCTTAGTGTTTGCAAGCGTTAACTCGTGGTTAACTAAATGCGATTTAGGAAGAACGGGTTGATCAATGACTAGATAGTTCCACCTGAGAAGATAAGCGAAAACACGGATAAGCTTGTAAAAGGAAGAGTAATGCTACAACAGGGAGGAGGAAGCAATAGTAATGAGACAAGTAGCGGTAAATTTAACCACTCTAGCGTCAGGCAAGTTTTTCGAGGGTTGAGTGATCTCGGCAAATGGACTATGAATCTACCTTCGGAGGTGCGAGTGGTAGTTGAAACAAAAAGCAGCTCGCAGAATTCATTTTCGGATGAAATGGACCTAGATGAGTCGATAGTACCAATTTCCAGAATTGCGTCAGTGCTGACGAAGGGACATTGCGAGATAGGCTTGGTAGTGTAATGAGGAAGCTGGCCAGTGATGATCCAACCAAAGTTTGTTGTTGTTGTTGTTGTCGTTTGAGTCTTCAGTCTTTTGACTGGTTTGATGCAGCTCTCCACGCCTCCCTGTCCTGGGCTAATCGTTTCCTCTTTACATTGCTATCACACCCTGCATCCGAAGCAATATGTTTAATATATTATAACCTTGGTCTACCCCTACAGTTCTTCTCCACGACCCTTCCTTCCATAACTAAGCTTGCTGTTCCTGGGTGTCTTAGCATGTGTCCTACCAACCTATCTCTTCTCTTCATTAGCAGTCGCCAGAAACATCTCTCCTCTCCCACTCGTCTTAATACCTCTTCGCTTGTAACCCTATCTACCCATCTGATCTTCATCAGTCTCCTGTAACACCACATTTCAACCGCTTCAATTCTCCTCTTTTCTGATGCACGAATAGTCCAAGTTTCACTTCCATAGAGTGCCACGCTCCAGACAAAGTCTTTCAAAAATGACTTCATAATACCTAAATCTATATTCGACGTCAACAGAATCCTTTTTTGTAGAAATGCTTTCCTTGCCTGAGCCAACCTTCATTTTATGTCCTCTTTGCTTCGTCCATCACTGGTTATTTGGCTTCCTAAGTATCAGAAGTCTCCTACTTCCTTCAGGTTTTCACCTGCCAATTTGATGTCCGTAGAGGTGTCTGATTTATTCCAATATTGCATTCCAATATTTTTGTTTTACATTTATTTTACATCATGAATTCTTTCCTCAAGAACCTTTCAAAAACTCATTCAAATCCTCAGGCGTGTCGGCCAAGATGACGATGTCATCAGCAAATCTCAGAGTTGAAACTATTTCTCCTTTAATCTTCACTCCCACTTTAAATTTTTCTCGAATTTTCTTCACTGCTTGTTCAATGTAAAGATTGAAAAGTATGGGTGATAAGTTGCAGCCTTGCCTTACTCCTTTCTGGATTCCAGCTTCTCTCTCATGTCCTTCAGCTCGAATGACTGCTGTCTGGTTTCTGTATAGATTGTAGATCACCCTCCTATCCCTGTACTTTATTCCAATCGTTTTCAAAATGTCAAACAATTTAGTCCAATCAACGTAATCAAAAGCCTTTTCTAAGTCTACAAATGCCATGAACGTTCTCTTATCTTTCCTTATTCTACCTTCCAAAATCAGCCTAAAACTTAGTACAGCTTCCCTTTTTTCTACATTTCTCCTGAAACCAAACTGGTCTTCACCCAACTCCGTTTCCATCTGGTTTTCCATCCTCTTGTAAATTATTCTAGACAGGATCTATGATGCATGAGTAATCAAGCTGATTGTATGGTAATCTTCACATCTGTCAGCTCCCACTTTCTTCGGTATAGGGATGATAAAATTCTTCTTGAAATCAGAGGGTACCTCACCTGTCTCATAAATCCTACACACCAAGTAAAATAACCTGATCAGACCTTCACAACCTATGCAGCGTAGCAACTCAATCGGTATATCATCTATGCCCCGTGCTTTGTTCCTGCTTAAGTCTTCCAATGCTTTGTCAAATTCTGATCTCAATATCAAATCCCCTTTTGCATCCTCATCAATTTCTTCTTCTCTTTCCATTACATGATTCTCAAACTCCTTTCCCTTATACAAACACTCTATGTAAGCTTTCCATCTCTCAACCTTTCCTTCCCTATCTGTTAGAAGATTTCCATCTGTGTCTTTAATATTACAGCACTTGGTCTTATTTTCTCTAGCAAAAACTTTCGAAGACAGGTGACGTAGTTGCTTACGTAAGCAATTCCAGAAGACGTTTTCACTGAACAGGATATCAATAGGACCTTGAATATTAAAGAGAAGGTTAGCAAGCCTCAAATTAGCAGGAATGTTTAAACAAGGGGTATCGACAGAGCGACTTGGGCTGTCTTCCCCTATGCTGTTGAGAATGAGAAAGTTTAATTTGAGAAAGCTATTTCTTTGACAAGTGTCTTTTATTTGTAATTTCGAAAATTGTAAGGCTTGCGTTTTAGAACTGTTGATGCCTGATACGTTTATAGAGGTAGGTGTTACGGGAAGACCAAGCTTTTCGATCAACGATTTTGAAACCAAGTCATGATTAGCAGCGTAGTCTAAGAGTCCTCTGGCACGTATCCGATTGCCTAACCCATCATAAACCTCTACTTGCACTGCGGACAACAGTACTTGTGTACTGCGCCTGGACGTGGCGTTTTGAATGTATGATGTAGCCTTGCGCTTGTCATCATTTCGTTTCGAGGTAGAAGTGGAAGTTGCTGATGATTTCGTTTTTTTTATGACGGTGAAGTAACGTGCGATGCGGCTTTTGACAATGGTAGCAAAGCCTGGTAGATTTGCAATTAGGAGCGGAATGTTTAGGTGAAAGACAGTTGAAACAAAGACGATGTTGAGAAACTAGTTTTCTTGTATCATCGACAGATAGCTCTTTAAACTATGTGATGATGATAGGCTATCACTCGCTGACGAGTATGATTGTCTTACTCAGATGCAATTTGTGAGTCTGTGAGTTCTTATATGACTATGCAGGCCAATCTTCGAGCCACAAATTCTTCCACGTTGCTCACAAACATTGCCAGCGTTGAAATCCAGTTGTTGTTGGTTACTCATCCTGAGGAACGCCCGCTCTTTCCGAGCAATCCGCTTCTCAGTTTCAAATCTCCGACGTTGTTGTTCATAGTTCTTAGGATCTTTGTGGGTAAGACGATGCCATACCAGGCGGTTAGCTGCTTTTGTTTCCCAGTTAGTGGTGTTCATGTGGCAATTCTTCATGCCTGACTTTAGGACGTCCCTGAACCTTTTTTGTTGTCCACCCTGATGCCGACGGCCATCCTTCAGTTGAGCGTACATAATTTGCTTTGGAAGGCGAAAATCAGGCATACGAAAGACATGACCTGTCCAACGATGTCGATGTTTCATGACCATAGCCTCAATGCTGATGGTACATGCTTCTTCCAAGATACTGACGTTAGTTCGCTGATCTTGTCATTTGACCCTAAGGATCCTTCTCAGACAGCGCTGATGATATTTCTCCAGGCACTATATATGTTTCCAGTAAGTGGTACAAGTTTTACACCCGTAAAGAAGTGTTGGGATCACAACAGCCTGGTACACATGAAGTTTTGTCTGAGCATTGATGTTGTGGTTATCAAAGACCCTTTGTCGTAGACGACCGAATGCTGCACTAGCACAGTTCAGGCGATATTTAATTTCAGCATCTATATTGGCATTTGCTGATAGGTGAATACCATGGTAAACAAAATTGTGTATGTTCTGCAAGATCTCATCGTGAACTGTGATGGTAGGAGCAGTAGCATTGGTTTTTGGTGCAGATTGATGCAATATCTGAGACTTTTGGATGTCGAGACTTAGACCGATGCTCTTGTATGCTTTTGAAAAAGCATTTGGGATGGCCTGTAGATCTTCTGGTGAGTTGGCCAGAACAACATTGTCATCTGCATACTGGAGGTCCATAATCCAGGCAGTCGATATCTTGGTCTTAGCACGCAGTCTGCTAAGGTTGAATGAACCACCTTCAGATCTGTGCTCTAATTCTATACCCTGTGGTAGTTCACCCTTAACAAGGTGAAGTATGGTTCCAACAAAAATTGAGAATAGTGTAGGGGCAATTACACATCCTTGCTTTACACCAGTGGTGATCTCGAATCGTTCCCCAGTCCATCATTCGTAAGGATGGTGCCATACATGTTGTCGTGTAGGAGTCGAAGGATCTTAATGAATTTTGTAGGAGAGCCAATTAACGCTAAGATTTTCTAGAGTGCATCTCTATTAACCGAGTCAAAGGCCTTGACAAGAACTATGAGTGCCATGTGTAGGTGGCGATTTTGTTCCCTAGATTTCTCCTGCATTTGCCTCGCACAGATCATATCGACAGTACCACGATTGGGCCTAAAACCACATTGTGTCTCTGGTAAAACCTCTTCTGCAAGTGGTGCTAGACGACTGGATAGAATTCTGGCAAGAATTTTGCCAGCAACAGAGAGCAAGGATATTCCACGGTAATTACCACATAGGGGTCTATCCCCTTTTTAAATATGGTCACTATTAGTGCATCTCTGAGGTTCGCAGGCATGGTTTCCGAGTTCCATATTTTGACAATGAGTTTATGTAAATGCTCAGCGAGGACGAGGCCACCTTCCTTAATGAATTCAGCAGGGATTCCATCTGGTCCTGAAGCTTTATTGTTCTTTAACAGTTTTATGGCATCTTCAACTTGTAGAAGAGAAGGAGTTTCGTCAATATGCTGCTGTATAAGTCGTTGAGGGATTTTAGTAAATATTTCCTCCTGCACATTTGTCTGTCTGTTTAGTAGTTCATGGAAATGCTCCTTCCAACGTGCATTTATGGAGCAGCTGTCCTTAAGTAGTTTGGAGCCATCTTTTGATGTCAGTGGATTTATACCCTGAGTAGACGGACCATATGTAGCTTTGGTGGCACTGAAAAAAGCTCGGGTGCAGTTAGTGTCTGCCAGATGTTGCATCTCTAGGGACTTTAGAAACCACTATTTATTTTTAATGGCTCGAGCAGCTCTTTGCACTGCTGCTTTGGCTTCTTGATACTGTTGTTTCTTGGAAGCTGAGTGAGGGTTGTTCTGCCATACTGTGTGTGCTTTCCTCTTCTTATCTATGAGGCTCTTAATTTCCTGATCATTGTCATCAAACCAATCCTGATATTTTTTATTGTTGTAACCGGCCGATTCTTCACAGGTTGATAGCACCGCACACTTGAATGTAGACCAATGTCTTTGATACTGTCAGGATATTTACTGGGAAGATTTTCTCTTAAAAGTTGATGGAATTTGATTTTGGTGTCGTTGTCGTTCAGACGATCACCGTTCAGCTTACGCCTAGTGAGCTTTTTCTGTTTCCTTCGTTGTTCATGAATACGCAGAGCCATCACAGACCGTATCAGTCGGTGGTCGGTCCAACAGTCATCAGCACTAGTCAGGGCCCTTGTGATTAAGACATCACGTTGGTCTCGGGTGCGTACAATGACATAATCTATTAGATGCCAATGTTTTGATCTTGTGTGTTGCCAAGATGTTTTAAACTTATCTTTCTGTCGGAATAGGGTGTTTGTGATAACCAGATCGTGTTCCGAGCACTTGGTGAGCAGGAGAGTTCCTTTGGAGTTGCATTTTCCGACACCATCATTGCCAATTACACCAGGCCATAGTGATGATTCTTTACCAACTCTGGCATTGAAGTCTCCCAAGAGAATGATTTTATCAGCCTTGGGTATTTTACTTAGAAGCATGTCAAGCTGGGAATAAAATGCTTCTTTCTGGTCTTCATCAGAGGTGAGAGTTGGAGCATAAGCACTAATTACAGTCGTTCACTGATTATTTGTGAGCTTTAGGCGCAGGGTCATTAGTCTGTCATTTATACCCGAAGGTAGTTCATCAAGTGTAGGAACAAGTTCATTCTTGATGGCGAAACCGACTCCGTGAATGCGGGGATCATAACCTGTTTCCCTATCCAAAAGGAAGTATAACCACCGCCATGCTCTCTGAACTGTCCTTCACCTGCCAACCTAGTTTCACTTAGTGCTGCAATGTCTATGTTAAATCTTCTCAGTTCACCTGACACAATTGCATTTCGTCGTTCTGGACGATTATCTGTGTCGTTATCCATTAGAATGCGGATATTCCAAGTTCCAAAATTAATACGTAGATTCTTTCGACCACATATGGTGTTCCCTCTGGGCGCGGCTTCCCAGTCGGGATGTGTTTAGGCTGACTATGTTTAGGGCACCTTTTCTAGTCCCCTCCCCATTTGGGGTGAGCAGAGGGGGTCCTGAACAGGCCTGCTCAGTCACGAATGTAGCACACGAATTGCTTTACAGCCTCTCCTCAAGCAAGACGGCGATCACACACTCGTCGCCTACGTGCCGGTTTGTCACTAGGAGCTTCCACACTACACAATCCTGTCCCCGTCGCAACTCCCCGATCGCCGCAGGACTTTTTACACTTGTACCGATCTTCGGAAGACACCTGTGCGTGATATCTTTTAAGGTGGGAATGCTGCTGTACATCAACAATCACACGATCCTTGACAGACTCACGTTCTTTACCTCAGTGGCATAGGTACTATGACGACTAGAGAATCCAAGTCTGCTGCAGCCTTCATCCGCCTTCCCGGCCATTAGAGTCATTATAGTATTCATATGCCCGGTCCGCCGTTGAGGAGATTAGACGCCATTGACCACAAGTGGTTCTTCCTCCTTTAGGGGCACTTTCCCACCCCAAGGGCAAGAGAGTGCCCTGACCTTTGTGAGCTCCTCCGCCTCTTTACAGAGCCGTTGGCATGATAGAGGGGGACTCCTTATCCAGGGAGTTACTCTGTCGCCAGAGCCTCGTCAGTCTAAAGCAGGGTGCACCACGTGCAGGTGAGGTTGGCATTTGAGTAGGACAGATACATCCTACCCCTTACACCCCTATGTACAAAGGTACAGAACATGAAAATCTGGACAGAGTACACATCTTGAAAAGTTGTTATAAGTTTTATGGGTTTCGCCTTCACTGGTAAATGCGGTTGAACTAGTTTGTCGTTTGTCTGAAGGCCGGAGATTGTAGCCACTTGAAGAGGCATGTCGTTGAGAACTAGTGGAGGCGTGTTCACGTCGTAAGTTGGTGGGGGCGTGTTCACATTGAGTTAAGAGAGCGGTTAACAACTGACATCTGCTGTTGATGAATGTGACCAAATGATCATAGGAATAATTATCGTCATGGGCAAGTTCGATCTCCCATGATTTCAAAGTAGCGGCATCGAATTTAGAAGTGACCAGGTGTATTAATAAAGTATCCCAGTGATCCGCTGGTTGCTCCAATTGGTATAAGGCTTTTACGTGAAGTTGAGTGGTATCCACAAGTGTTCGCAGAGTGTTGACGTCATTATGACTTGGGAGCGGCAAATTGAATAAAGATTTCATGTGCCTTTGAACACGAGGACGTTCGTTACCATATCTCTGTTTAAGAATGTTGACGGCAATGGGATAGTTTTATGTGCTCAATGGAAGTGCTACAACCGATTTCAACGCCTGGTCATGAAGAGACGATCGCAAATAGCGAAATTTATGAAGTGTCGGAATGCTGTCATAATCATGAAAAGTGAGCCTCGTCGCCCGAGACATGAGACATTTCAATTTTAGGGAGTAACAGTCTAGGCCTTATCGAATTATCACGAGAGGGAACCTGTTGAGTTTGAGCAGGACTTGTAGATTGATTGTCGTTTATTTAATCCTCAGATAACTTTCGGATGAACTGTGGCTATGCCTTCGTAATACAAGGCTTCCACTTCATCCCTATCTTTACTTTGATCAGGGGAGACGGATTCAATTTCGGTTTGACAATTGCCATACCTCTCATTCGATTGCTCGTAGTTTTTTAGACGTTCAGTTATGATGTCTAAATTATAATCCTCCGGGGTTAAATGTTTAAGGAACTTCCTGAATCTTGTGAGCTGTCCATTATAGGATTATTTGTTCTATTAACATTGATATTAATTTGTCTGAATTTTATAAAATAAATATTCAACCTACAGATTAGGTAGTTATTTAATTAAATACAAAGTTTCAATGCTATTGAAACGGCCAAGAGAACAGTGAATATTCACCATACTTAAATTAGTGTTTTGATATTGTTTCACCCATTATTCCTCACCATCACTTACCTCTTTCATTTGATTTTGGTTGTTTCTTTTTTCACTTTTTTAACTATTATTCGACACATTTCTGTCTACACCCACTTGTAATTTTCTGAAGTTGCGCATAGCGTGAAATTAATATAAGTCAAGTTCATTACTTATTATTATGCTGGTTTTATAATAATGTTTGGGGTTTATCGCCCCTTTTAATTTCTGTGGGATTGGAGACATCAGGATTCCAGATTTTCATCATGGAAAGGCATTTTTAGTGTGTCAGTAAATCTACTGAATGTAACACATCATACAACTCGTCAAACTGAGCCAGGATAAAATCACAACGCTTAATGTACTGCACCACTCATGTTAATGTTTATTTTACGCTATATTTCTATTGATTTGGTGCAACATGGAAACTGTACTTTTTTGATTGAAAAAGATCACCATAGCCTATACAAATAAGTTGGTGGATTCCAAATTCCACTAAGTCAAATGTCTTCAATTTTGTAATAACCGAATGCAGTCCATCAATATGCCCTCTTTTGATTCCTACTGAATTTATTTTACAACTCGATAAGTGTTCATGCTGTAGACTGGAATATATACATGTATTATGTATCAAACTGCCTTATGTTATGACTTGATTCAAATAGTAAACAATATGAGATCGATGTTATAAGTCTATGTTTTCATCATTTTGGCAAAATATGAAAAGAAGGCTAAACATTTTAGGTTTATTTCGTTTATCGCACTAGTTCATTTGTGTGACATTATTTACCGTAGGAAAAATCAACGCTAAATAACAGGCGATGACATGTGCACTCTCTGGGCCTATATTGAGGCACTCAACTACAAAATTATACACCTTAACGTTTCAGTCATAGCTACGCTGAGATCGAAACATTCTATGTCATGTTAAATGAATTCTTCTAAGAGGAACAGATCAGACTGGCATCTATAAGTTACAAAACTCATATATAGATTTCTTAGCATTCGTTCACATCACTAGGCTTAACAGAGATAGGATCATTTTTGGACGAGTCAGATGAATTCATGTATCAGGAATTGAGATACACGCCATCAACACTTTGTGACAAGGAAGTAACAATTGTATATACCTCTAAGCATATATTATGTTAGTGATTTACAATGACAGATATTACGGTGAACCGATCATTGCTTGACGAGTTCGATCAAATTATGTATAGTAAATTTATGCACCAAAAGATTAATATAATAATATTGGTTCATTATACAAAATTCCACTTTGATTGCAGTATTAGGATACAAGAAATAACAACTACTGTCTACCAAAATATTATGTGCAATCGAGTTTGAAAAATGTTTGTGAAGTAACCAATAGAACTACATAAATTTCAACATCATCATTTTTGTCGTTCTATTTTTCATTTATATTTTAATATTTTCTTCTCGCAGTTGCAACAAAATAATTGCCCGTGTTTCAACCATGCGTCACATTTGGAATTAGTTTCTCAAACACCCGTCATTATCTTGAATCCAAATTTTAACACATTGGAAAGTTTTATAACTAGTTTATTAATTTCAAAATGTTGTGTGTCAAAGGAACAAAGTTGTTATCACTTTTGTAAGGTAACTTTTTCTCGGCTCGGTATGGTTGGAAAATTGCGTTCTTGGTCACGTTGTAATCTTTATGTATCAAAAGGTTATGCTGTATGACTGTGAAATACGTAAATGAATTCACTTATTTTATATCGGTTTGTATTTGTATGGGATAAAACAGCATGGTTCAGCAGCTCGCCGATACGGTGAAAGCTGTACAGCGTTGCCTAGATGAAGCACAACCACGCGTCATGCTGCGCCTCGCTCGGAATTGCATGTGCACTTTCCTAGGCTATTTAAAATTAAATTGTCATTAACTTCATTAATTCAAGCAAACGGTATTAAGAAGACGTGAAGAACATTTCCCATCAGTTTTTCTCATTAGGCCTTTGGACCCCCAATAGCATCCCTATTTTATTTGCCATTTATAGATTGTTGTGAAGTTTTTAAATGTGTTTTTTATTATTTGCGTTTATCTATTTACAATATATACATTGGTTTAAGTCACCGACAGCGGTAGCTACACTCGCTAGCGCTGCGCGCTAGGCCACAGGGCCAAGCTATATGCGGACTTGGTAGACCTTGGTTCGAGCCCCGTCGTCGGCCGTCCTTGAAATGATTTTCCGTGGTTTCCCATTGTCAACTCCAGCTAAATGCTGTGATAAGCCACGGTCGTTTCCTTCCACATCCTTGCCCAGTTTCATACATTTAATCCTCAATAACTCCTCTAATGAGGTTGGCGTTTGCAAGGGAACCCAGCCGTAACAACCACCCGCCACATTGCATCTCATTCCTGATCCTGCTGAAAACGGGAATAATAATACACAAACATTGGTTTTAGTCACTTACAATTAATCACCGGAAATAACATCATCAATGTTTAATTATTCAGAAGTTTCAAGACTGATTACAACTTGTACTTCATTATCTTATTTTTCCCAATATTCTTATTTCAATTTGTGTGGCATGTTTTACACCCATTGTTTAAGAGTTCTAGCGTTACGAAACGTAGGGTTTCTTGCCAAATTTATACTTTTTTCCTTGCCCTCTGCGTTTGCGAGATTACCTATTTTTATAATAAATTTTACAGATTTTCCTGGTGGCTGGCTATTTAACCCTCGAAATGCTATCGTCTCGCAGTGAGACTATTCATAAATTCGATCACAAATCGTAAAATCTATATAACAATCGATTTTACGAATAGTCTCGCTGGGAAATGAAATTCTCTATCTGGTAGCCAATGCTAGTAGGATTTTGATCTTCTGGAAAAAGAAAATGACGACTTTCTACTTATGTAAATGTGATTGAAATTCTGTGAAAAGTGGTATGGTTAGACTTTTTCCTGTGACATTTTTTTATTATTCATTATTCATCAAAGTTTATGTTATTATATATCATTCCGCTTGTAATGACATTTGGCATATTTTTTGTATCTTCGAATTTGATTTCAGACAAACTAGTGCTTGTGACCAACCTCTAAAATTGGAATTTATTTTGATTTTTTTAATATCTGACTTCTACTGGATACTTGTAAGTAAAAAAACTATTATTGTCTTATTCTCTAATATTTAATGAATACATTGATAAATATTATGCCATATAGAGTTACAAATTTGTATTTACAGGGTGGGGCAGAATGGACTCCCTGATTTGAAGGATGAATTGTGAAAGAACAAATAAAGATAATCTCAAAACGTTTTTATTTCCCAAAACTACATTCAATGCCATTTTATTCTCGTTTGGTTGTGAAAATTAGTTCATCCAGGTGACGGCCTTGGCGAGCGATGCACATGTTGAGTCGTTCAAAAAAGTTTCCGTAAACTCTTCTCAGCATATCTTCTGATATTCCAGCGACATCTGTAATTGCCTCCTTGAGGGCTTCCAAGGTCCTTGGTCGAACTTTGTAAACCTCAGCTTTGAGATAACCCCAAAGAAAAAAATCGCATGGGCTCAAATCCGGGGAGCGAGGGGGCCATGGAACATCGCCACGTAAGGAGATCAGGCGGCCGGGAAAAAGTCTTTGCAGGATTTGCTGTGAACGAAGGGCGGTATGAGCCGTAGCACCGTCCTGTTGAAACCAAAAGGCTTGTGTGTCATATTGCTGACCATACTCTTCCAATTTAGGTTGAAAAATGTTCTCTAGCATGTCACAATAACGCTCAGAGGTATCAGTAACAATTAGACCTTGAGATTCAAAAAAGTAAGGCCCAATTATGCCTATGGAGGACACGGCGCACCAAACTGTCACTTTGGGGCTATGAAGAGGTCTTTGGTGGAGTTGACGAGGATTTTCAGTCGCCCAGTAACGAAAATTTTGCTTATTGACTGTGCCGGAGAGGTGAAAATGCGCTTCATCGCTGGACCACAGAATAGCATCAGGTTGCACAGAGGTTAAAATTGCATTACAAGCATCTGTACGTTTCACCCAGTCTTGTGGACTCAATTCTTGAACGACCATCATCTTGTAGGGGTGTATAAGGTCAGTGTATAAAATTCGCCTTACCGTTCTGGACGATATTCCAAGGGCAGCAGCATGTTTCCGCGCAGAGCGCGATGGAGACTGTTCAATGGACGCTCTCACTGCCACCATGTTTTCAGGTGTCCTCACACTTTTAGGTCGCCCAGCTGGTTTTTTAGGAAGTGCAGATCCTGTCGCCCGTACAATATTAATCCATTTCCTAATGGTTTTAGCATCAGGAACCTTATCATGACGAACCAAACCAAACCGCATACGAAAAGCCCTCTGTGTCGCCACCACACTATCATTGTTTTTAAAGAACGTTTCAACGACAAAGCCTCTATGCTCACCAGACCACTGCATGGCGACTACTGAAATGAAAATGGCATCGTTTCCCCGACCTAACGCCTCTATCCCCACTCCGCTAACACACCTGCGCGCTCTACAGTGAGTGTTTGAAACTAGGGAGTCCATTCTGCCCCACCCTGTATTATAATTTTCTAAAAATATATCTGCACGCTGCCTTAAAAATGCTTAGCACTTAAGAGTGAAACGTTCAGCACTTGGAGGGTTAAAGCAGTCGACTTCTGCTCTGAATATTATTTTAATCATATTGCTCAGTTAACGCATTTGTAAGTTATATTGTGACAAACCTTTACGACCATTTAAATCCATAACATGTCTTTGGGTGTATTAGGTCGAGATTTATAAAGCATCGACGTATTTCGGGACAACAGCATGCTACTGTCGATCAGTATATTATGTGCACTTGAGTTTGGAGGTTGTTTATGAAATAGCCAATAGGCTTAGAGATATCCAATAAAACTATCATATTCCTCGTTCAATTTAACGTTAGGTCAATAATAATAATAATAATAATAATAATAATAATAATAATAATAATAATAATAATAATAATAATAATAATAATAATAATAACAACAATAAAAACCAAACCCCGTGGCACTACAGCCGAGAAAGGCCTAGGCCTACCAAGTGACCGCTGCCCAGCCATTTGGCCTGTGCGTCGAGTCCCCTCAGCCGCTAATCTTGGTCTGCGTGACCGGGGAACTGTCTCACTGTCAGACATCTATGCAATTGTCCTCACGAGGCTGAGTGCACCCAGTTCCAGTTTCTAAAATCCCTTAGGGAGCCGGGAATCAAACATGGGACTACGCGCTACCCCAACACCACGGGGTCGGCAATAATAATGATAATAATAATAATAATAATAATAATGATAATAATAATAATGGTTTTTCATCCCTTTTAAGTACCGTGACTTTAAGAGACGCAGGTTTGCCTGAATTATGCCCGAAAGGAATCTTTAACGTGTCATTAAATTTACTAACACGGCTTCGTCTTATTTAAGCACCCTGAAATGCCAACTGACTGTGCCAGGATTCGATCCGGCAACCTTGGTCATAGCAGGCAACAACGTAACGTTAGGTCATAAATGTTTGGATATCAGTTTTTATTCAAACAAACGGTATTAGGAGGTAATGTCATGGTAGATCGTGGCAAACGCAATGCTTCCTGTTTACATCCGAGCCAAACCTCACACTTGTAACCTACTGGCCTTCCCACATAAGAGTCAATGGAAATCCGATGTGGCGGTGTTCCACCCTAAAATAAACATCGATTTTCCGTCTCTTATCAGATCAGTTCAGTCTTCTTTAGAGTGTTTAAGTGCAGATTCCTGCAAGATGCCTCCAAGCCTTGCATTTAATGAATTCGAGCAGCAAATGAGCGTGAGTGCCGTTTGTTTTCTCACTCTAGAGGCCGGAAAGATAGATAAAAAGCGGTTTCCTATTTATCGACTAACAGCTGATTGTCCTGGAATATCACTCCGGTCTGTAAAACATGCAGCGAAGAAGAATAAAAAAATACAGAAAGGAAAACAGAGAAGAATCTCCTGCGGCAAAGAAGAGACGACTCTCAGCAGGACGACCTCACATTGTAATAGATCAATTTACTATTGGAGTTCTTAGGCGTACCATTCACAACATATTTTTTTGAGAAGGTGTTTCAAACAATTCCAAAATTAAAAGAGAGATTTAAAAATTCAATGAATGACTTTTCAGAAATGTCCGTTGAAAATCTTCAGCAAATTGTTCTCAGCATCAGATTTTGATAAAAAAAACTGAATGGATCGCAGTCTCTAGACACGCGTTGAATTGTAAGGTGACTTAAACCAATGTGTTTGTATGTCTAACCCTTAATATTCCCGTTTATAACGGGGTCTGGGATGAGATGCGATGAAAGTCTTTGTGGCGGGCGGTTTTTACGGCCGTATTGAGAGATGAAATGAATGAAACTGGGCAAGGATGTGGAAGGAAGTGGCCGTGGCCTATCACAGCATTTACCTGTAGTTGAAAATGGGAAACCACTGAAAACCATTTGAAGGACAGCCGACGGTGGGGCTCAAACCAACGTCTACCGAGTACGCAGATAGCTTGGCGCTATGGCCTAGCGCTGCGCGTTAGTGAGTGTAACTCCCGCTGTTGGTGAGTTAAACCAATGTATATATAGTAAATAGATAAACGCAAATAATAAAACCTTAACAATAATCTAAAAATTACAAAACAAATAGAGCTGCAAATGGAGATACAAAGCCCTAATGAGAAAAACTGATGGGAAATGTTTTTCACGTCTTCTTAATACAATTTGCTTGAATTAATGCAGTTAATGACAAGTTATTTTTAAATAGCCAAGGAAAGTGCCCATGCGTTTCCGAGCGAGGCGCTACATGACGCGTGGTTGTGCTCCATCTTGGCAACGCTGTACAGCTTTCACCGTATCGGCGAGCTGATGAACCATGTCGTTTTATCCCGTACACATACAAACCGATATAAAGTAAGTGAATTCATTTACGTATTTCACAGTCATGCAGCATAACTTTTTTATATATAAAGATTACAACCCGACCAAGAACGCAATATTCCAACCACGCCGAGCCGAGAAATAGTTACAAAAGCGATAACAACTGTATTCGTTGGACACACACCATTTTGAAATTAATAAACCAGTTATCAAACATTCCGATGTACATTGTGTTATAATTTAGATTCGATTTGATGACGGGTGTGTGAGAAACTTATTCCTAAAGGTGACGCATGGTTGAAACACGCTTAAATACGAGCATTTTTTGTGTTGCTACGGCAATAAAAGAAAATTAAAATATAAATGAAAAATTCCTAACTTATGATCTAACGTAGTATAGAACGTCGAAAATGATGATGTTACTGGATTTTATGTAGGCCTATTGCTTACTTCAAAAACAACTTTCAAACTCGAGTGCACATAATATTTTGGTCGACAGTATTTCCGTAAAGAATTAAATAGCCTATTTTTATATATTCTACTGGCATTTCCCATTAAAAATTCCCCCAGCTATTAAAAGGATCATCCTTGTGATGCATATTAAATAGCTTTTGACGCACGACCTATGTCTCCACCATCACCATTGCATTGAGAAATGATCTGCTAGAATATAATATAGCTTTCAGTATCGGTGAATAGGACTCCTCCCGTGAGTTGGCATCGTTCTGTACCCCATCACAGGAGTTTAATTTAAGAAAAGTCAAATGCACGCCTTCTATGATTTACGAAATGTAAGTTACGTAGTTTAGTGTCATTAGATTATGGTTATTATAATAACCTAACATACGAATCCTCTCTTGAATCACTTGAATAAGGTGCGTGAAATAATGAAATAAGATTTTAAAATTTGAAACAATTGCCATCATGAATTTTTGAAGACAATTGAACATGAGATGTCTCTATACTAAGCTTTGAATAAAGATTCATTGATAGGGGCGTCGTGGCGCAGCGTTCAAGCTGTTGGCCACTTACCAAGGTGGACTGGGTTCGATTTCCGGTCAATGCATGTGAGATTAACGAAGTGAAATGCCATGTCCTGTGGTTCGGATTTCACGGTCACGTAAAACTACAATCTTCCTTCCTTAAGATGCAACGTTCTTAGCATCACTGGTATCGGGGGTTAAGATAGCTACAAGAAAAGAGAAATATTTGAAAATCACTTGGCCGCCATGTTGGTTTTCTGTTTCTCATGATTTGGAAAATCACATGTACCTTATCCACGGAATCCGTGAAATATGTTTGCCCATGTCGTCACACGGAGGAAATGAAAAGAGAATGCAATGGATGGAGCTTGGCAGCCCAGCCATTGCGAGAGTTGGTTGAAGTCAAGGTCACGCCACCCTCCTGCGCTAATTATTCAGTGGCATCGTGCCTTATTGGGCCAGTCAGACGAGTCACCCCTGTGCGCAGACTACGTGTTTTCACGCTGGCACTTCACAGATTGCTTGGACGGAGTATTTATGTACTTAGATGGTAATCCTCTATCACCATACAAAAAATTCGGTTTTATTGTTTAAATGATTTCAGAGATATTGTGAAGCGGTAGAATATAATATAAGGACGCCATGTTGGATGGTTTCATATAAAGGCTGTATAAATACAATATATGCCAGCAGATAAATATTCTAATGATCGTTTATCATACCAAACTGCATTTCTATTGTTTGATTAGCAAACGAGAAATAAACACCAGATTTTTAGAAAATTGCACATTTCTCATAAAATTCCATGTACATGACATCACTATATTAAGGCTTAGCCTAAATGAATATATACCGTGCCAAGCTTCACATCGCTCGGATAAGTCACGAGAAAATATCATTAAATTGTTGAAATTCCGCGTTGCCACCATGTTGATTTTGTGCTCACCATGTTTTGGAAAGTCCCTCAAGTGAACTTATATTATAGCCTCCATCAACATAGGCCTACTCAATTTCAGTTTGATTGCTGTAATAGATTCGTAGATACTGAGAACCGTCTAATTGTAAGTATTACGGATGGATACCATGCTGGATTGTTCTATACGTAGGGCATAGAGTTATGCACCATTAGATAAAGATTATTGCGTAGGCTCATTATTCAAACGTTCACTTTGATCGCACGATTCGGATACAAGAAATAAAAACCTAATTTTAAAATTTCGCACAGCTTCCATCTTGGGGTTATGAAAACAATTGAATATGATTACATATCAGTAGATTTACTTTTTAATAAACATTTACCGTACCATGTTTCACTGCGCTTGAATAATTAAATCGCGAGTAAATTCCATTGATATTTTGTTATTTCGCTTTGCCGCCATATTGGTTTTGTGCTCATCAGTCTATTGAAAGCCCCATAGGTGAGCTTATGTAATAGCCTCTATCAACATAATAAATTTCAGGTTCATTGCTGTAATAGATTCGTAGATATTTTGAACCGTGAAATATTTCGTATGGTCGCCATGTTGGTTTGTCAAATATGTAAGTAATAGAGTTATATGAATTATATGAAGTGCATTGCGTAGGTTTATTATTTAAACTTCGATCACATGCTTAGGACACAAAGAATAAAAACTTAATTTAAAATTTCACACAGCCACCATCTTAAGGATATGAAAACAATTGAATTAAATTGGATGCCAGTAGATTAGATCTTGTACGAACAACTTCTGTACCAGGTTTCACAGCACTCAGATGATTAAATCTCAGTAAATTCCATCTAAATATGTTATACCTGCTTGGCCGCCATTTTGGCATTGTACTTAATAGGTTCATGGAAGTCACATAGGTGATCGTCTAGTAGTATTGTTTATCGCCGTAATATATTTCAGGGTGATAGAATAGTGAAATATTTCGCGAGGCCGCCGTGTTAGATTGGTGAAACGTATTAAAATTCGAAAGGCACGGCCGAGGTCGGAAGTAGTGGTAGTATGAATTCACCGAGTTTCATTGAAATCTCTTGAGCCGTTTTGATTGTATTACGGGTACACCCGCACAAACACACATACGCACATATACACACACGGACAAAAGGTGATCTCATTAGCCTATTTATTTCATAAATGCAAATAGGCTAAAAAATGTTTTTAAAATTCGCACAGCCGACATCCTGAATTTTCTTAACCAATGAAATTAGAGCTACACTACACGCCAATGTACATTTTAACCTAGTTGAAATTTCACTGTGCTCCTATGGCTCATTCTCCAGAAAAGCACATTATTAAGGATTTGAATTTCATTTTGCTGCTACTGTATGTTAGTTTTGTGCTTGTCACATTCTCGGGAGTCACGTATGTGAATTCATTTTATAGTATGCTATTACCAATTAGTTACAGGTCGATTACTGCAATGCTTTAGATTTTACTGAGTACCGGTGGGATTTATATATAACCGCCATTTTGGATCAGTGTCATATATTGCAATCTAAAAGGCTCTCACAGTGTAGGAATGGACCAATTGTGTGTTTTGTGATATGCTTGCATTTCAATAAATAATCAAAGAAAAACAGCATATTCAGGCCTAATATCCCGTTATATTGATATGCTAGGTCCTCCATTTAATGTTCTCTACTCATGTCTATGAGGATGGCAATTAACATAACAGATATCCAGGATAATAGTAAAGGTCAACTTCGTGTGAGGTTTTGTCGCCCAACCCTCACCAGTCTGTGTTTTAATTAAAAACTTGATGGCAAGAGGAGGGGGGAGGGGGGGGGGCATGTGACGTCTAGCGACTAGCGACTAGCGCTGTGAAGTAAAGGAAACACCTAATCGGGTAAATCGCCCGTGAAGTTTCCGCCACGTCAGCGAAGAAACTCCCCTCCCCCGGCTTCCCCACGCACCACCAACAAATTATCCCCTAGAGAGTAATTTTATTCAACGCCTCCTTAAAGTTTTAAGACCATTAAAAATATAAGGGTGTGAAGAGGTGCAAAGAGGTAGGCAGTCATGGTATGTAGCCACGTACTTGTCTTTATTAAAACTTGCTGAAATGTATCGCGAGAACGATCTACAGGTATATACAGTAGGCCTACTGTATGTCATTTTCTATTTGCTGGTTACCCAATTTGCCCTCCTGCTTGGCCCTGCGTTCGGAGCTCAGATCCTCGGGTATGTAAGAACCGGTGTATCTTTCCTAATCGCAAATCGTCCTGGTATTTCGTACACCACTAAAATAGCCAACTCATAATCTGAAAGCAATGACACATACACATAATAAACACAATGGCGGGGTATGCATGAAGGTGAAAATGACTTCGTCTCGTCAATGCAATCTTGCATGTAGGTACCTAAAGAATGCAGATTAGGACAGAATGAAAATGGTTGCTGTTTCATTTAGAGACTCCTGCACCGAGGTACAATCAGATGAATGGTATATGAACGCATACAAGACGTAAAAACAAACATTCATGTTTATATACCTATAATAGATAATTATCAACTTTAAGCTCTTTATTCGAGAAAGTGATATCTTGTGTTATTCATTGATAGACAGGTCAGTGATCGTCGTTCTGCAACTCCCTTCTTCACAAATTTCCATGGTAACTGCTCAATTTTACCCCTATTGATCGATATTAATTTCATAGTACAGGGCGCCAGGGAATGTTCTCCACAGTGCCTACAAGCTGCTGCGAGAGATTACGTCACTAGTAACGTTGGCAGCACGGCTGCTGCTTGTATCATAACAAACATACAGTAAACTTTATACTCACCACAGCCATTCATAACATAATGTTGTACTCTTCCATTAATCTAACTATACACACTGACGATTTCGACAGCCCACAGCCCACACATGTGGACATCACCCTATCATGGAAACCATACTGCCAACTAAACTGATGACGCAACCACTCGCAGCTGCACGTAGCCACTGCGTAGAACATTTCCTGCACCCTGTAGTACGCGTGGCTGCTATCTTGTATATATGAAACTGCCTTCAGCAGTGTACATTTCACATGGATGCCCTCATTTTGCCAAGTTTGGAAATGGTGAGTTACGATGTACGTTGTTGATTCGTTTAGGGGCTTTGGGAAATTGTGGCCATGTAGCCCCATATACTTGTATGTGTGTTTGAAATTAGTCAACCTGTCTCATTGTGATGGCTGCAGTAGTGTGTGTATTTGGAGGGTACACGGGAAGAAGGGGGAATGTCACTCAAAAAGTAAAATCAAGATATCAGCGCGATCTGGTAGGGCTCTTTGCGACGTATTGAAGGCACAATTGTATCTCGCTAAGAAAACAATGAGGGTCGTAAGAAAATGACGTTTCAAGTTGACGCGTACATACAAGTTGACCATATATAAGTAATGAAGCTTAAAAACTCGTTTCCTGAATATTTTACATTATTTGACATTTCCCTTCTTCCCCTGGACCCTTCATTTGTAATTGAGGCAAAGATTTGGAAGGAAAGATTCCTGGTCTTGAGTTAGCGACCCAACAAGCATTTTCTTGGGACAGAAGCAGAAAACCTGGAGGAAAACACTTCTAGAACAAATCGGGGAGGGATTCGAGCCCATCTCTTCGCAATTCTGTGTCATGAAGAGTAGCCCGTTCCAACTCTCTGACCGGAATTAAATTTCAATTAAATTTCTTTGCAGAGCCTGAAATCGAACCCAGGTCATTTTAATCCATAGTCTCAATACCCATCCTCAGACCTCAGAAGGTAAGACATACAATGATATATTATTTAATATATACAAGCTGGCAATAATAACGCGTAATATCTAACGCGATAACTTTGTGTATTCTATATCTGAGGTCGCTCCTAATTAAGGTTCGGATGTTAAGGGAAAGTCATATTTTTTTTCCTGAGCTCATTTTACCCAAAATCTGAAAAATAAGTCTGAATGACGAGTCCCTGACCAGGCTTAAAGCAATTTGATGTTGCCTTTAAATGCATATTTCGGCCATTTTTATTCTTTTGGTCATATTTGGTCATATTTTAGTGATATAAGGTCATATTTGGTTATAATTTCAGCATTTGTGTTTAAATTGAGGCGTCGTTAACAAGGTACGTGTTACCTGCGTCGAGTTTCAAACACAGAATTTCCGAATAGTGTAGCAGATATATTTTTCTTTCTTTTCCCGGAACAGGCATAAGTAGTGGGGTGATGACAGTTCTCCTGCAAGTCGCGTATGTGCTTGGATACGTATGGCTATGTTGGAAAAATGTTAGGTGGTAGGGGAGGACTGGGGTCAGGTGAGGGGTCCTTTAGATTGTAATTTTTCCGCTCTATTTGATGGTGAGGTTATTTTTTTAAATGGGTGGAATTTGGAAACGCAATTTGAGGTAAACGTGCGTTTTTGATATTATGTTGATATTTAATGAGCTTGTAAGGCTTTAGGAACGGGGGTGACGTCCTCTTTGCTATGAATGTGTGTTGGTATTTTAATTTTTGTCTTTGAAAATTGTTGTTTTTGAAATTAGCGCTATTTTGGAAACGGTCAATTTAAAAAAAAAGTTTGTTTGACGTCAATGAAAGGTCCCTATGCCCTGTAGGCGGAAAGCAAGTTTCAAGTGTGTAGGACAATACAAAATGATAGCCCACTTTCTCGCGAACATTGGCGATAATTCGCGAACGCACGGTCGGATTTTAACGAATGAGGTGTTGTTGGCGTTGGGATGACGTCCTCTTTGCTATGAATGTGTATTGATATTTAAAAAATATATATATTGTTGGTTTTGAAATTGGTGCTACTTTGGAAACGGTGAATTTTGGGGAAAAGTTTGTTTGACGTTAATGAAAGGTCCCTAGCCTCTTCAGGCAGAAACCAAGTTTCAAGTATGTAGGGCAAAAGATGATAAATCTTGAAAAAAAAAAAAAAAAAAAAAAGGTCACTATTTTGGAAACCATGAGGTTGACAAATAAAGTTTGTTTGACATGAATGGTTGGTATTTACCCCCTCTACCCGCACCCTAAATTTCGAGTCGCTAGGTGAAAACCAATGAACTTTTTTCTTCTAATATTTGGGAAACGGAAAATATTTCCTGAACCCACGGTCGGATTTTAACGAATGAGGTGTCGTAGGACTCGTGCTGAACCCCCTTTTCCAACAGACAACGTATTTCCACCCCAAAATAAAAACTACCCTTACCCGGGGGTGAAATAGTGATTTTTTGTATGCATGCGCACTTTAGGGGGGGGGGGGCTTTTGTAAGAAGGCAGGCTTTTTAAATGATTATTTATAGATGAGTTATTTTTTAAAATATTTATTAAAGAACCCAAAAACAAACAGGTCATCCGCTTTTTAGTATCTCGCTAACTAGTAATCGGATTTAAACATATGGGGTGTCGTAGGACTCATGGTGAACTCTCATTTTCTATGGATGAGGCATGTCCACCCCAAAGTAAAAAACTACCCTTACCCGGGGATATTTTTTTATTTTTTTTGCAAGTGCGCACTGACGGCTTTTGTCAAAAGGACCTAACTACACTTTTTTAATATTTTCTGAACCCCTGATGGGATTTTGCCATGGGCAGTATCCTAGCATTTGGGGTGACGCCCCCCTTCTTGAATGTATGATTCATTTTCGTCAAAAGGGACAAACTACACTTTTGTTAATATCTCGGGAACCAATCATGCTAGGGACTTGTACGAGGGGTCCTAGTACTGGAGGCAACGCCCCCCTTGGGGGGGGGGGGGGGTGAAACTCCCCCCCCCAAATTGAAAAATCAATATCTTGGAAACTAAGAAATTTTCAGGCGTGATAGCTGAAAAAAGAGGTGATGACATAAGCTTTCACCTCATCCGGTCATTTCACCCCTGAAACAGTAAATAGTCATGTTATGGGAAAAAAAAATGTTAAACACCTAAAAATGATAAACGAACCTAAGATCTTTTGTTTTTGATGAAAAATAGCAGGGGGTGAAAATACCCCCCAAATTGAAAAATCGATACCTTGGAAACTAAGAACCGTAAAATTAGGTGTGATAGCTTAAAAAATTGGTCTTGACACAGACTTTTACCTGGATAGACCATTTCATCCCTAAAACAGTAAATCGTGATTTTACAGGGGAATGAAGGTGTTAAAAGTGTAAACATGATAATTGAACCTAATATCTTTTGTTTTTCATGAAAAATACTATGGGGGTGAAAACTACCCCCAAATTGAAAAAATCTATATCTTGGAAACGAAGAACCCTAAAATTAGGTGTGATAGTTGAAAATAGATGATGACATACGCTTTATCTCGATAGGTTATTTTGACGCATAAAACAGGGAATAGTGATGTTACAGGGGAAGAAGGTATTAAACACCTAAAAAGCATATGCGTTTTGTGAAACCATACTTTAATGGACGTGTGTATGCAGGATGACGGCTTGCTAATTATTATTATTATTATTATTATTATTATTATTATTATTAGGTAGTTGTGGATTAATGTGTTTATAGGTAATGAATAAGGCTACAGAGTTGTATGAGGTGTTGTACAATTCAGGATGGCCAACCTGTAGCCATGGCCCATAAATTTACCCAAAAGAGCCAAAACGTTAAGGTTATCGACCTAAGACTTTATAAAGAAATTATCGGAGAGGGTAAAGTAAGATGTGGTAGGACTCACAATGGCTAACACTTTCCCATGATTCATGAATTGACCCAAAACGTTTTACCTGACAAGACTGAGTGTACCCTGTTGCAGCCTTTTAAAAAAAATCGAACCCGGACCTCTGTGGTGACTGTGTAGTTATATTAATGATGCTTTTTGAACAAACATATACTTGCATACTACCGCTGGGTTGAACCTGCACAGAGACACTGGCTTTGTTTGTGTAGTGAGTCTTGGTGATAAGAGCGCGGCCATGTTGCCAGCAAGTTTCATATTACTTGTCTGCTTGATAGAGGATGTGCTGCGCACCGTGTTAACATACATGACTAGATAGTTGTTAGGTAAGGGTTGACAAGGCTCAGTGAACCTTATTGCAACCTCAAAATGAAAATGAAATTCTTGGTATAGTCGGATTGGAAGCCAAGACCTTAGGGTTGACAACCAAGTATGTTAACCACTACACTGTGGGATGGTCAAATGATAATGTGACAGAACATATAGAAAAGTTTTCTGAAGTTTATGGAATTGACTAAGAGCCATACCATGAGAGGTGTAGGTAATTGAAATTGAATCCTTAGCTTATGACCCTACTACATGTACTGTAAGCTATAGCAATGCCCGCCTATAAGCTATCATGTTAGAAAAAGAAATTTATGGGTTGTTTTCAACGGAGAATGATTGTGTTTACTGTGAAATACAAATCTGATTTTAAAAATAGTTCATGTCCTACATGATGTTTGAACTCTTTTTTTATTTATACTTTAGACAAACTTTCTTCGGCATTTCCCAATTAATTATGGTCGCCGGAGCCAACCAGACTCATTTTGGATTTGACCGGGTATTTGAGGCCAAATGCCCTTCCTGACGTCACGTGATTTTTCATGTGAAAATTGCACCCCTCTGTCACCGTGATTCGAACCCCGGCCGTCCGGGTGAAAGACGAGAAGCTAAGCAACTGCACCATCACGCTCCCCATACTTTATACAAACGCTAACATAGTTCTAATTCAGAAGCCACGGCCGCCTCCTTTCCAATCCTACAGCGTGCACTGAAGTTAAAATGAATAATGATCCCTTCACAGACACCCTGTTTCAAAGCCATGAGAAATAAGTGAACAATGTATAAAATTCATGAACCAGTCGGAAATTCAACATGGTGTCTTTAGACAAAAGACAAGCGTTCTATAACCTTAACCACTAACCTGTCCTATCGATCCCTAATGGTTTGGGTGATCGTGAAGATGAAAATTAAATCTAAACTATAACACTAACTACTAACTTATATACTACAAGAAGAAATGGAAAACAAAACGACAATAGGGCAAATAAAGGACAGAAGGAATAAAAATGGCCCTCAACCCTCAAGAATGTGGATTGAAGGAGTTGGAAGGAAGGAGAGCCATGAAAGGCATGTAGATAATTAAAGGAGGAGAGGCTCTGCCCCAGACGAAATGGATAAAAGGGGGGAAAACGGAGCCAGCTCCGGAATCCCTTGGGGTGGCCTAATTTCGAACCGATCAGCTGTGAACCCCCTGAGGGTGTAGCCATATGCAGAGTGCACCACAAGTGGTGGGGCAATTTACACCCTACCTTTAGTGGGACTTGAGCAAAAGGCAGGAAATAATATGAAAATAAAAAGAAGGTTGCCTCCTCACACAACGAGGGTATCAGAAAAAAACAACGGCCAATTAAGTTGGAAAAGGAAGAGACTCCCTAGGCCTTGGATACCCTAATAAAGTCAGGGTCGGTAGGGAACAATGAGTTGACGAAGTGTGGTCGAAAGGAAAGAAGACAGAGGCCGGCACAATTCAGTAGAAGCAATGCCGGACACGGCTGAGGCCCCCATAGTCGACAACCCGCATACCACTAGATGTGAGCCTCTGGGGGTGGTGGAAATAAAGACCACTTTGTGTTATATCACTGGCTTTAAGGACGGTAACACATGGCATGTGTTTATGATCCGATACTGGTCCTAGGGCTATGCAAAATTGTATTAGATACTGAGATAATAATACTACTATGCATAACCACTTATTATTTTGCCTAAGTATAGTACATGGAACTGACGACCATGATTTCCAAGCCCCTAAGTAAGAAAAAACAAATTATTTCCATTTGCAAGCAGTTGGGGTGAAGTGGGGTGAGTTAACTAAATGCCAAACTCATGTGGTTTTCCAGTCCTACTCCAGGCAAATGCCATGGCTGCCCAACATACAACTGCAAAGAAACCCGAAACAAGCTATGTTTACATCAATTTCATTCTTGCTTGTGAACATATACTTGACATAACAAGTGATGAAAATTTGAGGTTAGGAATAGCAAAATGGTTGCAACTGACAATGCTAGGACCTGATTAGCGGCTTTTAAAAATGGAATGGAATGGAGTACACCTCCCCCAAAACTAACAAGAGGAGTGTTCGATCCCCCACAACACCCATCCTTAAAGTCAATATAAATGGCTATGCACTTAAGTTCATGACGGTCTTCTCCCCAATCCTACCCTTCATGGTGAAAGACATACTCTAATACAACCATAATAGTGACAGGTTATCTGTCAAATACCTATCTCCAGATTTACCTGGAAATTGACTAGAATTTTCTAAAATCCACTTAATTTTCCGCAAATTGACCAAATGACACAACATTCCAGCAAAATCCAACAAATGACTACCAGATTTATTGAAATTCCATTGATTTTCCTGAGAATGGTTTAAACTACCTGAAATTGTTATAAATTTACCTGAATATAAATGAAAATTCACTAAAATTTACCAACCTTACCCAAAGTGGACTACAAACCATGAAATTTATCGATTTTTTTTAAATTCACTAGATGTACTCGAAATTTTCATAATATTCCCTTTATGTGTATGCTTTTCTTTTTGTTGTTTCGTTTACCACACTCCCTGCAGACAAATACCTGAACATGATTTTCCTGTCGACTAGGACCTTCACATTCGACATGATAGCTGAGTTTCATCTCCCATAAACTCGTCTGTGAGGTGGGTGTCAGAAAAGGCATCCAGCTGTAAAAACCACACCCTCACATAGACATTCATAACCTCTTACGTTGAGGTTCATAAAACTAACTGCATTAAATGATTGAACGGTTTCCTTTTCATAATTCCTGTCTATACTTTCCTCTTCACAGTTGCAAGATGCTTGCAAGGTTCCTAAAATGCAATTAAATTTAATAAATACCTCAAGATGATTTAATTTGTTTAATGATATGGTGTTGATGATTGATACATACGTTAGGACTAATTTCTTTAGGTCTTGACTGGCCTTGCAATAAGAACTGACCAACCAAACATCAGTCAACTATCAGGGAAACACTTTGGCCATTAGGTTGGTTATTGACCAGTGAGTACAGTTCTAGAAAGCTGTTTATAATTTTTTGAGATCATATACAACAAAGATTTAGACCTATAGACAAACCGTGTGACCATGTTGGTTAAACAAGACATTATACCAGAGACAATTAGGATACTTAATTAGAGCTTCCCAAAAATAATGTTGTGTAACAGTAAATGCTAGTCAACAAACAGTTATGCAGTACTAAAAAAATCATCATACAATACCTGAGAGCTCTTCTAAAATTATTGTTGTGTAACATGTTTCCACTCGCTTGCTATATATTTTTTTTTGGCGTGGGGGTGATTTTCAAAGAAATGAATTGCAAATTGAACTGAAATGCAACACAAGCAAAGAGCGCGCGCAGTGGCTGAGATTAATACCACGACGTACTGTCGGTTATGTAGCTATGTGGAATGTATATCACATATGGTTTACTTCAAGGTTTGGAGAAACCATTAAAGATAATCCTAAATAAATTATCTTGAATTGGTCATTCTTTGGTGTGCAAATATTTATTATATGATATTTAATGAAAACAATTATGATTTATGAAATGTTTATACGTTTACTGTATTCTTATTTAATGTAAGCACTCGAGGCACTATCGACCAAAATACAGCACTATCTGGAATCTATATTGCATACTTGAAGGTTTGGTGGTCCCATTAAAGGTATTCCTACAATAAATGATTTTAAAGTTGACGTTCTATGGAGTGATAATATTTAATATATGATATTTGCTAACAGGATTTGCCATTGGAATGGAATGTAGGATAATATGTAACATGTTATACATGATATGTGACAACTGTAAGCCTTATGACGTTTTAAGATGCCTTTATCCATATATTAATCACCCACTGTGTTGTTGTTGTTGTTGTTGTTTGAGTCTTCAGTCTCTCATTATCGTTATCATTACCATCATAATTTCCACCTGTGTACGCAGTCTGTTCAATGGTTTGAGTTGTCTTTGATAGTGTTGAAAGCTTCTTTTTAGATGTGCTAGAGTGCTTTAACATTGTTATGTTATTATCACCATCACCATCCTTTTCACATTCCCCCACCAACTTCTTGATGGGGTATGTTGTCTCTGATAGAGTTGAGGGCTTTTAAGATGTGAGTGTGTGTCTGAACATTGGTTTTACAGGAGGTGTTAAAGGTTTCTCATTAAACAACTCGCTAACAGCATGAGTGCGTTGTAGTGTATGAAACTTCAGGTTAATATTATCTTCAGCAGCGCTATCTTTTTCTTGGACTTGGTTTATTGCCTTGATTTGGGTTTTCCTTACATTTAGACTAGCTTGATTATTATGTTTACAATCATGATTGTTTGAAAAAAGTATTTCCAATTCTTTTGTCTTAAGCATTCCTCGACCCTGATTCGATCGTTGCTATGAACAGCGCCAAATAACAGTTCCATTTTTATTGTTTCGTTTCACAATATATGAATATCCTTTATAGTATGCATAAGGATTACCTTACCTAGTCACTGATACTTCCATATCAACTGTCAAACATGAACTAATCTCTAGTAAAGACAACTTGGTAATAACAACAATAGTTTAATGTGGGAGCACATATAGATGCAAAAGTGGGAGCAAAGGTGTGAGCAAAGGTGGGGGTAAAAGTGTGAGCAAAAGAGGGAGCAAAATGTGGGAGCAAATATGGGAGCAAATGTGGGAGCATTGCAAATATAAAAAGTGGGAGCAAATATGCTAGCAAATATGGCAGCAAAAGTTAATATACAAGTCAAGTTAGTTTAAAGTGCAAAGAAAATATGGAAGCTAATATTAGAGCAAAAGTGGTGTTTTTCTAAAATAACTAGACATAACAAACTTAGTCATAACCTAACCTAACCTAACCTCACCTAACCTAACTTCACCTAACCTAACCTAACTTCACCTAACCTAACTTCACCTAACCTAACCTAACCTAACTTCACCTAACCTAACTTCACCAAACCTAACCCAACCTAACCTAACCTGACCTGACTTCACCGAAACTAACTTGACCTAACTTCACCTAACCTAACGAAACCTATCATAACTTAACCTAACCTAACTTTACCTAACCTAACTTTACCTAACCTAACTTCACCTAACCTAACCATCCATCTCTCAGACCAAAATTAAATTCTGGGCCTCGTCGAGTTGGAACCCAAGACCTCAGGCATAACACCTAAGTATAGTAGCCACTAAACCACGAGATGGGGCAAATTATCATGCAACGCAACACAGAAATAAAAGTTTCCTGTAGCGTTACTCATTGGCTGACAACCATAGTTGGGAATTCAAACCCAAGACCTCTGGACTTCTGTTTTGAACATTATCAGAAATATTATTCCATTTAAATTTTGCAGATGCATATAGATATAAGAGTTGGCATTAATATGGGGGCAAAAGTGGGAGCAAATATGGGAGAAAATGTGGGAGCAAGCCACCTCACCACGGATATCCCCAGTGAGTGCTCATATCCACCAGTAAATAGCGGTAACATACTTTGCGTGTCGCATTTGACAATCTGATAAAGTTTTACCGCGTGAAAACGTGCTTGTATAAGTTTTGTATATAAATTTAATATACAATTAACCACTTAGTGTTCAGGGCTAACATGTATAGCCTTGTCTAGGGTATATACAGGATCCTTAGCTAGAAAGACTGTCTAACCATTGAGTGTAAATCCTTGCTATATGCCAGCTAAAAGACAAAAACTGAGCCTACCAAACATTTCCTGCTTGCAATGGTTCCTGACAAAAATGAACTTAAGACGAACTTTAAAAGACGTTTCATATTCAGTAAGTGAAGTAGGTCAAGTTAGGATAGGTGAACTTAGGTTAGGTTAGGTTAGGTTATGTGAAGTTAGGTTAGGTGAAGTTAGGTTAGGTTAGGTTAGGTGAAGTTAGGTTAGGTGTGGTTAGGTTAGGTTAGGTGAGGTTAGGTTAGGGGAGGTTAGGTTAGGTTAGGTTAGGTTAGGTTAGGTAAGGTGAGGTTAGGTTAGGTTAGGTTAGGTTATGACTAAGTTTTTTATGTCTAGTTATTTTAGAAAAACACCACTTTTGCTCCCATATTTGCTTCCATATTTTTTGCACTTAAAACTAACTTGACTTGTGTATTTACTTTTGCTGCCATATTTGTTAGCATATTTGTTCCCACTTTTTATATTTGCAATGCTCCCACATTTGCTCCCATATTTGCTCCCTCCTTTTGCTCCCACATTTTGCTCCCACTCTGTGCTCCCATATTTGCTTCCACTTTTGCTCACACTTGTACCCCCACCTTTGCTCACACCTTTGCTCCGACATTTGCATCTATGTGTGCTCCCACATCAAACTATTGTTGTTATTACCAAGTTGTCTTTACTAGAGATTAGTTCATGTTTGACAGTTGATATGGAAGTATCAGTGACTAGGTATGGTAATTCTAATGCATACTATAACAGATATTCATATATTGTGAAACGAAGCAATAAAAATGGAACTGTTATTTGGCGCTGATCAAAGTAACGATCGAAACAGTGTCGACGAATGCTTAAGACAAAAGAATTGGACATACTTTCTTCAAACAATCATGATTGTAAACTTAATAATCATGCTAGTCTAAATGTATGGAAATCCCAAACCAAAGCAAAAAACCAAGTCCAAGAAAAAGATAGTGCTGCTAAAGATAATATTAACCTCAAGTTTAATACACTACAGCGCACTCATGCTGTTAGCGAGTTGTTTAATGAGAAACCTTTAACACCTCCTGTAAAACCCATGATCAGGCACACACCCACATCTCAGAAGCCCTCAACTCTATCAGAGACAACATACCCCATCAAGAAGTTGGTGGGGGAAGGGGAAAAGGATGGTGATGGTGATGATAATAATAACATAACAATGTTAAAGCACTCTAGCACATCTAAAAATAAGCTTTCAACACTATCAAAGGCAACTGAAACCATTGAACAGACTATGGACACAGGTGGAAATTATGATGGTAATGATAACGATAATGACGATGATCATTATGAAGATGATTATAATGATGAGGATGATGATGATGGTGATGATGATGGTGATAATGATGATGAACTTTTTACGCCTGTAAAACCATCACTGGTGGTGCATTCTTGGAATACACGGTACCAGAGATTATAATTTTCAATGCTTTTGCATGTTCTTTCCTTCCTCTTTGTCAAACACCAACAGTGATCTTCTGTTTTCTCTTAGGGGTTCAGGTCGCTTATATTTTGTATGAGTCTGTTCCAGATATATATTCTATGACCCACCTAGCGTCATCTCGCAGCGAATATCTGAAGCTCTTCAACTCTTCCTCGCGCAAGAGGAATTCCTTCTCCATCTGGCAACCAGATTTTACTGCCATCGCCAGCTATTATCTCCATGAGCAAGAGAACTACGTCTACTTCTTTACTCACCATGCTGCGCTAGTATCATCTGTTATCAACTCCTTGAAGACCATTCATCAAGAAGAACATTTATTTTTGATAAGTTAGCAATGCTTATATGTTCTCCTTTTGTCTCCTACCCCCCACTCTTTTCCCCTTCCTTTGTCCCTCCGTGCTCCGTTGAGCAGGTCTCACTTCTCAGTCGGCAGTTGACTCGATCAGTTAAAGCTCCACTCGAGCTAGCCTCCTCAAACCAAGAGGCACACACTCTTCTACGCCATGTTGGCAAAGTAGTTATCGTCATCCAACGGAACTTCGCCTTCAACATGAAATCAAGATAAGTACCATTTTAAAGGTTTTAACCTCATCTTCATCAATTTTATCTACATGCTTTTATTGATTATTTTATAGACAGCGTGAGATTACTTGTGGGGCGGTAATCATTCTTCGTGGGATTTGCCATGTTGAGCTTTTGCTTGTATAAGCCAACCTTACTAAAAAAGAGCTTTTCTTAAGCTATTCAAATGAGAAATCCTCTCGCTACGTGGGATATTATCTAATACCCGCTGTCTATAATTATAAAGCTAGTTCCTCCGCTGGATTAACTTTGACTCCATTCTTCTATAAAGATCGTTCTGGGACTTTCCAGATCTGGTACTCTATCTGCGAGGCTTGCCGTCAGGTATTTTTCACTCACTTGTGAAAATACTAGTTAAAATGAGGAATCTTCCTTAAATTACTGCAATAGCGAACTTTCTTCCCCCGTTGGAACATTGTATGGCGCATTTAATTGTAAATCACAACTTTTTTCAAGAAATGGACTCTCACCTACATAGTGCAATCAGTTATTTCCATAATTGCAATAACTTTCTTTCTCATAAACTTTAGTGTTTCTATAGTGAACTTTGCATCCATCTTTATAGACTACAGTGATAACCAGTGCTTGCTCCACGTTTCTACCGCGTCGCGCTCGTCCGTTTACATTAAATACGGCCATGAACATTGATCCTATATCCCAATGATTTTTCCTCAACCTTCTACTAACCACCATTATTAATAAAATTGTAACTTTCTATAAGGTGTCACTCACGAAGTGCCCTTCCAACTTTGCTAGTTTAACATTAATTAAATTCTGCATAATTGCTTGTGTGATACAAGTTTTAAATTCACGTTGTTCCTTTCCTATAATCAGGGAAAATAATTCCTTAAACTCTTAAGCGAGTCATGTTCAGGTTTCACGAAATGGAAACTGTCCCATTTGGCTAGTGATTCCTGCTCAAACTTGGGAAGTCTAGAACCTTCCTTTTCACTTTCTCCAGGTTTCACAGTAAGTGACCTGCCCTCTTTTGTATAATTCTCATATAGTAATTCTGTATAAATATAAGAAGTTGTAGCAACTTCTATCTTATTTTTCATGTTTTTATTATTGTTATTTTCGAAGTTGTCACTTTCTCTAGAACATTCTCTCAAGAATTTCTTAAGGTACACTCTTTGTACTCCAATTCACGTTCAAACTTTAATTGCTTCATTGTTTATTTGTTTAAATCTTATAAAGATTTTAGAAACATGTAAGGTTTGAAACCTTGTAAATTGTCATTTGCCTGGAGCAAACATTTAATGTTGAGAGGTCTGCGACCCCATTTGTTAAAAAGTTCAAATGAACTATGTCTGTCAAAATTATATTACATGCTTGTTAATTTCCTCAAACTTCTTTGAATTGTTAAATAAATTAAATATTTGTTTTTGGATTCATCATTTCTCTGATACTACAGTTAGGCAAGATCCTGGCTTTCCTAGCTCTTCCTAGGTTTATGCCCTCGTTCATACTCAATAAAGCTTTTACTATTTGTCTGGCCAGACCATCACCCTTCCCTATAGTACTTTTATTCGTGCTTGGGAGGAAATACACTAAAGCCTTTCTCTGGCAAACTGCCCAAGTCTTAGCTGCGGTTCCCGTCAGCTTCGACCAAGCTCGTACCCACTTTAGGTATCCGAGCACGGATTTGCGGTGGCAACCGCTTCTAAATGTATTGAAAGTCAAATTCATAACTTTTGTGGGACTCTCCTCCTATTTTTCTATCCTTCTTTTCCAATCCCAAATCTACTTCCTTCTCTTAATCATCTTCCCTTGGTGGGTGGGTTATTCCTCAGCCAATAAACTACCCAACTGGTTCCCGAGTTTTTGAAACCATTCATAAAAAATAGCAAATGGAACGATCCTAATATATCAGTCGAACGTCTTGCATGCCTGTACAGAGGCTGGTCATATTGATTATGAGGAAGAGCTATTAAAAATAGAAGATGGACTTCGTTAAGCTGGTATTATTGTGTAATGGGTCAACGTAGTAACACCCCCATCCCCTAGAATTAATTTTCAACAAGTTTAATATTTAAAAATTATAACAAGCAAGCATATACAAAAAGTGCTGTATTCTGTGTATTTATACCTATTGTAAAAATTTACATATTTGATTTAAATTAATTAACATAGTTTGTATTTATTTCCTTTTATAATTTTTTTGCATCTTGAGTGTATATTTGCTCAACCACATTTTGGTTTTTCAATGCAGATTTTTGTTTTGTTTTGATTTTTCCGTAACATTACAGTTATAAGTCTTGTAAAGTGCAAGCTTAGTTATGGAGGAAAGGGACGAGGACAAGAACTGTAGGGGTAGACCAAGGTTAGAATATGTTAAACAGATTGCCTCGGATGTATGGTGTGCTAACTATATAGAGATGAAACGATTAGCTCTGGACAGGAATGCATTGAGAGCTGCATCAAACCAGTCAAAAGACTGAACACTCAAACAACAACAACAACAACAACAACAACAACAAAAACAAACTGGGTGATTAATATATGGATAAAGGCATCATAAAAAGTCATAAGGCTTACAGTTGTCACATATCATGTATAACATGTGAACCCTTGCAAAGAAGCTTATGAGACTCAGTTTCGGGGGGTGTAACAGTCCATTTCGTAAGTTGTTGTTAAAGCGCATCATTAACATGCAGGGTAACACATAACAAAATAACATGCAGGAAGAAGTGAATACCAGGGTTATAACAAATGAATTTAATAACAGATCAACTATTTACTAGTAAAAAGAATAAACAAAACAAAACTCCCAAATGACTCCCAACTGAATAAATTACTTGCCATAACTAGGCTTAATCTCAGGAGAGATTATAACTTGGACCAAATGTCCCAAATCTTCAATGACATTGTGTATGTGTGCGGCTGTTCTACATGCTTAACGATGAGTACAAATAAATGCGAGATTCGTCACCATCCGGTAAACCTTCAAAGGACGAATCTGCAATGTTGAGAGCTAGACAGACGCGGAGAACCAACTATACACTACTTAAATTAAACCGACACTTCCTACACTAAATAAACAACAAATAATTTCCGATTGAAATTGGAATCAAGAACTGCCGTAGCAAAAAAATGCCTAAAATTAGGACTTTTCAAAATCAATACAAGTAAATTAACACGTGACCAACAAAAGAAATACACATATGACCGCCTGTCATTTTTACAAGTAAATACAACTACACCACACGGGTGTCAAAACAGCCAAACTAACATGACCTGAGTCATAGAAAATCACTAGGCTCAAAGCCAACAGTTACATCATTAAAACAAAATTTCATTCATACGATATGCGATAATTCGTAACAGACATGGCGAACTCCCCAATTAATTACGGTCCAAATGACCATCACAAAAGAACAGGTTTGCTAATGATAGCTTATAGGGGTCAGTCGGTCAACAGGACTGCCTAACAATGAGTCACCGAAACTAGATGGGCGCTAAGTGGAAATCTGTACATCTGTCAACCCACGTGTCAATAACCTCAACCTCCCGTGGCACGGGATCGAGTCTCGAAGAAGCGTGTTCCCAAGCACAATATACGTGTGTGTGTCAGAATAAAATATCTCAGCATTTCCCCTAGGAAATCCAAGAAAATCAACACTGGACAAGGTACAGTAGCCTCCAAGGAGCGCCCTGCCTCTCCATCAAAAAGAATACCACAACAACAACAACAATATGAGGGCGTTAACACCACCTACCCCTCATCACGAAGAATCAATACACACACCTGACACATGAACACACACAGAATCACACGTATGGGTTTGACAGAAACCTGAAATAAATGACATAGATATTTTTCCACCAGCTTGCGCTTCCGTTCTAGTCCGTGACTAACAAACCTGAAAAGAACTCAAAAAAATGCTAAAAATTAGAACTAAAGTGTTCTACAGTTACATCTTAATTTGTTGCGCTCGGCAACCCTAGTATGAGTAATAAATAACCTGTTCATAAAAACATCTACAATAATCACCTCCCTTTCCTATAACAAAATGAACTTTAATAAAGCACCACTTATCGAATGTAACGAGTTTCGCATTCGCATGGAAAAAATCAACTACACGCGCCGTGTACACTAAATATGACTCCAAAGAAAAATATACAACAAACAACTTTGGCCACGCGCCAACGTACATTTAAAGATGATAGTGTCAGCACAAAAAAATCTAAACCCAAGAAAAAGAATGAATGAACTATTTGCAATATTCCTGCGCCTTATCTAACTACATATTGAGTAAGTCAATTTTTGTACATCACCGCTTCAGCTTGCAGAACATTAACCTCCGTCCCGGTGCATTTCCCTACGGGAAATTTAGCCCTCCATCGTCGACGTCGTTGTAGAAGCGATGCACATCAATCCATCACATGACCAAACGTCGGACATCTTGGCGAAGTTTCTTGGACAGAAATGTTCAATGTTAATAATATTGCCTAGCTATAATCGCTGTGAGCTACTACTTTCACTCACGAATATGTCCTAATGCGATTACTGATCGTAGACTTGCCCTATCTTAGCATTTGCTTAACACACGCACAAATATCACTCAAAAATAATATAAACCAATTTACATAAAATTACACACTTCAAACTCATCGCCACTGGCTTGAAAACAAGTCTTAAACATGACTATCTTGCAGTCCTTATCTCGTCTAGAGATCTCCACTGCTATACGTGAACCTTGCTCACCTGAGCACAAAATAAAATGTTAGTAAAGTACGCTCATTAGCGCTTGAAAATCATGACGCAGAGTGACGTGAACCTTGCTCACCAGAGCTCAATAAAGTTGTCCCTGAAACAGCTTCTCACCGATCAATTTATTGGAAACTGACAGAATGAGGTAGAGTGGGGAGAATTTGAAAAAATAATCTGGAGTTTTCATCACACAAACTTGGGACTAGTATTAATCTTCATCATTTTATCCAAACGTCTCAGTACACTATTGCGGAATTCATTCGGATCGGCGGTTCTATAGATACACGTTTTCGCGCGTTTTTCCAGGGTACGCAACTTACCGCGTGGCTTTTGGCGTGGTCTCTTCTGATTGGGTGATTCAATCCTGGGTCGTTTGAAACTTTACTAATTTAGGTGCGCGCTGTTACAAAATTTGTCCTTGAACTCGGCTTAACCGGTCGTCTTCAGGAATAACTACCAAGCTTACTTCTGTTGTAATCATTGCAACACACTACCTTGGCTCCCCCTTTGTCAATTTCAACAGGTACTGCCTGGGCCTCAGTAATAATAATAATAAAATCATGAATACTTATTCATCGATCGATTAATAAGGGTTCATTTATCCTCAGCAAGGTTTTGAAATTCGAAGCAAGTGATTGATTTGGATTTTAAAAACAATATCCACAGTAGTAAAGATAACATCTCTTAAGTACCTCAATCGTCTGCCTGTGTGTACATTCCACTGACCCAATTAGCGTGCGCGCTCCACGCTGCAATGTCATTCACATGTCTCGCCAGACCTCCCCTCTCTCTCGCACGATTACAACTCCTGCCGGACCAGGTGTCTTGTTTACAAACAAAGCTCGCTCTACCCAGGTACTACATGGCCACTTATATTTGAGTGTTGGCTCTCAATAATATTCTGCAATAATGATCCGCATTCATAGTCCTGATTATTCGTCAAATGGTTCCCTTCTGTAATACGGCTTGAGATAAGCGCTATGGAAGAAAGATTTAGCGCCAGTGCTCAATTCTTCAAGTCTGAAAGCATTGTTACCCAAATTCCTAATGATGCGGAACGGGCCAATAAATTTTGGATAGAACTTGGCAAATACTTTGTTTTTAGGATCAGATATCGGTGGTCTTCGAACAAGCACTAGTTCCTGTTCCTGTAATTCACGATGAAATTTCTCTCCTCTGTATCTCCTCAGTCTTCGGTCCGCTTGGTTCCTCATGTGCTCTCTTGTTCGCGGAATTCGCAGCTCATGTGCTAATAACGGATCCCTTGGGCATGGAATAATCTTGTCCCAAGATCTCTCAGGCAACCTGTTGTGGTGTACAACTAGTGGGACTTGACCTGTCGACTCGTGCTTTGTAGTGTTCATGCACATCTCAATATCTCCTACTTTGTCAACCCACTCATTATGATCATTAGGAATCATGACTCGGTAATACTTGGCAACACAGCGAATCGTTCTCTCGCTCGGATTTCCACAAGGATGACGAATGCTCGACAGAACATGCTTTATCCCTAGGCTCTCTAGACCTTGCCTAAAAACATTGCTCGTAAAATAAGTACCATGGTCCGATAAGATGAATTCCGGCTTCCCAACCATCGGAATGACTTTGTTCTGAATTCTGCTGAGGACTTGCTTTGATGTCGTCTTCTGGATTGGACATAATACTACCATCTTGGAAAACACATCGACACATACAAGAAGGTGTCGGCATCCTCGTTTTCCCTTTACTAGAGGGCCAAAACAGTCAATAGCGACCAGCTCGCATGGTTTTTGAGGTAATAATGGTTTTGGAGGTTGTTTCAACATGAAGTTATTTGGTTTAGTGTACTGACACGCGTCACAAGTTCTGATTACTTCCACAATGGTGTATCGCATCTTAGGCCAAGTAAAAGTTTCCCCTATTGTCGCTTCTGTTTTGTCCGTGCCGATATGTGCTAGGCTTTCGTGGACATGCCACGTCAATCCTCTCTGTAATGATGCCGGAACTAGAATTCGCAGTTTGGTATGATCCTCATCCACGTACTTGTGCAAAAGGTTATTCAAGTAGTGAAATTTCGCTTCTTTGGCACGGGCTTCTCGATATTCATGTGAATCTGGCTGTAGTTCCTTCTTGTAAAACTTGATCATCATCATCATCCATTGGTCCTTTTCTTGTTCCTTCTGAATTTCTTTCAGCTTGTCCAAAAATCCACGATCCTTAGGTGTTAGTGCTATGTGGTGAACATCCGCTGCTATCTCGTTCTCATTTTCAGGGTTCCTGCTTAGAGCATCTGGTATGATGTTCATCCTTCCAGGGCAATGTTCTATGGTAATGTCGAACTGCTGTATGTAAATGGACCAACGCGTAACTCTTTCACTTGCCATCGTCGTCTTGAATAAGAACGTCAGTGCATGGTGGTCAGTTCTGACAACAATGGAATATCCGAAGATAATCTTGCGCCATCGTTGAAGTGAGTACAAAATCGCTAGCAACTTAAGCTCTGTCATAGTGTTGTTCCTCTCGTGCTTCCTTAATTTACGACTAGTAAATGCCAAATATGATCGTTTCCTGGGTTCATCAGCGTCTTCTTGGTACAGCATGGCACCGATTCCAATCAATGAAGCGTCTACCTGAATTATAAATTTCTTCTCGAAGTCTGGATACCCTAGCTTCACACAATTCTCCAGTAGGTCTTTCGTGGCTCTAAAGGACCTGTCGCACTCCTCGTTCCATGACCATCGATTTGATTTCTTTAGCATCACTTGCAACGGTGCTACTGTTTCCGTGTATCCAGGACAATTCTCCTTAAAGAAACATGTCATTCCCAAAAATGCTCTCACGTGTTTTACTTTAGTTGGTGTGGGGAATTTCTTGATTGCGTCAATTTTCGCCGGATTAGGTCTCACGCCTTCAACATCAATTATGTGACCCAAATACAGAATCTCGCTCTGGCAAAAGTGCGATTTCTTCAAATTAATTTTGATATTCATGGTTCTCAAGTTGTCCAAAAGTTTGTTTAGGTTTACCAAGTGTTCCTCCATTGTTTCTGATGCAATAAGTATGTCGTCAACATACCTCGTAGTGAAGCTCTTGACCTCCTCAGTCAGATTCCTGTCTAGTGCTCTTATCAATGCACATCCAGCTGTTTTACACCAAAGGGCATGCGAGACCAGATATAGCTTTGGTTATCAAATAAAAACCCCGTCAATAGTTGGGATTTTTCCTAAAGTTCGAGATGGTGGAAACTATTCGTTAGGTCGACGCTAGAATATATCTTCTTCCCACGGAAGCCCTTCAATACATCCTTGATCCTTGGTTCTTGGTCATGCTCAACTAGCAGTTTACTGTTTAAAACCCGAGCGTCTAGGCATAATCTAATTGATCCATTTGGCTTGGCCACAGCCAATATTGCATTTAAGTATGGCGTTGCTGCTTTTCTTATCATGCCGGAATCTAATAAGTTATTAATAATGTCCTTCACCTGAGCAAAATGTTTCTCTGGGATCGGGTACAATTTACTCTTAAATGGGGTCCAGTCGGTAACTTGCATGGCATACTGGAAATTTAAAACTTTTCCAGGAATCGTGTCGAAAGCTCCCTTATGATGTCTCAAAATTTCTTCTAATTTTCTTCTGCCAGGTTCCCCTACTATTGCCTCCTTAAGTCGCTCCTGAAGTAAAATTTCAAATTTGGACCCGCTAATTTCTTCTTCCGCCAAATGTACCCAAAGTTCCTGCGAAATATCTCGACTGTCAATTTCAACCACTGCTGTCTGGCTTACTCGTTCCTCCGTGAAGTTCTTATCTTCGATCGCCTCATTAGTGCATTCTTCAATGACCCATGTATTCGCCTCTCTCTCTAGTGGACTCTCTTCCATGTTCAGACCCACATGACTCAACCCCGCGACTTGTTTGAAACTCACAGTGTTATTATGTAAGTCAGTTGTAGCATGAAAATCACATATGAAGTTGGCTCCCAGAATGACATTGTAATTCATCTTTGGTATCACGATGAAAGTTTGCGAAAATATGTTGTTTAATATCTCCAGGTCTAAATATGCTTGGTGCTTGCAAACTATGGTCATGTCAGGAATGACCCCTCGGACTTTCATTAATGGTACAGGCATAATTGGAACGGTTTGATTATTTCCAATTTCTTTCAACAATGCTTCCGTGAATAAGCTCACCAGGCTACCCGTGTCGAACAGGCACCTCACTCTAATACCTCCAATACGTGCATAAATAATCGGTAATTGTCTGATTACATTGTCTCGGTCCTTCACCACTTCCTCCAGGCAATCGTCCGGGAATGCTACCCACTCTTCTATGTTTGCAACAATCAACTACTCCCGTTCCCTGGTGTCCTCCGTTCTCAGGCTATCTGATTTTGGTTCAATCGTGATTTTTTTTATCCTGGGACCCATTCGTTGAGTTCCGCCGGTTGTCATCGCGTCTCTCCTGCTGCCGTAATAAGCTTTCCGCCCCCGCTCCTTGGTGATTATCTGGGCTTTGCCTATTCGCCATCGCACGCCCCCACTTCTCTTTCTCTGTTTCTTCGGCATTTAACTCGTCCAAATATTTCTGTGATTCAGCGTACCGCTCGTTCCAATCATTGCGATAGTCCCCTTGATTATCTTGCCGATAATTCCTTGTATTGTTCCACCTGTCTTCTCCGTTCCTTTGGTAAGGTCTACCCTGCCTTGGATTTCCACTCCAGTTGGTATACTCTCGCTGGTACTTCCACTGACTGTGATTGTTCTGATTATTATTATTATAATTATCACGGCGATTCTGGAAGTTCCTATTGTTGTTATGGTATTGGTTTCGGCCATCGAACTCCTGCCGTCTGGGCGTAAATTGCGTTCCGGTAGACTGTGTCTTGGTTTGATTATTTTGGTTGTGATTAGTTTGATGCCCTTGAACAACTTCAGCTGTGTTTACACACTCCATGTTCCGTCTCCCTGTCTGCGGACTGACCATACTCGTCTCATCCAAATGGCGGAGTATCTCCTCGGCCTGAACTGCGGTCTTGATATTACCGGCCACTAAAAACTGCTGAATATTCATTGGAAGCTGCTTACTGATGGTTAAAATCATGTTTTCCTCTGTAGGCGGGTCGTCAAAATCACGGAATTTAACCAGCTGTTGGCTAAAGAACTCGGAAAACCTGGCGGGATGTGTACTGTGATATTTCCTGGTGTATAAATCCATCCTCAACCCCTGCTGCAAAGAAGGACTCCAGAACTTTCTCAAGAATGCCTCTCTAAACTGGGCCATGTCATTAAATGTGTATTTGAAATTCTGGAACCAAATTAAACTTGGGTCCTCCAAAAATTTCTCAACCATCCGCAGCTGTTTTGCAGGACTGACGTGTTGATCGTTAAAGTAGTCATCGAGCTGACGTAAAAATGCTTTAGGAGTGGATCCTGAGTTCTCCCTGAATTTGTCGTGTTTAAAGTCGTTCCCCCTAATTACTTGTATCACTTGGGCAGGTGCCAAGCCGGGTTGTGGAGTTGATGTCTCCCCTCTGTAGTGTTGGAATGTGTCGCACGTTATCTTTGGACTCTGACCTCGGCCTGTATCCTCAGCCAGCTTCGAGCCCACCGGTCTTCCAATACTTCCCTGTTTGCCTACTGTGTTTTCTGCAGAGAATAAAGTAGCGTTTTCTAAGGACCTTATCTCGTTCTTAATTATGAGATCTGTGTGTTCTTGGAGTTTGGACTTCATATTTTCCTCCAAAGCCTGCATCCTAGAATTGTACTCGCATAGCCGCTTTAAGATCGTCAGCCTATCTCCTTTAGTTTCGTTCACCTGCTGTTCCCAATCTTTCCGGATCCTGTTCTTCAAACTACTAATTTTTTCTTCGCTCCTTTCCTGATTCTTCTCAAGCTCCTCTCGTATTTGCTCCTGTATCATCTGCTGGGTTTTAATTAATTGTTCCCCTACCTCTTCACGTATTTGCTCTTGGGTCTTAGTTAATTGTTTTCCTATCTCTTGAATCTGCTCTTGGTTTTTAGTTAATTGGTCTTCCAAGTTTTCCTGAATTTTATTTAGCTGGTCTTCTAGGTTTTCGCGCAAGTGCATCCGTTCTTTCTCCGTTTTTATTTCAAGCTTGTCGAGTTCCTTTATTAATTCGAGTACATTATTATCAACCGAATTAATCTGCTCCTGTATGTTTTCGTTCTTGGCTTCTAGTCTCTCGAATTGCCCCTGTAGTTCATCCTGCGTGATTTTTATTCCAGCCGTGTTGTTTACGCATGCTGTCTCAATCTGTTTTAATTTTTGGGCTACCATTTCATCTAATTGTACAAGTTTATTGTCGAATTTAGATTCCAACTTCTTAATTTCTCGTAATTGCTTTGAGTTATTTTCCGCTACCTCACCTGCCAGTTTCTCTAGTTCTCTAGTACTCTGGTTTATGTCATGGGTGATCTTTTCTAACTGCACTGTTTGTACTGTTGCCTGCTCTGATAGTTTATGGTTTAATTCATTTAACTGTTTATTATTATTCTCCCGCAACTCGTGTAACTGTTTATCGGTATCCAATTTCTGGACCTGCAATTGGACCGTAATACTACTGTTCACGTCCTGTAATTGTTTGTCACTGTGCTCCCGTAACTCGTGTAACTGTTTATCACTCTCTAATTTCTGGGTTTGCAATTGCACCGTAATGTTACTGTTCATGTCCTGTAACTGTTCTTCCGTTTTTGCAGACATTTGCACAGACATCTGCTCTAACAACATTTTGATCTCTTCGATGCTAGCCATCGCACAACACACAAATATATACTCAGAGAAAAACAGGGTCATGCACTGGGATTTCAGTCATACACACACACATGTCTTGATTTTTAAAAACTACTGATTCTAATTTAATAAAAATTTCAGTAATCAAAATTTTACGGAATAATGACCCTTATTTCCAAACAACAAAATAACTCCCTTGTGATCTGCTTTTAAATTCCTAACCAACAGAATTTACGAACAACACCAATTAACCGAAGTTAATTAAATGTAAAAAATAAGGAAACACCTTCCTGCTTTAACTGAGTTCAATAATATGCAAATTTTCTAATTTTATGCCGGGCGCCAGAACAAGTTAACAACAAATGCAATATCAACTTCTAACCTTGTTCAATATTTCTAACTTTAAGAACTCAATGATTTTACTAATGCACATGGCGGTACAACATCGCCGCAATTTACTGAATTTACACGTGCCCGCCTGACCTGGCATTATTTCTCAGCGAATTAAGTAAGAGATCAGCAAAGCAACAACAACAACAGTCCCACTTGGGCAGCCATTTTTGATATATATGAACCCTTGCAAAGAAGCTTATGAGGCTCAGTTTCGGGGGGTGTAACAGTCCATTTCGTAAGTTGTTGTTAAAGCGCTTCGTTAACATGCAGGGTAACACATAACAAAATAACATGCAGGAAGAAGTGAATACCAGGGTTATAACAAATGAATTTAATAACAGATCAACTATTTACAAGAAAAAAAATAAACAAAACCAAACTCCCAAATGACTCCCAACTGAATAAATTACTTGCCATAACTAGGCTTAATCTCAGGAGAGATTATAACTTGGACCAAATGTCCCAAATCTTCAATGACCTTGTGTATGTGTGCGGCTGTTCTACATGCTTAACGATGAGTACAAATAAATGCGAGATTCGTCACCATCCGGTAAACCTTCAAAGGACGATTCTGCATTGTTGAGAGCTAGACAGACGCGGGGAACCAACTATACACTACTTAAATTAAACCGACACTTCCTACACTAAATAAACAACAAATAATTTCCGATTGAAATTGGAATCAAGAACTGCCGTAGCAAAAAAATGCCTAAAATTAGGACTTTTCAAAATCAACACAAGTAAATTAACACGTGACCAACAAAAGAAATACACATATGACCGCCTGTCATTTTTACAAGTAAATACAACTACACCACACGGGTGTCACAACAGACAAACTAACATGACCTGAGTCATAGAAAATCACTAGGCTCAAAGCCAACATTTGCATCATTAAAACAAAATTCCATTCATACGATATGCGATAATTCGTAACAGACATGGCGAACTCCCCAATTAATTACGGTCCAAATGACCATCACAAAAGAACAGGTTTGCTAATGATAGCTTATAGGGGTCAGTCGGTCAACAGGACTGCCTAACAATGAGTCACCGAAACTAGATGGGCGCTAAGTGGAAATCTGCACATCTGTCAACCCACGTGTCAATAACCTCAACCTCCCGTGGCACGGGATCGAGTCTCGAAGAAGCGTGCTCCCAAGCACAATATGCGTGTGTGTGTGTCAGAATAAAATATCTCAGCATTTCCCCTAGGTAATCCAAGAAAATCAACACTGGACAAGGTACAGTAGCCTCCAAGGAGCGCCCTGCCTCTCCATCAAAAAGAATACCACAACAACAACAACAATATGAGGGCGGTAGCACCATCTACCCCTCATCACGAAGAATCAATACACACACCTGACACATGAACACACACAGAATCACACGTATGGGTTTGACAGAAACCTGAAATAAATGACATAGATATTTTTCCACCAGCTTGCGCTTCCCTTCTAGTTCGTGACTAACAAACATGAAAAGGACTCAAAAAAATGCTAAAAATTAGAACTAAAGTGTTCTACAGTTACATCTTAATTTGTTGCGCTCGGCAACCCTAGTATGAGTAATAACCTGTTCATAAAAACATCTACAATAATCACCTCCCTTTCCTATAACAAAATGAACTTTAATAGAGCACCACTTATCGAATGTAACGAGTTTCGCATTCGCATGGATAAAATCAACTACACGCGCCGTGTACATTAAATATGACTCCAAAGCAAAATATACAACAAACAACTTTGGCCACGCGCCAACGTACATTTAAAGATGATAGTGTCAGCACAAAAAAAAATCTAAACACAAGAAAAAGAATGAATGAACTATTTACAATGTTCCCGCGCCTTATCTAACTATATATTGAGTAAATCAATTTTTGTACATCACCGCTTCAGCTTGCAGAACATTAACTTCCGTCCCGGTGCATTTCCCTACGGGAAATTTAGCTCTCCATCGTCGACGTCGTTGTAGAAGCGATGCACATCAATCCATCACATGACCAAACGTCGGACATCTTGGCGAAGTTTCTTGGACAGAAATGTTCAATGTTAATAATATTGCCTAGCTATAATCGCTGTGAGCTACTACTTTCACTCACGACTATGTCCTAATGCGATTACTGATCGTAGACTTGCCCTATCTTAGCATTTGCTTAACACACGCACAAATATCACTCAAAAATAATATAAACATATTTACATAAAATTACACACTTCAAACTCATCGCCACTGGCTTGAAAACAAGTCTTAAACATGACTATCTTGCAGTTCTTATCTCGCCTAGAGATCTCCACTGCTATACGTGAACCTTGCTCACCTGAGCACAAAGTAAAATGTTAGTAAAGTTCGCTTATTAGCGCTTGAAAATCGTGACGCAGAGTGACGTGAACCATGCTCACCAGAGCTCAATAAAGTTGTCCCTGAAACAGCTTCTCACCGATCAATTTATTGGAAACTGACAGAATGAGGTAGAGTGGGGAGAATTTGAAAAAATAATCTGGAGTTTTCATCACACAAACTTGGGACTAGTATTAATCTTCATCATTTTATCCAAACGTCTCAGTACACTATTGCGGAATTAATTCGGATCGGCGATTCTTTAGTTTCACGTTTTCGCGCGTTTTTCCAGGGTACGCAACTTACCGCGTGGCTTTTGGCGTGGTCTCTTCTGATTGGGTGATTCAATCCTGGGTCGGTTGAAACTTTACTAATTTAGGTGCGCGCTGTTACAAAATTTGTCCTTGAACTCGGCTTAACCGGTCGTCTTCAGGAATAACTACCAAGCTTGCTTCTGTTGTAATCATTGCAACACACTACCTTGGCTCCCCATTTGTCAATTTCAACATGTACTGCCTGGGCATCAGTAATAATAATAATAAAATCATGAATACTTATTCATCGATCGATTAATAAAGTTTCACATGGTACATATCATCCTACATTCCACATAGGGCTCTATCTTCTTAACAGTGAACTCTGTTGGTCATTAAAATAACTACTTGTAAAATAATTCCAGTGGCAAACCCTGTTAGCAAATATCATATATTAAATATTATCACGCAATAGAATGACAACTTGAAAATCATTTATTGAAGGAATACCGTTCATGGGACCAGCAAACCTTCATGTATGCAATATACATTCCAGATAGTGCTGTATTTTGGTCGATATTGCCTCGAGTGCTTACATAAAATAAGAATACAGTAAACGTATAAACATTTAATAAATCATAATTGTTTTCATTAAATATCATATAATAAATATTTGCACACCAAGGAATGACCATTTCAAGATCATTTATTGTAGGAATTTCTTTAATGGGATCTCCAAACCTTGAAGTAAACCATATATGATATACATTCCACATAGCTACATAAACGACAGTACGTCGTGGTATCAATTTCAGCCACCGTGCGCGCTCATTGCTTGTGTTGCATTTCAGTTCCATTTGCAAATCATCATCATCATCATGTTTTTCAGTCAAGCGACTGGTCTGCCCCTACAATGAGTCTTCTCCACGTTGTTCGGTCTTGTGCTGTCCTTTTGACCATTTCATAATTTCGTAGGCCAGAGCTATGTAAGAAAGATCTCATGAAAGTGTTCCGTGGCCTCCCGCGAGGGCGTTTTCCGGGTATTTTTCCTTCTAGAATGTCGATCATCAGGCCACCATGTCGTAACCTGTGGCCAAGCCAGGTGGATCTCCTTCTATATATCTGGCGGATCATTTGCCGTTTTTCCTTTATTCGATCCAGCACCGTTATGTTGGTCATTTTCTCTACCCAGCTGATCTTTTCCATTCGGCGCCAACACCACATCTCAAACGCTTCTAGTCGTTTAATGTCACCTCTATTCATTGACCAGGTCTCACTGCAGTACATTGCAACTGGCCATATGTAGGTCTTAACCAGTTGTTTTCTAAGGCTGAGGGACATCGAGCGTTGACAAATTAGAGAATGCTTTTCACGGAATGCCTGCTTGGCCATGGCTATACGGCTCCTGATTTCAACTTCACATCGTAGGTCTTCTGTGAAGATCTGGCCAAGGTATTTAAAACGATTGACCTGTTGTACTGGTTCTTTATTTATGGTAATATTTAGTTCGTGTTGATACTTACTTATCACCAGAATCTTGGTCTTCTTAAAATTGATTTTCATTCCATATTCTGTAGCTGTATCATTTAAACATTGCAACATGTTTGTTAATGTATGCGGATTTACTGCAAGTAATGCCAGATCATCAGCAAATTTAATATTCTGGATAAGTCTTCCACCAACTTTCACTCCCATATTAGAACCTTTAAAAGCCCACTCAGTTATAGCTTCAGCGAAGGCATTGAACAGTCCAGGGGACAGCAAACACCCTTGTCGCACACCTTTGCGGATCTTAGCGGGTTCTGATACGTCATTTCCAAGCCGAACAACAGCAGTTTGATTTATATACAGATCAAATATTAATCTGATTAATCGATGGGGACAGCCTATTTGATTCAGAAGAGGAAACAGCTTGTGCCAGCTGACTTTATCAAATGCTTTTTCAAAGTCCACAAAGCACACGTAAAGGTTTCTGTTTACACTTAACATCCTTTCTCCAAGACATCGCAAGGACCCGATAGCATCACGTGTAGACATATTCTTTCGAAAGCCAAATTGAGAGTTGTCTAGATACTGTTCGATGTATATTTCCATCCTTTTCCTTAAAATCTGCAGAAGTATCTTTGATGCATGAGGGATGAGACTAATGGTCCGATAGTCACTACATTCAACTGGTACAGTCTTCTTTGGAATTGGAATGATGATGCTGGTGTAAAACTCCTGAGGCCATTTACCTTCTTCGAAAATTCTTGCTACCAATTTGAATATCCATTCAAGTGTACTATCCCCACTATTCTTGATTAGTTCGGCAGGAACATTGTCAATACCTGGTGTTTTACCCATGGATATTGATTTTAGAGCTTCATCGAACTCTGATCTAATAATTCTATCTTCTGCAATTGGCCTGTCTTCCTCGCCACGTGTTGGCAAAAGGTATGGAATTGGTTCTGCGTATAGATCTTCAACATACATCCTCCAGTGTTCCTTCTTGTAATTCAGGTCTGATATAGGATTCCCATGTGTATCACGGAACTGTCTAGTGCGGAATCCTTTTTGTTTCTTAGTAGTTTCCCTGATCTTTCGGTAGGCTAAATCTGTTCTTCCTTGTTTTTGCAGAAATTCGATCTCTTCGCATTTTGACTGCCACCACTCCATTTTCTTCTCCCGACAGAGTCGATCAATCTGGTTCTTTAGCATTCGGTAGTTATTTCTGCCTACTTCTGAAGAGTCGTTTTTAAATTTTCTTCTTTCATCCATCTTTAAGAGAATGTCCTGTGTGATCCATGGTTTGCGATTCACTCTTTCCACAAATCCCACATAGTCTTCAGCAGCCTTTTCGATGGAGAGTTTGGCTATTGACCATAAATGATCAACAGTTTGTGAGTTGTTTGCATATGATGATATGTTGTCATCAGTGGCTTCCTGATATTGCTTTTTAGTCCGCTCGCTTTTAAATGCTTCAAGATTCCACTTCTTTGTTGGTTTTCCCTGAATCCTGCGTTTAAATTTCAGTTCCGTACTCATTACTAGTAGAGAATGATCAGAACAGATGTCAGCGCCCGGATATGCCATGGATTTCTTCACTTGATTTTTGTATCTTTCCTTGACAAGAATATAGTCAATCTGGTAACGTTGATCATCACCTGGCTTTTTCCAAGTATATCTCCGCCTCTTTGGTGAGGTAAACCAAGTGTTACTTATAACGAACCTCTCTTGTTCACAGAATTCGAGAAGACGTTGACCACGTGAATTTCTTCTACCAAGACCATACCCTCCTACTGCAAATCCTTCTTTTCCCTCACCAATCACTGCATTCCAGTCTCCCATTATAATAATGTTCTCGCTAGCCTTTGTCTTACGCATTAATTCTTCCAGCTTCTCATACATTTCTTCAACCTCATCATCATCACTGCTGGACGTAGGCATATATACCTGCACCACAACTAAATTTACGGGTGTTGCCAGAAAACGTGCTATGATAATTCTGTTTCCAATAGCTTCAACATCCATTAGGGCTCTTGAAGAGTTAGCATTTAGTACCAAACCTACACCGCCTTGACCATTCTCACTTCCGGAGTGCAAGACTTTGTAGTCTCCGCTTGTGAACTCTCCTTCTTCTCTCCAACGTGTTTCAGCTAATCCTAAAATATCTAATTTATGTCGGTCTATTTCTCTTTTCAAGTTCTCTAGTTTCCCAGCTTGTAACATAGTTCGAACATTCCATGTTCCAATTTTAAAATAGGGATTTCTCCGGATAACGACCTGAGAGGCCCCATTTCCTCTCCTGCCGGGCCCGACATCATTCCTTTGAGGTGTGATCCCGCAGTTGCCAACTTCACTAACATTTGTCTTTGGACTCATCATAGTTTTTCTTGGGATACACATAAAGGTCTTTAATGGAGTGGTTTCCCGTTGCCTTCTCCATTCTTATGCTGTTGACCAAATCCTGCTGGTTCATCCACCTTAAGGAGCGATTTCTCACTCCAAGGACAAAAGAGTGCCCTGACCCTATCTGCAATTTGCGAAAGAGGGGAGCCACTTATACCGGCGGCTACTCGGTCCCCTTTTAGTCGCCTTTTACGACAGGCAGGGAATACCGTGGGTCTATTCTACAGCCCCAACCCACAGAGGTCGTTACACTACTTAACAGCAATTTATCGGTTTGTATCATGTAAACTTAACTGTCATCGTCCGAGAATTTGATAATGCTTCAGTATTCTTTCTATTCTGCATTGTATTCACTGACAGAAATAATATTAATAGGAATACTCACAGAAGGCGAAATGAGATATCTTCATGAATCCATCTCATTGGTTTAGTCACAGCTGATCATAACCTGTACTCCGCTCATGCAATTTACGTAAGACAACAATACACTTATTTGCTGTTTTAACATTCATGTTACTTTACTATGATTTGGTGCCTTAAAATCAAGCATATCACTTTCAAACACTATTCAGTGTGATCGTTCAGAGAGAAGTGTACATACATCCAACTGTAGAATATATCCTACCAACATGAGGTTATGTAAGTGAACAATGACCGTGTACTATAACGTTACCAAAAACTGCGAAGTGAGTCCTTGCTATCACAATAACTTAACATGCACTATGAATAGGCAACCTATTAACACTATATAAACTGTACAATATTATAAAAAAGACGAAATGTCCATATAAAATACATAAAATACAGGATCAAAAGTCTTCCCAGACTCGCTTCATTTCTTGAAAATCACCCCCACGCCAAAACATATAAAGCAAGCGAGTGGAAACATGTTACACATCAATAATTTTAAAAGAGCTCTCAGGTATTGTATGATGATTTTTTGTACTGCATAACTGTTTGTTGACTAGCATTTACTGTTACACAACATTATTTTGGTAAGCTCAATTTAAGTACCTAATTGTCTCTGGTATAATGTCTTGTTTAACAAACATGGCGATATGGTTTATCTATAGGTCTAAGTCTCTGTTGTATATGATTTCAAATAAATGATTAACAGCTTTCTAGAACTGTACTCACTGGTCAATAACCAACATAGTGGCCAAAATGTTTCCCTGATAGGTAACTCATGTTTGGTTAGTCATTTCTTATTGCAAGGCCAGTCAAGACCAAAAAAAATAGTCATAACGTATATTCATTCATTCATTCATTTATTTGCAATGGGGGGAGTGTCCCCCGGTGGCAAATTGGATACACATAACAAATAAATAATTATACATAACAATTCTATAACAATTATACAACAATTAAACTGGAGTATTTACACAAATAGTCAGTCTTTTCTTAAACACACCTATATGTTTGGGAAAAGGCTCTAAGACTGCGGCAGGTAGAGAGTTCCAGTTATCAATGGCACGGTTTACAAAATAATATTTACCATAATTTGTTCGCTGTGGTCGGCCCTTAACTTTGAAAGGATGATCGCTCCTACCCATGTAAGTGGGCTTTCCCAATCGTTTGCTAAGCTCACCCCATGCTGGTTGATTTGTATACGTGTTGTACATAGCGCAGAGTCTAGATTTCATCCTCCTAGCCTCCAGTGATTCCCACCCAAGTTTCTTTAACATACGGCTCACACTGCTCCTGGGATTAAAGTCACTGAGCACAAATCTAGCGGCCTTTCTTTGTACCATTTCCTACTCATTGATGAGCCCTACTTGATTTGGATCCCAAACCGCCGAGGCATATTCCAGAATAGGTCTTACAAGTGACAAATAGCCTAATTCTTTAGCAGAGGTACTACTTCCTTTTAATACCCTCATTACAAAGTGCAGGGATTTGTAAGCTTTTGAAACTACACATCCTACATGACTACTCCATTTCATATCATTCCTTACGTGAACGCCCAAATATTTGCAAGAATCTTCTTCTACAAGTATTTCCGAGCCAATGTTATATTGAAAATCCTGCCTCCGCACTTTCCCTATTTTTAAGAGACTACATTTTCTTGTGTTTATTTTCATTTTATTTTCAATCGCCCACTTATAGACCAGGTTCAGGTCCTCTTGAATCACTGCATTGTCTTGTGAGTCATGTATCTTTCGATATATTACACAATCATCCGCAAACAATCGACAGTCACTGCGAATCCCATTTGGTAAGTCATTTATAAACGCCACCGAGAATATGCCTTTGACTTTCACTTTCTGTGAACGACCCGTCAAAAATTCTTGGATCCACAAAATTACTCTTCTATCAATCTTCGTCGAAGCTAATTTATGGAGTAGCATGTCATGCGGCATGACATCAAATGCCTTCGCAAAATCTATAACCACGGCGTCGACTGAAACTCCATGGTCTAACGATTCGCTAATGTCTTGAAAAAGTGATAGCATCTGACTCTCGCATGAGTAACCTTTCCGAAATCCATGTTGCCTATCATTAAACCATGATAATGTTTCCCACTGTTCCCTCAAGTAGTCGCCAAGAGATGCTCCATCTGTTTACAGACGATGGACGTAAGGATAACCGGCCTGTAGTTGCCCAACTCAAGTCTGCTCCCTCCCTTAAATATTGAGACTACCGTAGCTCTTTTCCAGTCATCTGGGATTTGCGCATTGTTACGGACACATTAAACATCACCTCCAAGTATCGTGCCACGGCCCTACCCCCTAGTTTAAGTACCTCACTAACAATATTATCTGGACCCTTGGATACATTGAAACGTAGTTTTTGTATTAGCTTTACGTTTGCTGACTGGTTTATTTGGAACAGGGGAGCCCCTGATTCGTCGTTAAGGTCCAACACACAGCTATTGGATTTATTGAACACACTACCGTAAAAGACATTTAATTCATTAGCAATGGCCTGTTTCTCAGTAATTAATTTACCGTCACCGGACATTATCATCGACACTTTATTTGGATTTCCCTTTCTTCTCCTAACATAACTGTAAAAAATTTTCCACCCATCACCTCCCGAACCAAGTAAACCTTGCATATAACTGTCATGAGCAGCCCTCTTTTTTAAGACGAGCTCTCTTGATAAGGACTTAAATTTCAACATACTCTTGTCACTATCAAGTCTTTTATTGTATAATTTCCTAATTTTCCGTTTTAGACTCCTAATTTCTCGTGTGTAATACTCAGGATCTGGGTTTTGTTTCAGCAATTTAAATGGGACAAATTTATCAACAGCGCTATTTAAAATTTTCAAAAAGTTAGTCCACAGAATATTAATGTGATTTCCTTCCGATGCCCATCCTACAAATAGCTCATTCAATTACCCCTGAAACTTGCCCTGATCCGCCCTGCGATACTGGAATATGATCTTATTTTCTACATCAGAGTCTAATTTTGTAATGTCACCATATCTAATATTTAATTCAACCCCAGAATGGTCACTAATTCCTGGTACTTTCAGACAGTTAATATACAGCTCTACAGGCCTTACGAGATAAACATCTAAGGTATTATTGTCTCTAGTTGGGAAGTCAACTACTTGGGAAAATCCCCCCTCCCTTAAGAATTTATTTGCAGCGCTCTGAGCTTGACTACAGCTAGTTGACTCACCAGACCAGTCTACTTTGGGGAGGTTTAAATCTCCAGCAATTATTATGCTCTTTTTCATAGCATTACCCGTACAAGTTTTATCATACAGTGTTTCGAGGAGAGGAAAGTTATCTTTCGGTGCTCTATACGCCCCTATCACCTGAAGAGGGAATTTATTTCCTTTATCCGAAATTTGTACACATAACATTTCATGATCCATATCAGCCCACTTTAAGAAACTAGCTATATTTTTGCGCACACAAATAAATAGCCCACCACCTCGCTTCCCCCGATCCCTTCTGTACATTTCGTAGGTCCCTTGAATTATTTCGCTACTATTTATGTCCTCATATAACCAAGATTCAGTTGCAATGACAATGTCCGGAGAATACGTCTCTACAAGATTCCAAAATTCAATTAATTTATTTCCTAAACTCTGACAATTAACCTGCAGTAATCTTAGAGTCTTACCTCCGCAGCAAATATCTCGAAATTGCTCCTTCTGTTCCCATCGGCTGGCAACCTCTGGACCTGCTCCTCCTCACAAAAGCCGGCACGAACCGATGACCCTGTCATGTAGGCTCCCTAGGTTAAAAGCACCCCGTCGATTTAGATGCAGCCCGTCTCGGGCGAAGTCACGGCCACCAATCCAGCAGTCAGCTTCTACGTACACTAAGCCCAGTTGTGCACATACCCAGTCCATGCAGTCATTTACAGTCTTAACTCGCCTTAACGGAACATCTCCCCGCCGAACAATGCCACTCATTATAATTTTTGCATTTCGAAACTTGCTTTTAGCCTTTCTGCCTAGTTCGTAGAGCTCCCCCATGATGTAATCAGCTGTAGCCCTCTTCTTCAAATCGTTCGTCCCAACATGTAGCAACAACACTTTAACTTTGTCGCAGTCCTCTACATTTGATTGTTCCACTTGCTGGGCAAGCTGGTCAATTTTAATCCCCGGATAACACCGCACTTTCGCACCTGATTTCCTCGATATATTCGCACTCCATCGTATCATTGAATCACCCATTATGATAACGTCATCCTCAGTTTGCTCCTGCACGCCCTCTTCCACACTGATCCCAGTAGAAAGCCGTTCAGTCACATCCTTCACCGTTTCTTCTGATTCACGAAGCTTTGCTCTAAGTTCCTGTATTATTTGATCCCTTGCTTTGATTTGCACCCTCAAACAGTCCGGCGTATCACATACCTTACAAAACCAATTTCCGACATCACAATCCTCCTTCTTGACCTTAATACAGCCGAAGTGAAACCATTTCTCACATAGTCCACACTCAACACCATTCTTCAATGTTTTACTGCACGTCGAACACTTTAAAGCTGCCACTGGATCATTTGCCTGATTCACATTTGGAGTAACAGGCCCTGGATTCACTTCCACTCCACCAATAACTAGCAATGCAGCTATCACTAGGGCTATGAACCACAAGTTGCTAGGTCCCGCACGCACACACAAACACCGGAAATCCTGACTACCCTTCGCATACCACAGTCCGATCCTCGCCCGATAACACTCCAGAGAACAACCCATTTCAACACACCTGAGAGCTCGGGAAAAACACGACCTTTCACTTTGACTGCCAACTGCCAATATATCAATATATCAATCATCAACACCATATCATTAAACAAATCAAACCATCTTAAGGTATTTATTAAATTTAATTGCATTTTAGGAACCTTGCAAGCATCTTGCAACCTTGAAGAGGAAAGTATAGACAGGAATTGTGAAAAGGAAACCGTTCAATCATTCAATGTAGTTAGTGTTATGAACCTCAACGTAAGAGGTTATGAAAGTCAATGTGAGGGTGTGGTTTTTACAGCTGGATGCCTTTCCTGACTCCCAACTCAGAGGCGAATTTATGGGAGATGAAATTCAGCTATCATGTCGAATGTGGAGGTCCTAGTCTACATGAAAGTCATGTTCAGGTATTTGTCTGCAGGGAGTGTGGTAAACGAAACAACAACAAAAAAGCATAATTGTAAAGGGAATATTATGGAATTTTCGAGTATATCTAGTGAATTTCAAAATAATTTGGATAAATTTCATGGTTTGTAGCCCACTTTGGGTAATTTTGGTAAATTTTAGTGATGGTCCATATATATTCAGGTAAATTTATATCAATTTCAGGTAGTTTAAACCATTCTTAGGTAAATCAATGGAATTTCAATAAATCTGATAGTCATTTGGTGGATTTTGCTGGAATGTTGTGTCATTTGGTCAATTTGCGGGAAATTTAGTGGATTTTAGAAAAATTCTAGTCTATATTAAGGTAAATCTGGAGATAGTTAGGTATTTGACAGATAACCTGTCACTGTTATGGTTGTATTAGAGTGTGTCTTTCACCATGAAGGGTAGGATTGGGTAGGAGGCCGTCATGACCTTAAGTGCATAGCCATTTATATTGACTTTAAGGATGGGTGTTGTGGGGGATCAAACACTCCTCTTGTTAGTTTTGAGGGAAGTGTACTCCATACCATTCCATTTTTAAAAGCCGCTAATCAGGTCCTAGCATTGGAGAGTTGCAACCATTTCACTATTCTTAACATCAAATGTTTATCACTTGTATATCACAAGTATATTTTCACAAGCAAGAATGAAATTGATTTAAACATAGCTTGTTTCGGCTTTCTTTGCACTTGCCTGTGGGCAACCATGGCATTTGTCTGGAGTAGAAGTGGAATACCACATGAGTTTGGTGTTTAGAAAACTCACCTCACATCACCCCAACTGATTGGAAATGGAATTAATTTGTTTTTGTCTTACTTAGGGGCTTGGAAATCATGGTCATCAGTCCCATGTAATATACTTTGGCAAAATAATAAGGGGTTATGAATAGTGGTATTCTTTGCTGCGTATTTAATACAATATTGCATAGCCCTAGGACCAGTAACAGATCATAAACACATGCTATGTGTTACCGTCCTTAAAGCCAGTGATATAACACAAAGAGGTCTTTATTTCCCCTCCCAGGGGCTCACATCTAGTGGTATGCGTGTTGGCGACCACGGGGTCCCCCAGCTCTGTCCGGCATTGCTTCTACTGACTCGTGCCGGGCTCCTCTCCGTCATCTTTCCTGTTGACCTCACTTGGTCAACTCTTGTTCTCTGCCAACCCCCAACGGTATTAGGGTATCCAAGGCCTAGAGATGATCTTCCTTTTTTGCCTTAATTGGCCGTTGTCTCATCTTTCCTGATACCCTCCTTCTGCGAGGGGTTAGCCTTGCTTTTATTTTCATGTTATTTCCTGCCCTTTGCTGAAGCCCCTCAAAAAGGTAGGTTGCATGTAGCCCCATCACTTGTGGTGCATCCTGGATATGACTACACTCTCAGGGGCTCACGGCTGATGAGTTCGGAAGTTGACGACCCCAAGGGATTCCTGAGCTGAATCCGGTATTCCTCCTTTTTTATCCATTACCTCTGTGGCGAACGCTCTCCTTTTTCACTTTCCTATCTGCCTTTCATGGATCTGTTTCCTTTCAAGTCCCTGAATCCGCATTCTTAGAGGGTTGAGGTAATTTCTCTTCCTCCTGTCCTTTATTTGCCTTATTTTCCTTTTTGTCTTCCATTTCTTTTTCAAGTCTATAAGTGCGTAGTTTACATTTTATTTTCATATTTACCACCACCCAAACCATTAGGGATCGATAACCTAGATGGAAAGCCCCTTAAAACAACTATTATCATCATCATCATCATCTTATTTATTTGCAAGACCCTGGAAACTGTTTTTTTTTTTTTTGTCAAGGATAGGTTTACAAAACGTGTTGCTTTGTGACCAGAGTAACACGTGCTAAAGGACTGTTTATCATTTAAATAGGACTGTTTAGTGGTTAAGTTTACCGAACGCTTGGCTTTTGTCTAAAAAAAACCAGCTTCAATTCCTGACTGGGATCGTGAATTTTCGTTTTAAAATGCTGTGTACAGTGAAGAATTGGAAAGAGGGCAGCCGTGGCTTTTCAATTAAAGCTATGTTTGCGCAGAGGCAGGTGATAAAGGAGGGCAAGGTTCTTCAGGGACTGTAGCGTCGATCAGTAAGTAAGTAAGTAAGTAAGTAAGTAAGTAAGTAAGTAATTAAGTAATTAAGTAAGTAAGTAGTGTTTGTCTAAGTGTAAATAAAAATAAGCCTAATGTAGGTCATAAACTGTTTTGAATTAAGTTCTGTATATGCTAACGAGTTTTATTGCAATGGCTGTATTTGTGTGTGTGTATTTGTAATACAGATGGGCTTTGTCAAGTGCAGACCGCTATAACTCTACATGTCCTATCAGTCAAACAAGAAACCTAATACTTTTTGACAACAGTGCACTATTCCTATCGCCAAGTGTCACAAGTTCTGGCCACCTAGTCTGAGCACAGCCAGCAACAAGAGTAAAATGCATTCAAAATATGTGTTTGTTTAAAATGCAACATTATCACCGCAGAGGTCCGGCTTCAATTTTCTAGTCTAAAGGCTGGAACAATGTACACATACAGTCTTGACAGCTAAAAACTTTTGCCTCAATTCATGGACCATGACAAAGGGTTGGCCATCCTCAGTTGTACAACACTTCATGCAAATGTTTACTATTAGACTACTGGTTAGTTACCTATACACACATTAATCCGTAATCAGCTAATAATAATAATTATTATTATTACCTAATAGTAATAATAATAATAATAATTACCAAGCCGTCATCCTGCATACACACATTCAATAAAGTATGGTTTCACATAACCCTGATGATTTTTAGATGTTTAATTACTTGTCCCCTGTAACATTACTATTTCCTGTTTTAGGCGTCAAATAACCTATCGAGGTAAAGGCGTATGTCATCATCTATTTTCTTCAACTATCACACCTAATTTTAGGGTTCTTCGTTTGAAAGATATCGATTTTTTCCATTTGGGGTTGTTTTCACCCCCCTACTTTTTTATGAAAAACAAAAGATCATAGGGTCAATTATCTTTTTTACACGTTTAACACGTTTCCCCCCGTAAAATCACTACTTACTGTTTTAGGGGTGAAATGATCTATCCAAGACCAATTTTTAAGCTATCACACCTAGTTTTACGGTTCTTAGTTTCCAAGATACCAATTTTTCAATTTGGGGGGTAGTTTCCACCCCCCTTGCTAGTTTTCATCATTTATCATTTTTAGGTGTTTAACATGCTTTTTTTTTCATAACATGACTATTTACTGTTTTAGGGGTGAAATGACCAAATGCGGTAAAAGCCTATGTCATCACCTCTTTTTTCAGCTATCACGCCTGAAAATTTCTTGGTTCCCAAGATATTGATTTTTCAATTTAGGGAGGTAGTTTCACTCCCCAAAGGGGGGCGTAGCCCCAAGTGCTAGAACTCCACATACAAGTCCCTAGCATGATTGGTTCGCGAGATATTAACAAAAGTGTAGTTAGGCCCTTTAGACAAAAATGAATCATACATTCAAAAACGGGGGCGTCACCCCTAGTGCTAGGATACTGTCTATGGAAAAATCCCATCATGGGTTCAGAAAATATTAACAAAAGTGTAGTTAGGTCCTTTCGACAAAAGCCGTCAGTGCGCACACATACAAAAAATATTATTTACCCCCGGGTAAGGATAGTTTATTATTTTGGGGTCGACATACCTCGTCCATAGAAAAGGGGAGTTCACCACGAGTCCTACGACACTATATATGTTTAAATCACATTATTGGTAGCGAGATACTAAAAAGCGGATGACCTATTATTTTGTTTTGTTCTTTAATAAATATTTAAAAACTAATCTATAAATAATCATTTAAAGAGACCACTCTCTTATAGAAGCCCTCATGTGCGCATGCATACAAAAAAATTACTTCACCCCCGGATAATGGTAGTTTTTATTTAGGGGCAGACATACCTCGTCCATGGAAAAGGAGAGTTCACAACGAGTCCTACGACACCTCATATGTTTAAATCCGATAACTGGTTAGCGAGATACTAAAAAGCGAATGAGCTATTAGTTTTTGGGTTCTTTAATAAATATTTAAAAAATCTCATCTTTAAATAATCATTTAAAAAGCCCGCCTTCTTACAAAAGCTCCTCCAAGTGCACGTGCATAGAAAAAATAATCAATTCTTCACCCCCGGGTAAGGGTAGTTTTTATTTTGGGGTGGACATACCTTGTCCATAGCAAAGGGGGGTTCACTACGAGTCCTACCACACCCCGTATGTTTAAATCGCATTATTGGTTAGCAAGATACTAAAAAGCGGATGACCTATTAGTTTATGGTTCTTTAATAAATATTTAAAAAACTCATCTATAAATAATCATTTAAAAAGCCCGCTCTCTTACAAAAGCCTCCGAGTGCGCATACATACGAAAAAACACTACTTCACCCCCGGGTAATGGTAGTTTTTATTTTAGGGTGGAAATACGGCGTCCATAGGAAAGGGGAGTTCACCACGAGTCCTACGACACCCCATATGTTTATATCCGACCATGGGTTCAGGAAATATCTTCCGTTTCCCAGATAGTTACAAAAGTTACGTAAACACATGTTTCACGAAAAATAAAACATGCATAGGTTTTTCACCTAGAGACTTGAAATCTTCGGTGTGGGTAGAGGGGGTAAATACCAACCATTCATGTCAAACAAACTTTTTTTGTCAACTTCACCGTTTCCAAAATAGTGTTTTTTTTTTTTCAAAATTCATTTTCATTTGCGCTACAGACTTGAAACTTGGTTTCTGCCTAGAGGGGCTAGGAACCTTTCATTAACGTCAAACCAACTTTTCCCCAAAATTCACCGTTTCAAAAGTAGCGCCAATTTCAAAACCAACAATTAAGATTATTTTTTTTTAGATATCTACACACATTCGTAGCAAAGAGGACGTCATCCCAACGCCAACAACACCTCATTCGTTATAATCCGACCATGCGTTCACGAATTATCGGCAATGTTCGCGAGAAAGTAGGCTATAATTTTGTATTGTCCTACACATTTGAAACTTGCTTTCCGCCTACAAGGCATAGGGACCTTTCATTGACGTCAAACAAACTTTTTTCCAAAATTGACCGTTTCCAAAATAGCGCCAATTTCAAAAACAACAATTTAAAAAAATACCAACATACATTCATAGCAAAGAGGACGTCACCCCGTTCCTAATGAACACATCGTTCTAGCCTTACAAGCTCAATAAATATCACCAAAATGTCAAAAACGCACGTTTACCTCAAATTGCATTTCCAAATTCAACCCATTTTAAAAAATAACCTCACCATCAAATAGAGCGGAAAAAATACCATCTAAGCGACCCCTCACTCGACCCCAGTCCTCCCCACCACCTAACATTTTTCCAACATAGCCATACGTATCCAAGCACACACGCGACTTGCAGGAGAACTGCCACTACCCCACTACTGGCGTATACCAGGTTTAGAAGACCTGATTAAGGAGGTGGTCCTCTACGGACATCTATTAGCACATCATTCTGGAAAAGTTTGATTGCGGTACTGTACACATGAGGTTACGGAATATGACGATAGTGTGCTGCAGCCTTTCAATAGGATGTCACTCCAGTAGATATACTGTATTTAGCTCAGAAGCAATTAGCAAACAAGGAAATGCCATTTTATATCTCACCCAGTTCTTCTTTGCAGGGCCTAGTGAAAGCTCCCTTGCCCTTTCACTACCAACAGATTTCAACAGATTGGTCACACTTGTAGTATTGCAGTGAACCTCATCATGCCGAAAGTGAAGTGTAGTGAAGCTGTAAAGTTCAGAAAGTATGTGAAAGTGTTCGGTGAAGAGACGTTCCGTACTGACGGAACAATTCTCTTTTGTAAAGCGTGTGAAGTTAAGGTAGCGGCGATAAAGCGATTTAATATGGGCCTACAACAGCACCGCGCTAGGGCTAAGCATAAATGCTGCGCGAATCAAAAGTCTTCTGAACAGAGGGGGCAGGCTCTTTTGTTTGATGCAGCGAAATCTTGGTCAACCAAATTTTCTGATTTCTCAAAAGAACTGTGCAAAATGTTCGTATCTACCAATATTCCGCTTCACAATGTGAACATCGAACACTTCTGAAAATTCTTAACTAAATACACAACACTGTTGATCCCGGACGAGACAACATTGCGAAAAAGTTATTCGCCCACCTGATGAAACTACGGATATTTGTGGTAGGTATATTGCGAATGTTATAATTGGCACACTTCTCGTGGTTCGTCCGGGCTATGTATATATAGCCTACTTCATTCGGAGGTTATATATGCAGGTAACCATTCCACAATTACAATAATTTTTGACAATGCCATGAAGCTTTTGTGGGATGGTGAAGTTAAGCGAGAACGAATCTTGCTGTTACTAACCGATGCTGCACCATAGGCTACATGGTGAAAGCAGCAAGGGGACTTCAGGTACTTTACCAAAAAAAGGTCAATTTAACGTGTCTTGCTCACGGATTGCACAGATTTACTGAAGGAATATGGCAGAATTTTCCGGATGTTGACCGGTTAAAATGAAACGTCCAGGAAATATTTGTGTAGACTTCACTGCGGGTGGCAAAATTCAAATATCACGTGCCTTCGCTTCCTCTTTCTCCTCAGCCAGTGCTCACCCGATGGGGAACGTGGCTTAACACAGTAGAGTACTACTGTGAACACTACGAAACTGTGCAAGAATTTGTTTCTACTTTTGATAGTAGTGAGGCATCGTCAATAAAAATTGCACAGGAACTGTTTTCCAATGATTTGTCAGGACAATTAGTATATATTTCTATAAATTATAGAGATCTATCGAAAACTATCTCTCGCCTAGAAACTGCTGGTTTAGAATTATGTGAGAGTTTGGGAATAGTAAAGGACATGGTAGAACAAGCCAGAGGTGCAGTGCCAGTTGCAGTGAAGAACAAACTTAGTAAGGTGCTGAGTGCAAATGAAGGATACGCATCAATGTGCAGAATTGGTGCCATTATAAAGGGCAATAGATCTGGTTTAGGCGAAAACGACCCGGAGCTAAGCAGCAGTGAACTGACTGTGTTTAAATACGCTCATGTGTCATCATGTGACGTAGAAAGGAGCTTTTCCCAGTACAAATAAATACTGAGCGACCTTCGAATGAGATTTCTTTTCGACAGCCTGAGAATGCACATGGTCGTGATGTGCAATGTTGGCAAAGGAGAAGATTAAGAGGTATGTACGATTATGAACTCAATAAACTTCCTGTTAGGCAGTTTCTTCTAACTTACGCCGACAGATATCATCAAGCGTGCTAATACTTCGGGTTCTTTGTTTTCTTTTAGGAAAACCGAGCAAAAACTACATCTCAAGGTATGATACTGAATGAATGTTGAAAATTTTAATCTACTGTAGCTGTCTGTCAGTTTGTATGATTAAATGTGTCTGGTGTGTTATCGCTGATCACATTTTGGCTCTTAAGACGTTTAATGTATATTAGTGATACCCTACCTATCCCAAAAATTCATGTCATATTTCATAGTTTTTAGGTCATATTTTATAGTTTTAGGTCATATTTAGCTAGTTTTTAGGGCATATTTGCTAGCATATTTTGTACTTCTTTAGGTCTTAAACTTCCGAACCCTACTCCTAATATTGACTCCTTTCTCACCAATGTACGTGGCAATTGCTTAATGATATCCTAAGTAATAGATTATAATGTTTAATAGTACGCGTGTCTGTTACCGTGAATACAAGTCATCTATCAGCATAGACCTTCCGAAAAGAAAATCTACTATGCAGCACTAAAATTTTGTGATGTTTAGAAATTTTAGAGTTATTATGTGTTGAGTGATCGAATTAATTACCTTGTGCATTCGCTATTCCTTCATTATTCATGGTGATAGTGTTGTAATTCGTGTCAATGTGGCTAGCATTGAGGACTCCTCTTCCAAACATACTCGTGGTAGCCTAATTGCTAACTTACTACCCAATCTGGCAGTTTTACTATTCTAATTTTACGTATGGCCGTATATGGAGTCTATACTATTGTGCCTTCAGCATAGCAAACCTTGTATACAGCACTACCTTTATGCAATGTTTCGAAAGATTGACCAAGTTTTATACAACTACCGACAGAAACAACCCCTTTTACTAATCCTGCCATTGAAACATATAAAATGACCGACTGTTCGAATGGCAACTCAGAATAACATATAAACTAGTAAGATATTCCAACGCAGCTGTATATCGTGCAACAAAGCCCACATTAATTTGGAAATGTGGTGACATATAACATTGGTCAGGTGATATTTCAACAAAGCATAGTCATTTCTTACAATCTTGGGTCCTATTTATTTTAAAATAAAGAATACTGAATGCTAAATGGTATAAAATATGTACCTCTAGTAAAGGTAAAAAGAGAGTACCAGTCGTTGTGTATAATATGTGCAGTAAATTGATACAGAACAAAGATTTTAGGTAATATTCCAGAGCATACCGCAGCAGTAATGCAAATTGAAAAAGTTGTAAATGAATTCGAAAATGAAATCAGTATTGCATGCAAGATATCTTTCACCACTAGATATGCCACATAACATAAATTGGTTTTATGGAGAACGCAAGAACCAACTATATTGAGGAAGAATATCTATGCACTCAGGCGAAGATATCATAGACATAAAATGACGAGAACATTGGAGAGATTAGAAGGGGCCTCTACTTTAAATGGAAGAGAAAATAGGAGATAGCTATCAAGAAAGCGGAATAAGAGACCTGGATGAACTTTTGAAATTTTAAAAAAATCTTCCAATCCATGGAACCCAGCTTATAAACTTGCTTATCACAGATGGAAACCAAATCTCACGATGACAAGGAATCGTAAACCTAATGATACCTGCACAAAAAGTAGGAAGAAATCCTGGGATTTATCATAGAGTCGGTCACTCTAATAGAAGACAAAAGTGAGATGATAATGATCACATGAAGATGGAAATCACTTATAACTGATTAACTACAGTATTAACAAAAGAAGAAAGTCCAAAAGGTTATCAACACAATGCATGCATGCAATGCATTAGGTGAAAATGGAATTGCAGTGGAAATCTTTTGTCAGGTTCTTAACTTGCGAACCAATTTCCTCGCCGCTATATGCCCTTTTGTCCCGTACTTTCTTCTTAGAAGTGTCCCGTATGCACTACTAGTTAGTGGGATATCTCATATTGATTCTCCCTGGGGTACGACTGCATGCAGACTGATAACATCAGAATACAAAGAATTAACACCCAGCCGGACGCTCGCTGCATGTTCCTCAACGCTACCTATCTAATGGACCCCATAGTGTTATGAAGCCTCGATTTTGAGTGCATAATAAAGGGTTGGTACTTGGTAAAGTAGCATTGCAGTTGTCGTCAGCATCTCGGCGATGGTTGAGGTGTTCAGCAAGGGCAAGTATATAGACTAATTTTAATCTATGGAGAATTTGGTCACAATGCAGCCTGAGCTCGCTCATTGCAGTGCATGCGTTTTTAAATAAACGTCTTCTTTATGAACACGTATTTCGCCAAACAGGGTCGCAATCAAAAGATAATGGACTGTTCAAGGCACATATCAGCAATGTTCAGATCGGCCTGCGACAATGATGATTATGTGCAGACATAACTAATTCTTTGAAAAGAAATAAATGGCGACATCCGCATAAGTAAAGAAAACAAACGTGACTCAAAGTAACATGGACTTGTTGTACCTGATAGTGCTGGGCTAACAAACAAATATCACTGAATATTCAACAATAATTATATGAGTGGTTAAAACATTGCTACTCTTGCAAAGGCCTGCCCTATCTTTAAATTTGAAACAAGGAAACTATCAAGATGTTTAACTCTGTTTTATACTACTGAATGCATCATTACAATAATATAATCACTCCGACCCTAGAGCGAGGATATTTACCCTTGACACTCTGATAATATGGTATGAATAGGACAGGTTTATAGGTTTGTTGTTAATAATGGCCCCGGTGTCTACATTGGCCGACGACCTCTCCGAGTTTGATAGAGTTTGATGTGATGGCACGCCACTTTAGTATCGAATATTACGTTTGGAATATTTTGCGATGAGGCAAAATATATAAGGATGGAAAGTAAGACGGATAGGAAGTGTGTAAACACTTAGGGAAGATAGAAATACTGATAGACGGACGACAAAATGCATTGGGAACTGAACACACTTACAATATTATAAATTTCGATATTAAGTTGATATTTAATCAGATGAAACAGGTGCGATGCCCAAAAAAACCTCTGCGAAAGCTTATATTACAAATGTTTACAAAGGCACATCTAAAACTTTAAATTGAAAGTTTAAAGGGGGCACACACAGACACATAAGGACAGACACATAGACATACAGCCAAGCAGATTGACAAACAGACGGATATACAGACGGACAGACAGATACGCACGCATCTGTCCGGATTGATCTCATTTGTCTAATTTTTCATCAGTTTTGCAAAAACTGAAAAAAGGGAAACATTTCAAAATGAATAACTGACATCTAATGAAGTCAGAAATTTGAAACTTTGCAAAAGGTTAGCATTCTAATGGAAATGTATAGGCCTACTGCTGAAAATCACATGTGCGAAAATTTCATACAATGAAGATGGCGGCCATACCAAATATAAAAGTATTAAGTAAAAATAGCAACCACTCATTAGTGACACTACACATCTCAAAAGGCGACACGAACTGTACCTGCTATAGTCGGAGCGGCATAGTTTGGTTCTTTTGAATGGACACCCGCTTGTGACCTGCGCTTCATAATGAGGAGGATATGATTAAGACTATGCAAACATCCAGTCTCTATGTCAGGGGAATTAAGGAAATGAAGTTGAAAATCCACGACCCAACCGGGAATTAAACTTGAGACAACCCGAGCCAAAATTAAGCGCACTGTTAACTTGGCCACAAAGCTGGACACTCAGCAGTTATGACTAATTTAAGGATAGATATTATATAATGGCATTTATATGCTATCCTAAAATATTGTACATAAATGACCCCTCAAATCCACTGTTTGCAGAGACTTGAGGTGAAGGCTGGCAACAGAAATCTGAACAATGGCATATTTATCATCTTTGATATCTGTTCCGCTCTTTCATTAGCCAGGTGCTTTGATTCAGGAAAAGGCTTTGTCTGTAGGTGGTACTGTATTTCAGCGATTAGTCTAGAGGGAAAGCTATTTGTTACGACACTGGAGAGCATATCGGGTTTAGTGTGCGAGATTTATGTGGTTATTGGTTGCAGCCAGCCCAATGCTACGCATCATTATTACCTCCCTAGAGTGTCGTAAAATACTCAACTAGTAAACCACTTAAATACACCGTGCAACCATGACCAAGCGATTCACACGAATTGAATTACTTTTCATGTTACGAGCACGTGATCTGTGTGGAGAGTAATTGAACTTACTGTAGCTGTCAGTGTCCAGAGCGAAGTTGTAACGTGTACCTCTGAAGACGGTTAAATATGCCTTAATAATAGTATTAATAATGAACATAATAATCATAATAATAACATAACGGTGATGAACATAATGAAAACTGTAATAATAATTGTCAAGGGCTTCGTTGGCCTCGTTGAAACACCAGATCCCATGAGATCTGTGAAATTAAGCATCCTTGGGCGGTGTCAGTGCATTAGTGGGGGATTGGTTATTGGGGGAACATATGCTGATGACGGGAAAAAAGAACCAGGAAGGGAATCGAGCTGGCTGCCTTACTGCAAGTCATCTCCGGTATAGTAACACTTTCTTGATTTTTCAGGACTTTCTATAAGACAGAATGTCCTTCATACACATAAAATGTAAAGAGGAAGCTTCTGGCACTTACAGCCCCGTGATGAACAAATTAAAAGCAATGTACGGTTCCCCTTCATATAAGTTAGTTACAACCAGGATAAAGGTACTCCAAGCCTCTAAAGTGAAGTAACAACGACATATACTTATAGCCTACTGGTACATTAAAGACCATATGTGGGGAACAAGGTGATACTTAAAATATACGTTCCAAAAATTCGCATATAAAGGAATTTATTCCGTCGGGCGATAAGTGAAGCTATGTGAGAGAAAGCGAGCCATATGCATACAGGGATAGTCACCTAAGTTAAATTTTCTTCGGCTTTTCTCAATTAATTGGGGTCGCCGGAGCCAACCAAGATAATTTTTTGCTTTTGGGCTGGGGATTCAAGGACGGATGCCCTTCCTGGCGCCACGTGATTTGCCAGATGAAAATTCCACCCCGCTGTCACCGGGATTCGAACCCTGGATGTCTGGGTGAAAGATGAGCAGCTAAGCCGCTCCGCCATCACGCTCCCCTATGGTCACCTATGATGCCCCTCACAAATATATTTTAACCGTGAATGATATCAATACTATTGTTTACATTTTTATGAATGATGCTAAGGGCTCATATAAATATTGAACATATATTCCGCTACTTTGTTAAACACTGAGATATCAGTACCAACTTTGGATCTTTGTACGGAATGGTACTGATTTATGCCAAGAGCATGACATATTCACATATTTGGAGGTGTAATTATTTTTCAATTGAGACCAGTACATTTTAGAGATCGAGTATTCAAAAATCACCCTATGCTTCACCTTTTGTCACTGACCCGCTAATCAGAAGGGATGGCAATATGTGAGTGAGTCATGGCTTGTTGACGCATGTGCATCTTGTAGCCTCCCTCCAGGAATTATCTGCTTCTGAATGGGCAACCCAAATCAGAATGGTAGTCGTTATTCTGGAAGTATGAATCTTGAGGAAACGTAGCCTAAGTAAGTGATTGAGAGAATGGATCATTAAATCTCATGTGTTATCTAATTACGCCTTACATCGCTTGTTGTTTGGTACAAACGGAAGAAGTAACCAATACATCGGTGCCAGTATCGAGGAAGGGTGTCACTAAATAAGAAGCCTCGAATAAACCGTGTAGTCTCCCTCCTCGCTCTCAAATTTACCGTCTGCCATAAAAAAACGGCGCGCAAACTTGGCAGTAAACACTAAATATCAGTTTACCTCTGCAATGACTCTTCTCTCTCAAAACTAAAATGATAGAAAATTCAGGAGTACAATTTTACGTCTTCTTAATAATTAAAATGTATTCTAAGTTGCTTGCTAATTAGCCATGAAAAGCTTTCTTAATTACAGAAAATCCCTCTTGCTGATTGGTGGTCGTCCGTTACGTGGTATAGCTGGTTCATTTCTTCCCTTCGTGACTTCAGGTAAGAGGCGTTCCGTCCTCGCTTATCGACAAGTTTTTATGTGCGTGGCAAGTGGGTAGCCTAATCTCGCCTTCCTCCCTGTTCACGTGGCCAACTCGCCTTCAGTCTCTCCGTTTGAAAAACAGGTTTATGCCGACTCAACTGGTCTTCTATAAATGTAATATATTGACTGGAGCGGAAAGTTCTTTGCGGATGAACTCCCTCGTTCTCCAAGGCACACGTGCATCTAATTGCAGCGTTTTGATGCACTAAAGACTTCCAATCTTTTCCCTTGAATTCAATGTGAGTATAACAATAAATTGCACATAGCAAATTCGGGTAAAGTAACGACTACGATTCTGATTTAAGGATATCCTTTCAGTTTAAAGGAGTTTATGTCTGTGACTGCGGCTAAAAGATGCACGTGCCTCAACAAGCAAAGACTGACACACATCGTCCGGTGTCTGGCCATCCCCTTTGAGCAGTGCGTCATTGAACGAAGCCGTAGCCTAGTGCAATTTCTGAATATTTGAGTCCTCAAGAAGTACTCGACTGGATTGAAAACTAATCACACCGCTGAATATACTCATATTTACTAAAATATGCCATGCCCGTAGGAGAAGTAAACCCTAAGTTGGTACTGTGCCCGCTTTCCAGACCTCACGTCGGCCCGGAAATCAACGTGATGTCCAAGAAATGGTACATGGTCGTAACAAAACAAAATTAGTAGTCCCTGAAATATATATCCGGAAAAACTACCAAAAATTCAACTGCAAACACAGGCAGGCAAGAGATCTAGTATCTCGGGTCGTTTAACGGGATAGGTGAGAAAGGTAGCCTCAGATATATATTTGTTAAATAAAATAGGATAGTATCACTCAGTCAAGAAATGGAACAAGCTGCAGGAATAATTTAAGATAACTCAGATAAAAATGGTCTCTTTTATTTAAGAGCAGACGAAACAAAATAAATAAATAAATGCACTTCTAGAATCAAATTGGTTTTATGCTTATGTTGGGATCATGGATCCATAAGTCCCAGACTATCAATTTGATTGTCCTATATAATTTATGTGGGGTAATGTGAATCGAAGTTAATGTTCCAGTGTTCGTCGAGTAAGCTGAATAAAATGAAATACAATATTTTTCGTTGCACTGCACTGTCACTGATTTCAGCTTTTGAATGAATAAATTAAATTTGGCGTATCACATTATTCACTTCCCCATAAACACATATTTCTAAATACACTGAAAATTCACACATACATTTAATTAAAGTGTAGGATAATTATCGTTGGTTAAATGCGAATTTAAATTATCGTAAAGAAATAATTTACAAATATTTACAATTATCATCTGACATTGTAGCAGAGTAATGTGCAGATAACGTTGAGATAATCTCATATAAATGAATATTCATCAAAAATACCATTATTATAAATAATATAATAATTATGATTAATATTATTATTATTATTATTCCGAATCCTGGACCATATTGTATTAATCTGATCATCAAATGCAAATACAATCATTGAATTCCAAAATATAAATTGTTATAAACAAATTATCATACATTCCTTCCATAACATTATTATAATATTAGCAAAAATTAATTAATTAATCAAAGTAGAAATGTTAATCAACAATTTAATTGGTTATAGATCAGCTATCCATAATTTAATTATGCATTCCTGATAATGCAAGGCCAGATTTGGCTGAATCCTAGAAATTAGTATAACTGTTTCATAAATTCGTATCAATAGCACTTCTATCACAGCATTTAATATTGCATTATTTTAATCGTTGAATACGTTAAGCATGCCTCTAACAAATTACTAAATGAGGATTGTATTACACATACACATCCTTCAAACATCAAACGCACAATACTAGTAGAGAAAATTCTTATTATCTCTCACTTCCAATCTTTAAATATTCATATTATTATTCTTCTTGGATAGGCCACACGACTCGCATCCATAATGTTGTCACAAAATGAGACCACTTATTTAAAGTGTCCATAACATAATTAGAACTACATGTTTTCTTTTATCTGTGCTGTGCAAAATATATCATAATTCAAAAATGCCTGATACGACTCGAAACTGTCAGCATAATAATCCAGCGTATTATAATTACTAGGTTCGCTAACCAATAAATTATTATTATTATTATTATTATTATTATTATTATTATTATTATTATTATTATTATTATTATTATTAACTGATCTATAATGCATAAAAATCATCTAATGAAATCGTTTAATTAGATAAATACGATCAACTATCGCTGCCAAAAACTCGGAAATATCGTTCGCAATCGCATCAAAATTTAATTGAGGAAAAATTAACAATCCAAAAAAAAAAAAAAAAATTAAAGAACAAGACAAGAAATTCAAAGTTATTATGATCGAAGAATAATGTGTGAAATGATATTAAATTAACAAGACCTTCTTCCTAAAAAGCTCTAGTATGTTCGAAAAACAGGCATAATATCAAAGTCATCTGAAAATAAAACAATCAATTAGTCATGGTTATGGTTTGTCATGGGGTTGCAATGAGTGTAGAATGGACTCACTGCCCTTGAATTCGGTGCTATGTCCCACGATGTCATAATGTTCAAAGATGCCTAAATCTGCTGGATCGATGATGTAGAAATTTATAAAACGCCAGCATCACCGTGTAGTTTATAAGGTGTAATTGTATCTTCAAATCCTGGTGTCCATCCATGTTCGTAAATTTTCCCTTAAAGAATCTAAGCTGTCATCATGGTCTTGACTGTATTAAAATTCATAAGTGTTCCCACGAGGTTCATTGTGTGTGAAGTTAACATTCCAGAAAATTCAAGTTCCCAATATGTCATTTGACTGTTCGGCACTGTTCTATTGCATTTCCACATTCTGTAAATCTTGATGCTCTGTTGTAATAATAACAGTAATGTTCATCTAATTGTGTTCTCTTCCTAATGTCTAGTAGAATAATACTCTTCTGAAACTAGTAGTTTTATCTCTTGCATAATTAAGTTGTGATTTTAGCATGATCAAACTGTGCTTACATGGGAAGTTGAACTGTTCGTACGTGTCAGTCTCCATGATTGTGTTCTGATGTGGTGTCAAATAATGTTAAAAAAGTACTCACATTAACTCCATTGTCACACACGTTTCACTGAGTTTAAAATTCTGCAGTACACACGTTACCGGTTTTCGTGCAGTAAAACGAACTCACGTTCACATAAGAACATACTATCCCGGGCGCGCTAAGAAACTTCACAATCACGATAAAGACAGGTGTGTGAGTTTCAAACGTGCATATACCTCGGATGAAATACTGCCAGTCAACTGCTCGTCGGTTCGTAGAAGCACACTCCCCTGCTCATCACGTGGTGTAGGTAAAATGCGTGCTCACATACTCCTACAGGCTGACGTCATATCCAGCGGAGCTCGACACGGTATATCCTGACAAAAACACCTGGAGGTCTGCCACAATAAAAAACTGTTAGTGGGATGATTCGGAGACTGAGATACAATTATAGATGTATAAATATTAATACCAATTCGTATGTTACCCATAACATAATTTCGTGTTAAAGATGTCACAATAATAGTCGAGAGCCTATGCTTCCAATCTCATCACAGCTGATGTGAGCATAATTCAATCTTGATTTCGGTCACAGTACCGATATCTCAGTGATAAACAAAGCAGCGGATTAGATGTGCATGTTTTCCTATGAGCACACTTAGCACCATTAATAGAAGTTAAAACAGAGTATTTGTTACTGAAATGATTTGTGGGGAACATCTTAAGTGACTTACCCTGCATGTGTAGGCTGTACTCGTATATAACGTATATATGTACCCATGGGTGTAGCGTTCATTTGTGCACCTCTATTGACATAGGGAGCTGAAAGAGATCTGTCGATCAGACGTGCAAATCCCAGTGCCGACTGAGACCATCCCTTGACTGGTCTTCCCAGGTTTTTACACAGTCCTGAAGACAAATTGTGGAATAGCACTTAAATCAAGTCTTACGCTGATCCCCGACCATAATAACAACATTTACACACACTACTACAGTCACCGCAGAAACATAGGTTATCAGGCAAATTCAACGAATACATGATTCAATCATCAATATTTTGCAAGCCTCTTAAATGAATCAACAACAACAAAGATATACATCTTTCACTCTCTCAATACGATGTTCTCAAACTTAATTTATTTCACTTGTAACCGGGCGAATTGTAGGATATTGTAAGAAGCCTCTATTTATAAATTACGGAAGTAGGATTTCTGACTGTCACGTCACACAGAAGTCTTTGACCCAGGAATACTTGGGTTTAATTAAATTGAAATACGGATATAATGAAAGACCAACAAATGAGTTCCAAGACGCCACTTTACTGCCTGGATTTCTTTAAATTATTCCGTTCTTAATAATCGCTATAAAGGTTTTCCTCCTTAATCTCTGAAGGAAAGCAAATAAGACCAGTCAGTTTGTGTGTCTTTCACTAATGTAAATAAGGCAAGACTACCTAAATAATGACACTATTTTCCATTTCCTTAGGTACGGTGGTCAGCGTCCTACTATTAGTCCTTAATTAGCTTCTGAATCATGTTACTGAAACTAAAATGGTAACGTTTCAATTTACTTGTTTTGAAACCAAGTAGCTTACATAGCAAATTTTATTTAAGAATCGAGAAGATTGGACTGGGGTGGTGGTAACTAAAGAAGAGATGTACTAGCTCGTCAGTTAAGTGCCAATTGCCCTGAGAGAGCTGCAGCATCATGGAGAGTTTTTTTCATGTGGCCTCCTGAGAGGCCGAGTGCAGGCCTTTCTAGTCAACACCCTTGGCTAACCTGCGCGTCAGGATGAGAGATATAATGGATGAAGATGAATGAAACTGGGCAAGGATGTGGAAGGAAACAGCCGTGGCCTGTCAGAGTGTATCGTCCCAGCATTTCCTTGGTGTTGAAAATGGGAAACTACGGAAAACTACTTCAAGGACGGCCGACGGTGGGGCTCGAACCCACGCGTCTACCGAGTCGGCAGAGAGCTTGACCCCATTACCAAACGTTGCGCTTTAGTGAGCGTAGCCACTGCTGTCGGTACCCTCGAGGTGAATGTAGTGGATAACACACACATGCAAGTTCATGGCTAACAGTAAAAGGGATTTTGGGAAATCGGATAATGCGGTCTCAACCCCTGATTTGTCAGCAGCCTTTATGATTTAGACGTGCAGCGGAGTCAAAAGGTGAAGTCTTCCGCTTATACCTGTGTAGTATATCGTCTTGATACAGGGATGTTGCCGGCACATCAAGGATTTATTCTGTAGATCCGCTTATCGGAATCTCCTAATACTGTAAGTAGTCCAATTTGCTGAGATGTATACATGTGATACACCTTTTGCTCACTTCTTAAGATATTCCGTCGCCACCGTAGCGTAGCAGTCAGCATGGTTAGCTGCCGCCCCGGAGGTCCTGGGTTCGATTCACGGCTCTGACACGAAATTTGAAAAGTGGTATGAGGACTGTATCGGGGTCCACTCAGCCTCGGGTGGTCCAAATGAGTAGAGGGGATTCGATTCCCACCTCAGCCATCTTCGAAGTGATTTTCCGTGGTTTCACACTTCGTCTTCGGGCAAAGGCCGGGATGGTACTGCACCAGAAATTTTAATGTTTCATGATGAAAATGATGATATTTTTCAAGCCTCATGATAAAATTTAACATTGCAATATAAATCCTGGAAGTTGGCTCAAGAGAGCTTTGTTAGCGAACGCAGACAATGGGAGAAACCAGTCACGTGATCAGAGACGCCCCAGAATATTCTCGATCATTGGAAAGTGCCTAGCAACAAGGCATTACCGCGCAATATTATCAGTTAATTGTTACAAAATATATCATTGGATATATACCCACAGCCAATGAGAGGAGGGTTTATGGAAGCAGATATGGGTTTTACCTAGTTAATGTGATTAACTATTCCATTTAAGCCCTATGTAACAATTTTACTCCATTGAAATTATCAAGAAAATTAAAAGAAGATATTAGTGCAACTTTAAATATCGAAAAAGGGAAGAAATTCACTGTAATAAGCTTTATTACAAGTGCGCGCCAATAATTACGCGCGACTAACAATGGCGCCGAAATTCAGGCAAGGAAGAGAGGGGACGGCTTGAAGAAGCGTTCTTCTCACGACTGACTTCGAAGGTACAAGACGTGTTATACGGGGTAGTTCATTCCGGTAGACACGATACCGAGTGCGGTCTTACGCTACTCGAGGGACGGTGCCGAGAGCGGCCAATAGTTAGTCAGAGCCTGGCTGAAACTTGGTGAAGTATAGCGAAGGATTACAAGTCAATAGCGAACAAGTGTTCGACTTTTCTAAAAGCAAATTTTATACAGTATATTCATTCAGATATACGGCTTCAATATAAGAAGATTTTATGAAAATTCATCGAGAAATTCGACAGTTATAGGACAATTTGTGTTGTAAAAGAAAGTTCCTTATCTCAACGCAGAGAGAGAAACATTTTAGTGCAGAGAGACTTCAACATAGTCCAGTCCACGCTGCAGAAATAGGTGAGTAAAGTGATATTGTATGAACATTGAGACTTTGTTTTATTGGAACACTATGATGGCTACAAACATTTATAAAGTGGAATTGGTTTATAACACTTTGAGTATGAGTGAGATGATGGATTAAATCTATTACGCGATGTCGATTCCGAGTTGTGATTAGCAACATGGGACAACGTTAATGAACAACGAGAATATGTATAACTTCTAGAATTATAGAATGCCGAGACAACATAAGACATTATGTACAATTCCATCCAGTACATTTAATGTACATTCATGTACATTAATTCCCGACAATGAGCAGATATAATCTATCATTGACCGACCAAATGAACATGAACATCTACGATAGTGATTCGATGTACAACTTACAAATGTATTTGTAAAGTTGGAACATTTATGAATATATTGCTCGAGAATGATGGATGACTTTCGAGTGATGTTGGTGATTGAAGAGTCATCAACGGGAAGACGAAAGACAGAAGATACTAGGCCCGATGATTGTTCGAGATGGAATCCATGTTCAAGAAACGAGGTTTGACGTCCGGAGGAGATGAGTGTGCCGGGAAGGAAATCTTTCTGTTCCCGAGGTCGCAGTCCTTGTCCACTGGCGTTGAGCGGATTTGGTTTCAACAATTCATGCCTGGGAGATGATCCAGCCCGGTATTTTCGAATACCTGATGATGAACTCCAGTTGTCTACAATACTAAGGTAGAAATGTTTTGCATTATCTAGTAGTTTGAGTATTTATGACGGCATTTGTGAACACCAATTCTCCATATTTAATTCATGTATTTTCACTTAGATATTTATTGAGTTCTATTCTAAAAGATCGTATAAGATGATGGTCATTGGTCATCTATACTAGGAAATATTAATAATCCAGTCTCTGAACTGAAGTCAGTTGTTTGAGAAATTTATTTTCCATTGGAAAAATCTTTAAGGAAGATATTATTCGGCGATTTTCAATTTTAAATTCAAGATTCCAGACATTTTGTCTCTGATATTTTTGGTAAATTAATTTTTGTTTAAAATGAATTGGGCACTCTTTTTGTAAGAAGATTTCATAGGTAGGAGAAGAGATCTACGAGTGATATATTGTGAAATATGACCAAATACTATAAACATTTCGTCGATCTGGCAAGTTATATTCGTTATGATTACGACGTGAAGTTAAATATTTATGAACATTCTTTGTGTAGAATGAAGTTACATTCAGTCGATGACAAACCGAATTTGAGTTGAAGGAAGGCTTTGCTCTTCATTAAATGTAAATTATTAGAGACATATCTTTTGAAAGATAATCCATCCGACTATAGGAAAGTTAGATAAAATCTCATCCGTTCGTGATTCATCCTTATTGAACAATGGAAATAACACGAGTTGTTATAAATACTCAAATATAACACTACGTTATTGGTCAATGAAGTATTGCAGCCGTGTATGTTTACAGAAATGACCAGTATGACGAAACATATAATTATTTTTATAAAATGCATAAAGACATGGTATTTTATACCGTAGTAAAATCGTTTAGTAAACCTCAGAGTTCTAATATTATAATCGTTTGGGAACGATAAGTTGTATTAGTAGAACAGATATTGCTGTTCATGTGTAAGCAATGGGTTGTACCATCAATAATATCAATGCTAGAAGGAAGTTATGCCAGTTGAGAACAATTGTGTTGATGCCATTTAAGTTTTGTAATGTGATATACGAAGGTTTCTTGCCGTATATGGTTGTTTATGAAATACGAGGGTGATTACGTATTAATTGAATCGAAGTACGGCAGTAGGAGTAATGAAAGCGTTGTTGTATAATTAGTAGAGTTATGGAAACTCCTAAATGTGATTAGATGTGCGACACGAAAGTCATTAGAAGGCGGAAATTCATTGGGAAAAGATATACTATTCTTGTCTATTATACCATTATTAATTTTTCTATTAAACCTGGAACTCTAACAACAATATGAACTAATCTTTGCTAATCGATTATATGTATACCAATAATGATTAGAAACATGATTTTGACACCAATATTTATCAACTGAATATCAAACAATCAAATAATAAATTACTCTGAATCAAAATTACAGATGCAAATGCTGCCACAATAAACCAAATCATGGACCTCGGCCTTACTCCTCTTATTGTTGCGTGTATTGTGTTTGACGGTTTTACTGGCAAGACTACGGTTAGAATGAGTACATCTTGCCACGAGATATGCTTCCATAGAACCAGATCGCAGGACGCAAATCCATGAAAATTTTTCACCACGCCTTGGCATCGGGATCCACACTTAATGGCTAACACAAAATTAAATGACAATTGACCACAACCCTTTACTAAAAATACACATTACTTCCGCGAGAAGTATTTATATCACTGCCACAAGCACACAAAATAAAGCTGCCTAAATATGTCTTACAGAAACAAGGTGATTATACGATCGTGGTCATCAGTAACTAACACTTCTGTCAACCGATCGTTTCCCGAACACACCAAAGTTACAGAGGCGCATCAAAAAATGCGATAAAATATTTACAATAATTACGACACAGTAGCTAACATGACAACAAAATACAAATCAGCATAATCATGAACTGCATTTCTGATGTGAAGAACTTGCACCAAATATTAATCTAATTCGCTTTCACTTATACAGGCTTTAACTGATCGTTATCACGGGAGCACGCACCTCACCCCTAATGGCCCCTCTGTCCTTATCTGAGATCCGAGCCTTCGCAGACTGGAATATCCAGCTCTCGTCATTGTGTCAACACCAGGCAGGCCTCAAATTGTCTCTCAGCCACACGCTAGAGATCCGAAGAAAATTTTACAATCACACTATGAAATAAAACACATATAAACTCGTAGATCTGTCCTCAAAACTGCACCATGCAATTCGGGATCTGTAGAATACTTAACAGTGACATCATCCTGATGAGTCCTGTCTTCGACGCCGTGCAGCTGACAGGTAACTGACCTCGGCCAGACCCCGCGCAGGATAATAATAATAATAGACCCATGCCTTGGTACAACACACCATCACCCTCAATTTGCTCCAGATCACAGATAAACCTAAAAAAAGTGCTCAAACACACAACAAGTTACTACGTGCTCAAATACAAAAGAATGATTACCACAGAAGCTGAATGCTTCTTGCTAAGAAAATATGCAATATCGCATAAAATTTACAGCCTGTGTAATCCGAAGTTTCTCACACAAATATCATATTTCCCCCCCTACACTGTAGTTACGTTACCTAACCAAAGCTTCATTTGTCATCAGCGATACAGTCCGCTCATTTGCTGTATCTGTCATAAAAACACACTCAGTGCACACAAGTACAATTTAATCTACTGTCCCGCACAAACTTTAATGAAATACAAAAGAATAACCACGATGCTCTTCACAAATTAAAATAGTGGTCGGTCACAACAAAAACAAACACTCTAATCACACAAAAGAAAACATAATAACTACTCAATATATACAAGGATTCCCCGATTACCAAAACTAGGCTACATAATGAAATAAATCATTCTGTACTCATCCTTTCCTATCCCCTCCATCGTTGACGTTTCCTGGGCATGACCCCAACCATGTGCGCTTAGCACCCAATCATTCCCGTGTTTGATTTCAGTAGCACCATTCTTCCTTCAGCTGCTGATACCACGGTCTCCATTTCTGGATGGCTGCTTCTAATAGAATGTCAGTTCGTTTTAAAATAGTGCATCACACAATATCCCTAATAGATTGCTAGCGCGGATTGCTATATTCAACCACAAGTCCTGATAGCAATATTTAACAATGACTGTCCCTCACTTATAGCACGGTGCTACCTAGAAACGTTTCACACGCAGAACACATTAATTTATACACTTGAGATGCGGTAGAATTTCATCTCCTAAGAGCAATGGTTTTATCAAAGTTTAAGTTCCTCTCTTTTACTGGCTCGAAACTTGCTAAGTCCACTGACTTGCATATTAACAGACATTGTCACTTCCCAAAATAGTAATGTAGAACGAGCGTAGTCAGCCTTCACAATCTGTCAACGAATGAAATAATAATATTTTTCAGTGAACACTCCACTCAGTATTTATACATTTTAGGACGAAAAGTGGGGGCAGGACTGAATAAAATATCTAATTATTCAACCAGTAGTCCTACAGACACACAACACATATCAGGGATCTTGTCTTGATGTGAATCGAACATCTATGGCATGTGGTTTTTATTTTGATCGTGCAATTAATCGTAATCAATTTCCCTCCTTAATTTCTTCTGATGGCTTACCTTCGAAATAGCGCGAGAGGCCCCGCGTCCTCATTTCTCATTGGTTGGGGTGCTGTTTCTGAACTCGCGGTAAAATGCGGACCCCGTCCACGTAGGCGTTGACGCACAGTCATTTCCCTCGCAATATCTTTTGCTTCTCCGTTTTTTCCCTGGTCTCACAAAGAACAGACGCTTAGGGGCGACTCATTTTGTCCAACGCGCCAACTAGGTTCTTGAACTCCAGCTAACGGGTTGTGTCTCCTTCTTCAGTCCGAGTTGCATTCCAAACTCACCCCAGCCTCATTGTTCGAACAGGATGTCAGGCTCCCTTCTTCTTGCCAGGTAGCTTCTAAATTTCAACATACTAGCAAGCCTCCTTCAAATGTCATATTCGTCCTCACACAGCCCAGTAATATGAATCATTAATATGTGGCAATCATATTAAGGGTCATTCGTCCTTTTCTTAGGAAAAATCGAAGCGATACCTGGATTCGATTTTCTTTTATGTGCCTTCATACGGTCTAGTACTCAAAATTTCAAATTTCATTCTGGCTGTGTGGTGTCCTCCTCTCATTACTAATGAGTTTCCCCATTGCTGACTCAATTCGACACCGCCTGCTGTCCGCTCGCTACCTGCCTTGCTCCCATTCATCTCCGCTCTCTCTCTAAGCGAGTCTGACCTCGGCTGACTGCACTGTTTGTAAACAAACCATTACTCGTTTCTTCCTCCAGCTGCTTGCTCCAATCTCCCCGTGCTGTATGTTGTGGTTTATTGGTAATGTACCACATTTGCCTCAGCGACGTCTTCTTCGTTCTCAAACGGCTTGGTCCTTAGATACACCTTAAGGTTTTCAATGTTTATGACTGACATTGTTCCGGTGCTGATTTCCTGAATCCTGTATGCATTGCTGCCCAGATTTCTAACAATGCGGAATGGTCCGATATATCGCTGGCTGAACTTGGCCAGTACTTTGCTTGCTGGATCAGATATCGGGGGCTTTTTCACTAAGACAAATTCCCCTACGACCAATTCCCTGTGGAACTTCTTTCCTCTCATCCTCTTCAGACGTATGTCTGCTTGGCTTTTCATATACTCCACAGTGTTTCTGATTCTGATGTCAGATGCTAGCATTCTGTCTATGATATTCTTGACCTGAGAATAGTGCTGCTCTGGTATCGGGTATAATTTACTCTTAAATGGGGCCCAATTATCCACTTGTATGACATAAGTGAAGTTTAAAACCTTCCCTGGGACAGTATCGAAAACTTCTTTGTGCTTGCGTAAAATATTTTCAAATTTCTTCTTATCTGCTTCCCCCAAATTTACTTCTCGAAGCCACTCCTGTTGTAGACATTCAAATTCGGATCCGTCCTTTTCTTCATTCGCTAATAAGGTCCATATTTCCTGTGAGTAGTCCTGCTCTCCAAGTCCCACGACAGCAATGTCACACTCGTCCTCCGCTTCATCACATAGTTCCTCAATGGTTCCCTCGTTAATTGTTTCCAGCATCCAGGTGTCTACTTCCTGATCATTAGATCCGTCGTCCATGTGTAAGGCAACTTCCCTTATTCCTTCAATCTGCCGAAAGCTCACAGTATTGTTGTGCAGGTCAATAATTACTTGGTAATAATAAATAAAGTTTGCCCCTAAGAGGATATTAAAATTCATTCTTGCATTACCAATGCAAGTCTGTGCGAAGGTGTGGCCTAAAATATCGAGTTATATGTACGCTTGGTGCTTGCATACTATAGATCGCTCGGGAATTACGCCCCTTACTTTCAACTGTGGTTCAGGAATCAATGGTACATATTGATTACGTGCCAGTTCCTTCAACAATGTGTCTGATATAAGACTCACTTGCGCCCCGGTATCTAAAAGGCATCTTACATTCAATCCCCCAATCCATGCATAAATTACTGGTAGTTTCTTGATGTTATTTGTCTGTGGCTTAGTAACCTCCTCCAGGCAATCTTCCGGTCTTACAACCCACTCTGCTATGTGTGCAACAATTCTACCATCACGGTCATCAGCCCCATGCTGTTTTGCCTGGCTATCTCCTTTAACTGAAATTATTGGTTTTTTTCGAGAGTTCCTCGGTATCGCCCCCTGGTTGCGTATTTCCAGCTGCATTTCTGATGGTTTTTCATGGCTCTTTCCCATATATCTGGTTCATTACTCTCCGTAGCATGTAACTCCTGCAGGTACCTCTGTTATTCCTGATATCTCTCGTTCCAGTTGTTGTGGTGCCTTCTTTGGTACTGTACCCGATAACCCGGATAGTAGGCTGTCAGATATCCGCCCCCTCAATCGGATTGCCAATAATCAAACGCGCCGGCATAGCTACATCAATGAAAATGGCACTGACAGATACTATCGAGATTAGAGCACAATAGTTAACAAGAAAATTATTGTGGAACACACCAAAATATACGGGGGTTCATACTTACCTTTACTTACCTCTTAAATATTTCTCGGGGACTGGGTTGTCAACTGGATCACTTAAAAGTATGTCCTCACAATAACCTCCACCATGATATTTAAAATGAACCAAAAACGAAGACGAGAAACTTTAAACTGCACAATAATTTACTTCACATAAAGAATGATTTTTAACAAAAATGAAACAACAAAATATACGTGGCAATCAGAAGCCATCGACCACATAACCATGTCCTCCTGTAGGACCTGTATTCTCTACATATAATGTTTTAGCTTTCTCAAGCTTATAGCAACGAAAAATATAACAATGCACTTGGAATGGAAACGGGATTTGGGATGAGACACATATATCAATTGCTTTGCGTGTTTATATACTGCACATTTTATTTATAGCCACAAGGCTATTATGAAACGCCCTTGGTCTCGGTAACACAGTTGTCCGGACCAGCTGCAAAGCACCTGTATCGTCAAAGCGGACACCCGTTCGTTCCACCCTACCATAAGCGTGCTACCTCAGAGCTCGGCTCTCTCTTTTCAAATACGTAAATGTTCACATCTCAACTGAAATATTATCACGCAAATGTCTTACATGCTTCATTCAAACACCAGTGGATTCCTCCAACAATCCCAAATCATGATTATTTGTTCAAACCACTTGCTTAACTTGCATTGTTTAGAGTATAAAAAAAAACTCTAAATGTTAATATCAAAAGTTCATTAATTATTTATAACAATAATAAATTGTTTATAACAATGTCAAATGACGATTGAAAATTTAATACACGCTTCTATTAATCACTATCATTCCAAATTATTTAACAAAGATATTTACAAAATTATTTTACAATATTAAATTGTTTATATTATTTATACAAGGAATACATTAAACCACACGTTTATCCGGTTGATAATTACTCAAATCGTGTTGATATAATCGACCAATGAAGGTTAGTTATATTTAACTGTCAAATTCAGGTTTAATAATGTTTAATAATAATTATTAATATTTGTGACTGTAACCTCCATTCAAAATCTTTATCTCAAATTATTTAACACTCTTGTTAATTTTAACAGTATCTTCATATGAATAATCTTTCAAAGAACAAGAACAATAACATTCAGCGGGAAAATACTTCGCTCATAACGCACAAAAATGGCACAACAATTGGCCCAAAATTCATCATATATCTTTATATATATGGCATAAAAATCTTCCAAACTACACACAAAAACCTCCACTTATTAATTCATCAACTTCATTAATTATTGTGGGAACCTCCTTCATTATTCAAGGGCATTATTCAACAGCGACTTTTACACGTCCACTGAACTAGCGATTATACATCCATTGTTCCTCTTTAAAAATTCTTATATTCATCAATTGTAATAATGACTGTTATCATTTAACCTTCGTGGGTTTCATTCATGAATCGATATGAAGTAAAAATTTGCCAATCACAAATAAATTTAATAGCAAATACGGTTAGACACTCCTGCCTGGTCTATCAAAATTGAGATTAACATCTTCAAAGTAACGCAGTATAAAAATACTATCTTCAAACAAAGATCAACTAAACTGCAAAATAGTCGAATAGAATACAATTAGATTGTGGAATGCAAACATTATTATTCCAATCTAGAATTGAGAAAAACTCCTATCAAATGTTCATTACTATAGTGTATTCAATAAATTGTAATTAACGTTCATAAAATTGTCTATAATGCAATGATAAATGTCTATGTTGCAATCATGTTCATAAGACGACTAGTATTTCAAAGATCGTCGATATCGTAGTAGATTTTAACGCTCTAAAATCTTTAAATTATTCTTCTTTCTTGAGGATGACAGAAAATTGGTCAAAGTAATTTACTGAATAGAATTACTTTAATAAAATGACACGCTGTCTGAATTCAAATCTGCCATAGCAAATCGTTAACTTTACAGTTAAATAGTGACTACAAAAATATGCAAATTACTGAAAGAATCTAAATCATCAGTCTCAACTGATCCAAAATTATTTAAGTATGCCAATGACATAGCAATGTCTCAAAAATCGAAGAAAAAGGCATAAATCATCGAAGTGTACTGAGTACAAAAATATCAATCAAGAAAATGGGGCAAGAGATAGGACAGAAAATATGGGAAGAATGGTTGCTCAAATATCGCTACAAAACTCAAATAATACAAGAAACGTTCACGACTACCTTATCTGCCGATTGACGTTCCAGAGGAAAATTCCCCAAAGAAGACTGCTGGTGGATCCATTTCACCAACTTAAAGATGAGCTCCATCCTCGAAACAGGAATCAGCGTCCTCGGAGAATCGAACTGCTTCCTCCTCCGAAATTGCACTGCTCCGTGGATACGAAAAAACATCCTTCCGGCAAAATTCTTCATTGTGCGCCGGGATAACCCTGGCCTCTCTTGAAAGTTCTCTGAAGTTCTTGCAGGAATTCGTCATGAAGTTTAATGTAGTTATTTCCGCAGAAATATTCATAGTTGTGGAGTATGAAAATATTTCCACTGTTATCTGGTATAATTCAGCGATGGATTAACGATGCATGAGTGTAGTTGGATGTTCACTACATGCTCGCTTTTGTAGAACGATTAACGAAGTTCCATGCTGTTACTTTACTCCAATAATATATGTCCCAATTGCATCAAAGCCTTAGCCTTCCATCTCAACTACGATTATAATCATCAAAAGCACTGTAATATTATAATGTTCCATAGTCGAATGTATCGTTGTAATACCAAACTGTTGCACTCCACGTGTCAGCCGTAGTGTATAATATGGAATTTAAAAGTGTTTCTCCTATGGCGAGAAAATCACTTTTGTTGGCAGCCTTAAAGTTCCAATATCTTTCGAAGTATCACTGTGAAATTGTTCAAATCTTGTATACACCTCAATGTTATACTGCCTAATAGAATTATCGTAAAGGCTGAAGTTAGCGCTTGATATCTTGACTGGTGGAAACGTTAATGTGCGCGTTTCAACTTCACCTAGTTTTGAGCAGCGTGAATTGGAACTGCTCCGAGTTCGTTCGATGCGGCAGGCTTTCACCTCACGCTAAAGACACCTTACTTCACTGAATCACTTGAAAATAACTCTATATCACCAGAAATATATATGCGATCAGAGCGTATGAGATCTCAGTATGAGAGCTCCTCTCTCCTGTGCACGACCTTTTATCAACTTCTTAAGGGGCGTATCCATCCCTACCATAGCCTGTTGCTGCGTCGTTGCTGGAAGTTTTAACTTTGGCTATACTTGACGGATTTTCAAAATTCAAAAACTCAAAATTAATTTCTTCAAAATTCCAAATCAATGCCATAACTGAAAATAGATTTCCACAAATCTGCATGCCAAAAGTAATCGAATATCGTAGTTTCAGCAATCTCCGTCTTCCTTCCAAACTATCGTTCATTGGTTCGCGTCTCTCCTCCAATAGCGTAGCTTCTTCCTTAGCACAATACCTTGTTTCCTGCGACTGCGTCGTAAATCTCGGATCTTTCTCGAATAAAATCATGACGTCACCAAGAATCTCAGCTCAATCAGCCTACTGGCATGAATTCTACGTCATCCGTGCCTACGTCAAGAATATCCACGTCATAACTAAGACATCCATAACATTACTGATATTTTCCAATACAACCATCGTGGTCTCGATATAATTCAATTTCCGGGGGCATTCTCCCTTCACCACGTTTTAAAAACAGTTGCAAATTGTTTTTAAACTCTGTGTTATAAATATCTCAATTCACTTGAACACGAAATTGAATTATTATTGGCTTACTCTTCTATGATATTTCTACTATGTTCCTTAATCATAAGTCTCTTCTTCTCTGGTTAGTGTGGGGCTAATGTATTCTCTCCTCTCTACTTTCTCTTCTGTCCTGAATATCTGTTTTCCAAATTCTGCTGACTTGTAGAAGGCCCAGGATCAATCACAACATCCTGCCTTTTCTTTTGATTTTCGGCTTCTTTTTCCCGTAACTCCTTCAGGTATTGCTGGCTTTCCCTCTCTCTTTCCTGATACTGATCGGGTGTCATAACCTGACCTTGAGAATCCTGATTTCTATTTTGGTTCTGGTTATTTCTATTACAATTTCTGTTATAACCATTATTGTTGTAATATCTGCCTCTTCCATTGTTGTAATTGCCTCGATTATAGTTCCAGCCTCTTCTCTGTTGATACGGACGGTAACCTTGCGATCTGTTATTCCGAAACTGATTATTCCTGTGAGGACCTACATTGTCAGTTTTCTCTTCATCTGGCTTGTCAGTTTGGTGAACTTGGTCCATATATACAGTATTTATCTCTTTGAAGTCATGCCTTTGACCTTTCTGTACCACGTTAGGCATTGGACTTGTGTAGTCTAACCTCCTCAGTAATTCGTCCATGCTGGTCAAATCCCTGATGTTTGACGAAATGATTAGTCTCCTCACCTCCACAGGCAACATACGAGAAATCGCATCAATTAATTGCTCCGTTGACAATGGGGGTTGCAAAAATCTCAAGCGGGACAATTGACTCGTAAAGAAATCAGCGTACCGTGTTGGAAGAGTACCTGAGTATTTTCTTGAATAAACCTCCGCTCTTAACGAATTCTGCGCTTCTATGGACCAAAATCGTTTGATAAATGCCTCTGCAAACTCGTCAAAGTTACTGAAAGTGTATCTAAAAGCTCTAAACCATTCAAGGGGTCCTCCAATCAAAAATCTTTCCACTATCTTCATCTCTCCCTCTCTGGGAATGTGAGCTTCGATGAAATAATCTTTGAGGTTCCTGACATATTCTATAGGCGTCAAACTATCAGTGTTGCTGAATTTTTGCGGTTTGTCTTCAAAATTCCTGATGACCGTTACATTCCTCGGATATGAATCCGGGTAGTTTTTCCCACTATCTCGATAGTTCCACTCAGGTTCCCTATTCCTCTCGTCATCTTCCTCCCTGAATCTGGATATACGTTCTTCAGGCATCACGTCTCTTTCTTCTGGATCTAGGTTATATCTTCTGGCATAATTCCTATTAGTTTCGCAAGCCAAGCCTTCTGTATCCTTGTCAGTGATTTCCGTTAAGACTTTCCTGATTAACTCTTCTTTGTAGGTCTCCATCAAAGTAGCTTCTCCTAGCTTCAAATTCTGCAGTTTGCTCGTCGTTTCATTTACATCAGAGACAACTTTATGAATCTGATCCTCTAACGCAGATTTTAATGCTTGCACATCCTGACCTATTTGTGTTCTATCTTCTACTTGTCTCTCGGATAGCGAATCCATCCTTACGCTTAAATCTTTCCTAATCTGTACTACTTCATTGTTAATATCTATTTGAGTACTGGCAAGTTTTCTTTCAATACGTTCCTGAATTTGGGTTACATGTTCCCCACTTGACCTATTCCACTCGTCTTTCCATACTGCTACATTTGCCGTTAACATTTCTGCTATGTCTACTTCGATATCGTCTTTAAGTAATCTATTATGGTCTAATACTTGGGTTCTCATGACCTCTACATCATACTTTAAACCTGCTAAAGACGCTGTCGTTCTAACTGACTCATCAACTAGCCTAGTCGTTAATGCACTCATATTACGCGTACAAAGTGTTTTCGAGTTTTCTATTTCTTCCCTGACTTTATTTACATCAGTTTGGACTTTAGCAATATCTACGAAAACTGTGTTGACTTCTACTTGAATCTTATTTATATCACTTTGCATCTCATTTACATCCGAATGAATGTTATTAATATCAACCTGAACATTGGACACATCAGTTCTAACATTTTGGACTTCTCTTTGGACTTCCTCAACCTTGTCTTGGACAGTCGCAACATCATTTTTAACAACAACTACTTCAGCCCTAGCACAAGAAATATCACTCCGGACATTAGCAACATCAAGATTCAACATAGTAAGATCTTTTTGTACCTTAGACACATCAATTTTAACAACAGACACATCTTTATGCACATTGGACACGTCTGTGCGCATGTCAGTTACAGCATTCTCTATTCCCTGGGTATTAATCTGTAAACGCGACATATTATCCTCTAGGTTTGCAGAACTGGTCTGAATAACTTTCAAACTTTCATCCATGCTAGCTTTCATCTCCCTCGCACTTTCATCCAGCCTAATGGACAAATTAGCTGACAAATTACTAGAATTCTCCTCCATCATCTGCTTCATACTGCTATTCATGCTAGCTTTCAAGTTAGCAGACATATTACTAGCATTCTCCTCCATTCGACTAATATTCCTAGCTTCCATTTCCCTCATATTGTTGGACATCTCCTCCAACATTTTCTTAATACTTTCATCTGCCATTTCAATAATATTTCAATAATAAACTGCTTTAGGGACATCCATCTAACAGAGTAAAATAACAACATCTGAGCAACATTCTTCACCATATATAAAATTTGAGCAATTTTCTGTCTTAAATCTACCGTAACTTATAATTACCTTATAATTAACCTTCGTAGACACTTCATGTTGAAATAAACTCAAGTACATGTTCAAGTTTCCCTGGTTCATTTTAAAATATCCTAACACAAATAATTTACATTTATAATCCAAATAGTTTAATTTTATCTTTAATATGACTATACATGTTATAAGCCGGTCAAATAAAATAAGATTCCAGATCATAGGCGATTTTTCTAAGTTTCCAGCCTATTTAACCTCTCTCAAGTTGTATAAGATCTGATCTTTTCTGAGTGTAATTTTCCTAATACAACACAATATTTATTCCTATATAATCACACTCTCAAATTCTACAATTGGCAAAGACATCTAACAAAGAATCAACCTCTTTATTTGAGTCTTCACAATCCCTTTGACATCGATAACTTGGTAATCCAATGTTATTCGAACACTCCACAAAAATTGCGGTGTCAATTCTACTGCAATAACTTGGTAATCCAATTTTATTCAGTCGAACGTGCCAATCGAGACAATCGAGCCCCACCGAATTGCGGCAATCGTCCTGGTAATCCAGTTTTTGTAGAACATGCCCCACGTTTCAGGGTCGCCAATCCTACTGTACCCGATAACCCGGATAGTAGGCTGTCAGATATCCGCCCCCTCAATCGGATTGCCAATAATCAAACGCGCCGGCATAGCTACATCAATGAAAATGGCACTGACAGATACTATCGAGATTAGAGCACAATAGTTAACAAGAAAATTATTGTGGAACACACCAAAATATACGGGGGTTCATACTTACCTTTACTTACCTCTTAAATATTTCTCGGGGACTGGGTTGTCAACTGGATCACTTAAAAGTATGTCCTCACAATAACCTCCACCATGATATTTAAAATGAACCAAAAACGAAGACGAGAAACTTTAAACTGCACAATAATTTATTTCACATAAAGAATGATTTTTAACAAAAATGAAACAACAAAATATACGTGGCAATCAGAAGCCATCGACCACATAACCATGTCCTCCTGTAGGACCTGTATTCTCTACATATAATGTTTTAGCTTTCTCAAGCTTATAGCAACGAAAAATATAACAATGCACTTGGAATGGAAACGGGATTTGGGATGAGACACATATATCAATTGCTTTGCGTGTTTATATACTGCACATTTTATTTATAGCCACAAGGCTATTATGAAACGCCCTTGGTCTCGGTAACACAGTTGTCCGGACCAGCTGCAAAGCACCTGTATCGTCAAAGCGGACACCCGTTCGTTCCACCCTACCATAAGCGTGCTACCTCAGAGCTCGGCTCTCTCTTTTCAAATACGTAAATGTTCACATCTCAACTGAAATATTATCACGCAAATGTCTTACATGCTTCATTCAAACACCAGTGGATTCCTCCAACAATCCCAAATCATGATTATTTGTTCAAACCACTTGCTTAACTTGCATTGTTTAGAGTATAAAAAAAAACTCTAAATGTTAATAACAAAAGTTCATTAATTATTTATAACAATAATAAATTGTTTATAACAATGTCAAATGACGATTGAAAATTTAATACACGCTTCTATTAATCACTATCATTCCAAATTATTTAACAAAGATATTTACAAAATTATTTTACAATATTAAATTGTTTATATTATTTATACAAGGAATACATTAAACCACACGTTTATCCGGTTGATAATTACTCAAATCGTGTTGATATAATCGACCAATGAAGGTTAGTTATATTTAACTGTCAAATTCAGGTTTAATAATGTTTAATAATAATTATTAATATTTGTGACTGTAACCTCCATTCAAAATCTTTATCTCAAATTATTTAACACTCTTGTTAATTTTAACAGTATCTTCATATGAATAATCTTTCAAAGAACAAGAACAATAACATTCAGCGGGAAAATACTTCGCTCATAACGCACAAAAATGGCACAACAATTGGCCCAAAATTCATCATATATCTTTATATATATGGCATAAAAATCTTCCAAACTACACACAAAAACCTCCACTTATTAATTCATCAACTTCATTAATTATTGTGGGAACCTCCTTCATTATTCAAGGGCATTATTCAACAGCGACTTTTACACGTCCATTGAACTAGCGATTATACATCCATTGTTCCTCTTTAAAAATTCTTATATTCATCAATTGTAATAATGACTGTTATCATTTAACCTTCGTGGGTTTCATTCATGAATCGATATGAAGTAAAAATTTGCCAATCACAAATAAATTTAATAGCAAATACGGTTAGACACTCCTGCCTGGTCTATCAAAATTGAGATTAACATCTTCAAAGTAACGCAGTATAAAAATACTATCTTCAAACAAAGATCAACTAAACTGCAAAATAGTCGAAAAGAATACAATTAGATTGTGGAATGCAAACATTATTATTCCAATCTAGAATTGAGAAAAACTCCTATCAAATGTTCATTACTATAGTGTATTCAATAAATTGTAATTAACGTTCATAAAATTGTCTATAATGCAATGATAAATGTCTATGTTGCAATCATGTTCATAAGACGACTAGTATTTCAAAGATCGTCGATATCGTAGTAGATTTTAACGCTCTAAAATCTTTAAATTATTCTTCTTTCTTGAGGATGACAGAAAATTGGTCAAAGTAATTTACTGAATAGAATTACTTTAATAAAATGACACGCTGTCTGAATTCAAATCTGCCATAGCAAATCGTTAACTTTACAGTTAAATAGTGACTACAAAAATATGCAAATTACTGAAAGAATCTAAATCATCAGTCTCAACTGATCCAAAATTATTTAAGTATGCCAATGACATAGCAATGTCTCAAAAATCGAAGAAAAAGGCATAAATCATCGAAGTGTACTGAGTACAAAAATATCAATCAAGAAAATGGGGCAAGAGATAGGACAGAAAATATGGGAAGAATGGTTGCTCAAATATCGCTACAAAACTCAAATAATACAAGAAACGTTCACGACTACCTTATCTGCCGATTGACGTTCCAGAGGAAAATTCCCCAAAGAAGACTGCTGGTGGATCCATTTCACCAACTTAAAGATGAGCTCCATCCTCGAAACAGGAATCAGCGTCCTCGGAGAATCGAACTGCTTCCTCCTCCGAAATTGCACTGCTCCGTGGATACGAAAAAACATCCTTCCGGCAAAATTCTTCATTGTGCGCCGGGATAACCCTGGCCTCTCTTGAAAGTTCTCTGAAGTTCTTGCAGGAATTCGTCATGAAGTTTAATGTAGTTATTTCCGCAGAAATATTCATAGTTGTGGAGTATGAAAATATTTCCACTGTTATCTGGTATAATTCAGCGATGGATTAACGATGCATGAGTGTAGTTGGATGTTCACTACATGCTCGCTTTTGTAGAACGATTAACGAAGTTCCATGCTGTTACTTTACTCCAATAATATATGTCCCAATTGCATCAAAGCCTTAGCCTTCCATCTCAACTACGATTATAATCATCAAAAGCACTGTAATATTATAATGTTCCATAGTCGAATGTATCGTTGTAATACCAAACTGTTGCACTCCACGTGTCAGCCGTAGTGTATAATATGGAATTTAAAAGTGTTTCTCCTATGGCGAGAAAATCACTTTTGTTGGCAGCCTTAAAGTTCCAATATCTTTCGAAGTATCACTGTGAAATTGTTCAAATCTTGTATACACCTCAATGTTATACTGCCTAATAGAATTATCGTAAAGGCTGAAGTTAGCGCTTGATATCTTGACTGGTGGAAACGTTAATGTGCGCGTTTCAACTTCACCTTGTTTTGAGCAGCGTGAAATGGAACTGCTCCGAGTTCGTTCGATGCGGCAGGCTTTCACCTCACGCTAAAGACACCTTACTTCACTGAATCACTTGAAAATAACTCTATATCACCAGAAATATATATGCGATCAGAGCGTATGAGATCTCAGTATGAGAGCTCCTCTCTCCTGTGCACGACCTTTTATCAACTTCTTAAGGGGCGTATCCATCCCTACCATAGCCTGTTGCTGCGTCATTGCTGGAAGTTTTAACTTTGGCTATACTTGACGGATTTTCAAAATTCAAAAACTCAAAATTAATTTCTTCAAAATTCCAATTCAATGCCATAACTGAAAATAGATTTCCACAAATCTGCATGCCAAAAGTAATCGAATATCGTAGTTTCAGCAATCTCCGTCTTCCTTCCAAACTATCGTTCATTGGTTCGCGTCTCTCCTCCAATAGCGTAGCTTCTTCCTTAGCACAATACCTTGTTTCCTGCGACTGCGTCGTAAATCTCGGATCTTTCTCGAATAAAATCATGACGTCACCAAGAATCTCAGCTCAATCAGCCTTCTGGCATGAATTCTACGTCATCCGTGCCTACGTCATGAATATCCACGTCATAACTATGACATCCATAACTTTACTGATATTTTCCAATACAACCATCGTGGTCTCGATATAATTCAATTTCCGGGGGCAGTACCCCTTTGTCTGCTGTCTGTCGTTACGCCTCTGACGGTCATTTCTCGTGTCACCATTCCTTCGGGACGGAAATTCCTGCCTTCTATCAATACCGCCTTCCTGATATCCTCTTTGGTACGGTCTGTAATTATTTCTGTTGTTCCTGTAATTTCCTCTGTTTTCGTACCTCCCGCACTGTCCGTTATTATTTTCTTGCCGGCACTAATCTGTTCCAGTATATGTTGCTTGTGACCTCCTGCTAGTGTTATAAAATGCGCTCTCACTCACAACCTCTTCAGTATTTACTTGCTCGCTGTGTCTCGCGCCCCGAGGCGGTAGCTGTAGGCTTGTCTCATCTGGGTTCCTGAGCATCTCTTCCGCTCCGACTGCTGTAGTTATATTTGCAGTACCAGGAACTGCTGCACGTTCATGGGAAGCTGTTTTCCTATTGTCATTACCAAGTCTTTTTCGGACGGTGGGTCATCTAAATCTTTCAGTTTTAATAGCTGTTGGGTAAATAAATCGGCAAATCTCGTTGGGTAGGTAGAATGATACTTGCGAGCGTACAAGTCAATTCTTAGACTTTGTTGCAGGGCCGCAGACCAATATTCTTTCAAGAACGCGTCTTTCAAGTCCTGCATGCTCCCAAAAGTATGTTTGAAGCTCTGATACCAAATTAAGCTGCTCCCATTCAAAAATTTCTCTACCATTCGTAATTTCTTACTTTTCGGTACGCCTGATCTGTAAATAAATCGGCTAGTTCCGGCAAGAATTGTTTAGGCGTGGTCCCTGTTCCATCTGTGTATCGATTTGGTTTGTACTCATTGCCCCTGATCGCTTGTATAATGTGTGGGAAATGCGGTTTGCTCTGGGGTCGACGTCTGGCCTCTAAACTTCTCAAATACTCTTGTGTTGCAACCGGTCAGTGGGCTCTGCTCATTACTCAGCCCTCCTTCCGTTCCGTTACTCGCCCCCAAGCTATTTACGTTCTCCAAGCTATTATTGTTCTCCAAGCCCTCTCGGTCTTTCACGGATGTCAACAACGTGTCCAGCACTTGTGTCTGGAGTTCTGCTTTAACCAATTTATCATCCTGTTCCTGCAGTTTCGAATGCACATTTTTTTCTAATAGTTGCAACCTGGCGAGATTATCCCCTAATTTCTTTATTATGAATGGGAGATCTTCTTTACTATTTTCCCTTTCTCGGCTCAAATCTTTGCGTATTTTAATCTTCAATCCTTCAAATTTCGCCTCAAGTTTCTCTGCGTTTTCCTCCTGATTTATTTCCATCCTATTTAGCCGTATTTCCATTTGACTATTATTTGCATCTAAGGACGCTTTTAATTCGCCTTGCTCTCTCTATCCCTTTCAAACGCTCCGTCGCTTTCATTTAGGCCCGCTCCATCTCTTTAAGTATGCCTAGCAAGTTATTGTCTACTGCTTCGATTTGTTGCTGCATACACTGAGTGTTCGCTTCCACCTTATCAAACCGTTCTTTCAATTTTTCGTGTGCTTCTTTCATTTCATCCGAATTATAGCTACATGCCTGTTCAATTTGTTTCAGCTTAGCGTTTACGGTCTCATCAAGAATTCCAAGTTTTCTGCCGAAGCTCTCCTCCATCTCTTTCATACGACCTAGTTTATTATCGTTGTTTTTGCTTGCTTCACTGGCTAACTGGTCCATCTGCTCCTGAGTATTTTGTTTGATCATATCCGATAGCTGACTAAATTGCTCCTGGTTTTTCTCGCTTTGGATAACCGACTGTTCCGCGATACACTTAATTATTTCCTCGGACTGTTGTGAAATACGATTGTTTATTTCCGCGGATTGCTGTGACATACGTTTGTTTATTTCCTCAACTTGTACCCTACACTGTTCTTTCAGTTCATCTCTCACCTTCTCTAAATATGCAATGTTCCTTGCCGTGGCAAGCTCCACAATCTGCTTGATTTCCTCGACTGTCGCCATGACAACAAATAAAATTCACTTGAGAATATAGGGGCCATGCATATAGAAACATCAACTTCCGCCACGCACACACACAACAATGCATTTAAATATTTTAATCATACTCAATTCATTTACTTTATTTTAACCTCCCGCAATGCAATCATCCTTGAGTATATCTTTACTTTAATTTACTTAGTGTCAACCGTTAGGATCGGTTATTAAAATTTTCCCTAATTTATTTGGCCTTACGTTACCACCAAGACTTAATTATCAAATATAATTAATCTTTCCAAGTTTAACATTCTCCTACTACATTTTTGAGTTTGTCATCACTACTCATTTCTAATTAATTCATAGTTGGACGCCCGGATACTCACATTAACTCAAAATCATCAATATCAAAACAAGTAATGTGTCCCGTACTTAATATTTACTGACACACTCCAAGATTCTACTATATTTCACACATCTGGCGGAAAAACTTCGCCTATTGACTGAATTTAACAAAACCTGAAACAGTGGCAAATCTTGTATACCAAATTTCTAATACCACGTTTCTCACAAATGCCAACCAACCTAACACGAAATAGCCCCATCGTTGGCTTGCGCCATTCTTCCTATGTCCCCTTGAGAAAGCGTACACGAGACTATATTCGGGGGTGTACAGGTCATCGTCGTGAAGTTGGATTTTTGTACTTTGCTTCCATAATTTCAAGGTGACATAAGGAGAATATAATTAGCAAAAGATGACTCAACTTCAAACAAAACAAATATTTTAATATCCCGATAAGAATGACACAACAATGACACAAAAATCCCAAATGACACCCATATTTATCAACTCAACATCAAACAATCAAATAATAAATATATCAAAATTACAGCTGCAAATGCTGCCACAATAAACCAAATCTTGGACCTCGTCCTTACTCCTGTTATTGTTGCGTGTATTGTGTTTGACGATTTTACTGGCAAGACTACGGTTAGAATGAGTACATATTGCCACGAGATATGCTTCCATAGAACCAGATCGCAGGACGCATATCCATGAACATTTTCCACCACGCCTAGGCATCGGGATCCACACTTAATGGCTAACACAAAATGAAATGACAATCGACCACATTACCCTTTAACAAAAATACACATTACTTCCGCGAGAAGTATTTCTATCAGTGCCACAAGCACACAAAATCAAGCTGCCTAAATAGGTCTTACAGAAACAAGGTGAGTAGGGGAGTGAGGCGGTTTCTGCCTCCCCCCACCACTACTCCCAATGCAAGCCGATAACTCCCGAACCCGTGGTCAGAGATTCACGAATGAGGTGTCGTTGGACTCGGGATGACGGGGGCTTTGCTATGGACCACTCATTTCAACCCCTAAATAAAACCTACCCCTACTAGGGGGTGAAATTGTATTTTTTAGTGAAAGTCTCTTTTCAAATGCAATACACATGACGGGCGATACCACTATGAACTTAAACGTTGTTGCTCATTTAGCGCATGCGGTTTGCTGGATGCCGCTATGGATCAACATTTTTGTTTTGTACGCATGCGCACTTCGGATTTTTGTAAGAGGGCGAGCTCTTTTAAAAAAAATGATTGATAAGAAGGGGTTTTGGTGGTGAGGACAGAGCAAGATAGTCGCCTACTATCCTACAACGTTTGCCGATATCTCTCAAACGCATGGTCGGATTTGGACATGTGACGTGTCAAATCGCTTGTCTCGAAGCCCCATACATGTTATTAATAGGTTAAAGGTTTGAGAATGAGGGAAACAAGCTTTTTGGGGGTAAAACCATGATTTTATACTTTTTCAGATATCTCACGAATGCATGGTCGGATTTGGTCCTATGACCTGTCAAATGGCTTGTCTCGAAACCTTCTTTATTTTGGTAATGGGTAGAAGTTTTTGAGAATTATGGAAAGAGAATTTTTTGGTGTAAAACTGTGATTTTAGACTTTTTGCTATATCTCGCGAACCAATGATGCCAGAGGCGTGTACGACGGGTCCAAGGACTCGGGATGACGTCCTCTTTGCTATGGACCACTCGTTATATTTAGAAAAAAAAATTGGAAACGCGATTTTGGGGTAAAAACGTGTTTTTTGTGATTTTTGCTGATTTCTCACGAACCAATAACGCTAGAGACGTATACGAGGTGTCCTAGGACTCGGGCTCACGCCCTTTTTAGAAACTATGTTTGACATTTTGACAAATGGCCTAACGCCATTCATGTAGGAAAAGAATTTTTTCTTTACCGATACCGGTTTATAATGTTCATGATTCGTGGTGGTTGAGAGAGACGATAGGGCTGGGTGTGTGTGTTTCAACGAACCTGTCGCTGTCCACGGTGGCTATGCTCAATAGAGCAATCGCTATTTCGACGGGTCGGTTTTTGACAGAGCGAGGCTGCCTTTTTTATACTTTACCCCCGAAGATGATCTTTAAATGTGTAAACGGTGATGAGAACTTGGTTCTATGTTGGTCGAAGCGAGTACACAAAACAAACTTGCAGACAAGCAGGAGGTGAATGTCTTTTGAGCTTATTGGAAGGCGCTGATCTGACTTGACAACAGGTGCAATGGAAAATGACCAAGACGCTTGAAGGTGAAATAAACCGACCATCGTGGTGGCAGGGAAGAGCGAAATGCATGCATACACATGTGAAACTACATGAGGGCTAAACAAGTTACATCCTGTTTGCTTTGTACGTGACAAAATGCAAATTCATGTGAAATTTGACCTAGCACAGGTGTTCACCTTGGACGTTATCTGTCCACGTGCATGATAACAGAATGTTCAAAGCGTGGGAAAAAAATATTATACATGCAACGTAGCATATATAAAGACATGTCGTTATCATTTCCACTCTCACTACCTTTGAACACACTGCGTTCGTGAAACACTTGGCTTGTTTAACAGTTTTGGTGTTGGTGGAAAATACTTAACCTTGTTGTGGAGTAGGTATATATTTATTAATTTATATATTTATTGATTTATATATATTTACAAGCAATTATTTATTGATTAGGTAATTATTGATTTTTTAATTTATTTGTTTGCAGATAACTGGTATACCTTACATGTCTGAGAGAGAAGAAACCATTGCATTTTTGAGCCTAATAGAAGGAAACCGCAATAAGCCACTGCAAGTGAAGGTGGGATATTTTTTTTAAACTAACTTGTTTCATTTTTTTGTTTCATATTTTACTTTATGAAATGCATGTACTAACCTGAATTTAGGTATTTATAACGGTTTATTTTATTTATTTTTAGAAACTTGGAAAGAAAAGCCTTACCGCCGTAGCAGTTGACGAAAACCCGAGATGCAGTAAAGTGCAACCATTGTTTCCAGGCAGTGAACTATTTAAAACTCAGGTAAGCCTAACAGAAAATGCTATTCCATTTTACCACTACTGAAAGCTCGTAGACAAAAAAATTCATTACCTGTACATGACTAGGACGATGATTGCTTTCTTGATTAATGACTGTGTATTGGCAACCGGTACAAGACCATATTGGTTGTTTACCGGGAAAGTACAAGGCCATATTGGATTTTGTAAAATACAAAAAATTTAATTTAACTGACAGGTCGTTCCCTATAATAATAATAATAATAATATAATATTATTAATAATAATATTAATATTGTATGACCTCGGGTGCCGGGTGCAGGCTTTGTTATTTTACACACAGAGGGTAGCTTGCATGTCGAATTTAGTTGTTCCTTGACTATGAAAGTCAAGGAGGTTAGATGTTAGATATCTAATCTCTTTAAACTCTATACCGCTTTCTAGAAGAAAAATGAGGAACTTTGTACCCTATGAACTCAACGAATATTCACAGGTTTGAACATGATAATCTGAACAAAATGACATGACATTATTATTTTTTGTTTATGTTTTGGTTAAAGGGGAATGTAAATGACTGCAGCTTTATAAAAAGAAAATAAGTACATGGGTTACTGTCAGTGCCGACATACAGTTTATTATAATTTTTATGGTGTTTTGATATATTAATGCCAATTAACGTTAAAGTTTTATTTAAAAGTATTGATTGATTGATTGAGTGATTGGTTATTTTGTTTGCTTTTAGGTGTCGTCATGCGCCATTAACGTAATGAACAGACAGTGAACAAGCATACATTGTGCTTTAAAGTACTCTGTGCAACGTTAATAACTTACAATAAGATAAAGTTTTATTATAACACATGGTGTTAGTACCAAATACAACAAGTGAGTAAATTGGTTTACCACGTGGGTTAAATTTAAAATCAGAACATGACCGTTGGTTAACATTTGAACCCTGGCCTGTAGGCTTTTTGTCGACACATCAACTTGCAAAAGCCGTTTTTTTTTATTGAACCGAGAAGATGTGGTGCGCTTTGTGTTTTGTCGTATTGAACTTTCACACTGGGAAGAAGGGGATGATCCCATTAAAGACCATTTGCGAAGGTCTCCTTGTTGTCCTTACATGCTTGGAAAACAAGAGGGTAACATACCCGTGTATTCATTTTACCGAACCACAAGACCATTGGCCGCTACTTACGTTGCTGAATCACAAATAAATAATAATAACAGTGTATTACCAGTCAACAACGGTAGTGTCGATATATGTGGTCCATATGCCATAGACAGTGTTGAATTTGCATGTGCTTTTGAAAAATTGGGAGTTTGCAAGACCAAAGCACTAGCACACTCAGAGTACAGCTCTGTTGAAAGACGTTTAGAATCTTATAAAAATGTTTGGCCATTAATATTAAAACACCTTACCAAACAGCTAAGTGAAGCTGGATTTTCTTATACTGGTGAAGGGGATAAAACAATATGTTTTTATTGTGGATTTGCTTTAAAGGATTGGCAAATGACTGATGACCCTTTTGTGCAACACGGTCGTTGGGAGCAAAATGTGGGAGAAAAAATTGAGAGCAAAAAGTGGGAGCAAAAAAAAGTAGGAGCAAGTATGGGAGCAAATGTGAAAGCGAAAGTGGGAGCAAGTATGGGAGCATATGTGAAAGCAAAAGAGGGAGCAAAAAGTGAGAGAGAAAAAAGCGGGAGCAAAAAGCGTAAGCAATAGTGAGAGCAAATATGAGAGCAAAATAAGTAGGATCAAGTATGGGAGCAAATGTGAAAGCAAAAGTGGGAGCAACAAATGAGAGAAAAAAAGTGGGAGCAAAAAGTGTAAGCAAAAGTGGGAGCAAATATGAGAGCAAAAAAAGGGGTGAGCAAATATGGGGGTAAAAAGTGGGAGCAAAAAGAGGGAGTTAAAAGTGTAAGCAAAAGTGGTAGCAAAAATTGGGAGCAAAAAGTGGGAGCAAAAAGTGGGAGCAAACATTGGGAGCAAAAAGAGGAATCAAAAAAACTAGGAGCAAGTATGAGAGCAAATGTGAAAGCAAAAGTGGGAGCAAGTATGGGAGCAAATGTGAAAGCAAAATTGGGAGCAAAAAGTGAGAGAAAAAAAAGTGGGAGCAAAAAGTGTAAGCAAAAGTGGGAGCAAATATGAGAACAAAAAAAGTGTGAGCAAATATGGGAGCAAAAAGTGGGTGCAATAAGAGGGAGTTAAAAGTGTAAGCAAAAGTGGGAGCAAAAATTGGAAGCAAAAAGTAGGAGCAAAAATTGGGAGCAAAAATTGGGAGCAAAAAGTGGAATCAAAAAGAAGTAGGAGCAAGTATGAGAGCAAATGTGAAAAGCAAAAGTGGGATCAATTATGAGAGCAAATGTGAAAGCAAAAATGGGAGCAAAAAGTGAGAGAAAAAAAGTGGGAGCAAAATGTGTAAGCAAAAGTGGGAGCAAAAATTGGGAGCAAAAAGTAGGAGCAAAAATTGGGAGCAAAAATTGGGAGCAAAAAGTGGAATCAAAAAGAAGTAGGAGCAAGTATGAGAGCAAATGTGAAAGCAAATGTGGGAGCATGTATGGGAGCAAATGTGAAAGCAAAAGTGGGAGCAAATAATGAGAGGAAAAAAAGTGGGAGCAAAAAGTGTAAGCAAAAGTGGGAGCAAATATGAGAGCAAAAAAAAAGTGAGAGCAAATATGGGAGCAAAAAGTGGGAGCAAAAAGTGTAAGCAAAAGTGGGAGCATACAAGTGTGAGCAAATATGGGAGCAGAAAGTGGGAGCAAATGTGAAAGAAATAGTGGGAGCAATAAGTGAGAGCAAAAAGAGCGAGCAAAAGTTAGTGCACAAAGTGGGAGCAAAATGTGTGAGTAAAAATTGGGGGCAAATGTGGTGTTTTACTAAAACAATCTCCCCTAACCTAATCTAACCTAACTTCACCTAACCTAACTTCACCTAACCTAACCTTCCAACTCTCAGACCAAAAATTAAATTCTGGCCATAGTCGAGTTGGAACCCAAAACCTCTGGTATAACACCCAAGTATACTAGCAACTACACCGCGAGATGGGCAAATTATCACGCAACACAACATAAAAATAAAAGTTTCCTGTAGTGTAACTCATTGGCTGACAACCATAGTTGAGAATTCAAACCCAAGACTTCAAGACTTTTGTTTTGAACATTATTAGAAATATTATTCCATTTACATTTTGCTGTTGCTTATAGTTATAAGAGTTGGCATTAATATGGGAGCAAAGGTGAAAGCAAAAAGTGAGTGCAAGCATGGCTGGTTGTTGAGACTTTCATATCAACTAATACACATAAATTAAATTTTAGTAAAGTGACTTGGCTAATAATAATAATAATAATAATAAAAATAATAATAATAATAACAGTTTAAAAAAATCAAAGGGGATTGATATTTTTCAGGGTGTAATTTCCAAATTACTGTGAAGAATAATAATTACATGAACATATTCCAAGAACTCTAGAGTGGTTTTAAGGTTAATGATTGGCTAGGAGTGAGACAGAGCTAGCTAACCTAAGTTAACCTCAGCTCACTAAACCTAACCTTGTCACATGACATGTTCTACAAGTATAGACTTGCTTTGAGACTGGCTATGACGTCACAGATGAATGGCGGTGGGAGGCTGGCAAAAAGGAAAATGTTTTTGTGTAATAAAAAGTCGTGTCCAGACGTTTAGTAATGTTGAGGATAATGTTGAGGATAATTATAGTGATTATAATAATAGTGATATAGATCATGCTGCTTATGATTATGATAGTGATAATGATCCAAAACAAGACAATAACGTTTTCATGCCTATTGTTTATCGTGGAAGAAAAATGATCTACAACAAGCTTTGTTTTTAAAACTATAACACACTATTGTAAAGGCGAAGACTTGTATTAAGTGTGCTTTTTATTGTCATAATCATGTATACTCTGCAATGTTAAATATTCTGACTTCTATAGAAAATAAAGCAACATTGTACCATTATTTTCATTTATTTACAAACGTTATATACATTCTTTTTTGGTTTCATGATAATATTTTTTTAAGACAATACTAAACACTAAGACATTATTATTCTATACACATATTTTTCTTTCAGTCCATTGTCATGACTTATATCTTCCATTAGTATTTTATTTTTTTATTTAATTAAAACGAACCATGCACCTATTGTTTTTTAAACCTTCATAAATTAAGTGTACAGGTTGTAAAGCATTATTGACTTCATCAAAAACACTCTCCGACATATCATTAAACCGTGTAGGCAGAAATGTCTCAAAGTTTTCACATACACAAAGTACACGATCACCATATGCTGTTTTCAATTTCCGAATCTTGATAATGCCGAATGGAATATGCGTTGGCAATTCGATGAGCTTCTTTGTCTCTAAGCCACATGCTTGACCCACAGCATTCAAAACATTCATTGTAGTAGTCTATAAACAAAAGAAAAGCATATATATTACACTCCAAAACAGCTTTAATAATATTGTGCAATTAGGGATTTTGCACTATGCATGGCTAATAAATTTTACTATTATGCAAGAAATGCCCTAACTATAGCAAATACTGCTTTTCTGCATATAGCACAAGTGTTGAGTTCTAATGCACACTTGACACAGGCTATCATGTGTCCACAAGGCAAAAATACAACACCTAGTTCATCTTGATAACAAATTTTACATAATTGTTGGTCACATTTTTGTATCTGTTCGTGTGACAAGTCTTTTTTTCAGCCTCATGTATTTGCTCCACATGTTCAAACTCTAAAGGCACTTTTATGTCTTGTGCTGCAATCACGTTTTCCTTACGAATAGTGTTCACAAATTCCTGACCTTTAAGCAACACCATGTATTTACAGTTAGGTAACCAACGAGCGTGTTGCACAAAAGGGTCATCAGTCATTTGCCAATCCTTTAAAGCAAATCCACAATAAAAACATATTGTTTTATCCCCCTCACCAGTATAAAAAAATCCAGCTTCACTTAGCTGTTTGGTAAGGTGTTTCTAATATTAATGGCCAAACATTTTTATAAGATTCTAAACGTCTTTCAACAGAGCTGTACTCTGAGTGTGCTAGTGCTTTGGTCTTGCAAACTCCCAATTTTTCAAAGGCACATGCAAATTCAACACTGTCTATGGCATATGGACCACATATATCGACACTACTGTTGTTGACTGGTAATACATCATTATTATTATTTATTTGTGATTCATCAACGTAGGTAGCGGCCAATGGTCTTGTGGTTCGGTAAAATGAATACACGGGTATGTTACCCTCTTGTTTTCCAAGCATGTAAGGACAACAAGGAGACCATCGCAAATGGTCTTTAAAGGGATCATCCCCTTCTTCCCAGTGTGAAAGTTCAATACGACAAAACACACAGCGCACCACATCTTCTCGGTTCAATTTAAAAAAACGGCTTTTGCAAGTTGATTTGTCGACAAAAAGCCTACAGGCCAGGATTCAAATGTTAACCAACGGTCATGTTCTGATTTTAAATTTAACCCACGTGGTAAACCAACTTGCTCACTTGTTGTATTTGGTACTAACGCCATGTGTTATAAAAAAACCTTTTTCTTATTGTAAGTTATTAACGTTGCACAGAGTACTTTAAAGCACAATGTATGCTTGTTCACTGTCTGTTCATTACGTTAATGGCGCATGACGACACCTAAAAGCAAACAAAATAACCAATCACTCAGTCAATCAATCAATACTTGTAAATAAAACTTTAACGTTAATTGGCATTAATATATCAAAACACCATAAAAATTATAATAAACTGTATGTCGGCACTAACAGTAACCCATGTACTTATTTTCTTTTTATAAAGTTGCAGTCATTTACATTCCCCTTTAACCGATACATAAACAAAAAATAATAATGTCATGTCATTTTGTTCAGATTATCATGTTCAAACCTGTGAATATTCGTTGAGTTCATAGGGTACAAAGTTCCTCATTTTTCTACTAGAAAGCGCTATAGAGTTTAAAGAGATTAGATAATTAACATCTAACCTCCTTGACTTTCATAGTCAAGGAACAACTAAATTCGACATGCAAGCTACCCTCTGTGTGTCAAATAACAAAGCTTGCACCCGGCACCCGAGGCCATACGATATTATTATTATTATTATTATTATTATTATTATTATAGTGAACGACCTGTCAGTTAAATTAACATTTTTGTTCTTTACAAAATCCAATATGGCCTTGTACTTTCCCGGTAAACAACCAATATGGTATTGTACCGGTTGCCAATACATAGTCATTAATCAAGAAAGCAATCATCGTCCTAGTCATGTACAGGTAATGAATTTTTTTGTCCACGAGTTTTCAGTAGTGGTAAAATGGAATAGCATTTTATGTTAGGCCTACCTGAGTTTTAAATAGTTCACTGCCTGGAAACAATGGTTGCACTTTACTGCATCTCGGGTTTTCAGCGACTGCTACGGCGGTAAGGCTTTTATTTCCAAGTTTCTAAAAATAAATAAAATAAACCGTTATAAATACCTAAATTCAGGTAAGTGCATGCATTTCATAAAGTAAAATATGAAACAAAAAAATGAAACAAGTTAGTTTAAAAAAATAATCCCACCTTCACTTGCAGTGGCTTATTGCTGTTTCCTTCTAGTGGGCTCAAAAGTGTAATGGTTTCTTCTCTCTCCGACATGTAAGGTATACCAGTTATCTGCAAACAAATAAATTAAAAAATCAATAATTACCTAATCAATAAATAATTGCATGTAAATATACTGTATATAAATCAATAAATGTATAAATGAATTAATATATACCTACCTCACAACAAGGATAAGTATTTTCCACCAACACCAAAACTGTTAAACAAGACCAGGGGTTTCACCCAACGCAATGTGTTCAAAGGTAGTCACCTAAGTGAGCGTGGAAATGATAACGACATGTCTTTATATATGCTACGTTGCATGCATAATCATTTTTCCCACGGCTTTGAACATTCTCTTATCGTGCACGTGGACACCTAACGTCCCAGGTGAACACCTGTGTCAGGTCAAATTTCACCTGAACTTGCATTTTGTCACGTACGAAGCAAACAGGATGGAACTTGTTTAGCGTACATGTCATCTCACACGTGTGTGCATGCATTTCGCTCTTCCCTGCCACCACGATGGTCAGATTATTTCACCTTCAAGCGTCTTGGTCATTTTCCATTGCACCTATTGTCAAGTCTGATCAGCGCATTCCAATAAGCCCAAATGACATTCACCTCCTGCTCGTCTGCTCCTCGGCAAGTTTGATTTCTGTACTCGCATCGACTAACATAGAACCAAATTCTCATCACCGTTTACACGTTAAAGGCTCTCTTCGGGGGTAAAAGGTCAGATAAAACGCAACCTCGCTTTGTCATAAACCGACCCGCCGAAATAGCGATTGTTCTATTGAGCACAGCCACCGTGGTCAGCGACAGGTTCGTTGAAACACACACACCCAGCCGTATCGTCTCTCTCAACCACCACGATTCATGAACATTATAAACAGGTAAATAATTTTTTCAACATGTATGGCGTTAGGCCCTTTGCCAAATTTCAAACATAGTTTCAAAAAGGGGGCGTTAGCCCGAGTCGTAGGACACCTCGTACACGTCTCTAGCGTTATGGGTTTGCGAAATAAATCAAAAAGGCTAAAATCATGGTTTTACCTCAACATGGTTTTTCATACCAGCTCAACACGAACATGCTCGGCAAGAGGGCAATGCGACGAAAAAAATGACACCTCGTACACGTCTCATTATTGGTTCGTGAGATATGAGCAAAAATCACAAAAAACACATGTTTACCCCAAAATCGCGTTTCCAAATTTTTTAAAAAATATAACGTGTGGACCATAGCAAAGAGGACGTCATCCCGAGTCCTTGGACCCGTCGTACACGCCTCTGGCATCATTCTTACGCGAGATATAGCAAAACTTTTAAAATCACGGTTTTACCCCAAGACATTCTGTTTCCCTCATTCTCAAAAACTTTAACATATTACCAAAATAAAGAGGGTTTCGAGACAAGCCATTTGACACGTCATAGGACCAAATCCGACCATGCATTCGTGAGATATCGGAAAAAGTCTAAAATCATGGTTTTACCCCCAAGAAGCCTGTTTCCCTCATTCTCAAAATTTTAACCTATTAATAACATATATAGGGCTTCGAGACAAGCGATTTGACACCTCACACGTCCAAATCCGACCTTGCGTTCGAGAGATATCGGCAAACTTCGTTGGAAAGTAGGCGACTATCTGGCTCTCTCCTCACCACCAAAACCACCCCTCCTTATCAATCACTTTTTTCAAAGAGTTCGCCCTCTTACAAAAATTCCAAGTGCGCATGCGTATAAAACAAAAACAAAAATGTTGTTCCATAGCGGCATACAGCAAAACGCATGCGCTATATGAGCAACAACGTTTCAGTTCATAGTGGTATCGCCCATCATGTCTCTTGCATTTGAAAAGAGACTTTCACTAAAAATTACAATTTCACCCCCTAGTAGGGGTAGGTTTTATTAAGGGGTTGAAATGAGTGGTCCATAGCAAAGCCCCCGTCATCCCGAGTCCAACGACACCTCATTCGTGAATCTCCGACCACGGGTTCGGGAGTCATCAGTTCGCATTGGGAGTAGTGGTGGGGGGAGGCAGAAACCGCCTCACTCCCCTACTAAGGTGAATATACAATCGTGGTCATCAGTAACGCTTGGGTCAATCGATCGTTTCCCGAAAACACCAAAGTTACAGAGGCGCATCAAAAAAATGCGATAAAATATTTACAATAATTACGAGACAGTAGCTAACATGACAACAAAATACAAATCAGCATAATCATGAACTGCATTTCTGATGTGAAGAACTTGCACCAAATATTAATCTAATTCGCTTCCAATTATACAGGCATTAACTGGTCGTTATCACGGGAGCACGCACCTCGCCCCTGATGGCCCCTCTGTCCTTATCTGAGATCTGAGCCTTCACAGTCTGGAATATCCAGCTCTCGTCATTGTGTCAACACCAGGCAGGCCTCAAATTGTCTCTCAGCCACACGCTAGCGATCCGAAGAAAATTTAACAATCACGCTCTGAATAAAACACATATAAACTCATAGATCTGTCCTCAAAACTGCACCATGCAATTCGGGATCTGTAGAATACTTAACAGTGACATCATCCTTATGAGTCCTGTCTTCGACGCCATGCAGCTGACAGGTAACTGACCTCGGCCAGACCCCGCGCAGGATAATAATAATAATAGACCCATGCCTTGGTACAACACACCATCACCCTCAATTTGCTCCAGAACACAGATAAACCTAAAAAAAAAGTGCTCCAACACTCAACAAGTTACTACGTGCTCAAATACAAAAGAATGATTACCACAGAAGCTGAATGCTTCTTGCTAAGGAAATATGCGATATCGCATAAAATTTACAGCCTGTGAAATCCGAAGTTTCTCACACAAATATCATATTTTCCCCCCTACACTGTAATTACGTTACCTAACCAAAGCTTCACTTGTCATCAACGATAGAGTCCGCTCATTAGCTGTATCTGTCTTAAAAACACACTCAGTGCACACGAGTACAATTTAATCTACTGTCCCGCACAAATTTTAATGAAATACAATAGAATAACCACGATGCTCTTCACAAATTAAAATAGTGGTCGGTCACAACAAAAACAAACACTCTAATCACACAAAAGAAAATATAACATCTGCACAATATATACAAGGATTCCCCGATTACCAAAACTAGGCTACATAATGAAATAAATCATTCTGTACTCATCCTTTCCTATCCCCTCCATCGTTGACGTTTCCTGGGCATGACCCCAACCATGTGGGCTTAGCACCCAATCATTCCCGTGTTCGATTTCAGTAGCACTATTCTTCCTTCAGCTGCTGATACCACGGTCTCCATTTCTGGCTGGCTGCTTCAAATAGAATGTCAGTTCGTTTTAAAATAGTGCCTCACACAATATCCCTAATAGATTGCTAGTGTGGATTGCTATATCCACCCACAAGTGCTGATAGCAATATTTAACGATGACTGTCCATCACTTATAGCAAGGTGCTACCTAGAAACGTTTCACACGCAGAACACATTAATTTATACACTTGAGATGCGGTAGAATTTCATCTCATAAGAGCAATGATTATATCAAAGTTTAAGTTCCTCTCTTTTACTGGCTCGAAACTTGCTAAGTCCACTGACTTGCATATTAACAGACATTGTCACTTCCCAAAATAGTAATGTAGAACGAGCGTAGTCAGCCTTCACAATCTGTCAACGAATGAAATAATAATGTTTTTCAGTGGAAAGTGGGGCGGGACTGAATAAAATATCTAATTATTCAACCAGTTGTCCTACAGACACACAACACATATCAGGGATCTTGTCTTGATGTGAATCGAACATCTATGGCATGCGGGTTTTATTTTGATCGTGCAATTAATCGTAATCAATTTCCCTCCTTAATTTCTTCTGATGGCGTACTTTCGAAATAGCGCGAAAGGCCCCGCGTCCTCATTTCCCATTGGTTGGGGTGCTGTTTCTGAACTCGCGGTAAAATGCGGACCCCGTCCATGTAGGCGTTGACGCACAGTCATTTCCCTCGCAATTTCTTCTGCTTCTCCGTCTTTCCCCTTGTCTAACAAAGAACAGACGCTTAGGGGTGACTCATTTTGTCCAACGCGCCAACTAGGTTCTTGAACTCCAGCTAACGGGTTATGTCTCTTTCTTCAGTCCGGGTTGCATTCCAAACTCACCCCAGCCTCATTGTTCGAACAGGATGTCAGGCTTCCTTCTTATTGCCAGGTAGCTTCTAAATTTCAACATACTAGCAAGCTTCCTTCAAATGTCATATTCGTCCTCACACATACGAGGAATATGAAATATTAATATGTGGCAATCATATTAAGGGTTCACTATCTCAAAGATTTCTTTCTTTAACAGTCAGAGGTAGAATTCAAGGGATCCTAAGTAAGTAAGGCTAGCAAAATGCTTCACATATTTTTACAGGAAATCTACTGAGTAAACATAGAACATATGGGATTGATGGAGTTTCACTCCCATCTAATACATGACGGAATCCTTGGATACCAAGATCTAATCGAAATGGTATTCGATGGGGTGCTAATAATAAAAAGGTGGTTATGGAAGGAACAACTAGCTGAGTCAGCAAGTAGAAGGGGATTAGGTATTCTAGGGAATACTGATGATCAGATAAAGGAGGAGTGAGAAAGGAAAGTGCGACTGTCAGGTGTAAAAGAAGGGACGATACGGTGTGGGAGCTAACATTTGTGAATGTCATCCCTGTGTTCCGGATTCGATTCCAAGCTCTGCCAGGGAATTTTATTCTGGTCTGAGGGCTGGAACCGCGAGTACTCACCCTCATGAGACAGTATTTTGTTGGGATTCGTTAATATTTCAGTCTTCGTAGAAGTGTTTTTTTTGTGTTAATCCACTTGTACTCAATTCAAATCCCAGGATAATTCTTAACACAAGAACAAAGCCTCCTCCTTCCCAACTTTAGATTCCGTTAGAACTACTGTATTAACTACCATTTACACCACAAGAACACGGGAAATATAACACATTCTACACATACCCAAATACGGGGCTGAATGACCACTATTCTCAAGCCCCGAATCAAATTGAACAGCACAAAACTGTGTAAAGAAAAGAAGCGCAAAGTGGAGTGTCATGTATTTCAAGTAAAGTTTGGAACGTTACATAATTTAATTGCTGTAAAGTACGTAAATTAATGAGTAATAGGCTGAGTGGTACTTTGTTCAGAGAAAACCGTGTAGGCAGTGTAGCTATTGACCGCATTGTAATGATGGACTTTGTCGAAAGGCTATCAGTTATCATGATGGAACTTGAGCAGAAATGTAGAGAGTAGGGTATGAAAATCAATATTTGATAAATGATTATGTCGCTAGGGAAGAAATGCAAGGAAATAGAATGTCAGGTAGGCAGAACTAAATTTGAGCAATTAGCCAGTTTCAGATACTTGGGTTTTGGTAGTACGGTAAGACAGATATAGCTAACAAAGTGAGTTCCCAGTTGGGATCTACTGCATTGTGCAGGAGAGTAGTTAGTGTAGCGACAATACTCACCCAATAAATATATGTATTTATACTGACCGTGCTGTATTGGAGTGAGAGCTCGGTAGAGTCAAGAGGGGTAATGTGATACGAATGGTGGAGAAGGAATTGTCCAGGAGGTAATTGAAATCGGCTGTAGAGTGTAGGTGAAGCAGAGGTAGACTTTGGAGGTGATGGTTTGTTTCGGTGTTTGAAAATTTCAAGGACAGAGGTATAGAAGCATAGAAAGCAGCAGGTGATCTTGGAGGTACCCCGTCCCCACATCCTAGACTGGACACGGATAGGAAGATCAGTCCGTAATAAAAATGAACGAAATACAACCATAACATTATTTTCAGTTGATGAATACAATTAATTGTTAACATTTTCATTGATAGATTTTTGGTATGAACAGTAAACTTTGACAATTAAAAGCGATAATAATTGAAGTCATGGATGTTAAAATATGTTGACGAGTATTTTCAAACCTTTTAGCTCATGTGATATGAATTAAATATTGTAATACCCTGGGGTTTCCACAGGGTGCGGCCACCCCCTATCGTCCCCTTTCATCACCTTTCACCCCTATTTCTTGCCACTACCCCACAGAGGAACCAACAACAACACACATCTAGCCATTGCAAGTACACTTGGCTTGGCATGACCAACTATACACACATGTGGTAATTTTTACCACACAGATCCAAAACACCTACTACCTAGTATGTGGGGCAGGAATCTGCTAACTACATTACACAAACACGGGCAATTCACATAAATACCAGTACCACCAAGAACTGATCATCTTTTGTCTACCGAGGTGCTGTCCGACGCCAGCTCGACCGCTCTGAAGTTCTGGTAAGTGCACTCGAGGTCATCCTTAGTAATTCATCTCTGTTCCAAACCCAATACTTGTAATCATCGCATTCATTCTTGTGCACTTCGCATCACATTTTTAAGAATTAAAACCATTCTCACTCTCTTAAACTGCCTCCTTGTATTTATTGCTCCCTCTGCCGGAACTCTGGCCCGCTGCCTACAAGCCTTGACTCAGCTGCACCACGCTGGCTTTATTGCTCGTCAGGTGTCTAACATTTGTAAACACGAGTCAGCATTTGCTACTTTCTCAGTAAGCAAGGTCAGCCTTCAGCTTGCCTGCCACAATCATTCTTTGCTTCACAGACCCGCTACACTCAAGTGCCGCCCTGCATACAAGCTTTCACTTCTTTTAACAACCGCCACCCTAATTCGAGCTACCAATCCCCCAGGGCAACACAAATTTTGTGGACACGCCGGCCCAGCGCAATTAAACTGACCAATAAAATTGGCCAAGCACTGGGAGTTAAACCGAGGATAAAATCGGTTTAACACGGTTCCTCCCCTCTTGTACGTCAAGCTAAAATTAACCTACCCCTTTAAGCAAAAGTAAATAACCATCCCACACACCCTTAACACTTACACACAGAGGGACAAAAGGCGCCCCACCAAACACAAATTTGGGTCAATTCAAACGACTCATCCGATCCCAGGTGGAATCGCTTCTCCCTCGCCAAGCAGGCAAACGTATCCCTAACATCTACACGCAAATTGGGACTAGCACCCCCACCAAACACAAATTTGGTGAAGACGGCCGGTCCGACGTTGCCACATTTGGCAAATACGTCGAGGATTAAAACCAAAGATAAACGGATTAACCCGGTCCCGAAGAACCCCTAGCTAGTCAAGCTACAACACACACCCCCAAAACACACATAGGTGCGAGCGGAGAATCCCGGGACCAGCAAACACAAATTTGGGAAAGGCGTCCGGTCGACGCTGCCATAATAAATTTGGCAACAGCGACGAGGTTAAACCGATAGATAGAACAGGTTTAACTCGACTCCGTACCACCTCACGCTATATCAAGCAAGTAAGAAAACTACCCAACCACTCTTCCGTTACACAAGAGAACACAAATTGGCAAAGGGGACCACCAAACACAAATTTGGTAGAAGCGTCCGGTCAGCGCTGACATAATTAATTCCGTACAGAAGAAAACAGGAGATTGTACACATGCCACAAGAGCCTAAACACAGATCAAATACGGTTGCATAGGGCACACGAGCTATTAAACAGGCCATACACGCAATTACAAGGGATACTCACACAATTAGATGCAAAACACACGAGGGAAAACAATGGAATCACATAATTCAAGAAACAATGCACGCAATTAGATACAGCATTGAGGAATTACACAGGGAACAAACCCGGCTGATTCGGAAAACGTTCTTCTCAACACAGCACATATAGTAATGCCCACAGCTAACACGCCATTAAGCGATGAGACCACAAAAGTGAGAATACAACACACGCGATTAAAAAAAGAATACAGGCAGTTACATTCTACATATACACAATTGCGAATGGTAATCATGCAGGGACCACTGAACCCCTCGCCCCTGATCAAGCCAAAAATCACACTGCTACCAACCCCAAACATGAAATACGGGCCTAGCAAGCCAAAAATCACCTCGCCACCAACTTTAAACACGAAATACGGGCCTAGCAAGGCACAAATCACACTATTGCAAACACCAAATGCCAAATAGACAGGCCCGCCAAGACTGCTACGCAACAATTAGAAAAACAGAAAACAGCCCCAAACATACAGTGCCATCCACACGCAATATCACATATACATACTGTATATTTGAAATTAAAGCCTAGGAACATTCATTTCCATAGGAATACAGAAAGTATGTTAATAGAACAACATAATAGTGCACTAATTCCTAGTACTATATTGCATACGTATATGTTGTGCCCCACCAAATTATTTATAGTAATATGCTGCATATTTATTTTCTGTACCCCATCCAGTGAGTAGCAAACATCATAATTGTGTACCAACAAACAACACTAATAATCATTTGTATAGAAAGCACAAGCCACACACACCAGATCTCGTCGAGCAATGCTCCATACCCCTCCCGCAAGCAGCAAATAGACCCGACAAGCAACGGGGCAAGCCAGCGGTAAGTATATGAGGCCGCGCGCTGCATTTAAATGCACGGAGCCGCACTACCAGCAAGATAACCAGCCATGATATTATTTGCTTGAGTAATATTTCAACCAGCTAGCCCAATAGCAGGGCCAAGTACAGCTTTTACTTCCTCAAACCTTACCCCGCCTGTATATCTTTACATATAACCTATGAGTACACTCAGCCTAGCTGTGAGTACCGAAGGACCAAGGGAAGACACCCAAATATCACACACATTAAACGAATCACATATACACACACGGTACTCCCAATTATTACACACAGTCTACACGAATCATATCACAAATAACTCACGTAAATCACACAAATTTTACACTGAACAATACAGAAGCGGAAGATCAAGGGAAGACCAACCGAGCTTGAAGGAGTGGCCAACCAGCAAACTCGGGGAAGTTAACCCAACCACTGGAGAACCGAACGGGCTGTGTGATTACATCTATAACAGACCAGCCAGCAATAATAGGGAGAGGAACCAGGTTGTATGAAACGTAACAACTAAACTGGGAGGTGAATCTTGGTTACGTTTGCTGCCCGTAATAGGCCGTGCAACTTTTGGGAGATCAACCCCAGGCCCTGAAATGGGCCGCAGCTGCGATTACGGGAAAAGATCAGCCCACCTACATTAAGATACCTATGAGGGTACATTAGTATGGGAACACTGCGCTCTTTCTCCAACATCTCACGAGACGGAGAAAAGCCCAAATTATATGCACGCATTCCAGACAGGTGCATACGCCCTCTCACTCACATACATACAGATAAACTAATTGCGAACCTTAGAAAATAAGTTAGGCCTATTAGTATTAAGAAAAATTCGTAAGAGCTCGACTCACCCAACACAGTAACACAAGTCGTATATACGCTAGCGCACAAACAATCACACTGCGTATAAGAGACAGAATAATTATATGAAAATTCCTCGAGATGCCTCCAAGGAGATGCCGCATAGACGAAGTAAATTAGGCACACCAAGTCTCATATACAAATCATAGCATGCAACCGTTGGACAAATTAGATATAGCCTCTGAATGAAGAGATGCCTGATGCCAGAGATGAATCATGAAGATTAATTCAGAACAACATGCGTACATGAAACACCAGCGTAATAACACGTACTAATTAAAATTAGATATTAAGAAATTATAAAAGAAAGCGACAACACAATACTCAAATTCGCTAGGTTTACCACTCAAAAAACACGAATTTTTTTTCAGAAGAACAGGGTGCAAAACAAGCGTAAATAAGACATGCTATTGTACTACAATTAACACTTGCGTCGCTTAAGATCGACCTTACACCAAGAAAACGAGCGTAGCTCACTCACACACACACATATACATAAGAAATTGCAATACAAAAGAGAGCACACGGCCACCTGCTGCACCACATACAGAAATATCTTAATCTATAACATGTATACTTTCATTTCCAGAAAGCACGAGCCGCAGGACAGGAGAAAACAGACTTGGCAGAATGCAACATTCTCTTTTCACAAGTAACCACATGCCAATAGGACACCGACACGGTAATACCCGATGCCTGTGGGGCATAGTACATGAAACATATAACAACATACACACACTTCATTCTTTCATTTAAAGATACAGTAAAAATGAGGCACAAACACAACACCGAGAGACGTCATAGTATGTGAATGACGTTCCTCAAAGTTAGTAAAAGAGCTTATCTGCCCACAGAAGATAAACTCACAACACTAGAATAGTATGGCCATATAGTCCGTAAGTTAGATATAGCACGGCCGTTTAGATTAAGGAGTATTAACGTTTAGATTATAAGCTTACATTTAGAACGGTACAATAGATCATAAGGCCTAAACATAAGAAGTCATCTTAGATAAAAGTCATTGTTAAATATAGTTACCTGTACACCCATAAGCACATAAACACATGATGACCTGTTCATTTCATCAAATAAAGAACACTACTTATTCATTCACATCATGTTCGCAATCATCCTAGCCATCATATATTATACTGCCCACTATTATATCTCATTCTACTCTTACACTATTGTATTCCCTTCTATATATTATATTGTCTTGTATATTTTCAACCATTGTATGGACTTGTATATTTGTATATTTTTATTTTTATTTTACTATTGTTTCACCAGGTATTTTAACCATTATGTTATCCTATATTTACTGTATCATTGTACCATCATCATGTCCCATCAACATGCACACACTAAAATATAATAATGTACCACCCTCATACCTACCCCAAACCTGAGTACACACAAACCACGCACGCCACCATCTACAAGCGTCTACATCTACAAATACATCGCCTACACACCTACACACACATTAGACACCAAAAGAGGAGGAGGAGAAGACGATGAAGACGAAGAAAGAAGAAAAAAACATTTATACAGAGTCCCACGAATCCCACAATGATCGAGGACGATCATTCGACACAGTAGAGGTCTTGTTATACCCTGGGGTTCCCACAGGGTACAGCCCTTTCATCACCTTTCACCCCCATTTCAAGCCACAACCCCTAAGAGGAACCAACAACAACAAACATCTAGCCATTGCAAGTACACTTGGATTGGCAGGCCCAACCATACACACATGCTGTCATTCTTGCCACACATATCCAAAACACCTAGCTTCCTGGTATGTGGGGCAGGAATCTGCTGACTACATTACACAAACACGGGCAATTCACATAAATACCAGCACCACCATGAACTGATCTTCTATCGTCCACCAAGGTGTTGTCCGACGCCAGCTCGACCGCTCTGCAGTTCTGGTAAGTGTACTCGAGGTTACCCTTAGTAATTCCTCTCTGTTCCAAACCCAATAATTGTAATCATCGTATTCATTCTTGTGCACTTCGCATCACACTTATAAGAATTAAAACCATCCTCACTCTCTTAAACTGACTTCTTGTATTTATTGGGCCCTCTGCTCGAACTCTGGCCCGCTGCCAACAAGCCTTTACTCAGCTGCGCCACGCCGGCTGTGTTGCTCGTCAGGTGACTAACATTTGTAAACACGAGTCAGAAATCGCTACTCTCTCAGTAAGCAAAGTCAGCCTTTAGCTTGCCTGCCGCATTCATTCTTTGCTTCACAAACCCGCTACACTCACGTGCCGCCCTGCATACTAGCTTTCACTTCTTTTAATAACGGCCACCCTAATTTGAGCTACCAACACCCAGGGCAACACAATATGGACAAGATTCATCCTTGTTGACAACAGCAATGAAAAATCATACCATTATAGTGTGCCCGTTAGTCCGGAGACCAACGCCCACATATGCGTGAATCTCGAAATCGGTTGAGCAAGAGGCTCTAAAACACTCAGAGGAAACTGGGTATGAATAAATGGTACTAAACTACTAAGTCGAATTCGAGTTCCACGCTTGAATGTAGGAAAGGACGAAACACAAAATTCTTAAAAACACTCCACTTTATTTAATAAGAATAATATTTATTACAAATATAAAATATGGCACTCCTGCCTATAGCTCAGGGTTCTAAAATTAGAGTCCATAACCAATGAGATTCGTAATAAACTAAAATAGTGAACCTTAAGTTAAAAAATGTCTTATGGACACATACTCCTATCATTCACTGTCATCATATTCACACGGGTCATTTTGTCGCACGTACTTGTTTCAAATATATTATCAAATTATCTTTACTGGTAGCGCATAAATTATCAGAAAAATCTGCATGAAATTATCAGAATTGAGGTTAGTTTACATTCGATTTAATGCTATCTTAGATACTTGACTGTTAGATCTATCAACCTCACATCACGCACTCATTTTCACAAGACTGAACTGGAAAATAATTATTTAGAGATATTCATTCTTGATATTTCAAACATCACCTTCGGAGTAGCTAGATTCCATTTGTTGTGACCTAATTACTTTAAATGGGCAATAACCGTTCTACTAATAATCACTCTATTTATTACTCCGTATAACGTATTCAATATTGCTCCAAATAATCAAATAACCACGCTGACTTTCATAAATATCACTCCTCAAGCCATCATGCTTGAGCACAAACATAACGGTGCCATGCCCTTGGCATGCCCGTTTGACTGAGGCATTACTCGCCTCTACATAATACAACATTACAACCTCAATAAACCTGGTCACAACTCATTCTCAAATAAATATCAAAAGCTACTCAAAACTCAGCATATAAATTACTTCGCTCCTTAAATAATGAATTCTCTAATATTCTACCGGGTGAGGCAAATCATTAGTCGGTCAACACTTATTCATATCTCCCACCAATGTTTCATAATTAATAAGTTCAAGCAATGATTACTATTATTATAATTATTATTTCAGATTCCAGAAAATTATATAATTATTGGCTATGTGCAATGCGATATTATTAAAATTCATTCTTAATATTTCTACAGCTTGATCCCATTCGAAACAAAAGCATCAATCTCACATAAGGAAATGGCACGCAAAGTGAAATATGATTTCAAACACTCAAAGACTGATTCAGGAATAAATCCAATAAATATTATCTACGCAAACTATAGTGAATCACTAGGTTTAGAGAAAAAATAACATGTGCGATAATCGTCGCAAAAACCTCACTAAACAAGAATACCTGAAACTTTAGCTACGCTGGGATTAATACCTGATTAAAATAAAAAATAGCTGAGTTAACCCAACGGGAACTAGGCTTGGATAAGTAGACGAAAATATGGAATAATACCTAAAATAAGCTAAACTAAAATAAATAGAACAAAGCTTTGATGCACATGACTACACTAGATAAAACTACTAAGGCATGGGCTGGTCTTACTTTAGATATTTAGGATGTCATATTGACCACCAGTTCGGACATGGTTGGCGTAGTCCGGTTCATCCAGTATGTGACCCACTGCACATCTGGCTGCTTCCGATCCTGGCCAAGTCTGCAACGGATCTGGGCAGTTCCCATAGTCTGGTCCATTCAGGTTGTTTCTGGTCTCCTAAAACGGCTGGAAATGGACATCGTCTTCTCTCTTCTTTCTTCGTTTCTTCCCTAACCCATCTTTAATATTCAGTACATGATCATTTCACTATCCATAGCGTAGAAACGTCCAGAAGATTTATAGCTCATATTACCATGATGTGCCGCACACATATTGGAAAAATGTTAATAATAGCGCTTGTGACTGTTTTATACTCGCCAGGCTTGCTGGAATTGCGAATTGTACGCCCTGTATGCTTAATTTCAACCGTGTCTCAATCACTTGAAGTTTTCGCCTCACATATCACGAAGTTAAAGGCCTATAACTTAAACACGCCCTAACAAGAATGTTCTCGCACTTTCGATGCCTAGAAACGTCACAGCGGCATTCCTGCGTGTAATCACTCGGGTGTTATCATTTCTTTTTGCCACTCTCACAGTTTTTATTCACCAAAAACATGTTTCACAGTCAATGATCAATTCCAAATATCTAGCGCACTTCAGCGAAAAAGATTCAGTACAAGCACTCATGTGAAATAATACATGTTACGTCTTCAGTACTTATTGATTTTCCTGTCAGGATGACATAAGCGTGCAGCCTAACTTCCTAGGTGCTCACAGCTCGGCGATACGGACTTTGCACTTCTCGAATACCGTAGAATTTCAACACGCGCTCAGAGATGCTTTCAGCGAGGCTGGCTGCGAAGAAAATAACTCCGACAAGAGAGCTGCTTGTGGAAGGCCTGCACGCGTCTCTTATACAGCTGGGAGGCGTGGCTTCCGGTCTCAATGACGAATGCATGATCGCTTCTTCTCATAATATCTCTTTCTGGAATTTTACCGTAAAATTGAGGCCTAAATTATTAAGTAGTTATCTCCTTTGTTGAATAGTGGAATAAGCTGTATCAAGATATTCCAGTAAGTTCAGTGTCTCGTGATTCGCTGCTTGCTCCAGCTTAGCGCCGGACTGGTTTTCTCCTCTCACGGCGCTCATTCAAAAATTCAGCGTCGCGCTTCATTTAAACAGTCCTAACCACATGACCGCTGCCGGTGTCGGGCGCAATAGCGAGCATGTGTTCAGTGCTAGATGAATATTTTGTTAATTATTTGCTACAGCAAGCATTTGTGATCAGTTTGAGTCTCCGTAAGATATTTAGGAAGGGATGCAACTGCTGCGGTCGAGTATACTCGATCTGCCTCAAGCGGTCAGTCAGTGCTGCGATCGAGTATACTCGATCAGAACTTTGTGCCATCAGTGCTGCGATCGAGTATACTCGATATGCTTTGTAAATGTCGTGTATTCTTACGCCATCTGTTAGCTACATTTTCAACCACTTAGTTCCTTAAATACACACTTGTAACGTTGCGGGAAAAATGTTTTTCTTTCGTCACACAGTTATAAACATCGTGTATGAGTAATGGCTGCATCTAGCGCGCGCATTATGCGTCCGGAGCAAATTCTTACGCTTTTAGAGGAGATTGAGTCTGATGTGGATTTAGATAGTGTCGGAAGTGACGATGGGGATATTCGGGAACTGTTTGGAAGTGACAGTGATAGTGATAATGTTGAAGATATTCCGATAGAGAGGGGAAGAAATGAACCTGACCTAGGCCTACCCACGTGGTCCGAGGACGAGTTCGCGCCAAACGTGCATGCATTCCAAGTGCCAAACCCAGGTCTGTCAAATACTAATTTGACCCCTGAATCCCAGGAAATAGATTATTTCGAGTTATTTGTCAATGAAGATGTGTTGACAAAGGTAGCGGACGAAACAAACAAGTTTCATAAACAGACTGTTGACGCTAAGCCACCCAGTCAACATTCCAGGCTCAGGAAATGGCTTGATACCAATTATTAGAAGGTTTAGAAGCGTAAACTTTAACTTTTCACATATTTAGTGTTCAATTATTAGTATAGATAAATTGTATAGCCTATTTAGTTGAAGGCAGGCTTTTATTTTATTTTATTTTTCGCGAAAGTTTAGGTATAGGATAATGTATGTGTTAGAATTATTTTAGATATTTCTGTTTGAGGTAATATTGGATTCGGGTGTTTATTTAGTGATATCGTGTGTTTAATTTAATGTTTCTGTTGGGAAGTGTGTGTGTATGGGATGTATATAGTGCGTGCATTTAGTGAGCATAGTCTACGGTGTAAATTACAATATTTTTTTCTACTGGACAAAATTTCACCAACTCATGTGGAATCGAACCCTGGATCCCAAATATCAACCGTGGCCAATACTTTATGAACACACTGGTGAGTAAATTACTTTAAATTATTTTCAGTTACCACTTGTATTTTATGTTCAAATTGGTGAATTTCTGTGTGAAAGTGGTTGCCTAAAAGAATCCAGCACAGAGGGTGCGCTAACACTGTAACAATTCAGCAGCGAAAAGGTTAATTACGACAGGGAATAAAGTTGGAAGAAGTAAATAAATGCACATGGAAGTAAGTTACGGACTTTTTCCTAAATATTTAACCAAGGTATAAATATACACCTAATGTTATGAGGAACTCGTGAAATTAGGATTAATTAATTCATAACTTGAATGATAGGGTTATAATTTGAAAATCTATATACAGTATTAAGAAAATTAATGAAATTAAAGTTAGTCATTCCGGACATTCTACCTGTCCAATTTGCTCAATGTGTTTTTTAAATGAAGGGTACGTATGCACAGATATGTCAACAGGCATATAAAACCTTTCACCTTACTTGAGTTTTAATGAAACACAATTTTCCCCTGATATTTCCCACTTATTCTCTCATTCAATCACTCTTATTTTAGGCTTTAATTGCTATACACCATTGATGTAATAAAACACTGCGTGAATCAAGACCTCGTTGTTGTGCTGTTGATCACTCAAGTCGGTTGCGTGTGAGGAGAGTTCAGAGGTAACAATCAAATCGACGTATGCTTTTTTCGAGAGCTTATATCATTCACGTGAGTAGTGTGGTAATACGGGTTCTGCCCCACTTCTTTTTGAACCCTCCTCGTATCGGCCCCGAACCTGATATCTCGCTAACCAAACATGGGATTAGAACATACAGGGAGTCCTAGTACTCGTAGTGACGCCCCCTACTTTCCTATAGCCTCTTTATTTAATTAAAAGACCAAAACTAAAAGGTCAATCGCGAGTAGTGGGGTAGTGTTGGTTTTCTCAATTCGCGCTCGTGCTTGAATATGTATGGCTATGTTGGGAAAGGGTTAGGTGGTGGGGGAGGGCGTCGAGTGAGGGGTCGTTTAGATGGTATTTTTTCCGCTCTAGGTGATGGTGAGGTTATTTTTTTAAATGGATGGAATTTGGAAACGCCATTTGGGGTAAACGTGGGTTTTTTGACATTATGGCATGAATGTTTTTTTTGTATGCCTGCGCACTTGGGGATTTTGTAAAAGAGCGGGCTTTTTAAATGATGATTTATAAATGAGTTTTTTAATATGTATTTAAAGAAAACCAAAAAACTAATAGGTCATCGGCTTTTTAGTATCTCGCTAACTAATAATCGGATTTAAACATATGGGGTGTCGTAGGACTCGTGGTGAAATCCCCTTTTCTATGGACGGGGCATATCCACTCCAAAATAAAAACTACCCTTACCCGGGGGGTGAAATAGTATTTTTTTATGTGTGCACACAGACAGCTTATGTCAAAAGGACCTAACTATACGTTTGTTAATATTTTCTGAACCCCTGATGGGATTTTGCCATAGGCAGTACTCTAACCCTGGGGGTGACGCCCCGTTTTTTGAATGTATGTTTCGTTTTTGTCGAAAGGGCCTAACTACACTTTTGTTCATATCTCGCGAACCAATCAAGCTAGGGAACTGTATGAAGGGTCCTAGCACTTGGGGCGACGTCCCCCGTTTGGGGGTGAAACTACCCCCCAAAATTGAAAAATCCATATCTTGGAAACGAAGAACCCTAAAATTAGGTGTGATAGCTTAAAAAATAGGGGATGTTATAGGCTTTTACCTCGATTGATCATTTCACCCCTAAAATAGTAAATAGTCATGTTATGGGAAAAAAAACCGTGTTAAACACCTATAAATGATATATGAACCTAAGATATTTTGTTTTTAATGAAAAATAGCAGGGGGGTGGAAACCACCCCCAAAATTGAAAAATCCATATCTCGGAAACGAAGAACCCTAAAATTAGATGTGATAGCTTAAAAAATAGGGGATGATTAGGGCTTTTACCTCGATTGATCATTTCACCCCTAAAACAGTAAATAGTCATGTTATGGGGAAAAAACGTGTTAAACACCTAAAAATGATATATGAACCTAAGATCTTTTGTTTTTAATGAAAAATAGGTGGGGTGGAAACCACCCCGAAATTGAAAAATCCATATCTCGGAAACGAAGAACCCTAAAATTAGGTGTGATAGCTTAAAAATAGGGGATGTTTAGGGCTTTTACCTCGATCGATCATTTCACCCCAAAATCAGTAAATAGTCATGTTATGGGGAAAAAACGCGTAAAACACCGAAAAATGATATATGAAACTAAGATCTTTTGTTTTTAATGAAAAATAGCAGGGGGGTGAAAACAACCCCCCAAATTGAAAATCTATATCTAGGAAACGAAGAATCCTAAAATTAGGTGTGATAGCTTAAAAAATAGGCGATGATAAAGGCTTTTACCTCGATTGATCATTTCACCCCTAAAACAGTAAATAGTCATGTTATGGGGAAAAACATGTTAAACACCTAGAAATGATAAATGAACCAAAGATCTTTTGTTTTTGATGAAAAATAGCAGGCCGGTGGAAACTACCCCCAAAATTGAAAAATCCATATCTAGGAAACGAAGAAGCCTAAAATTAGGCGTGATTGCTTAAAAAATAGGCCATGACATACACTTTTACCTGGATAGGTCATTTCACCCCTAAAACAGTAAATAGTCATTTTATGAGGAAAAAATGTGTTATACACCTAAAAGCATAAGCGTTTTGTGAAACCATGCTTTAATGAACATGTGTATGGAGGATGATTGTTGTTATTATTATTAGGTAATTATGGATTAATGTGTGTATAGATAACTAACCAGTGGGGAGCGTGATGGCGCAGGTGCTTAGCTGCTCGTCATTACGCGGACGGCTGGGGTTCAAATCCCGGTGACAGCGGGGTGGAATTTTCACCTGAAAAATCACGTGGCGTCAGGAAGGGCATTCGGCCTTAAATCCCCGGTCAAAACCAAAATGAGCCTGGTTGGCTCCGGCGACTCAAAATAATTGGGAAAACCGAAGAAAAAAATGGTAACCCACCAGTAATAGTAAACATTGGTTTGAGGTGTTGAAGAAGTCAGGATGGCCAACCCTTTGCCATGGTTCACGAATGGACCCCAAAAGGTATTACCTGTCAAGACTCAGTCTACCCTGTTGCAGCGTTTAGAAAAAAAATCGAACCGGGGCCTCTGTGGTGACAGTGGACTTATATTCATGATGCTTTTTAAACAAACTTACGCTTGCATACTACCGCTGGGTTGATTCTGCACAGAGAATCAGTAGTGTGTAGTGTAGTGTGCCTTGGTAATAACAGCACAGCGATCTTGTCAGCAAGTTTCATTTTACTCGTCTGCTTGATAGTGGACGTGCTCTGCACCGTGTTATCATACAGGACATGACTAGATCGTTGTTAGGTTTGACAAAAGCTTAGTGAAGCTTATTGCAACCTTGAAATGAATGTCATGGTATAGTAGGGGTTGGAAGCCAAGACCTTAGGGTTGACAACCAAGTAGGTTAACCACTACACGGCGAGATGGTCAAATAATAATGTAACAGAACATATAGAAACGTTTTCCATAGTTTAACGAATTGGCTAAGAGCCATACCATGAGATGTGTAGGTGACGGAAATTGAATCCTTAGCTGATGATTATACTACTTGTAATCTATAGCCATGCGCACGTATAAGCTATCATGTTAGAAAAAGAATTGTATGGCTTGTTTTAAACGGAGAATAATTGTGTTTACTGTTAAACACAAATCTGAATTTAAAATTAGTTTATGTCCTATATGATGTTTGAACCCTTTTTTTATTTATACTTTGGACAAACGCTAACATAGTTATCATTCAGAAGCCATGGACGCCTCTTTTCCAATCCTACACCGAATGCTGAAGTTAAAATGAATAATGATCACGTTACAGACAGCTAGTTTTAAAGCCATGAGAACTAAGTGAACAAACAATAAAATGCATGAGCCAGTGAGGAATTCAACATGCTGTCCTTTGGACAAAAGAGAAGCGTTCTACAAACTTAACCACCAAGCTGTCCTATCGACCCTCAATGGTTTGGGTCATCGTAAAGATGAAAATTAAATCTAAGCTATAACTAAAACTAACTACACTCTTATATAGTAGAAGATGAAATGGAAAACAAAAGGGCAATAGGCCAAATAAAGGACAGAAGGAATGAAAAATGGCCCTCAACCCTCAAGCATAAGGATCGAAGGATTTGGAAGGAAGGAGAGCCATGAAAGGCAGATAAAAAGTATAACAGGAGTGGCTCTGCCCCAGAGGTAATGGATAAAGAGGAGGAAAACTGGACTCAGCTCAGAAATCCCTTAGGGTCGCCAACTTCCAAACTGATCAGCCGTAAGCCCCTTGAGAGTGTAGCCATATGCAGAGTGCACCGCAAGTGGTGGGGCTATATACACCCTACCTTCTTGAGGGGGCTTGAGCAAAAGGCAGGAAATAACATGAAAATAAAAACAAGGCTGCCTCCTCACACTAGTAGGATATCAGAAAAAATAAATAAACAAGGGCCAATGAAGTTGCAGAAGGAAGAGACTCCCTAGGCCTCGGATACCCTAATCATGTTGGGGTCGGTAGAGAACAAGAGTTGAGTAAGTATGGTCGACAGGAAATAAGACAGAGAGGAGCCTAGCACAAGTTAGTGGAAGCAATGACGGTCTCAGCTGGGACTCCGTGATCGTCAACCTATATGACACTGGATATGACGCCCAGGGGTGGAATTAAAGACCTCTTTTGTTTTATAACACTGGCTTTTAAGAACGCTAACACATGGCATGCCTTATAATGCAATACTGGTCCTAGGGTATGCAAAATTGTATTAGAAACTCAGCTAGTAATAGTGTGCTTGCCGATGATTATTTTCCCAAGTATAGTACATGGGACTGATAACCATGATTTCCAAGCCCCTAAGTAAGACATAAAACTAATGATTTTCACTTTCCAATGAGTTAGGGTGAGGTGAGGTGAGTTTTCTATACACCAAACTGATGTGGTTTCCCACTTCTACTCCAGGCAAATGCACATTTGATGCTAAGAATAGTGAAATGGTTTGCAACTGCCCAATGCTAGGACCTGATTAGTGGCTTTTAAGAAATGGAATGGAATGGAGTACACTTCCCCCAAAACCAACAAGAGGAGTGTTCGATCCCCCACAACAACGATTCTTAAAGTCAATATAAATGACTATGCACTTCAGCTCATGACGGTCTCCTCTCTCCAATCCTACCCCTTGGTGGTGAAAGGCACACACTAATACAACCTTCATAGTGACAGGTTATCTGTTAAATACCTAACTATCCCCAGATTTACCTTAAATTTTCCTAAAATCCACTACATTTTCCGCAAATTGACCAAATGACACAACATTCCAGCAAAATTCAACAAATGACTACCAGATTTATTGAAATTCCATTGATTTACCTAAGCATGGTTTAAACTACCTCAAATTCATATAAAATTAGACGAATATAGATGAAAATTCACTAAAATTTACCAAACTTACCCCAAGTGGGCTACAAACCATGAAATGTATCCATTTTTTTTTGTAAATTCACTATATGTACAGGAAAATTCCATAATACTGCCTTTACAAGTATGCTTTTATAGTTGTTGTTTCGTTTACCACACTCCCTGCAGACAAATACCACAACATGACTTTCTCCTAGACTAGGAGCTCCACATTCGACATGATAGCTGAGTTTCATTTCCCATAAACTTGTCTCTGAGGTGGGTGTCAGGAAAAGGCATTCAGCTGTAAAAACCACACCCTCACATAGACTTTCATAACCTCTTACGTTGGGGTTGTTAACACTAACGACATTGAATGATTGAACGGTTTCCTTTTCACAATTCCTGTCTATACTTTCCTCTTGAAGGTTGCTAAAATCCAATTAAATTTAATAAATACCTTAAGATGGTTTCATTTGTTTAATGATATGGTGTTGATGATGGATATGTACGTTAAGACTATTTTTTGTTAGGTTTTGACTGGCCTTGCAATTAGATATTGACTAACCAAACATGGGTTATCTTCCAGGGGAACACTTTGACCACTATGTTGGTTATTGACCAGTAAGTACAGTTCTAGTAATGAGACAGAAATCCAACACAAACAATGAGCGCGCAATGCGGTGGAGATTGGTACCACGATGTACTGTCGGTTATGTAGCTATGTGGAATGTACATCACATATGGTTTACTTGAAGGTTTGGAGGTTCCATTAAAGATATTTCTACAATAAACCATTTTCAAATGGTCATTCGTTGGTGTGAAAATATTTATTATATGGTATTTTATGCAAACAATTATGATTTATAAAAAATGTATACATTTACTCTATTCTTATTTAATGTAAGCACTGGAGGCACTATCGACCAAAATACAGCACTATCTGGAATGTATATTGCATACTTCAAGGTTTGGTGATCCCATTAAAGGTATTCCCACAATAAATGATTTTTAAGTTCTCGTTTTAAGGCATGATTATTTAATATATGCTATTTGCTAATAGGATTTCACACTGGAATTATTTTACAAGTAGTTATTTTAATGACCAACAGAGTTTAATGTTAACAAGGCACAGCTCTATTTGAAATTTTGAATAACATGTTGCATGTTATACATCATATGCAACTACTGTAAGGCTTGTGATTTATTTAATGCCTGTAACCCTATATTAAACACTCAGTTTGCAATACTGATAACTGCAATGTTACTGAAAAAAATTGAAACAAAACAAAAAATCCGCATTGAAAAACCAAAAAGTGGTTGAGCATATATATAGTGGGGAAAAGAAAAGTTTTGTAAACACTAATGTCCAACAAGACTAATTAAACCAATAACTGTCAGGGTGGCCGAGTGGTTAAGGCGTTTGACTTAAGATCAAATTTCCAAATATATAAGGAAGCAAGGGTTCGAATCCCTTCCCTGACATAACTATTGCTTGAACATGCAAGAAAACAAGAAATATACACAAACTATGTTTATCAATTTAATCATTTTTTATTATTTTTTTACAAGAGATAGACACACAGAATACAACTCTTTTTGTTTATCATTTCTTTTAAACATAACACTTGTTGAAAAATATTTTTATGGGATGGGGGTGTTGCTACGTTGACCCATCACACAATAATAGCAGCTTTACGAAGTTCATTTTCTACATTTAATAGCTCTTTCTCATAACCAATATGACCAACCTGTTTACAGGCATGCAAAAGCAGTAGACGTTCGACTAATATATTAGGATCGTTCCATTTGCAATTTTTTATGAATGGTTTCAGGAACTCGGGAAACAGTTCATCATTATCACCATCATTATGATTATCATCATCCTCATCATTATAATCATTTTCATAATGATGATCATTATCATCATTATCATCATTATCATTGTTGTTTGAGTCTTCAGTCTTTTGACTGGTTTGATGCAGCTCTCCATGCCTCCCTGTCCTGAGCTAATCGTTTCATCTCTACATAGCTACCACACCCTACATCCGAGGCTATCTGTTTAACATATTCTAACCTTGGTCTACCCCTACAGTTCTTGTCCTCGACCCTTCCTTCCATAACTAAGCTTGCTATTCCTGGGTGTCTTAGTATGTGTCCTACCAACCTATCTCTTCTCTTTATTAGCAGTCGCTAGAAACATCTCTCCTCTCCCACTCGTCTTAATACCTCTTTGTTGGTAACCCTATCTACCCATCTGATCTTCATCATTCTCCTGTAACACCACATTTCAAATGCTTCAATTCTCCTCTTTTCTGCTACACCAATAGTCCATGTTTCACTTCCATAGAGTGCCACGCTCCAGACAAAGGCTTTCAAAAATGACTTCCTAATACCTAAATCTATATTCGATGTCAGCAGATTCCTTTTTTGTAGAAATGCTTTCTTTGCCTGAGCCAACCTACTTTTTATATCCTCTTTGCTTCGTCCATCACTGGTTATTCTGCTTCCTAAGTAACAGAAGTCTCCTACTACCTTCAGCTTTTCACCTGCCAATTTGATCTCCATAGAAGTTTCTGATTTATTTCGGCTGCATTCCAGTATTTTTGTTTTACATTTATTAATTTTCATCATGAATTCTTTCCGTAAGACGGAGTCCATACCATTCAAAAACTCATTGAAATCCTCAGGCTTGTCCGCCAAGATGACTATGTCATCAGCAAATTTCAGAGTTGAAATTATTTCTCCTTGAATCTTCACTCCCACTTTACATTTTTCTCTAATTTCCTTCATTGCTTGTACAATGTAAAGATTGAAAAGTATGGGTGATAAGTTGCAGCCTTGTCTTACACCTTTCTGAATACCAGCTTCTCTCTCATGTCCTTCAACTCGAATGACTGCTGTCTGGTTTCTGTATAGAATGTATATCACCCTCCTATCCCTGTACTTTATTCCAATCGATTTCAAAATGTCAAACAATTTAGTCCAATCAACGTTATCAAAAGCCTTTTCTAAGTCTACAAAAGCCATGAACGTTCTCTTATCTTTCCTTATTCTACCTTCCAAAATCAGCCTAAGACTTAGTACAGCTTCCCTTGTTCTTACATTTCTCCTGAAACCAAACTGGTCTTCACCCAACTCCGTTTCTATCTGGCTTTAAATCCTCTTGTAAATTATTCTAGACAGGATCTTTGAAGCATGAGTAATCAAGCTGATTGTACGGTAATCTTCACATCTGTCAGCTCCCACTTTCTTTGGTATAGGGATGATTACATTCTTCTTGAAATCAGGGGGTACCTCACCTGTCTCATAAATAACCTGAAATAACCTGATCAGACCTTCATCTCCTATGCAGCGTAGCAACTCAATCGGTATATCATCTATGCCTGGTGCTTTGTTCCTGCTTAAGTCTTCCAAAGCTCTATCAAATTCTGATCTCAATATTAAATCTCCTTTCGCATCCTCATCAATTTCCTCCTCCCTTTCCATTACATGATTCTCAATCTCCTTTCCCTGATACAAACTCTCTATGTAAACTTTCCATCTCTCAACCTTTTCTTCCCTATCTGTTAGAGGCTTTCCATTTGTGTCCTTAATATTACAGCACTTAGTCTTCTTTTCCCCAAAAGTATTCTTAATCCTTCGATAAGCTGTGTCTACTTTTCCTAATTTCAGACAATTTTCTATACCTGCACATTTCTCTTTCAACCATTCTTCTTTCGCTTCCTTGGACTTCTTGTTAACCTCATTTCTCAGACGTCTGTATTCTGCTTCTTTTCATCTCTTACATTCTTGTGTTTCCGCCTTTCATCCATCAATTCTAGTATATCCTGAGTGATCCACGGTTTTCTACCTATTCTTTCTTTCCTACCAATGTTTTCTTCTGCGGATTTTGTTATTTCTTTCTTCAAAAGTGCCCATTCGGCTGCAATTGAAGTTTGTTTAGGGATTTTCATTAGTCCTTCCTTTATACTCTTCTTGAATCTTTCGTTTACATCCTTCTCTTTCAGTCTGTCTATTGCCCACCTTTTTGGCTTTTGACTTTTCTTCAGTTTCTTCAACTTTAATCTGCATTTCATTACAACCAGATTGTGGTCAGAGTTTATGTCAGCACCAGGATATGTTTTACAATCCAAAATCTGGTTTCGAAACCTCTGCTTGACCATAATGAAGTCGATTTGGTAACGCCCTGTATCTCCTGGTCTCATCCATGTGTATATTCTTCTATTGTGGTTATTGAATAAGGTGTTAGCTATGACCAACTCATGCTCGGTGCAAAATTCTACCAGCCTGCTTCCTCGATCATTCCTTTCACCTAATCCGAAATCTCCTACTATCTTCCCTTCTCTCCCATTTCCTACCACAGCATTCCAATCCCCCATTACTATAACATTTTCATCACCCTTGATATACCTCAGAATTTCGTCTATTTCATCGTAGACCTTTTCAACATCCTCATCATCAGCTTGACTGGTAGGCATATAGACTTGCACCACTGTGGTGCACGTAGGTTTAGTATTGATTTTTGCTACAATAATCCGTTCACTATATTGCTCATAATATTCCACCCGCTCTCCAAGTTTCCTACTCAATATGAGGCCAACCCCTACTTGGTCATTGTTTGATTTACTTCTAATGACCCTATAGTCTCCTGACCAAAAGTCCTGTTCTTCCTGCCAGCGCATTTCACTAATCCCAACCAAATCCAACCTCAACCTATCCATTTCCCTTTCTAAGTTTTCTAACCTTCCACTTCCTAGCAGACTTCTAACATTCCACGCTCCGATCCGTAGAATGTCAGATTTCCTCTTTGTCACTTCTGTGATGTTAACCCCCTCTCGAGTAGTCCCCACCCGGAGATCCGAACGGGGGACTAGTTTACCTCCGGATTGAAATTTTACAAGGGAGGAGGCCATCATCACATGTAATTATGCATAGAGAGGTGCATATACTCGGGAATAGCATACGGCTGTAGTTTCCCGTTGCTTTCAGCCGTGCAGCAGGACGCAGTGTAGCCATTATTTGGCTTATATTATCAATATCTTAACCGTCTATAAGACTAGTAAAGAATTGATTTATTCTGAAAGGCTGCTACTCCCTTTCAGAATAAGTAGAGAGCATCATTACCATCATAATTTCCACCTGTGTCCACAGTCTGTTCAATGGTTTGAGTTGCCTTTGATAGTGTTGAAAGCTTCTTTTTAGATGTGCTAGAATGCTTTAACATTGTTATGTTATTATTACCACTGTTACCTTTCCCCACTAACTTCTTGATGGGGTATATTGTCTCTGATAGGGTTGAGGGCTTTTGAGATGTGGGTGCGTGTCTGAACATGGGTTTCACAGGAGGTGTTAAAGGCTCCTCATTAAACAACTCGCTAACAGCATGAGTGCGTTGTAGTGTATTAAACTTGAGGTTAATATTATCTTGAGCAGCACTATCTTTCTCTTGGACTTGGTTTCTTGCTTTGGTTCGGGTTTTCCTTACATTTAGACTAGCGTGATTATTAAGTTTACATTTATGATTCTTTGAAGAAAAAACGTCCAATTCTTTTGTTTTAAGCATTCCTCGACACTGTTTCGATCGTTGCTTTGAACAGCGCCAAATAACAGTTCCATTTTTATTGCTTCGTTTCACAGTATATGAATATCCTTTATAGTATGCATAAGGCTTACCATACCTAGTCACTGACACTTCCATATCAACTGTCATGCACAAACGAATCTCTAGTAAAGACAACTTGGTAATAACAACAATAGTGTAATGTGGGAGCATATATTAATGCAAAAAGTGGGAGCAAAGGTGGGGGGTAAGAAGTGGGAACAAAAGTGGCAGCAAATGTGGGAGAAAAAAATAACTGTGAGCAAAAAGTGGGAGCAAATATGGGATCAAATGTGGGAGCAAAGCAAATATAAAAAGTAGGAGCAAATATGCTAACAAATAAGTCAACAAATATACCAGCAAAAGTAAATACACAAGTCAAGATAAATTAAAGTGCAAAGAAAATATGGAAGCAAATATGAGAGCAAAAATGGTGTTTTTCTAAAACAACTAGACATAACAAACTTAGTCATAACCTAACCTAACCTAACCTAACCAAACCTAACCTCACCTAACCTCACCTAACCTAACCTAAACTAAATTAACCTCACCTAACCTAACCTCACCTCACCGAACTTCACCTAACCTAACCTAACCTAACTTCACCTAACCTATTTCGACTGAACTTTACCTAACCTAACCCATCATAACTTCACCTAACCTAAATTTACCTAATCTAACTTCACCTAACCTAACTTTCAACTCTCAGATCAAAATTAAATTCTAGGCATAGTTGAGTTGGAACCCAAGACTTCAGTGATAACACACAAGTATACTAGCCACTACACCGCAAAATGGGCAAATTACCATGCAACACAACATAATGTAAAAGTTTCCTGTAGTGTAACTCATTGGCTGACAACCATAGTTTGGGAATTCAAACCCAAGACCTCAGGACTTTTGTTTTGAAAATTATCAGAAATATTATTCAATTTAGATTTTGCTGCTGCTTATAGTTATAAGAGTTGGCATTAATATGGGAAGCAAAAAAAGTGGGAGCAAATGTGGGAGCCAATATGGGAGCCAATATGGGAGCAAATATGGGAGCCAATATGGGGCAAAAGTGGGAGCAAATATGGGAGCAACTGTGGGAGCCAATATGGGAGTCAATATGGAGGCAAGTATGGGAGCAAATGTGTGAGCAAATGTGTGAGCACAAAAGACAACACCCAAAAGACGTTTGTGTCGTCTTAAATCCTTACACGTATCACAACGTATAAAATAGGATTTAAGACGACACTCAAAACACGTTTCATATTCATAAAGTCCGTCATTATTAGGAACCATTTCCATCAACAGATGCTTACTACATATGGCAAGGCTTTACACTCCTGGGTTAGTCAGTCTTTCTTGCTAAGGATCCTCTATATACCCTAGACAAGGCTATACATGTTAGTTCTGAACACCTAGTCTTAATTGTATATGAAAATTATATGCACAGCTTATACAAGGACGTTTTGCATGCAGTCAAACTTTGTAAGATAGTTACATACAACACACAAAGTATGTTTCCGCTACCTAGCGGTGGATATGAGTACTCACTGGCGATATCCGAGGTGAGATGATTAGCTCACACATTTGCTCACACATTTGCTATAACTATAAGCAGCAGCAAAATGTAAATTGAATAATATTTCTGATAATGTTCAAAACAAAAGTCCTGAGGTCTTGGATTTGAATTCCCAAACTATGGTTGTCAGCCAATGAGTTACACTACAGGAAACTTTTACTTTATATTGTGTTGCATGATAATTTGCCCATTTTGCGGTGTAGTGGCTAGTATACTTGTGTGTTATCCCTGAAGTCTTGGGTTCCAACTCAACTATGCCTAGAATTTAATTTTGATCTGAGAGTTGAAAGTTAGGTTAGGTGAAGTTATGATGGGTTAGGTTAGGTAAAGTTCAGTCAAGTTAGGTTAGGTGAAATTAGGTTAGGTTAGGTTAGGTTAGGTGAAGTTAGGTGAGGTGAGGTTAGGTTAGGTGAGGTTAGTTTAGGTTAGGTTAGGTTAGGTGAGGTTAGGTGAGGTTAGGTTTGGTTAGGTTAGGTTAGGTTAGGTTAGGTTAGGTTAGGTTATGACTAAGTTTGTTATGTCTAGTTGTTTTAGAAAAACACCATTTTTGCTCTCATATTTGCTTCCATATTTTCTTTGCACTTTAATCTATCTTGACTTGTGTATTTACTTTTGCTGGTATATTTGTTGACTTATTTGATAGCATATTTGCTCCCACTTTTTATATTTGCTTTGCTCCCACATTCGATCCCATATTTGCTCCCACTTTTTGCTCACAGTTATTTTTTTCTCCCACATTTGCTGCCACTTTTGCTCCCACTTTTTGCATTAATATATGCTCCCACATTACACTATTGTTGTTATTACCAAGTCGTCTTTACTAGAGATTAGTTTGTGCATGACAGTTGATATGGAAGTATCAGTGACTAGGTATGGTAAGCCTTATGCATACTATAAAGGATATTCATATATTGTGAAATGAAGCAATAAAATGGAACTGTTATTTGGCGCTGTTCAAAGCAACGATCGAATCAGTGTCGAGGAATGCTTAAAACAAAAGAATTGGACGTTTTTTCTTCAAAGAATCATAAATGTAAACTTAATAATCACGCTAGTCTAAATGTAAGGAAAACCCGAACCAAAGCAAGAAACCAAGTCCAAGAGAAAGATAGTGCTGCTCAAGATAATATTAACCTCAAGTTTAATACACTACAACGCACTTATGCTGTTAGCGAGTTGTTTAATGAGAAACCTTTAACACCTCCTGTGAAACCCATGTTCAGACACGCACCCACATCTCAAAAGCCCTCAACCCTATCAGAGACAATATACCCCATCAAGAAGTTAGTGGGGAAAGGTAATAGTGGTAATAACAACATAACAATGTTAAAGCATTCTAGCACATCTAAAAAGAAGCTTTAAACACTATCAAAGGCAACTGAAACCATTAAACAGACCGTGGACACAGGTGGAAATTATGATGGTAATGATAATGATGATAATGATCATCATTATGAAAATGATTATAATGATGAGGATGATGATAATCATAATGATGGTGATAATGATGAACTGCTTCCCGAGTTTCTGAAACCATTCATAAAAAACAGCAAATGAAACGATCCTAATATATTGGACGAACGTCTACAGCTCTTGCATGCCTGTAAACATGTTGGTCATGTTGTTTATGAGAAAGAGCTATTAAATATAGAAAATGAACTTCGTAAAGCTGCTATTATTGTGTGATGGGTCAACGTAGCAACACCTCCATCCCCTAAAAAATAATTTTCAACAAGTGTTATGTTTAAAAGAAATGATAAACAAAAAGAGCTGTATTCTGTGTGTCTATCTCTTGTAAAAAGTAATAAAAAATGATTAAATTGATAAACATAGTTTGTGTATATTTCTTGTTTTCTTGCATGTTCAAGCAATAGTTATGTCAGGGAAGGGATTCGAACCATTGCTTCCTTATATAATAGAAAATTTGATCTTAAGTCAAACGCCTTAACCACTCGGCCACCCTGACAGTTACTGATTTAATTAGTCTTGTTGGACATTAGTGTTTACAAAACTTTTCTTTTCACCACTATATATATACTCAACCACGTTTTGGTTTTTCAATGCTGATTTTTGTTTTGTTTCAATTTTTTTCAGTAACATTGCAGTTATCAGTATTGCAAACTGAGTGTTTAATATAGGGTTAAAGGCATTAAATAAATCACAAGCCTTACAGTAGTTGCATATGATGTATAACATGCAACATGTTATTCAAAATTTCAAATAGAGCTGTGCCTTGTTAACATTAAACTCTGTTGGTCATTAAAATAACTACTTGTAAAATAATTCCAGTGTGAAATCCTATTAGCAAATAGCATATATTAAATAATCATGCCTTCAAACGAGAACTTAAAAATCATTTATTGTAGGAATACCTTTAATGTGATCACCAAACCTTCAAGTATGCAATATACATTCCAGATAGTGCTGTATTTTGGTCGATAGTGCCTCCAGTGCTTACATTAAATAAGAATACAGTAAACGTATAAATATTTTATAAATCATAATTGTTTGCCTAAAATACCATATAATAAATATTTTCACACCAACGAATGACCATTTGAAAATGGTTTATTGTAGAAATATCTTTAATGGAACCTCCAAACCTTCAAGTAAACCATATGTGATGTACATTCCACATAGCTACATAACCGACAGTACATCGTGGTACCAATCTCCACCGCATTGCGCGCTCATTGTTTGTGTTGGATTTCTGTCTCATTACTAGAACTGTACTTACTGGTCAATAACCAACATAGTGGTCAAAGTGTTCCCCTGGTAGATAACCCATGTTTGGTTTGTCAATTTCTAATTGCAAGACCAGTCAAAACCTAACAAAAATTAGTCTTAACGTATATATCCATCATCAACAAAATATCATTAAACAAATGAAACCATCTTAAGGTATTTATTAAATTTAATTGGATTTTAGCAACCTTCAAGAGGAAAGTATAGACAGGAATTGTGAAAGGGAAACCGTTCAATCATTCAATGTCGTTAGTGTTAACAACCTCAACGTAAGAGGTTATGAAAGTCTATGTGAGGGTGTGGTTTTTACAGATGAATGCCTTTTCCTGACACCCACCTCAGAGACAAGTTTATGGGAAATGAAACTCATCTATCATGTCGAATGTGGAGCTCCTACTCTAGGAGAAAGTCATGTTGAGGTATTTGTCTACAGGGAGTGTGGTAAACGAAACAACAACTATAAAAGCATACTTGTAAAGGCAATATTATGGAATTTTCGAGTACATATAGTGAATTTACAAAAAAATGGATACATTTCATGGTTTGCAGCCCACTTTGGGTAAGTTTGGTAAATTTTAGTGAATTTTAATCTATATTCGTCTAATTTTATACGAATTTGAGGTAGTTTAAACCATGCTTAGGTAAATCAATGAAATTTCAATAAATCTGGTAGTCATTTGTTGAATTTTGCTGGAATGTTGTGTCATTTGGTCAATTTGCGGAAAATGTAGTGGATTTTAGGAAAATTTAAGGTAAATCTGGGGATAGTTAGGTATTTAACAGATAACCTGTCAATATGATGGTTTTATTAGAGTGTGCCTTTCACCACCAAGGGGTAGGATTGGAGAGAGGAGACCGTCATGAGCTGAAGTGCATAGTCATTTATATTGACTTTAAGAATCGTTGTTGTGGGGGATCGAACACTCCTCTTGTTGGTTTTGGGGGAAGTGTACTCCATTCCATTCCATTTTTTAAAAGCCACTAATCAGGTCCTAGCATTGGGCAGTTGCAAACCATTTCACTATTCTTAACATCAAATGTGCATTTGCCTGGAGTAGAAGTGGGAAACCACATCAGTTTGGTGTATAGTTTTATGTCTTACTTAGGGGCTTGGAAATCATGGTTATCAGTCCCATGTACTATACTTGGGAAAATAATCATGGGCAAGCACACTATTACTAGCTGAGTTTCTAATACAATTTTGCATACCCTAGGACCAGTATTGCATTATAAGGCATGCCATGTGTTAGAGTTCTTAAAAGCCAGTGATATAAAACAAAAGAGGTCTTTAATTCCACCCCTGGGCGTCATATCCAGTGTCATGTAGGTTGACGATCACGGAGTCCCAGCTGAGACCGTCATTGCTTCCACTAACTTGTGCTAAGCTCCTCTCTGTCTTATTTCCTGTCGACCACACTTGCTCAACTCTTGTTCTCTACCGACCCCAACATGATTAGGGTATCCGAGGCCTAGGGAGTCTCTTCCTTTTGCAACTTCATTCGCCCTTGTTTATTTATTTTTCTGATATCCTACTAGTGTGAGGAGGCAGCCTTGTTTTTATTTTCATGTTATTTCATGCCTTTTGCTCAAGCCCCCTCAAGAAGGTAGGGTGTATATAGCCCCACCACTTGCGGTGCACTCTGCATATGGCTACACTCTCAAGGGGCTTACGGCTGATCAGTTTGGAAGTTGGTGACCCCAAGGTATTTCTGAGCTAAGTCCAGTTTTCCTCCTCTTTATCCATTACCTCTGGGGCAGAGCCACACCTATTATACATTTTTATCTGCCTTTCATGGCTCTCCTTCCTTCCAACTCCCTCAATTCTTATGCTTGAGGGTTGAGGGCCATTTTTATTCCTTCTGTCCTTTATTTGGCCTATTGCCCTTTTGTTTTCCATTTCTTCTTCTACTATATAAGAGTGTAGTTAATTTTAGTTATAGCTTAGATTTAATTTTCATCTTTACGATGACCCAAACCATTGAGGGTCGATAGGACAGCTTGGTGGTTAAGTTTGTAGAACGCTTCTCTTTTGTCCAAAGGACAGCATGTTGAATTCCTCACTGGCTCATGAAATTTATTCATTGTTCACTTAGTTCTCATGGCTTTGAAACTAGCTGTCTGTAACGTGATCATTATTCATTTTAACTTCAGCATACGCTGTAGGATTGGAAAAGAGGCGGCCATGGCTTCTGAATGATAACTATGTTAGCGTTTGTCTAAAGTATAAATAAAAAAAGAGTTCAAACATCATGTAGGACATAAACTAATTTTAAATTCAGATTTGTGTTTAACAGTAAACACAATTATTCTCCGTTTAAATCAAGCCATACAATTCTTTTTCTAACATGATAGCTTATACGTGCGCATGGCTATAGATTACAAGTAGTATAATCATCAGCTAAGGATTCAATTTCCGTCACCTACACCTCTCATGGTATGGCTCTTAGCCAATTCGTTAAACTATAGAAAACGTTTCTACATGTTCTGTTACATTATTATTTGACCATCTCACCGTGTAGTGGTTAACCTACTTGGTTGTCAACCCTAAGGTCTTGGCTTCCAACCCCGACTATACCATGACATTCATTTCAAGGTTGCAATAAGCTTCACTAAGCCTTTGTCAAACCTAACAACGATCTAGTCATGTCCTGTATGATAACACGGTGCAGAGCACGTCCACTATCAAGCAGACGAGTAATATGAAACTTGCTGACAAGATCGCTGTGCTGTTATCACCAAGGCAAACTACACAAACCAAAGCCAGAGTCTCTGTGCAGATTCAACCCAGCGGTAGTATGCAAGCGTATGTTTGTTTAAAAAGCATCATGAATATAAGTCCACTGTCACCACAGAGGCCCCGGTTCGATTTTTTTTCTAAAGGCTGCAACAGGGTAGACTGAGTCTTGACAGGTAAAACGTTTTGGGGTCCATTCGTGAACCATGGCAATGGGTTGGCCATCCTGACTTCTTCAACACCTCAAACCAATGTTTACTATTACTGGCGAGTTACCATTTTTTTCTTCGGCTTTTCCCAATTATTTTGAGTCGCCGAAGCCAACCAGGCTCATTTTGGTTTTGACCGGGGATTTAAGGCCGAATGCCCTGCCTGACGCCACGTGATTTTTCAGGTGAAAATTCCACCCCGCTGTCACCGGGATTTGAACCCCAGCCGTCCGCGTAAAGACGAGCAGCTAAGCACCTGCGCCATCACGCTCCCCACTGGTTAGTTATCTATACACACATTAATCCATAATTACCTAATAATAATAACAACAATCATCCTCCATACACATGTTTATTAAAGCATGGTTTCACAAAATGCTAATGCTTTTAGGTGTATAACATATTTTTTCCTCATAAAATGACTATTTACTGTTTTAGGGGTGAAATGACCTATCCAGGTAAAAGCGTATGTCATGGCCTATTTTTTAAAGCTATCACACCTAATTTTAGGCTTCTTCTTTTCCTAGATATGGATTTTTCAATTTAGGGGGGTAGTATCCACCCCCTGCTATTTTTCATCAAAAACGAAAGATCTTAGGTTCACTTATCATTTTTAGGTGTTTAACACGTTTTTCCCCATAACATGACTATTTACTGTTTTAGGGGTGAAATGATCAATCGAGGTAAAAGCCTATATCATCCCCTATTTTTTAAGCTAACACACCTAATTTTAGGATTCTTCGTTTCCTTGATATGGATTTTCAATTTAGGGGGTTGTTTTCACCCCCTGCTATTTTTCATTAAAGCAAAAGATCTTAGGTTCATATATCATTTTTAGGTATTTAACGCGTTTTTTCCAATAACATGACTATTTACTGATTTAGGGGTGAAATGATCAATCGAGGTAAAAGCCCTAGTCATCCCCTATTTTTTAAGCTATCACACCTAATTTTAGGGTTCTTCGTTTCCGAGATATGGATTTTTCAATTTGGGGAGTGGTTTCCACCCCCCTGCTATTTTTCATTAAAAACAAAAGATGTTAGGTTCATATATCATTTTTAGGTGTTTAACACGTTCTTTCCCCATAACATGACTATTTACTGTTTTAGGGGTGAAATGATCAATCGAGGTAAAAGCCCTAATCATCCCCTATTTTTTAAGCTATCACACCTAATTTTAGGGTTCTTCGTTTCCGCGATATGGATTTTTCAATTTTGGGGGTGGTTTCCAGCCCCTGCTATTTTTCATTAAAAACAAAAGATCTTAGATTCATATATCATTTTTAGGTGTTTAACACGGTTTTTTCCCATAACATGACTATTTACTTTTTAGGGGTGAAATGATCAATCGAAGTAAAAGCCTATATCATCCCCTATTGTTAAGCTATCACACCTAATTTTAGGGTTCTTCGTTTCCGAGATATGGATTTTTCAATTTTGGGGGTGGTTTCCACCCCCCTGCTATTTTTCATTAAAAACAAAATATCTTAGGTTCATATATCATTTTTAGGTGTTTAACACTGTTTTCTCCCATAACATGACTATTTACTGTTTTAGGGGTTAAATGAACAATCGAGGTAAAAGCCTATATCATCCCCTATTTTTTAAGCTATCACACCTAATTTTAGGGTTCTTCGTTTCCAAGATATGGATTTTTCAATTTTTGGGGGGTAGTTTCACCCCCAAACGGGGGACGTCGCCCCAAGTGCTAGGACCCTTCATACAAGTCCCTAGCATGATTGGTTCGCGAGATATGAACAAAAGTGTAGTTAGGCCCTTTCGACAAAAACGAATCATACATTCATAAAACGGGGCGTCACCCCCAGGGTTAGAATACTGCCTATGGCAAAATCCCATCAGGGGTTCAGAACATATTAACAAACGTATAGTTAGCTCCTTTTGACATAAGCCATCCGTGTGCACACATAAAAAAAATACTATTTCACCCCCCGGGTAAGGGTAGTTTTTATTTTGGAGTGGATATGCCCCGTCCATAGAAAAGGGGATTTCACCACGAGTCCTACGACACCCCATATGTTTAAATCCGATTATTAGTTAGCGAGATACTAAAAAGCCGATGACCTATTAGTTTTTTGGTTTTCTTTAAATACATATTAAAAAACTCATTTATAAATCATCATTTAAAAAGCCCGCTCTTTTACAAAATCCCCAATTGCGCAGGCATACAAAAAAAACATTCATGCCATAATGTCAAAAACACACGTTTACCCCAAATGGCGTTTCCAAATTCCATCCATTTAAAAAATAACCTCACCATCACCTAGAGCGGAAAAAATACCATCTAAACGACCCCTCACTCGAAGCCCTCCCCCACCACCTAACCCTTTCCCAACATAGCCATACATATTCAAGCACGAGCGCGACTTGAGAAAACCAACACTACCCCACTACTCGCGATTGACCTTTTAGTTTTGGTCTTTTAATTAAATAAAGAGGCTATAGGAAATTAGGGGGCGTCATTACGAGTACTAGGACACCCTGTATGTTCTAATCCCATGTTTGGTTAGCGAGATATCAGGTTCGGGCCCGATACGAGGAGGGTTCAAAAAGAAGTGGGGTAGAACCCGTGTTACCACACTACTCACGTGAATATACATAAGGTTGTAATTGCTGAGCACCGATGATTGTTTAAGCCTGAAAATGTAAATCAAGATCTCTCTTTCACACTATTGGCCACTGAAATAGGTTGTGTCGGAGGAATGTTCTGAGGTAATATTCAACTCATCTCAACTCAAACTATGTATCCATGCCTCCGCCAGCTGCCACCACTTAATGTTAGCGCTCCGCCTTAAACCTTAGCAGGCGTCTGAGGAACGGACAGATAGAGTATTGCCAATGTTCCTGGAATACCTACGGACGAACAGAGAGCCCCGACGTCGTTGGAAAACGTAAAAGAGAAGGCTTGAATGGCGCTCGGTTAAAGTTTTGTTTATAGTGAAAGTTAGGACGAGAGCGAAAAAAAAAGGGTGATACTGGGGCGTTGTTAATTATGGCTCTTGGCAGGAAAACCAACCGTGCTCAGCGTTTATGAGAAAAATTACAAAGCGAAACTTGCAAAAGTAGCAAACAACAACGACAACAACAACAACTAATATTGCCTTCAAGGAATTGTTATGAAATTTGTATTACCTAGCTTAAGATTGTCTTCTGTATCTCAACGAGTAAGTTTATCAGTTCATTACGTGTAGATAGCCATTATTATTTTAGTGGAAAACTCTAAACCAGAGGAGTAACTGACTTAGTTTACGTATTACTCATAATGACACCGATATCTTCGAATCCCAATATCGTCTGATGCTTCCGAGCAGCATGGTTTGCCTCGTAACTTATTTAAATATTATGTCTAAAATTTAGTGGTTTGAGTAGTATGACATAACATACGAGATGATGATTTTGTTTTTGATTCCCTAGGGGCTTTGCCACATCGTGGTATTGTAGCCCCATGTACTTGGCTGAGTGTTGAATTTGTCTGAACGCCCGTAACACTGAGTTATATGTACTAGAGTGATTATTTTTAATTGAGGTAGGAAGCGGCCGTGGTTTGAAGCTAGGTATTTTTCCAGCATTGGCCTGGAGTAGAAGTGAAAACCCACGGAAAACCACCTCCATGATGTCTAAGGTAGGAATTGAACCCGCCACTTCTCAGTTTTGCAACACGAGGCTGAGTGTGCCCCGTTCTATCCCTCTGACCAGAATAAGATTTCTTGGCTGGGCCGGGAATTGAACCTGGGCCTCCCCGGTAACGGCCAATAATGCTAGCCACTACATTACGAGGTGGACGTACATAAAATGACAGCATGATTATGAAAACAGAGAAAACAAAATATGACATAAAATTTAATGTGGTTATTGGAATTAATTGAATATTGTCAAGTTGATAACTGGAGAGAGAAAGGTAGCATTTCGAGCGACATTGAATGATGTGAATAAAAGAAATGTTTAACTATTTATTGGATGAATTGTGACGAATATTGGAAATAACAAATATACAGGCTGAAAATAATGTTTGGCACAGAATACTCGCTTTAAAAGACAATTTATGGTAAACTTCGAATAGATGTTTAACATTATACTTACGTTTCATACATTTTCATTTGAGACTGTTTTGCCTTTCAGCATCCAGTCTAGTCTGCAAGCCTCTGTTAGCGAACAGCATCCTCCGTTTCTACACTTTTCATTTTGAAATCGTTCAAACTGAATCCAACCGCCACCTCCTAGGTCTACCTCGGCTTCTCTACAGTCAAATTCATTATCCTGTTAGGAAATCTCTCCTCCCCCAGTCTCTTCATATGACTCCACCATCTGTGAGAACTCATACAAACAGCTTCATCTAGCGTGTTAATTTCTGACGTTGTCTTGATCTCTTCATTGCGAGTACCTTCCTGCCATTGCTCCCATCTGTTTGTCCAAGCAATCGTTCGTACTACCCTCACATCAGTCACGTATAACTTATGTATGAAATATCCAGAATCTACCCAGCTGTCATTTCCACACGAAGGTCAGTCTAAATACTATGCGATATAAGGATAGGTTCGTTACTACACGAAATTCTTTCTTGCAGAATACTGTACATTGCAACTGAGAACTTGGCTTTTCCCCACTTCTACTTTATTTATTTCCCCATATTACCATCCGGAGAATATACACAGCCTAAGTAATTTAATAATCCACCTGCTCCAATTTATTTTCTCCGTACTGGCATTCTATTTTCTAGTGTTTCTTTCATACCTACATTACCTTCTGTTTTGAAATGCTGATTTTCAATCCATATTCCCTACAATTATCTTCAAGTTGTAACATGTTGACTTGTAAGCATTCGACGGAGACTGCCATTAAAACAAGGCCATCAGAATAAGCCAGACTGCTTACCTCGTTAGCAGCTAATTGAATCCCAGCCAGTTTATACCCTTCAAAAATGATCCAATGTAAATTAAACAGCAGTGGTGACGAGTCAGAGCCTTGCCTCGCTCCTGTAACGATCTAAAATATAGAACTCATCCTACCATGAACTCTCACTGCAGCCTGATTACCAGCATACACATAAGTACGTTTGATTGCCTGTAGCGGCCTTCTCCTAGAATGATCAGAATACCTTACCTTGGTTGTCTATCATAGGGCTTCTCTATATCTATAAATTTTAAATGGCTATTCCTCACGTAGCGTTCCTCAATAACTTGGTGCATACTAAAAATTTCATCGTGACTTCCTCGTAGTGGTCTAAACCCACACTTGTATTCGTACATCTTACTCTAGGCCAATGATTGAACTTTAATTCTACAATGCCCGAGTACACTAACTTGGCCTGGGACACGTATGAAAGAAAGGCCTCTAAAATTGGTGCAATCATTCCTGTTACCTTGCTTATAAACTGGCGATATTACTGCGTTTGTCCAATCGGAGGGTACCATTCCTAAATTCCATGCCAATGAGATTATCGTCTGCAACCATTTCATCCGTGCTTTCCCACTGTACTTTGCCATTTTCGGCCGGATTTCATCTATCGCTTCCGCTTTGTGACATTGTAGTTTATATGCCACCCTCGCTACTTCCTCAACCAAGATCCTGTTCCCGTCCTCATTCCCTTTTTGTATAATCTCAAAATTTCCCACATTGCCAGATAAGTCTCCAGTTACATTTAGCAAGTTTCCAAAGTATTCTTGCCATATCCCAGTGCTTCGTTGGTATCTACAATGAGTTTCCCTCAATTATCTAAAACACTTATCATTGTTCTTTTTACTACATTTCTAAGATTATTTTTAACAGTCCAAAAAGTATTTCCTGACGCTTGTCTAACGTTTCTAATTTGTCCCAAATTCCTCGCCTGCATTATTTTTGGACTGTACTAACATTTATTTGGTTCTGTTCTTTTCCACTATATAAAGCTCTCTGTATGCCGGATTTCTTGTTTGGAGCAACAGTTGTTGACCCTGTTTTTAATTTTTGAAGCCGAATTAAGTATGGTATTCCACCAAGATATGCAGATTTTCCTTACTTTACTCACTATTGTAACAATACTTCCCTTTGCTGTTTCTAGTACTGCATCCTGTATCCTGATCACTCTGTTCCAACGCCATACAATTATTTACCATCTACTGTGTCGAGTTTCTTATCAATCATTCCCATAAATTTCTGCTTAGATTCCTTATTCTGGAGTTTTCATCCCTAATCCATCTGGAAATACACCTCACTTTCTGCAGTTTATGTCTAACACCGATAGGACAAGTCGTCCAATGATATGGCAACACAGCAAAGCTATGAGTGTAGTATTAAAGAGTATTAGCGCAAAGGAATAAGTAATAAAATTATGTGTGACATCCTATAGGCATATATCCTTCTTGAGAATAATTTCCAGCGGTTTGATTTTTACTAATATAATTTTGGGGGAGTGTGAAGAGCAAAGAGGAAGTCGAATATGGTAACTAACTTGGTAATGCATGAATATAGTCACTCTATTGACTAAGGAAATAGTTCAGTGATCTCTGGAAGGATAGAGGGCTCTGTATGAGATGGGCGAAGTTGACCTATGGAGGTTGTGTTTCGAGAGAGAGGCAGTTCAGAACCGTCAGCTGAGAAAGACAGTTCAATCTAATGCGATTCGCAGAGCGAGTGAGTGTAATACGGTACGCAGAACGTGGCAGTATTATACTGTACGTGAGGAACTTCAGTACGGTCTTGTACGTGAGAATTATATCGAACTCAGTATACTCGGGAACTTGTATCAAATACGGAACGCCGCGAGTGATCTTAAAAATTTACGTAGTATAAACTTGTAGCCGTGATATCTTGTATGAATTCAGTTTGAGGCGAAGCATGTATGACAGTTACATTATTCAAGTTAAAATGCATTTCTGTGAAGAACATGCACCGGTATAACAGTGGAAGGTGGAAGGGACTCGAATCATCGCACGCAGTACGAACGTAATCTTGTAGACACGTCAACTCTTTCACGAGGAAATAAATGAGTGAGGCGATGTGCTTTTGTTCTGGAACAGACAATTGAAGGCTGTCAGGTGAAAGACCTCCCCAGAACATATGTTTAGAGAGTAGGTAAAGGACTGCATGTGTGTCATGGCCAGCCGGTCGAACGTAAAATATTACGAGAAATGTTACGCAAAGCGGCTGGACTGCAATACGAACATTAGACACTGTATTGCAATTTTGTACATGCATTATTAACTCTAAACAGAAAGCACATAATAGGAACATTATTAAGATGCAGTTTTGGGGCAATAAGGTCATCAATAGCGACATACACGCGTTTTCTTCATGAAATATCGAAGCGAAGTGATATCTGGATATCCCTGATGAGATGAAAGCCATGACGACGATGTGATGTGGGACGCGACGCGAAACGCCGGCATGGAACTAGGACGGAGACCATGGGACCGGGAGATGAGTCGGAGGCAGAAGAGTGAGGTCACGAGGAGGAAATGGGGCCCATCTTGGAGCAAAGGAAGACATCGCAGGTACACCCAACAAATAAAGCAAAATCCAGAATGTATTACGCTAACTAGCAATAGGCATAGTGTGTTTCTGTGATACGGATTATGTGGCAGATGGAACTAAATTAAGATTAATTGCGAATTAATTATTGAATTTTAATGGATGTTCAGGTTACAAATTTTACGTGTAATTTGATGGAAACAGGAGAATTATGACGAAGTCACGTGAATGATTAGCGCTATAACGGTACATAGGCTATTATTATACTAATATTTAACAGGATTTTCAGTACGCGATAGAGTTGAATGACATTACAAAAACCAGCTTACACTTTTACAATTACATATTACACGGTTAACTTTTGCTCACAACACTAGGCCAATATATTAATCGAGAGAGAATGACGGAGTAGAGACAACTTATAGCAATATTAAAGGAAAGATATGTGGATAACTAAACTATTGTAAAGAAATGGAACAAGTGTTATGTTAAATGCTTATGTTAACTATCTGATGGTAATAATGAAATTAAACATTCTCCATATGTTGGGGTTTCTGATATGTAATAGTGACTACGTGGATTGAATATTGTAGGTAATGAAATTTGGTGTCACGATAAATTAAAACGAGGTGGTAGTTAAAAAAGAGAATAACCCACACATATAGCAGTACAAGCTCAAAAAACTTGTACTTAATTATAACCCACACATAACTTAGATAAATTCTATGTAGTTATAAGATGAATCTGGAAGGTTTTCAAAGATCCCGAAATAAGTTGAGAAATAGATATTCTGGTGGAGTGATGCTGATAACAGAGTAATGGTGGATGTTTTTATAATTTAATTTGAGAGTACGGCTGTATAACTGACTGAAACACGCAGTAATGTCCAGATAAAATGTATGTTTGTTTGGAAATGTTGTCTGCATTTCTGTCCCATAAGGATGTGGTTGTACTTTAAAGATTTTTAAATCTAGTAAAGTTACGGACTAGAGATCCACAACACACACAAATTACCATAGAATGGTCTTACGGCAGTGTGGAGAGTAAGGAAGTTCACCTAGGGAATTAATTAAATTATGTGACTTTCCTGATGAAACCTTCGGTCTTCTTTCAAGGTTGTAACTGAGGATGAATGTGAATTTCAACTGTAATCCAATAACTGATCCTGTGATTAAATTAAATTAAGAACGAAGGTTTTGAAATGAAATGTTTACTGGACGGAACTATAATTAAACAAAGGTGAATCGACATGAAAGTGGTAGGCATGCGAATATGATCTAATGGAGGAAAGTTGTATATAATAAGTGTAAATTTGTAGAAGTTGATGAAGGGAGAAGAGAACATCCATGTTTTTCGAATTTCGATTTAGATAGAAGATCATGAGATTTTTTTACTTTGAGAACTTTCGAAATCGAACACCTTCTCATACATGAACATATTTAAAGAGAGTTGCTTAAATACTTGTGTAAAAGTTAAATGATATGACTAAAGATTAATCAACGATCTCAGTCAGTAGATTTATATATAAGGACAGTACCGGTACGCGAGGAGATCTTTGCCTCAATTAAATCAAATTGAGTTGAACATTTTTAAATAATTTATTTGCATTGCACCTCAAGCTGTAAGGTCGAGGAGTCTCCAAGCATAGGTAGGCATTCAATTTCTTTATTAATTGTATTTAATGTAAATTTTATAAAATCTTGGATGTGTTTTATCTTAGTCCAGCTGAGTTGCATATTACTTTGTCGTCGCTTGACATTTATCGGAATAATTTCGTAGCTTTACCAAGTTGAACCGAATTCCCGTTAACGCGGTGGTATTATTTAAATCTCGTCCACCTGGTTTTTTATTACTAAAATTATTTGGAGCGTTCAGGTATTTTTATTTTGTGCCGATTTCGTGCTGAGGATGTGGTGTTGAGTAAGACCACCCAATCTAAGGCAGGATTATCGGGCACAACAAGATGGCGCACTAACTTCAGGGACACGGTGAAACTGGATTACCAGAAATAAGACCATCAGAATGGCACAACCTACATTTTGGGCCTGGATGAGACTGGATTACCAGGAAGCGACAAAATGGAGGCTGGACCTGTGACACAGATGGAATGGGAAGGGAAACCATTTGAATGCTGATAACCCATCCTTCCGTTCAACATGTTAGTTATTCATTTAAAGGTAACTTGTGTTAGAATATCTATATATAAATATATAAATATATAAATATATTTTTTTCCCTAAAAAAATAAGGAGTACTACAGTTGTAATCGACAAAACATCACGATCTTGCAATTTTCGGCAATTTGCAGAGTACGGTTATTACTTTTCGGGCTGGCATGTTAAATGAAAGGTTGTATTGGGTTAATTTATTTGTGGGCTACATGTCAAGATGGTAACTGCACTCAGTATTTCTAATCATTTTACATTTTGAAATTAAGTGAAATAAATATAAGCACTGTGGTAGTGTCTCATTTTGCTGTCCTGCTTACAGTAAATCCCACACTGGTAGAAGAGGCTGATCACTGCCATCTTCAGGCTTCCTCTGCTTGCTTTTTGTGTCGGTCACCAGATGTCTTCCTTCCAGGAACCATGAATTTACGTAATCCACAGGGTTGAAAATTCTCAGTGGAGGGCCAACTAACTTAATGAACATAAGATTTGCTACTGTGTTCACATGCAATGATGCTCTTATTGGAGTCATGATCAAGTTCATTTGTGAGAAGCCTCTTTCACATTCACTTGTTGAAATTGGGATGCTGTTGATAGTGTTATTAAGGGGCAGGAGAGACAATGGGCTTTTCTTCTCAGTAAGATATTCACGGAAACCTCTTAAGATATGTCTTTCATGGAGCTTAAAACGTTTACACAAGGTTCTTATTTCTGCTTCTCCACAAGTTACAGCAGGATTTTCCGTCCAATTGGTAGTGTCCAAAACTGTAGCCAATTCAGGGATTTCAATGTCTTCTGATGTTAAAAGGTGATTCTCCATATGACTGGCCAGGCACTCATAGAACTTAACAGCATCAATATGATTCCTTTTATGTCTTGCTCCTTTTTCGAGATTTACGCCTTTAAACATTAACAGTGCTTCTGCTTCCAAGGCTTGAGTGTAGTATGAGCCATGTTTTGCCTTTCTTTCAGAAAACACCTTAATTTGCTGGCTTATCTTCTTATGGGTCGAATAAATTGCAATGTCACGAGCTTGCAACACTAAGTTCTGCCAACTCCTGAAGAGCATCATACATCAATGCAAGGTCTAATATAAAGTTGACATTGGTTATACGGTTAAAGAGTCCTCCATACACGACTTGGTCAGTTTTGTCTCTTTTGGGATCATCTTTGGCACTTTTGAAAATGTGCCACTAAAACTTCGAAACTTTTCCACACAGCGGAGACTGCTCTAAAGCTAGAAGCAACCCATCTTGTATCTAGGATCCTTCCAAATTTAAGGAGTACGATTTCAAGTTCCCGTGCATGAGCTTTCAATTCCCTGGCATTTGTAGGTGACTGGTGGTAAACTGCATACAGTTTAACAAGGAAAGATTTGAAGTGGTTTAATTGTGAGGGGAAATCCTTACTCACAACATCACCTACCGAAATCTCTAGCCTGTGACTGTCACAGTGCCAGAACAAAACATAGGGAAACTGTCGCTGTATTAAAGTTCTTACACCTTTCTTCTTTCCTAGCATTACTGTAGCCCCATCAGTTGAGACTGCAACAAGATTCTGTTTCAAAAACTCATCATTGAACCCCAATGCTCCCAAATAAGTCTTCAATGCACTATAATGTACCTTCAGCAGTGCCATCTTGCAATTAAATAAATCCCAAAAAAATGTTTGCTGGCTGATCCATTTCTGGAAGTGTTGTCCTCAGGTACACTATCAATGATAACAGCTGACTGAGAGTGGTACTTTTATCCATAAGGAGGGCAATTTTACAATTCCCATGCACTATCTTGTTTGCTACCTTCTTTCTCATTTCTGTCGCGATATGAGAAACAATATTTATGCATGCGTTTGTGGAATGGAGAATGCGGCCCATATTAACACCATTCCACTCCTGCACGTCAATTTCAGTTTCAAAATCGTGAAAGGCTTGATTTTGCTTAACTACTTTATATGCTGTTCGAAATACATTGGCAGTTATTTCCTTCCCTTTTTCGAAAGCCTTAGAGCATGGCAGTTGCCAAAGTTTTCAGGGTTTCGGTTTTTGGTATTTTAACTGCAGCCTGATGAGCTGAACTCTCTTTATGTTTAAATATTTTCTTGAGCAGAGAAAGCATTTGCTGAGATTTCTTTTTAGTTTCACCACTTGTACAAATAGAAACAGAAACCCACTGCTGTGAAATGTTCATCCCTCGTGATGTGCTTTCAGTTTCCAAGTCACCAACTTATTTACAAATTTTTCAGCCAAGTGTTTTATTTCTTACCTCCAACCATTCGTACTTACTGCAATATTCCTGCATTTTCTCCAAATCCCAGCATTCGGGAATGTCTTCCGTCCCACTGTTACGTGCGGTTGAAAGCTCTTAGTTGTGATTTTCTTTTGCTGCACCACACGACACTGTTGGCGTTTCTCCGTCATTGTTTATGTTCGAAGTATTTACATTCAGCTATTTCGATGCCTGGGTGGATGTGAAATAGTTCGTTATTTTCTTCATCCTTCAAAACTAAGCACACGCACCAAAATAACAACTTTATGAAGCCTGCGTGCTTATAAGAACGGAGTTGCCGATCGGAATCACTAGTAAAACTGCTTCTATTTCAGACCCCGTCGCGAAGGTAATTTCTCAGGGAATTGTGAGTGACTTCCACGGATAATATTCCGCATCCACGCGTATCAATTATAAAAGATTGATATTCTTACCACAGATGGCTGTCAAGAACACAGCGATTGTCAACTGTTTCTATTTTGCCTCAATTGATGGCACGATGATTCTCATTTCAATGTTCACCTTCCCCTCAAAAAACTGGAAACCTATGAACTATGTGTTGTAAGATTACGTGGTTAGCAAGGTCAAGGCTTCTAAAATACATTACTATAAGCAGTTTACATTTGAGCTCAACAGATATCATACAAACGCAGTTCTCACGCAGTCCTGTGCGAAGCGTAGTCTATACCTGTACGGCAAACCGTCAGAGCGGTAACTATTTCCGCGCGTACATGGCTACACGCATACGTTAAACCGGCCTGAGAGGTTAAACAATTTTAAAATGTTTAAAGGGTACGCGTACCCCCACGTTCCCCCTGAGAAAAAGCACTGTATATATATATGTATATAGAACGAAGAAAGTCAGTAATATAATGGCACTAATATTAAAGCGATACCATCCAGAGTAATTAATTTCATATACAACTAACTCCTAATTTCTCTGCCAAATGAACGTAGACACTCGTTCGTAGTCTTAGTCGCTAGTTGTAATGGTTACCATTTTTATATTATCATTGACATTTTTGAAGTATGGAGGTGTCTGCTGAGTTTGCAGAATTTAAAAATCTGTTTAAAGAATTGGGTAAGAATCAAGTTGATTTAACTAGAAAAAAGCAAAGTTTGGAACAGCAGCTGAGAGTCAAAATGGTGTGGAGATAGGTGTAGGGTCTCAATTGAAGAAGTTTCTGGATATTATGAATGTCAATCTAGATGGTTTAGAGACTCAAATAAATACTATCCAGAAGGGTTTAAAAACACTACTTGACACTAAATTTGTACGTTTATATACTCAATTCTAGGGTTTATACACTTAATTCCATGGTATAGATACTAAAGTCCAAGGTTCAGATACTCAATTCCAAGGTTTACAAACACGATTAAATACTAAATTGCAAGGTTTATGTACTCAATTCCTAGGTTTAGACACGCAAAACCAACAGGGATTAGAGGATTTTACGGAAAATCAAGCTGAAATCCAACAATATATGCAGAGAGCACAAGCCGAAATGACAGAATTAAGGGAACAGATCAAGGAAAATAAGACAGAGGTAGAGAAGAACAGAGGAACAACTAACATAATTTGAGAACACAGTTCAGAAGAAGATGGGCAAAAGCATGAAAGCATTGGCAATCCAAGTCGAGAGCAGCACGTTGAAAGTTGAAAAAGGATGAGAAGATATCAAGAGAGAGTTAGGGAACGGAATGAAACGATGATCGCAGAAGTACTAGTCTTGAGAGAAGGCATACAGGAAATAGACAGGAAGGTAGATAAAGCCGCAAAGGACACCAATAAATGGAAGGAATATATATAGAAAGAAGTAAAGAATATAACAAGCCAAGTGTCATAAACCAAAATGGATCAAGAGACCAAGTTGGAGAGTCTTAAGAATCAAATGGGGGAAATGAAATCCAACTTACACCGAGGAATCAAGCTGCAGGTTGTTACAGCGGTACCTTCATTGGTAGATAAATTAAGTATTGCTCAAGGTGCACAGCTCGAGAGAATCACTAGGTTGTAAGGAATGTTACATGGCATAAGAATGACCGATGAAAGCAGGGAGACGAGTTCGATAGGAGCAACGTTTCCCCCTTTCACTGGCAGCTCGACACAACACATTGCTATCAGTATAAGTCCAGAAGACTGCCATAAACGATTTTCGGGTCTGGGCGTGATTACGCCAATTGAGTTCCTTCAGGACTTAAAGGAATACATAGACGAACACAAAATCCCCAAAGAAAGAGAGATGAGAATTATAAAGAGAGCACTTGAGGGACTAGCTTTAAATTGGATGCGAGCGTTTAGAAGTCAATTTGACGGTTACGATGACTTAGCACGTGCCTTCCTAAAGAGATTTTGGAGTTTGGAAGACCAGAAGAAAATCATGGCAGAATTGTATTTTTGAACATACGCAACTACTGGACCAACACAATACGCAGCATATTTTATGACTCAGGAAGCCAAGCTACAATTTTTAGATCCACCGTTGGAGGAAGAAGACTTAGTGTAGGCCATATTTCATCTGTATCCAGTAGATGTACAGTGCGGGTTAATTGCGTCGGTAGAATATAGACTAGGTGTGTGTGAAGAGATCTTGAGAATGCTCGAGCATACAAGTGCTATGCCAGAAACTCGTAGCATGAGAGCAGAGCAGAGGGAAGCGAACATGCTAGTAATGGATCGAACAGCACACACAGAACCACAGCGAAAATATGAATGGGAAGACAGGAAAGGAACAGGTCTATTATGGAGGCGCACGAACGGAATATTGTTGAATAGGTACCGAAACCAAGGAAAACCATATGATTGTAGACCATACTACCAGGACCGAAGAGAACAATTTTATCCGAGGGGAGAGAGAAAAACTGGATATAATAGAAGAGAACAATGGACAGGAGGCAGAACACCGCAAGAGAACTACCCGAGGTATAGAAGAGTGACAGCCAAATTATAAGCCATCACTAGAGGAGCGTCATCAAGTAAGCCAACAGTGTGTGAGGAAACTTCGTGATGAAGGAAGAGAAGAGAATAATCAGGCCGAGTACCAGTGATCTCAACCTGGAAAAAGACGCTAATTATGAACCAAATCCCATAAGAAATAACAGCTCATGCCATATATCTGTCTCTATCAAGCCGTTCACCATATTAGCGATGAAGATTTTATTTATGATGAATAAGTAGGGAAGTGGAAAGTAAGATGCATGGATCTGCCCATAATTAATGTGAATGTAGGGGGGGGGGGGGGGTCACACACCATTGAAACACTGCTTGACTCTGGAGCTAGCATGAGCATATTATCTGAAGAATGCCTACAAGAAATAAAGAACGCTGTAGAGATTTCTATCATGCCAGTATCCACAGCATAAGGTTACAAGGAGTAATACCGAATAGATCAGTGGAATGCAAAAAGCTAAGGCGAGATATGTCATCAACAGGATTCAGAAAGTTGTTATTCCTGAGGCGGGAAAGCCCGAATATATAACATCAGATCACGGCACACAGTTTTCTGCAGCGGAATTCCAACAAGCTATGACGAGACTTGGTATCAAACATATTTTAAACTCCGTTTGCAACCCAGAATCGAACCCATTGGAAAGAGTAATTGAGGAACTTGAGAAATTTTGCAGAATTTACACCCATAAGAAGCATGACAGACGGATGAAATTGTACCATTAATTGAAACATGCATAAACACTGTATTGCATGAGAGCACCCAGCAGATTCCCCAAGCTTTACATTTCAACACAGTGCCCAGAAGACCATGGGACCATCTATTCAATAAACCTCCAGATGCTGTACCCAATCATGACGTAGGAATTTAGAGAGAACACAAGGGACTCCAGCTGCAAGCTGAGAAAAGAGCCAGACGATCAAGATACAAACGATATGACCTGCCTCTGAACGTAGGACAGCGTCTGCTCCTCTAGAAGCCTATACCTTCAAATTGGCCCACTAAAATATACAGCAAGTTTGCCAGAATCTTTATTGGTCTATACAAATTTGGACGTAATTAGGGCATTAACAATTACCGGGTGATACTGAAAGGGTAATAGGCAAGCTCACTGCTGCCAGTCGTAAAATGTATTACAGGACGAGACGACAAGCACACCATATCGGGATCACGATGGATGTGTTCCATATGTAAATAATAATAATAATAATAATAATAATAATAATAATAATAATAATAATAATAATAATCGAGACGACTCTCGCTAATTATTCTTTCCTGGTCAAGAGGAATGTCTCGCCGAAATGACAAGTAGTGAGATGATATGGCAACACAGCAAAGCTATGATAGCAGAATACGACAAGATTAAAAAGTATTAGCGCCAAGGAATACGGAATAAAATTGTGTGTGGTATCCTGTAGGCATACAGTATATCCTTCTTGAGAATAATTTCCAGCTGTTTGATTTTTACTGATATAATATTGGGAGAGTGTGAAGAGCAATGAGGAAGTTGTATATGATAACTAACTTGGTTATGCATGAATATTTTCACTCTATTGACTGAAGGAATAGCTCAGTGACGTCTGGAAGGATAGAAGGCCTGGTATGACACAGACGAAGTTGACCTGTGGAAGTTGAGTTGGTAGAGAGAGATAGTTCAGAACCGTCAGCGGAGAATGACAGTTCAATCTAATGCAATTCGCAGAGCGAGTCAGTGTAATACGATACGCAGAACGTGGCAGTAAAATACAGTACGTGATGAACTTCAGAACGGCCTTGTACGTGAGAATTAAATCGAACTCAGTGCACTGGAGAAGTTGTATCATATACGGGACGCCGCGAGTGATCTTAAAAATTTCCGTAGTAAAAACTTGTAGCTGCGATAGTGAATTAGAATTGAGGCGAAGCATATATGACTGTAACAGGTTGGAATACATTTCTGTAAAGAACATGCTCCGGTATAACAGTCGAAGGTGAAAGGGTCTACAAACATCACACGCAGTACGAACGTAATATTGTCGACACGTCAACTGTTTCACGAGGAAACTGATTAAGGCGATGTGCTTTTGTTCTGGGACGGACAAGTGAAGGCTAACAGGTGAACGATCTCGCCAGAACATATGTATAGTGAGTACGTAAAAGACTGCACGTGTGTCAAGGCCAGCCGCTCGAACGTAAAATATTACGAGAAATGTTACGCAAAGCAGCTGGACTGTAATATGAATATGGGACACTGTAGGGCAATTCTGTACATGCATTATAACTCTAGACAGAGAGCACATAATAGGTACTTTATTAAGATGCAGTTTTTGGGCAATAAGGTCATCAATAGCGACATATACGAGTTTTTCTTCATGAAGTATCGAAGCGAAGTGATGTCTGGATATCCCTGACGGGACGGAAGCCGTGACGACGATGTGATGTGGGACGCGACGCGAGACGCAGGCATGGAACTAGGAAGGAGACCATGGGACCTGGAGATGAGTCAGAGGCAGAAGAGTGAGGTCACAAGGAGGAAATGGGGCCCATCTTGGAGCAGGGGACGACATCGAAGGTACACCCAACACATGAAGCAAGATCCAGAATGTATTACGCTAACTAGCAATAGGCAAAGTGTGTTACTGTGATACGGATTATTTGGCAGATGGAACTAAGTTAGGATTTATTGCGAATGAATTATTGAATTTTAATGGATGTTCAGGTTACAAATTTTACGTGGAATCTGATGGAAACAGGAGAATTAAGACGAAGTCACGTGAATGATTACTGCTATAACGGTCCATATTATTCTATGAATATTTAACAGGATTTTCAGTACACGGTAGAGTTGAATGATAATACAGAAAACAGCGTACACTATTAGAATTACACATTAAACTGTTCACGTGTGCTCACAACACTAGGCCTATGTATTAATCGAGAGAGAATGGAGAAGTAGAGGCAACATACAGCAATATTAAAGGAAATATATGTGGATAATTAAACTAAATATTGTAAAGAAATAGAACAAGTGTTATGGTAAATGCTTATATTAATTATCTGAAGGTAATAATGAAATATACATTCTCCATATGCTGGAGTTTGCTGATAAGTAATAGTGACTACGTGGAATGAATATTGTAGATAGTGAAAGTTGGTTTCAAGGTAACTTAAAACGAGATGGTAATTAAATAAGAGAATAATCCACACATAATTTAGTCAAAATCTGTGGAGTTATACGATAAATCAGGAAGGTTATCAAAGATAATTACGTTGAGAAATAGATATTCTGGTGGAGTGTCGCTGATAACAGGGTATTGGTAGATCATGGATGTTTTTAGAACTGAATTTGACAGCACGGCTGTATAACTAACTGAAGGCACGCAGTTTTGTCCAGATAAAATGTATATGTTTCGTGTAAAAAAGTTGCCTGCATTGCTACCACATTAGGAATCAGTTGTACTTTTAAAAATGTTTTAATCTAGTAAAGTTACGGACTAGGGATCCACAACACACACAAATTATCATAGAATGGTCTTACGGCAGTGTGGAGAGTAAGGAAGTTCACCTAGGGAATTAATTAAATTATGTGACTTTCCTGATGAAACCTTCGGTCTTCTTTCAAAGTTGTAACCGAGGATGAAAGTGAATTTCAACTATAATCCAATAACTGATCCAGTGATTAAATTAAATTAAGAACGAAAGTGTTGAAATGAAATGATTACCGGACGGAACTATAATTAAACAAAGGTGAATCAACATGAAAGTAGTATGCGTGTGAATATGATATAATGGAGGAAAGTTTAAAATAATAAGTGTAAATTTGTAGAAGTTGATGAAGGGAGAAGCGAACATCCATATTTTTCGAATTTTGATTTAGATACAAGGAGATCATAAGGATTATTTTTTTTTTTTAGTTTGAGAATTTTCGAAATTGAACACCTTCTCATACATGAACATTTTTAAAGAGAGGTGATTAAATACTTGTGTCAAAGTTAAATGATATGACTAAAGATTAATCAAGGATCTCCGTCGGTTGATTTACATTATATACAGGGTGAAATTGATATAAGTGACGTCCGTTACACTGGTGGTAGGAGATGGTATGCTTATCAAATATATTCGTTAAATTTAGTTGTATCGTAATTAGTGTAGGTGGAACTAAATCCCCAAAAACGTCGGTCAATGTCTTGGACAAGGGCATAACAGCGTTCCCGTCAGCTGCACCGCTGACTTCTCTCCGTCGCCCTCCCCTCCAATGCACAGGGATGTTGACATGAGTCTGAAGTTGAATGACCTCTTCGTCTTGTCTGCCAATGGCATTGAAATACACAAACCTAGCCTAAGAACAGCTGATTCACACCTTCACGGGGAGTGGCTACATGACTAGTGATGGTGGATCTGTTTAGGATTTTGCCAGCCTCATAGCCTATGCATAGAAAATGGATATCCTAAAGATTTGGAAAATTAATTTACTGAACTGTTGGTCTATCTTTGTGTGAAGACAGTGCAACAACTGTAATAAAAATATTAATAACATTATTGTATTTATAGTAGGCTACTACTACTAATAGAAATAATAGGCTTTTAGACACACTAACTTCTTTTATATGTATATATTTTGATATGTCGAGTTGCCAGACTTTTATGTACGTATGATTTCTTGTATGTGCCCGAAATCCATGAACATGTTCGTATTAGATCACATTCATTTACTACATGACTGAATGTAGATCGCACCCTTGGGAAGGTTAGAACTCTACCACCAGAGCTACACGTGCTGACTCTTATTATTATTATTATTATTATTATTAGACTATTGTTATTATTATTTTTATCATCATCTACATGTAGTGCTTACCGTTACCGGCCGATATGCAAGTAGGGGCGTGATGGCGCAGCGGTCCAGCAGTTGGCATCTCACCATGGCGGACCGGGTTTGATTCCCGGTCAATGCATGTGAGATTTTCAAGTGAAATGCCATGTCCTGTAGTTCACATTCTACATAAAACAGGAGGTCCAGTAGATCAAGATCACTATATTTACAGTCATGTAAAACCACAAGCATCCTTACTTCCCACCATCGGCAGCCACACGATGATTTCCCGTGGCATCCCACAAGGCCAAAGTTGGGATGTCCCTTCATAAGACCACGGCTGCTTTCTTTCCTACCCCCGCTGTGTAGGCATGCGCGTTTAATCGTGCACCACGATAGCAGCAAGTCCGGTGATTGGATGTCCGAACTCAGCACTGACAGTGCCTATCCTGAGTTTGGATTTCCCCGGATTCTTCCACGCGCTTTCCAAACACATGCCGGGATATTATGGTACTTGAGTCCCGGGGCACCAACCTCATTCTCGACCCTAATAATAATAATAATAATAATATTATTGGTTTTACGTCCCTTTTAACTACCCTGGCTTTTAGAGACGCCGGGGTGCCGGAATTTTGGCCCGAAGGGGATCTTTAACGTGCCAGTAAATGTACTGACATGGCTCCCTCGCATTTGCGCACCCTGACTGTGCCAGGTTTCGAACCTGCAACCTTGGGCTCGGCAAGCGAGAACGTTACCCCTGAGCCACGCAGCCTAACCGCGACCCTAATAACTACAGGTACACATACTACTACAGTCACCACAGAAACACAGTTTATCGGACAAATCCAACACTAACCCAACTACATGGGGCTCATAAGCAAATGTCCCAAGCCCCTAAATTGAATAATTAACAACAATTACAACAAGCTTGCAAGTCTCTTCCATCATCTTTGTTACCAAAAATATTTATTTACTGAACGTCCTAAACAATTGGAACCCTACTTAAAAATAAATAACATTCACTAGAGATATAATCTCTTATAATTTGTTTAATATTCTAATAATAAGTTCTTAGACACACTTCCTTTTTTTTGCGGGGATATCGAGATTCCGGAATGTTGTATTCACAGAATTTCACGTAGGCTACGTGCCATTACATCCATCAGCATAAGGCTGTCGTAATTGTTCACCTTCATTTATTACATGGTTGAGCCTAGATCGAACCCTCGGGAAGGATAGCACTCTAAAACCTGAGCTACACAGCCTCACTATCGTATAGCCTAATTATAATTATTGTTTTATACAGTACATATAACACATTGCTGATGCATCACAAAATAACTACATGGGCGTCAGGGAACCAAAGTATAGTTACTGAAACAGCCACTTCTAAGCTAAAAAATCGAAATCGGTACCGAAGAACTTCCAGAAGATTCGGATTGTTGAGGGAACTACTGCCTTCTGCATTAGTTTGCACAGTTGATTATCCAGATTCAGTTCTTTAAGGCCTTGGAGCAAGGCACTTGGAATCAAGCCTGTATTTGAGACAATGATTGGTATGGGCTTTACCCGTTCTACATGCCATTGTCTTTCGATAGGACCGACCAACTCGCTAGATTTGCTTTATTATTATTATTATTATTTGTATTATTATTATTATTATTATTAGCCGGCCCCGTGGTGTTGGGGTAGCGCGCCTGCCTCTCATCCAGAGACCCCGGGTTCGATTTCCGGCTCCGTCAGGGATTTTAGTAACTCACGTGAGGGTTGGAACGGGGTGCACTCAGCCTCGTGAGGACAATTGAGTAGCTGTCTGACAGTGAGGCAGCGGCCCGATCACGAAAACCAAGATTAACGGCTGAGGGGACCCAATGCGCTGATCACGCGTCACCCCAATCTCTGCAGGCCAAATGACTGGGCAGCGGTCGCTTGGTAGGCTTAGGCCCTTCACGGGCTATAGTGCCAGGTGTTATTATATTATTATTGTTATTATTATTATTATTATTATTATGTACATGTGGTACCGTACTAGTATTAAATCTCGGAAATAGTCTTCTATGTGCTACCACTTCTACCCCAGGCAAATGCCGGGATGCTTCCTAACTTAAGGCCACGGCCGCCTTCTTCCCAATCCTCACCTGAATTACAAATACCCACATTACTACAGAAACCACGAAAGCACAGGTTATCAGACGAATTCTACCCACACCCAACTACATGGGGATAAATGACCAGAATCGCCAAGCCTCTCAAACAAAACTTCAAGTATTTTACATCCGTCTTAAATGCTACTTCTGAACAGACTACGGGATGTCGGAATTTTGTCCCACTGTATTTCAATAACGTGCCAGACGCCAATGATACACCAGGGTTGATTATCGAAATTATTTTATAATTTACATGAACATCAATCAATGAGTTCCACATTTACAAAGTAGGCTACACAATACTACCGGTCTTAACGTCCCAAACCATTGCGTGCAATGCCAACAACAACAAGAACAACAGTAGGCTAATACAAATTTTCTTACGAGACGAGTATCGCTATTCTCATAACAGCTGACACCACCCCTCAACCGCTAAGGTCAATGCTCCGATTACGTAAGAACTTCCCCTCCGCGCGTCGTCCCAACTCGCCCCGCCCCGTCTCCCCCAGACTGCCTTCTGCTTGAAGAGTTTCTGAAAAACCTAAGAACATTGACGTTTTAATGATTAAATTTCAATTTGAAGATAGGTGACACATTTTTTTTACCTAGGAAGCTTAGAATAGTCTCTTCTATCACCAGTGTAACGGACTTCTATTATACCAATTACGCCCTGTATAAGGAGAGTACGCGGGGAGATTTTTGCCTCCATTATTTCAAATTGAGTTGAACATTTTAAAATAACGCATTTGCGTTGCACCTTAAGCCTTCTCCAAGCATAGGTAGGCATTTATTTACTTTATTGATTGTATTGAATGTGATTTTAATAACATGTTGGATGTGTTTTATCCTAGCCCAGCTGAGTTCTACCTTTTTTCGTCGTCGCTTGACTTGAACGATTATCGGAATAATTTCGGGGCTTTACCCAGTTGAATCAATTTCCCGTTAATGCCTTGGGATTATTTGAATCTCGTCCACCCGTTTTTTTATTACTGAAATTATTTCGAGCGCTAGAGTATTTTTTTTATTATGTTGTACCGATGTCTTGCTGAGAATTGAGGTGTTGTGCCGGGCCACCTAATCTAAGGTAGGATTATCGGGAATAGTTCTAACTACTATGCGTAATTCACAGGAGATCAGTCTGTAGTCTGTTTCATTAAGAGATCTCCTTGAATCCATGCAATTCCTGATCAATTTCCTAAATTCAAAGTCAATAATTATGTAGTCTATTATTGACCTGGCTCTTGCCATTGACCCTCCTATTTGTATCTATAAATTCCCTTCTGTTTTGAGAATGAGCTCGCAGCAGATAACCCTATGCTAGCACTGAAGTCTTGAAATCATTTCCACTTTCTCACTCCCCTCATTCCTGTTTTGTATACCAGCATTGAAATCCCCCCTAATTACTGCTCTATCTTTTTTGTTAACTCTCACTATCGCATTAATATGTGCCTCATCCACTCCTTCAGAATGGAGCGTATGCTGAAACAATCCTGTCTCGATATCCTTACATTTTCAAATCTATCCACATCAATCATTCATGTACGTAGCCTACCTCACAGATGTTATGGTTCGTTGAAAGGTTCTCTCGACATACAGCCCTACTCCCCATTTTGCCCTGCCACGTTTTACACCTGCGAGATACACATTGTAATTTCCTACTTCCCCCTAGGTATCTCCCTCTGTCTTAACTTCATTAATCCCTAGAATATCTAATCGCATCCTACTTGCTGACTCAGCTAGCTCTACATTCTTCCTTCCACAGCCACCCTTAGTATTAATAGCACCCCATCGTTTCCTGAGAGACCCTGATGTGTCAGATAGGTCCTATAGGTCCGAGGCTTGCTCAATACATTTTTAGCATGTTTAGAGAACACGAATAAAGCACCTTGCTAAGCACAAGGAGGGCCACGACTCAGAATATGTCCAAGATGCCCGCTCCTATTCCATAGTAACTGGTGTTTCGACTGTCAAGACCACTTTCTAGGCCACTCAGCCGCTGTCCATTGTTTACGATATAGGACGTGACTACACCATGTAAAACGATAATAGGGTTAGAAAATTAAATGTGGACTAAGTTAGTGTTCAAGGATAATTATATTTGGCGGCTTAGGTGGCGTAGTTGGTAGCTTCTATGCCCAAGATCGCGGGTTCAAACTCGGCTGAAGTCATCGAATTTTTAGAGCGTTATAATCCTTCAGTATGCCTTCCTTTAGAGGGGAAGTTAAGCCGTCGGGCCCATGTCATAGGCTAATGGCATGTAAAAGAACCTTCCACTGACTACAATTGTATGATGCTAAATTTGTAGGTTAGATTTGATTAACGCTCTATTATTTCCAACGTTCAGCGCCAGGTGCCGGTTGCGGTGCATATCTTAACCAAGATCACAGCTAGGTGTCGTTGACAGTAGCATTTGGTAGCAAAAGTAGGAATTACTTGAAACTGATTGTCTGCAGTACTTACCTGAATTACAGATAAGACAATCTAATACAGCCATCACAATTAACACCGGTTATCAGACAAATTCTGCACACACCCTAAGTAAACGGGCCTACTTGACTGCGTTGTCGCAGCCCCTAAACTAAGGAGACAACCAACTGATATTTAAATTCATTTAACAATATTTAAGTTGACTTACTTCATCGACAGTAATAACGAACTTAGAATCACCATTGACAATGCAAGAGTTAATTTTCTTTTCTTCTTTTTGATGAATTGTAATAGGCTATTAATTTTTATGCATATTAACTACTAGCAGAAGTATCCGTTCTTTGAACGGTCTTCGGTGTTAACACCAGACATTATGAATTGAGCTACTGTTGCAATGGTTGGCGGTTTGTCATTCCTTCATAAGTTTATCAGAGCGAAGTTAGTTTCCTGGAAATATCACACCCACTGTTAATTTAAGGGCCTTAAAATGTGTTTTTCGGGGACCCTTTATAGACTCCCGAATTTTGTGTCTCACATTGAGAAGCGCAACATATGATTTGGTCGTCCTTCTAGGATAATTTATATATTTCGCCCATTATAACATGTATTATGATTTTTTTTTCGCTATACCACCCTCCTATTAAAAGTACGGTGAAGTGCTTTATAAATGATTGGTGTATCGACTCTCATGGATACCATACCTAATTTAACGATGCACCAAGCATCCGAACACGAGTTATAGGCGTACATAAATATACACAGAGAGAAAGACAGACAGACAATTCCACTGACTACAACATATCACCTACACAGTATTAAACAAAATCATTCTTACGATGAACCCGTATGTCGACATCATAAATATTAGATGAAATGTGCCCTTAAACTAAATTCACCTAACGTGTACTTCCTGACGTGAAATATAATTGAAAGCCTCGTGGACGAAACGCAATACACGTCACATAAAAACTGACCCTCACCGTTGTGTTAGGTCCCCATACACAGGAATACCACTTTCATAAATTATAAAGGCTTGCGGTGCATGAAAATTCAGTTTCTTTAGCCTCAAATGGCCCAAAATTCCAAAAGCCGCTAAAATGATGATTCAATTCAGGAATTTTTGAAAATAATGTTGCTGAGGAGATGTAATAGACCTTCTGTAGGATATATTGCACGTGAAAATCGCGTGAAAAAGTTCTTGGGTACCCCTTGAACCCCATTATTGCATTGATGAGCTATACAGTCTAAGTTGGTACCGTGATAACCTTATAGACATTTGCAAATTTTCACAGAAATGTAATACATGAAGTGACATTGCTTCTTACAGAAATAGATGGAAAGTTGGATGTCACCCCTTGAGATACTGTTGTCGTGGTTACCGACTTGCATTCCATCATTAGTTTATTAAATTAATTTAAATTATTTTTCTGGGAATATCTCAGAAACTGTTGGATTTAGAGCCTTATAATGTAGTTTCCCGAGTTATGTTTCTGGCATCGAGGGGCTTTGTCTCGTCGTTGTACGGCATACTATAAAAAAAAAAAAAAAAAAAATAATAATAATAATAATAATAATAATGTTGATAATAATAATATAATACAGGGATAGGAATATAATAGACCATCCATACCACACCAGCAGGTGTAAATCACGTGAAGAAATTCTAGAGTACCCCTTGCCCCTCAAGCACATTAGACGTACAGCTTAATTTGGTTCCGCGATAACCTTCTAGCCGAGTGCAAACTTTCACAGTAATGTAATAAATGGAATTGCATTGAGTCTTACAGCGATAGATGGACCTCTGAGATTCTGTTGCCATGGTTACCGACTTGCAGTCTTTCATTAGCTTATTAAATGAAATTAGTTTTCTGGGAATATCTCAAAAACGGTAGGTTTTAGGGCCTTAAAGTGTGGTTTTCGGGGACCCTTTAGGACCCCAAAGGTTTGTTTCTCACATTGAGGGGTTGAAAATGAGCTTTGTCTCGTCCTTCTACGCCTATTTCAGCATGTATTTTAAGGGGGTAGGCACCCTTTTATGTGAGGTACGGTGAAGAGTTACATCAATGATTAGTGGCGTGCCTCTAATTGATATCTGTACCAAATTTTACGTTGATACACCTAGCCGTTCTCGAATTATAAGGGAACAAAGTTGTCCACAGACAAACAGACAGACAGACAAAAAAAATATTTTCGCGCGCATCCATAAAAAAAACAGCCTGTGATGCGTAAATAACGCATATTTCCGTAGAAATTCAGAAAAAACAGACAAACTTTCTTTTTTTTATAATTATATAGGGATTTCCTAGCTATCATCTTACAGATAAATGCAAAACGTAAGGCTTGATGTGTATTAATTGGATGAGCTAAGCACAGAAGTAATTTAATTTCAACTGTCTTGTGTTCCTATCGTATTTTCGAGATCACATGTGGATAATTTTTCTTAAACCCAACCTAAAACTGCTCTGAACAAACCATTTTGTTCCAACGTCTAGCAAATCATACGTTCATCTCTTATTTGTATCCTTGTCTTTGGTGTTTCCTTGCGGAGATTTTAGCACATTATCTGAACTGGACACCGAACAAGTAACTTCGTTCCGTGACGGTCTTAAGTGCCCACTTTTCTTAAAATGTAAGGTTCAATCCTTATTCCTATAATTAGACCTGTTTGGATTGCTGGCAGTACTGGCATTATAAGATTTGCACAAAATATAATTGAAATACACAAAATACAACAACATAGAATAATTAAGGTACACTTGTCAGCAAAGCAATGCACCAGCTTGTCCCTCCTCTTGTCTTTTGTTCTTTATTATTGAACAATGCGCAAAGATACAACAATGCAAACCCCATGAATGCATGAATAATCTCTGGTCTCTTTAGACTGTATCCTTTTTAATTCATTATCCTTGGCCATACCATCTATGTACAGTGTACTTACGACGGTGTGTTAGTGTTAGGGTTCATGTATATTTTTAGGGATGAAAGCGGCGTGCGTCATTGCGCCCGGCTGTCGGATTCCCAGCTTATCCAGTAGCGTTTATCTGTGCACATGTTAGGTGAAATGCTAGGATTGGGTAGGTTTTTTCCCCGTGTTATTGAGTAGGTGGAGACATGTTAATAGTGTTAATACCAGGTAATGGGATGGCTGGTAAGGGATGAGGTGCTGTGGTACTATCCGGGATACAGGACATAAGTTATGGTTGGGATTAATTAATGGGCTATGTGGGGAAGTGAGTTTTCGTTAAAGTGTGGGAATAGGATCTCAATGCGGTTGTTAGTTAATGAACTGAGGTGTGTTGGTAGGTTAATATACGTCATGCAGGTAAAATATTGCATGCAAGGTTAAATATCACATGCTAGGTCAAAATATGGCAAGCGGGATAAAATATAAGCGTTATAATATCTAGGTTGTTAGTGGGGAAAGTAATTACGCTTCACTGTTAGCTTTATAATTCCGAAGTGCTGTGACTAGCACTAGCCTTTAGCGATAAAACATGGTGCTCACCCATGGCAGCATTGATCTACCATGCGCTTTCCGTAATTGGGGATAATGTGTGTGAATTTTCTTGTGAGTTTCTTGAATTATATGTGGCATTTGTGGCCTTGTATATTGTAATGCACTGTTGGTTGTGATCTTCACCTCTGACTGTGTTAATTATACATATGGGTCTCTTATCATAATAATGGTCATATTATTTTAATATCAATGATTTGCACTCTGGGATAGTTGTAGTAGGTGGATAAAGCTTCCCTGCTAATTACTAATCCCTGAACTAAGTTTTGTTGGCCACCTTCACTGTGTATTCCCTTTCGTGCTAATTAGTAGCCTAATTGTATCTTAGTTAGTGGTTATTATATCTGTAACTATCATCCTGCATGATATTCGCTCTTTGTCTTAATTCGTGCTATGTGCCTGCCTATCGGCTGCTTTCCGTCGCTATTACAATGTCGCTTCCTAGTTAAATCCTGTTTCATGATTCGAAAGTTAAAATTACTAATCCTATATTTTTGCTATCTATCTGTCTCGGTGCTATCACTTCTATCTGCTTTTATAGCGTTGGTGTGTTGAGTCTGCAGTCTTTTGCTTGGTTTGATGTAGCCCTCCATTCTCCCTGTCCTGAGCTAATTGTTTCATTATTATAAAGTTATTACGTCCTATATCTGGTGGAATTTGTCTAGCATATTCGAACCTTGGCTTGCCCTTATCGGTTTTGGATCATTCCATCCATAACGAAGTTTGTTATTTGTGGGTGTCATGTTATATGTCTTACCAACATATCTCTATTCTTCATTAGTAATCGCTAACAATATCTCTCTTCTCCTACTAGTGTGAATGGCTCTATATCTGTAATGCTATTTACTCATGTACTCCTCCTTGTTCTGCTGTAATACTAGCCTTCAAATGCTGTAATTCCCTTCTTACCATCTATAATCGTAATCGAAGTTGTCTTACTATAGGCTGCCATGCCTCTGGCAAAGGCTTTTAAAGACGATTGCCTTATACATAAATGTATGTTTAATGTCAATAGATTCCTGTTCTCTAAAATGTATTCCTTCGTTAAGCTAACCTGTGACCTATGTATAGCTCTAAATGTTGTCAATTTGCAATTGATGAAAGTGAAAAACAAAATGGAAAAAAAGAAAAGATGTATGTATCGGTGTGAGTTATCATTTGCGCTCCGCTCTAATAATCACAATGTCGCCACGATCCTACTAAAATATCATGGTTATCGCTTTGCTCGGTCTCTCCCTGCTAAATAATAATAATAATAATAATAATAATAATAATAATAATAATAATAATAATAATAATAATAATAATAATAATAATAATAACGTTTGCACGTCGGTCCTGCTAGTGTATCGAAAGTGTAAGTAGTCGTAGAGTTCAGTACGGAGTTTGAATGTGGTGCTCCGGTCTGTGAACGGAACTAGTGCTAATGATGGCTGCCGGGCCTTGGTCACGTGGTAATCAGCCTGACGTGAAGGTCCGTAATCTGAGCCTGTGGGTGTAACTACATGTGTTTATGCGATTGCTCCGCCTACTTGCGGATCGGTAATAAGCTCTCGCTTATCGTGTGAGGCGTGTCTACCTCGACCGTCTCGCTAGCTTGGTGATAGCGTACTCTCGTTTTAAAAATAGATCTGGCCGTTCTTTGTTTACATGTATAACCACGTGCTAATTAAGTGTCTCGTGTAATGATATTGTCCCATTTCGCAGTGTGTAATTCTAGGCATTAGATGTGTCGACGCTGTAGGGTTCAGTGTGTCTGTAGTAATATCGATATGTAGGTGAGCTTTCCGTGGTTTGTGTCCTCCACTCCAGGGAAATATTAAGAATGTGTCGACTGCACTTATATTGTATTAGTTAAGCTATGTTCTTGTAATGTATATGTCGGGAAGGTCGTTCTTTTCCTCTGTTGTAAATATTATCTCTCGCTTCCAATTGTCGGCTGCTTCCTCAATTTCCGGAGTATGTTATTCTTCATGTACTGTATTTCGTTTTGCCTGTAGTGTATGTGTAAAGATTTCATCGTTTCTCCCCGTGTAATCCATGTAAATCATCAGTATTTTCCCGTGTAACTTATTCTTTTCGTGGTTTTACGCTGTGACTCCAGGGAAAGTTAAACATGTGTAGGAGGGTCTGTGGGTGCTCCATTTGTCTATGTATGCTAACGAAATACCTGTAGTTATGTTGTGTTCCTGTTCCGGCGTATGTAGGTCGTAAAAGTTATGTTGTAGCTTAACGGTCTGTACTTCCGTACGTGTTTATAATATACAATGCATGCGTGTGCTCTTCACTCTTTTCCCAAAGTTTATGGGAGTATATGATGTTGGCTCCCCTGTAAGACAGAAAATTTTGTCTGTGTAAATCTATACGTGTGCAAGGCGGAAAAATCATGTAATCGTGTTCTCCTCCCTGTTTACAATGGTACTGCATCCGTGTATCCCTTATCGTACAACTGGCGGTCCGCGTCTTAGTGTAATGAAGTGGCTTTGCGCATTGTTATGTCCCTTTATGCATTTAGCTAGGTCATTGCCACCGGAAACATTTCTATGCTTTAAGTGACAAATGTGTGAGTATGAGTCTGGAAATGATCTGTAATAAGGGAACATGTTTCTAATCGTTTAATTGTCTGTGTTTGCAAGTGTGTCTTTCAGTAATTTCATAGAATCACTTTGCCTTTCAGCTATTGATAAATTATTTCTGTACTTTGAGTAAACTGTTGACATGTGGTTACTAATGTTGCGGCTTATTGAATCAAAGATGCCTCTTATAGTGTAGTCACGAGGGCATTAACTAGTCGCACTCATTGGTTACCAAATGACATATAAATAGCATTGTTTATGTTTTATTATGGACGCAGGTGTGACTTAGCGTGTGCACACGTGCATTCCTGCTAAAACAATTGTTGCCGATGTTAAGTTTAATTTATTGCAATTAATGATATTGTGATTAAGGCCAATAAATGATTCTGTAGACTAATGAGATCCTAGCGTGTATTTTTATGGGATCTGCCTTGGTGTAGCCTTGTGGCCTTCATTGAAATGTGGTGCTACCAAATTATGTCATACTCTTTCGTCATACAGTATGACTGCTTGTTACGGTCTGTTCATACATTCATTTGGCGTTGGGTGATTCAGATGGGTCCCTTGGTAGCGGGTTATGCGATTGGACACAATCCGAGCACTCTGGGTACAAGGCCCCGCTTCGTAGACTAAGTATGGATGGTTGGTTAAATTTGAATGAAGTTCCCTATTTGGCAGTAGAATGGGCTTGCGACCATACTGCTATCGACGGCTAATGATAACGCCTGAATTAGGAACTGGCTGTACAGTGTATCCCTATGTCGCTACTGATTTGTCATTCTGACTTAATGAAAAATAAAAGGTCCCATGGAAGGAAAAATATGTAAGTGTGTGTGCAATTATGCATTTGTTCTAGCGAGTGTGCCGCACGTGGCCTGGTTAGTTTGGCGTCCCTATTCGTCGCGTGCTGTGTAGCCGTGGAGAGCTGTACGCTTTTGCAGCGTCAGATCCCTGACTTCCGTAAGACATGTGTGGCTTGTCTCAATGCTAGCCGGTAGTGTAAATACTGTGTGTGAATAACCCAGTGAAAAGTATGTAATTGTACGTTGGAATATGTGCTCATCCTTCATGTGGATTTCTCGCACTTGTACGTATTATTCCGTTAATTTCATCTACCGTGCCTAAGTATACTAACCCGTGTTTATGTACTGTCTACCTTTGTAGTGTCACATAACCGATGTTATTGTCGTGTCTATACCGAACTGTGTCTTCTATAATCAGTGCTATTGTAGTGTCTATGTTCATGTGTCTGTGTTTTCTAAACTGTGTGATTTTAATGTTATCTAGCGTTTTCGCTTCTTCTCCTCGTATCTGCTATACTTCTGTGTGGGTTGTACGCGTCCCTCTCAAATATGTCGTATATTTTAATTTTGCGTTCGTGTATCTGTGGTCGATTTCTCCGTTATTTAGTGTAGCTTCATAGCAAAGTGGTGGTAGCTAATCCAACATCAAGCTATTCCCTGTACCCTGTAGTGTGTCATAACCCGTGTTATTGTCGTGTCCATGTTCATGCGTCTGTACTGGACGTTTCCAGTATTTAGCGTTGGTTCATAGCATAGTCCAACACTAAACTATTCCCTGTTCCCTGTAGTGTAAGAATTTATGTGTTAATGCCTTAATCCAATCTTGTTGTAGCCTTAATCCAAATGTGCATCTGATTTTTGTAGTATATTGTATCTGTACCGCGCTGTGAAATTACATCGGTGCGGGTTCAATGCCCTACCACGTGTATTCGTCAGTATGTATGCGGCTTTACTAATTCCGATGATTTTGCTATTTGTACGTGATTTATAGAGTTATACGGGTCTAGTAACCTGTGCTATTGTAGTGTCAGGGTTGTTTTGGACGTAAAATGCTCCCTGTCGATATCCTGTATGTATGCTACAATGTGCGTGCGGAAATCGCTAATCTCTATTGCTTCCGATGATGATGGTGATGAATGCAGTTTTGTGACGTTCCCAGGTCAATAACCTGTGTGCGAAAGTCGCCTGGGGCCTAAAATGATCCCTATTCGACTCTATGTATGTGTTCCTACATTGCATGTGTGTCTGAACTGTTAATGGCGAGTATTTTGCCTACGCGTGCAGTTTTATATCATGCTGGACAAATGGTCCTTATATTCACGCAAAATGATCTTCAGTTGGTCGCTTATCTGACCGCTGTACGATTGCAATGTGTGTGTGAATGTTTGTAACGTTCAAAAGTCTGTGTAGAATTTTAATGTATATCCCTAATTTGTCTATGTTCGATCAGTCTGATCGTGCCTTTCTGCGTTTCCGCGTGTCTATTTCACGAGAATAATTGTGTTCCGCTCACTGCGTGTGGCGATAAAGTGTGTCAGAGAGCAAACGTGTTGTCTACCGGAAGGCGAGTTGTATTGCTGTGTCATAATATTAGGTCATGTTACAACACTGGCTTGTAGCAGCATGGTAACTTGAGGTCACTGTCGCATTTGCCTACTACAATCATGTGTGCGTTTCCTTCACATAATATAATACACTTCCTGAAACTCTTAAACTATACGCACATTCTGGCATACAAATACATAATACAAGTATGGTCACTGTACAAATAGTAGGTATGGGAAGGTTAGTTAGGGCTGGAACTTGTGTTTTATGTATTGAGAGGACGTGGGTTGGATGAGGAGGTCTAATTGTAGCGTTTATGTTAATGTATGGTTGGAGTGTAGTTTTGCAAACGTGTATTGTGTAAATGTGGGTCTGAAAACATGTACTGTACTGTATGACCATTCTAGTGACACTTTATTTGGGTTTAATAATCCTGCGTGGATGCAATGCCTGCCTCGGCGTTCTGGAAGGTCGCGAGTTCGACTCCTTATTGCCTGTACCTATTGAGGTTCAACGAGGCTGTCCGAAATGTATATTTTAGTATCCCATATCATTGTATGTATCCCCCTTTGTGCAATTTGCGATTGTCTAAGGGTGTCCGCCTCATGTAGGTGTTCTAGGGGCGTGTATTTGTTGGATGTCCCTGGCAATTGCCATTTGCCTTGCTAAGATGTATATCAGTAATATTGTGAGCGAGGCGTTCCATGCTATATTGGCTGTTGTTGATGTGTCCATATTGTACCAATATTTTATCGGGGTTCCCGTGGCTAGGGGCTGGTTGCCGTGTTTGAACGGTGTCTTAGTGACCTGAAACGTTGGGATTGCCATCGACCAGTTATGATTTAGTATTGTTGTCATGTTGTCGTAGAATAATGGCTGTGTCTGTAGATGCTTAAAGTTGTGTATCTGTAACTGTATGTGTTTTGTCCATGTGGCCGGTAATGTGTGCTTGATTGTAAGCTCACGTGTGATTTTCGAGTCACAAGGGAATGCGTTAGGTATCAGTATATCGGTGTTGGCCTTGAGTTGGCAGTCACATGGCAATAATATTTCGAGGGCCCCTTGGGGTGCCTCTGCGAACTCGTGTAATGGTGCCGCCATGTGTAGGGGGCCACGGATTCGCATTTCCGGTGTAGGATTCGTGATAATATACGTGTCGATATCGATCTGCGTTATTAGCGCCCACTGTGATCCATCATCACATCTGTACGCGCAAGATTCGATCATTTGGCTCGTGGGCTTGTTTCGGTACAGGCGTATGGCGCAGGCAGGTTGGGTCGCGCTAACCTCCTGGAACCTCGGTATGTAGCACAGGGCATTGATTTAGTTGATGCAATCGTGAAGGGCATTGCCCGTTAGCACCTGAATGTTGTGGCCGTTGACCGCAGGCAGTGTGGGCTCGTGTGCTAATGTACATGTGCTATTGAGCCATTTATAGGGAATGGGGATATATTCGTATAATTGCCAGCTAGCGTGTATGTCAATTATCGGCACTTTAATTGTAATGTGTAAATTGTTTCTGTGATATATGCATGAGCAGATCGGCTTGGTATAATACCAAGTTATCTGCTCTGTGGGTATGGCTAGCTGGTGTCCGTGTTTATGCAGATTTTCGCTAAGTATTGTGAGATCCCCGAGGAGAGTGTCCGTGGATATCGTGTTCTCGGGAATCTTGTTTTGTTTGCATAATGTCAGATCATGCTGCTTTTGCGTGTACATGATCATGTTAAATGTATTGATGGCGTTCCCAATGGCCATATTTGTGGTCGCCGTGAGCATTCTAGTCTGTATATCGGCATTCATTTGTGTTGCATTAGCGATCGTTTTAGCTGTGCTACTAAGGAATCAATTGTGTCTTTCACGCTGTGCGTCCAATTGTTCAGTTTTAAGGTAGTCTGCGTAGTCCTTATGATTAACGTGGACCATATTGTTTAAATTATTTGTGTACTCTGTTATATGCTCTTTGTCATTTGTAGTGTACTTGCATCCTGACTGGTTGCTACCCCACAACAGTATTGCTGGAAATTATCTATGAAGTTGAGTTCGCTTTTCACCCTCTTCTGCCGTGCGTTCGTTTCTCCACGTGGCTTCTCCGCTTGTGTAGAGCCCCCTTGTGTACTGAGGAGTTTATCAATGGCCTCCCATATTATACGCAATTGTGTGTAATGTCCCCCCTGCTTCATAAGGGGTGGTGGAGGGATGTATTGTTGTTCTAAATGGGTCTCGTATATGATGGGGATGCTTCCCTGATATGTTTTCTGTCCTGGTATTTCCTTCCAGTGCACCCCAGCGGTTATCTTGACCTTCGCCTCTTGTTGGAGTTGGTCTAGCGCGTCTGTAAATCCGCTGGTTATGGTGAGGATAAGGAGCAGGTGAATGACGTTACTTTGTCGCATCACAGCCCTGGTTTGCATGGCATTGTACGCAAATGTGGTCATGTTCCTTTGTAGCTAGATTGGGGTAATGTGAGTGAGTTGTAAAATGTTAAAAATGTGCTTGTAGTATAGGGGCTAGATTCTCCTTTGCTTTTTTCAATTTGCAAACGGGGTAATTCCAGCGGAGCTATTTAGACCTTTATAGGTGTGCTTCCGCCTTCAGGCAAGTTCTATATGAAATATATATAAGGGTGCTGTATTATAGAGCACGTGTTAAACCCTTCTGTATATCGGAGGCGGGAGGATGGGAGGCTAATTATTGTATTCACCTAGCGTCCGCTTGCCGCCTTCGCTGCGGCGAATGTTTACTCAGAGAAAACATTTTCCTGAACTTGGGGCTTGGCTTTTGCTTGCATAAGGCACGTCGGGTTCTAACCACAGAACTACGTTGTCTGCAGTCCCTTAAAACGTGGTACCTGACGCATCCACCAATTGTAAGGGCCTCGAAGGGCCTATAAAATATGTTAGGGGTTGTTTTGAATGTTTTAGTGATAGGGGCTGTTTGAGTATGTGATCTCTGAGAGGGTGTGTGGGAGAGTCGTCTACGTAACTTGGACGTGACTCGAAGGAGTACTCCCAGGTGTACGGGGTAGCTGGAGAGCTCGGTGGATGGGGTGCGTGTAAAGGATTAATGGGTAATTAATATTTGATGATGTAAAGCTGTTACTGACGCTTGCGGATTGCCCTACTAAGTCAGGGTTGGAGGTAGGGGCTTATCGTGCAATCAAGTAAAGTACTAGACCAATAAAACTAATACCAAATGGTTTAATAATTGCTTCTTGACGAAGTTATAACAAATTCACAGAATCAGTGCTGAAGATTCTACTGTGCAATAAGACCAATACAAGTACTCAATGTAAAGGGGATGGAGTGTAGATATGTGGCTGTAATGGAAGAGTCCTCGCAAGCACACTTACCCAGGCGGCAGGCGTCGTGATGTTGGCCTTCCTCGAGTGAGGTGAGTGACTCTCTTTTGTAAGTCTAGTGCTGCTAGGTAGGCATTACCAGCGCATTCCTGGCTAGCTGACTCTTAGTGTAGGGGTCGTGCGGGGTCAATGGGTTCATGTGTGTTCAAATGGTGTGTTAGATGGTAGAGTGTAATGAATTGTAGTGTATTTGGAAGAGTGTTTAATAATTGTAGGGATATGGGGGGATAATGTAATGTAAGGGATGCATCCCCCTAAGGGATGCAACAACAGTTTATTTGATAGGATATCTCTTAAGATTGCAAAAACAATTCAAGCTGTTGGAAGGGTAAACTCAAAATATTCTCCAGGGACATGAATGGTATTTTCACAGCTACTACCATCAGCATGTGGCTACAAAGTAGACTTAAATCATTAAGTCGAATAGTTTTTCTGCAGGAAATGTAAAAAAATATTACTTAAGTTTTAATAAAATAATTTAAATATTATATGGCCTATGTTTCAGAAATAAAGAGATGCATTCATGATTGTAGTCTACATAGGAGATAATTGGGCGCTAAAGCAGTGTGCCTGATTGTATTAGTCTACCATGAATGTTTACGGAGATTGTGATGTAAATATCCCGAAAAATACAATTTTACAGGGGAGAAATTCAAAGTAAGAATATAGTTCTGTGAGCAACCTGTACAGTCTCAATGCACATTAGCTCCATATTCCTCATTATTGAGGCCACCCGCACCTCTCTGCTGTGTTTACCTATTCCTTCTCTTGATTCTGGCTTCATTAGAGCTTTCAAATATGGCCCTATTGGTCTCAATTGTCCTACGACGATCAATATTGCTCTTAGTGCTTAGGCCATATTTCCCCAGGAGTCAATCCTAAACACTCTTAAACTTTACACCTGGCTTCAGCACCTTCATTGAAGCAGGCAACTGCATCCAAAACACCCAATTTGAGAAAAGAAAACCCTACCAGCATTGTACACCTTTAGGCAAAAGTTACCAAATCCTAGGTAATACACACATTGCATGTAATGTTAAGCTTTGATGCTCTGTATTTTCTTCCCGGGATATTTTATGTAACTTGTAAGCACCCACCACAATTACATAATTTATAGACTACAATTTTATTTAGAAGTTCAGAAAGATCAGTCAACTAACTACACAGCCAGGTTCAAAATCATCTATGCCAACATTCCTTTCATAAGGTTCTTCTAAGTAATGACGTATTTTCTGTGATGCACTAGAAGATGACCTAATATCACGAGAAACCACGTGAGGAGAGGATACATTACTTGGCACATTGATGTGATAGTTTGCGAAACGATCATCGAAAAACTGACGTCTAGCGGTACCAAATCCCTTCCCTACTCTGTGTGATTACAAACAAACATCACACACGCGCTAAAAAGACTAGAATGACGACTATTCGTTTTCATACAGAGAATTCAACGCACCCTGTTAGTTTCAGTTGACTAACCAGCATGCTGTAGCTAGCAAGTCAAAGCAGCAATTCCACAGTGTAGCCAACAAATGAAAATACGATTTACCGCATGCAGATATATCTGGCTGAAAAATGATGACGCTATCAAATGTTTGACACATAAAAGGGCGGGGCAAGTTTTATATATCCAATATTTAGGGCCAAAAAGGCTTTTTGCCATGTAGAATCCATACCTATACACTCCAATGAATAACTTAATAATACGCAATAAAACAAAATGTGAACTTTTGAAACTTCTCACGTATGTTGAAGCGTCGTTAGCGTTTGTTATAAATGTGTCAAACTGAATATAGCGTGCAGTATCCATTCTGGAATTTCATAATTTAAAAATAAATAACTCTGCTTGTTTTAAAAATACGAGAATTACGAAAAATAGTCATAACTTGGAAACACATGCCAAACACGTACTGTATGCCCAAAGTGAATTAACAGTGGCTCCAAACATTCAAGCCATCCTGGCTTAGTGAAATATTAAAATGTCATAGTGAATAATTCAGAATTTATTTTCTCAATTGAAACAAAACATAGTAAGAAAGGAATACCGTATAATGGACCTTGCTGAAATAAGCCATAGCATCAACACAACAAATACAAAGCGTGGCGACCATCTAGAAAATATAAAATGTTGTAATGAATAACTCAAATTATTTTTAAGATACCGTAAAAAATGAAAATTAGCAGTAATGTAGAACCTTGTAAGTGGCTTCATATGACCAAGTCAAAAGAACAGCGGCATTAAACGTTTACGATGGTGGCCGTGCGTACTCTTAAAACCTGTATATGTTTAACTCACGATATACTGTACAGTAATAGCAGAATTAACGCGATATTGCTTGAGAGATGAGTACCATTTAAAAGACCTCGCTACCATTATTCATAGGAATATCACACTCAATATATAGTGTAGCGACTAGGCTATCTTGAAAACAAATAATTCTTAGACACACGATATCTCAAATTAACATGAAATTAGAACCATATTTTGCCTATATGTGGCAGAAGGTAAAAGAACAACCCCATCATAAATGCAAGATGGTGACTGAGCATATACAGTAATTCTTCTTCTTCTTCTTTCCTAGCGTTTATCCCAGTACGGGGTCCGCTTCTCTTCTACATCTTCTCCAATTTTTCCTGTCGTTGACATCTGCAGGTTGTAAGCCAACATCGTGCATATTCGTCTTAATGTTGTCGATCCAACACTTCGCAGGTCGTCCGCGTGGTCGCATTCCACCTGGGTCCAGGTTGAAAGCTACTTTGGCGACAAAGTCGCCCGGCATTCTCATAACATGATCATGCCAACGGAGATGAGCTTCCCTCACTTTCTCTGTAAATGATGTGACACCTAATAGTTGTCGAACATCTGTATTTTTGACATGGTCATATCTAGTCAGTCCAAGTGTCCAACGGAGCATCTTCATCTCCATCGTGTGCAGAGCCTGTTCATGTTTTCTTGTCATTGGTCGGGATTCTGCCCCATAAATTGTTGCCGGACGTACAAATGTCTTTAGGTATTTAGGCATCTTTTTGTCGTAGAGGACACCAGTGACCTGTTTCCATTTAAGCCAGGCCGCATTTACCCTCGCCCATGTACCTAAGTGTCATCACCATTTGACTTGATAACCGACCCTAGATTTTTAAAGTTATTTGTCTTGGGCAGATCTTGATCGCTAATTTGGACAGTGCCGTCGGTTTGCGGGTCATATTCAAGATATTCTGTGTTCTGGGTGTTAAGGCGCAGTCCATAGGCAGCCAGCCTTTCCATCCATATTTGCGCTTGATGCTGGAGTTCAAGGCGTATTTCTTGTACAAGTACAATATCGTCAGCGAAAAGAAAGGTCCAAGGGTGTGGTGTTTGTATGTCAGCCGTAACCGTATCCATGCAGAGGATAAACAACATTGGCGATGAACTCCGACGGTGATATCGGAAGGCGGGGAGATTCCGGCTGGGCAGCGTATTACACTAAGTACATTGCAATAAAGAAGTTGCACCCATTTTATATAGGTTTCAGGAACCCCATGGGAACGAAGAGCATACCAGATAAGGCCATGTGGGACTCAGTCAAATGCCTTTCCTAGATCTAGGAAGGCCATGTGTAAACTCTTCTGTCTCTCTCTGTGCGTTTCCAACAATTGGCGTGTGGCATAGATTGCATCAGTGGTGCCTCAACCTTGAACATATACAGTAATTAAAACTTAAAAATCCAAACTCAGGGTCCAGTTAAGTAATTAACACAACACTTTCTAAAATAGAGGAACCGGATAAGATTTCTGGCTTGCATTAGTCATAAGACTGTCACACTGCATATGACACAGAGCCGCCATCTTCAATATGCATACAACATGAATATCGACAATCTACTATTTATTGCAATTACAATGACGAAACACAGCGAATATGTTGTCTCACATGTGAGGCTTTCGTTGTAAAAGGTACAAGATAAATGATTCCATACTTTGTAAATGCTTCCAATCAATCCCTCTACATACGAAAGGAGAATTACAACGAGCATTAGTAATCGGAAAGTTCTATATAGGGTTCAACTTTTAACGTTTATCACAATAATATTCAATTATAATCCTTTGTGAGGACAAAGAATAACTATCCCCATATTTGTAAGAGAAAATAGGCTACATGTTCTTTGCTGAACATCCTCTTTTATGTTGCAGAGGCTCCCTATTTTCTTTTCAGAAATAAAGTAAGCTTCCCATCTCAACATTTATAATTTTGGACTGAAACTGTGTAATTATCCCCGACGAGGTATATAATGACCAAATATACCGTCAGTTTAATTTGTCTGTCATTGTCTGTTGTAGATTGCGTCAAAACTACTGCCGTAATCGGCATGAAAATACACATTTAATAGAGGGTATCCCTAAAATAGAACAAGGCTACAAATGGTTTATAGCCTATAGCCTTAAGGGATGAAGGGATTAGGAGGAAGTCTTTAATCGAGTTTAGCTTGTTTCTCTAAATCGGTTGATTCAATTTAAAATAACAAATGTAATAGGCAATGTACGAACATTTTCAACTAACGCTATTTATGATGGAAGGAACCTTACTGAGATTTGTTAAGGGAAGTCAGACAATAATTGTACAATCCCCTCTGAGATGTACCGGCTCAGATGGCTCACGACGTCCATCAGTATCTCCCGATATTTGAAGGAGAGACAGATGTCTCAACCAAACTCCTTATTTCTTTATTTATTACCTTATTGCCGGTAGTGTGGGTCAAAGGTAACGGTTGGTCTTCAAACTGAGCTCGCGCTTGGTTGCCGGGTCAAATCCGGGCACGGGCATGGATATATGTGTTGTCGTTCATCGAAAACCAATTAGAAACTGACAATATACTGTACTGTATATATTCCAATCATCTTTCTGTTATCACGCATATAATGCAGATAAAAGTAAAATAAATTGGAGCTGGCTGCGTGATTTAAAAATGCCAAATGGCAATACGTGTTTTAACTCTCTTTTTAAATTTACCTGATGGGTGTTGTTTATAATTATCATGCAAGGAATAATATGTATTGATGTCAACCAAACTGTTCTTCCTTTCAGTGCTTAATTCTAAGCAGAAGGTGCAGAGTACGTCGTCACACCTTTGTTGATCAAACGAAGTTCGTCGGTCAAGTTGATCACACTCCTGTCAGCAGTCTCCCTAGTGCTACAGCACAAGTAAATTATGCTAGTTAGACCTATAACTGGTGTAAGGCCATGCTCTCCACAAGTCAATATATTTAGTTATCTGTGAATTTTTCTCTGGAAAATTTCTTTCTTTGTGACTTTCTGTACAAGTGGGTCATAAGTAATTACCTCCATGGGCTATATTTGGCCCAAGGACCACCCAATGAAGAGGACTAGTCTGCGCTAAGTAGAGTCAGTTGATTTTCCAAGTCAAATCGACTGATAACGAATGTTACTGTTTTGACTGTACTAGTGAGCTCTTCAAATTGAGACTCCGGTGGGGAAGGCGGGGAACGTGCACTTGAGTAGGGTTTCATCGCGAAATTCGTTTGAGGTGGGAAACCATGGAAAATCTATCTTAGGTTGCCTGGAAATTAGTCTCATAGTGCATCATCGTCGTCGTTATTATCCTGTCCTTGTGTACGCCATGCCAGTTATATTAGCTGCTTACAGATCAAGTTCCTCCCTCACTGAGTATAGGCCTACCTACCACGAGGCACTCGTTTTAATTAGTATACGCTTGTTTGGCTCGTGTATCCATTTATTAATTCAGACCATTGTACTGCATATTGGATTTCAACCTCAATTGTGTTCCTATTTTGAAGCAATACATATTCTTATTATGAAGAGACCACTCACATGGTCACCGTGATGGAAAATATAATAAGAGCGGAATTATGTATAAATGAGTATATTGGTATTTGAGGTGTGTTTATTCACAAATTTCGAGGGAAGAGCGGTGAATTTATATTTTACTAAATTAGAACACGTATTTGAGGCTGTAAATATTTGTAATATAAAGAGACCACATAGAAGGCCAGTTCCATGAAAACAACATTACTAGTGGTATGTTCGGAAATGTACGTCACAAAAGAAAAACGCTTCGTTTCTTCACAAATGACGATAGTAAAGCAGCGAATTTATAATAAATTACGAAAATTGTATGAAATAAGGCTGGAAGATTCCAGAAATCACGCTGTTATTTATCAGTGCTTCCAAATAGACCGAAACAAATGAGGCAATATAAAGGAGCTGGTTTGTGGATAAATTCTCCTAGTGCATTCTCCACCTGCTAACTATTTCGATACCTACCCAACCTATTTTAGCTTACAGCAAAAGTAGTTGATTGTAATTAAATGAATATCAAGAGAACATGTTGAGTGGGGGAACTCGCCGAAGGAGCGATACAAATTCCTAAATTTAATGCCTGCAAGGAAATTTAATGATCATCGGGCATTTATAAAACTACTGAAATGATAATTGGGCGTTTGAGAGGTTTGCCAAGAAGTGTTCCAAAAGGAGAATGAACTATTTAGGTCCAACACAGTAACAGCCTTCCCCGTGGTTTTGGGTTAGCGTGGCTGATCTTACCCGGAGGCCCCAGGTTCGATTCACGGCTCCGTCAGGGATTTTAGAAACTGACGCGAGGGCTGGAACGGGGTGCACTCAACCTCGTGAGGACAATTGAGTAGCTGTTTGACAGTTAGGCAGAGCCACGGTTACGAAAACCAAGATTAACGGCCGAGGGACACTGGTGCACTGACCACGCGTCACCCCAATATCTGCAGCCCAAATGGCTGGACAGCGGTCGCTTGGTTGGCCTAGGCCTTTCATGGGCTGTAGTGCCCTAAAATGAAGGGTGATTTTATCATGTCTTAATAGGTTAAAACGATATGAATGCTGACGTATTCATTTTGAGCCTACTGTATATTTTTTGTAAAAAAATGAAAGTAGACCTATGAGATATACACGGGCTAAACGATCGTGTGTCATTCTACGTGTGTATAATTATGTACGTGTACGTTTGAGTATGTCTGTCCCTCCCATCAATTCAAACATGACAAAACCAAATTGAACCGAATGTAGTACAGAGGGACAGTAGCATCAAAGGGCACCTGCGTGACATGCTACGTATTGCTGCCATCTTAAAGAAAACAAAGTGGAGGACACCCAAATGTTAATAGCTAAAATCAAATTACGACTAACCTACTAAATTAAGGAAAAATCTAGTCTACCATCGTTTGAGAAGCGTCACGCGCCAAAACTGCAAGGTCATCAGCCAAACCATTTCAAGACGGCGGTCGTGAGAATTATAGAAGTAAAATATGATCCAATGAATCAATGTTTACAGTACTTGACATTCAGATAGTTTTATATAAGGTCCCTATGTTACCAACGTGATGAGAATGTGAGAGCGTATATTGCGTGCAGCCACCATCTTCAAATTATAAAATATAAAAATAAATTAATCTCAAAATTTACGAGCTACAGTTACGAAAATTAGTGGGTTCAATTCGGTTACGTCGTGTTTGAATTGACAGGAGACCTACATGCACATAGAGAGAGACACGGATATTCGGCCCGTGTAGATCTCATAAGAATACTTAAATTTTTTGCATGCATCGAAAGTAGGCTAATAGAAACTAATAAGTTGCTTCGCCTGCCCAAAGAAAACGAACAGTGACTCCACACATTCAAGATGGCGGCAAGACGTTAAATTATACAATTCAGTAACTCAGGATGTTATTGCAATATTAGATTAACCATAGTGGAAGAAGAGTAATATGTATGAGGCATCGGTAAAGTTAGTGATTATTTTATGACCCTAAATAGAGCAGGCAGCGGCCATACTGAATTTCATAATTTAGCAATAAATAACATTATATGTTTTACAACTACTACAACAACGAAAACTGCGGGTAAGGTAGAAACGTAGCCTATATGGAGAATCGTACGCCCAAAGTAGAATAACAGCGACTATAAATTTCGCAGGAGGCGGCTGGGGGTAATATTAATATTGAATCATTCAGAATGTATTAGCGCAATTTAAACTAAACTTAGTTAGAAGGAAGTTCCATCTATGATATCTTCCTGAAATAAGCCATAAAAAACACGCTGAATACAATGCAAGGCAGCCATCTTGGAAATATAGAAAATGATAATTTATACCTCAAATATGTTAATAATACAAATAAAAAGACAACTGTAATGTAGAAACATATAAGTGTCTTTGGATGACCAAGTTAAAGGGATAGCGGCTTTATACTGAACCCATGTACCATTGGCTCAAAGGAGGTCGAATCCATGTAATTTTTGTAAAAGGAAGGAAAGAAATATACAGTCCAATGGAACATATAGAAAGATTTCAAGCAATGATGCTAGCCTAACGTTGTGCAAGAAGTTAAACCAGGTGGCCAGGAAATGACATCATGCTTGACTCATTGATAAGGAACCAGTCACGAGTATAAATAGACTGAGTGGAAAGTTTCGACTGTATGACAGAGAAGCACGACTCGGAAATCAACCTTACCTTGCATAAAAACGGCAACACCGCAACTGTGCCAGAAGAAGAATAATTAAAATAACCCATTTGCAGGAATAAAAGTAAGTAAATAAATACATCATTGTGAATCATTTCGGATTAGAGATTTTTGTGTGGAGAAAAAGCTTTTAATAATAGTCCAGGAAAGAAATGCAAACGTAGCCATACGTCATAGGGGAATTACCGAAGCCCGAGGAGAGGGGATATAAAAATCAACAGCAACACCCACACAGTTGAAGACTAAAAATTAATTAATATCTCGGAAATGCACGATCGATTTCCATGCGCAGTGAGGTCATTTTACGTTTGGAGGACGAGCTTTCTGGAGATATAATTTTTATAATTGTGCGACAATTATTTCAAAAGTTGGTCACGAAAAGGACTAGGATTTTATTTATTTTTGACTAAATAGTATAAAAGTCCAGGCAAGCCAGACCAATCATGCAGTTATTCCGACAGCCCGAGAGGGGGCGTCACGCTGTATCAGTACATGCAGTTTCAAACAGACTCCCGAGGGGGCGTCACTACGCATCATGCAGTTTCCGATAGCCCAGGGGGCGTTATAGTGCTACATCACGCCGAAGACTCTACAAGTATTTCTTGAGGGGAAACGCTGTATCACCGCATAGACATTATCCGACAGCCAAGAGCGTCGCGGTATATATAAACAACGAGCATCCATAAGGAGTAGCTAAGAAGTATTAATACAGTATCGCCGTGTGGAGAATTAGGAAAATCCTAGTTACAGGATTTAGTTCCGACAGTATAAAGTTTACAGTGAAAGGTTCATAAATTACAGTCAAAGCAGGCTGCGAACTTAGAACTCAGGGCGATAGGTCTTTAAGTAAACGACCAAAAGTATCATAACGTATTGAAGTAACGTCATAGCGAGATAAACATTCTATCAACTGTAAAGAACCCGTGTAGGGACGGACAGAATGAGGTTCGCAAGGTATTCCTGAGAGATAGGAATTCGAGAACTGAATAAGCGGAAAGGAGAAGGAAACTCTAGACATTGCTTCAAGAAAGCAGACGAACTATTCAAAAAGCACTAAGTTACGAGGAGTATTAGTTGCTAGAAATCAATAGGTCACCAATAAATTATCTGGGGGACCGTGGACGGAATAGACTTTCGCTAGACCAACAGATAGGGTCTAAAAGGGAGCCGTTCGAGTCAGAGAAATAGAAGATCGTCAGGAACGGGATTTGAAGGAGAATTATTCCAGGGAAGAAGTAGGTGGTTCGAGACTTTCACATTCTGACAGGATAGGAAGCCGACATTTACTAAATTTCACCCTTGGAGACGGGAGGTCAAGAAATCACGTGTGAAGGCTTAATAGCAGCCTTAGTGATTAGAATCTGTGAAGTGTAAATATATATAAATTTGTGTTAAAAGTAATAATTTCAGTGTTTTTGTCGTGTAGGAATACACCAGTGTATTTAAAAATGTTATCAGTGTTAAATATATACGAGTTAAGTGTGTGTCAAGATATGTCAGTACATGAAATGAATTTGTACAAAATGGAGTAATTTCAAAATAGTGGGCAAAAATGAAACGTCGCAAGAAAGAGAAAGGTCAAGAAGACCTATAACATGTGAGTAAAGATTTTCATTATGTTTGTGTTGGGAAAGTGTTTGTGTACAATCCATCGGAGTTTGAGATAGAGGGATGTTTCCAGTTAACAAATAACAGAATAAGAGCGCGGTCTGAACGGATACAAATTTGAGAAATTATAAATAAATTATGTGAAATCCTGTAGAGGAAATGTATGAAATAAAATGTCAGTGTATTTGACAAATACTGTAAAAGCAAGCGTAATAATAATAATCATAATGAAAGGTATATAAATAAAGATAAATTTGAATTATATGAAAGAAATTGCTTTTGAGCTTTTGTAAGGAATGAAGACATGATATGAATATATAAATAATAATAATAATCATGAAACAATATAAATAAAGATTAAATTGAATAATATGAAAGTAAGAGCGTTTGAGCCTTAATAAAAGTATAAAGACATGGTGTTAATGCATGTTCTTAAAATATAGTCAAGGGGAAGGATTAATATAAAAATTGAGATATGGATCAATTGTCAATGTGGAATTTATCAGTTCTTTGGAAGACGCTAGGCTTAAAATAATGTATAGCGCAATGTAGCGCAATAAAGTAAATTGTCACGCCAGGAACGCCTTGAATCTAAATGTACTTGGTAAATTACTTACTAGGGGTAGTTGATTGCGGTAATTGAGCTATGTTGTAAGTCCTCCAATAGTGACGTAGATCACGAGGCTATGTGTGTTATTTTATTGTAATAGGGAGCAAATGTATGGTATTATGAGCGCAGGTAATGGAGGCCACGGCCGACCCTAGTCGCATTTATATAAGTCCTCAAGTATGGGAATGGTTCCCGAGGCATGTTAATGAGAGTCGAACCCAGACTCGTCAAGTTGTTGAAGCCCCTAAATATTCGTCGTTGTATGTGAATTAATCTTACCAATCAATGAGGACCCTTCGTAATTAATCAATGCCAAGGTTACGAAAGGGGTTTATGAACCTAATAATGTTTGTTGAAAGTGTATGAAAGAAAACGCTAGGTCTCTCCAGAGAACTGAAGAAAGAAAGATCTGTTTTAAAAGCATTGAATAGAGCTGCCACGCTTGCAAGGCAAGAGGGTCCCCTCTTAGTCATAAATCTCGCCCAAGTGATTACGGTCTACCCTTGTTATTGTAAGTGTCCTAGGTCGGGAAAAAGACCGTCTGAGAGAAGTAAATATACACCGTGAGTGTTTTAAAAGTTGTAAATGACCCGGGATCTGAACCGAGGTCCTTGTAGATGAAAGTACCGCTTGCCTGTTCAGATCGTTAGCTTTCTTATGTGATAATGGTCTTATAAGACAAATAAACAAATAAAAATCCCTAAGGTAATGTTGTACGAATGTAGGATGCCATGAGTTTAATGAAGATAACTAGATTCCGGGAGTAATCATAGTTTTTGACTTTGTCAAGTAATCTTTTATAACTCTGGAGTACACAGGTATTTTCCCGATCACTGTATTGAATTTGTGAAACTTGAGAGAGATGGTAATATTGAGAATATTGTGGAATGCCCAAACATTTAAGTAGAGAAGTAATATGTACTTTAAATATGATAATATATTTGTTGGATGAAAAGAAACTCATAAAATAGTTAATGAGGTGTGTAAAAGAAGGACACCGTCATTATTGAATAGTATCGAGCCATTAGAGCTCGTGATTATATTGGACTTTAAGATAGATACGTTATGGAAGTGAAAATAATTTTGAGTTGTTGGTTTGAATGCAACCATTATTTTTAATATAATAATAGTTTGTTTTTGATATATTCCTTGTTCACTTTGGACAAGTAGAAGGAGTGGTCAATAGTTTATTTATTTTATTTGTTTGTAGCGCCATAATTTTGGTTAATTAAATGTGTTAAAATAGGAGTTGAATTTGTTTTTAATTTGAAAGTGTATCCTCTATTTAATCCAAAATGTGTAAGTCACAGAGTGGGAGAACATACCAAAACCCCGAAAATCCCGATTTGAGCTTTGCTGGCATACTGTGATTTGCATATTTCTTGCTGGAAGGGCACAATACGTAGCCTACATGATGGCAGTTGGGCGTATTCATAAGACTTGTATATATTTTACTTCCAATATAGTGTCAGAGCTAACGCGAAATTTAGTGAGAGAGAATTAGCATACAAAAGACCTCGCTGATATTAATTATATGTACCGTAGTTGAATACAGGGTGTAATTGGTATACATGAAGTCCGTCACACTGGTGATAGAAGAGACTATTCTAAGCTTCCTAGGTTTAAAAAATTGTCACCTATCTTTAAATTCAAAATTTAACATTTAAAAGCAGGCCTAAATATTTGTAGGTTTTTCAGAAACTGTTCAAGCAGAAGGTGTAAACTAAGTCTGAGGAGCTTGGGGCAGAGCGAAGTAAAGTGGGAAGGGGCGAGGGAGGAGCGAGAAGTTGTTGCGTAATCGGAGCATTGACGTTCCTGTTGAGGATCGGGAAGTAGGCTACCAGCTGGTATGAGGATAGCGGTACTAGTCGCGTAAAATCACTACGTAAGAAAATATGTATTGCTGTTGTTGTTTTTGGTGGTTATGTTGTTGTTAAAATCTCACACAATGGCTCGGAATGTTAGGACGGGTATTACTGCATTTTGTAGCCTACTATGTAAGTATGGAAGTCATTGATTTATGTTGATGTAAAGGGTAAAATAATTTCGATAAGCAGCCCCGGTGTGTCGTTGGCTTCCGGCACGTTAAAGAAATACAGTGTGACAATATACCGACATCCCATTGACTGTTCAGAACTAGCATTTAGGACGGTCGTAAAATACTTGATTTTGTTTCGTTTGTGAGGCTTGGCAATTGTGGTCCTTTAGCCCCATGTAGTTGGGTGTGTGTAGCATTTGTCAGATAACCTGTGTTTCTTTGGTCTATAGCATTGTGGGTATTTGTAATTCAGGTGATGATTGGGAAGAAGGCGCCCTTGGCCTTAAGTTAGGAACCATCCCGGCATTTGCCCGGAGTAGAAGTGCGAAACCATGGAAAACTACTTCCAAAATTTAATATAAGTACGGTACCAAATGTACATATTAATAATTATAACAATAATAACAGTAATCCTAATTTAATAATAGTAAGGCTGTGTAGCTCAGGTAGTGTGTTCTGTCTTTCTCGAGAGTTCGATCTAGGCTCAGTCATGTAATAAATGAAGGTGAGCATTTACGACAGCCTTATTTCAAAGGATTTAATGACACGTATAAGAAATTCTGTGAACACAAAATTCCGGCTGCTCAACATTCCCAAAAACATAAAAATAGCCTGTCTAAAAACCTGTTATTATTATTATTATTCAATATTATTACTATTATTATTGTACAGTTGTTGTGCGGTCTCCGCACATAGTTAGACCATAAAGGTTCCTTTAATTACCATGACTTTGGGATTTCATGTAGTATTCCGTACACCAATACGTTGTGTCATAGGCCATGAGGCTGCCTCAATCCTAAACAGATCCACCATCACTAGTCATGTAGCCACTCAGCATGCAGGTGTGAATCAGCTGTTCATAGCCTCAGTTTGTGTATTTCAATGCCATTGGCAGACAAAGCGAGGTCACTCATCTTCAGACTCTTGTCATCATTCCTCAGCATTGGACGGGTGGGCGACGGGGAGAAGTCAGCTGTATTGCTGAGGGTAACTCAGCCTATTTGCTTTCCCAAAATATTGACCCTCGATTTTTGTGATTTATTTTCACCTACACTAATTAAGATACGACTAAATTTCATGAAAGATGTGTGCTTAGAATAGTCTATTCTATCACCAGTGTAACGGACTTCACGTATATCAATTACACCCTGTATTGCGCTCAGCGACCATCTGGAAATTCAAAATATACAAACAAAATTCTATATATTGTTTGGATACACTGTGTCAAATTACAAATAATGTACAATAGCAAATATGTAGTCTCGCTCTGAAGAAGGCGCAATATAACGATTCCATGTATAGGTTGTAATTGATATAAATGACGTCCGTTACACTGGTGGTAGAAGATGGTATTCAAACAAATATCTTCACGAAATATAGTCGTATCATAATTAGTGTAGGTGGAACTAAATCACAAAAATTGTCAGTCAATGTCTTGGAAAAGGGCTTAGACTGCGTTCCCCTCAGCAGCACAGTTGACATCTCCCCGTCGCCCTCCCTTCCAACGCTGAGGATTGATGACAAGAGTCTGAAGTTGAGTGACCTACTCGTCTTGTCTGCCAATGGCATTTAAATACACAAACCGAGCCTATAAACAGCTGATTCACACCTCCATGGGGAGTGGCTACATGACTAGTGATGGTGGATCTGTTTAGGATTTTGACATCCGCATGGCCTTTGCATAGAAAATGGAAATCCTAAATATTTGGTAAATTAATTTAAGGAACTGTTGGTCTATCTTTGAGTGAAGACAGTTCAACAACTGTAATAAAAATATTAATAATAGCCTATTATTATTATAGTAGGCTACTACTACTAGTAATATTTATTTATCGTATGGCCTTTAGTGCCGGGAGTGTCCGAGGACATGTTCGGCTCGCCTGAGTCTGTAGCTGCTTCCAGCGGACACCCTAAAGGGCGAGCTACAAGTTCCGTTCAATTTCAAGTAGTTCCAACTTTCGCCACCAGACATCAATGATACCTAGTGGTGAACGTTGGAACTTTGATAGAGCGTTCTGACGAAATCTAAGCTAACAATTTTTGCTTTACACAAGTTTAGTCTGTGAAAGGATCTTTTACATGCCATAAATCTATGACATGGGACCGCCGGCTTTACTTCCCCTCCGAAGGAAGGCATACTGAAGGATTTTTAACGCTCTTAAAAAATCCGACGACTTCGGCCGGGTTTGAACCCGCTATCTTGGGCACAGCAGTTCAGCATGCTACCGACTACGCCACCGAAGTAATAGTAATAATAGGCTTATAAACACAGTAACTTCTTTTATGTTTTTTATTGGTACGTTGAGATGCCAGAATTTTATGTACGCAGGACTTCTTGTATGTGCCATGAAACCCATGGACATGATCGTATTAAATCACATTCATTTACTATTGTAAAGCCATCATTACTTCCGATTTGACGTTTCAGTGTTACCCTCGAGTTATCTAGCGATCAGAAGGAAAATCACTTTAACTAGACAATCACAGGTAGTCATTCAAATCGATATCATGACAAATTGAGTTTCGTTCGAGATGACGTGATTTAGCGAACGAAACTCTAGCCTAGCACTGAAACGTCAAGTCGGAAGTAATGATGGCTTTACTACACATGACTGAACGTGGATCGCACCCTCGGGAAGGTTAACACTCGACCACTGGAGCTACACATACTGACCCTTATTATTATTATTATTAATGGACTATTATTATTATTATTATATTTATCATCATCTACATGTGGTGCTAGTGTTAAGACAGCTTATCATTATCAGCCGATATGGAAGTCGGGGCTGATTGTGCAGCGGTCCAGCCGTTGGCCTCTCACCACGGTGGATCGGGTTTGATTCCCTGTCAATGCATGTGGGATTTTCGAAGTGAAATGTCATGTCCTGAGGTTCGGATTCCATATTAAAAGGAGGTCCAGTAGCTCATGAACACGATATTTACGGTCATATAAATCCACAAGCTTCCTTACTTCCCACCATCGGCAGACACAAGATGATATCCCGGGGCATCCCACGAGGCCAAAGTTGGGTGTCCCTTCATAAGGCCACGGCTGGTTTCTATCCTACCCCGTGGTGTAGGCATGCGCGTTTAATCGTGCACCTCGATCGCAGCAAGTCCGGTTATTGGAGGTCCGAACTCAGCACCGACAGTGGCTATCCTGAGATTGAATTTCCCCGGATTCTTTTTACGCGCTTTCCAAGCACATGCTGGGATAGTATGGTACTTGGAGTCCCGGGCACCAACCTCATTCACGACCCTAATAACTACTGCTACACATACTACTACCGTCACCACAGGATGACAGTTTATCAGACAAATCCAACACTCACCCAACTACACAGGGCTGATAAACAAATGTCTCAAACCCCTAAAATGAATCTGTATAGCCCAAATTATTATTTTTTTCAAGAAAAAAAATATTGATCCCTACAGTTAGAGAATAAAGGGTGTTGTATCCCTAAAACACATCAATTTCTATTTTTTTTAAATTACTGTTTTGAAGATTGGTTTGTTACTTTGAAGTAACAGTGGGCAGTGAAGGTCATGGTATAAATTTAATGAATGGAATCATTAGTTCTTATTCTCACCAGATTATAATTGCTATATTTAGCATTATTTAGATTTTACAAAATTAGAATAGGGACAATATTCAAATCAGTTGAAAATTATAAATTTTTAATGTCAAATAGGTGGAGTGTCACTTTTGAGAAAAATTTCCATATGTAGGACAAATACCAATATTTGTTTTGAAGATAAGGCTGCAAAGAAGAATCAGTCCGTTTCAGTTCTGTTACCAAAAGTTAGCTCAGGAATCACCAATAACATTCCACAATATTAGAAAGTATGAGAACAACGTGGTAACAAGATCACTCATATGATTGGCATAACAAATTCAGAATGTTTACTTCACTACTCCGTGTGAAATTCTATGAAGCAATTTGCGGACGGTGTGAAGCAGAGATGCACTTTATACTTGACGCAAATCACTTTGGGGACTCCAGGATAGCCAGGCTTCTTACAGCGCCCTCTTTTTCCACAAATTTTGGCCAGTGACTTGTCGCATCCAGTCTGACTTCTTTGACTGGCATTGGAGCACTTGGGCCCTTCCTCTTCTTTTCTTCAATTTGCTGCTCCATTGTCGATAAGCTTGGTCTTCCCCGCTTGTTCTGCCTAACTTTACCCTGCTGGCAAAGACAAGCTGAAACTGCTGCCTTGAACTCCAAGAGGCTCAGTTGATCTTTCTTTCTGATCTGGCATGAGTCACAGTCCCTCCTGTACAATAGCCATGCATTTACAACTACTAAATCCATTTTCAGGTACCATTTTTTGATCTGATAACTGTTCGATGTAAAGCAATAAGGCAATCAATGAGGTCCACGCCTCCCATGAATTTGTTGTATAGAATTACTATGCTAGGGCATGGAACTTCTATCCTCTCCTTCTTTGACCTGTCCCACCTCTGTACATTTTTCACTGGATGAGCACCGACAAAAGTGTTCAGTAAGTGAACCACTTCACGGCCGTTACTGTCACACCCGCTTTGATCGCAACATATTTCCTCAAAACTGCCTCTTCCCTTCTTTTTCATGTCCTTATCGGCAGAAAATTTGCACCCCTCTAGTCTATTCGCACGCACTGTGCCCAAGCACTGGACTCCGTCTAACTCCAAACATACTTGCAACTGAATACTTGTAAACCAATTGTCAAAATACAACTTATGATAGCGGTGTTTTGGAATGATGGTCGACAATCGAATCACTACATTGCCGGACACACCCACATCTGGCAACAATGGGCTATGATCTGCCTTCCCTGAGTAGATCTCCATATTATAAACAATCCCCTTTGAATCACACAACATAAATGCCTTATAACCCCACTTCTTTGGCTTATCCTTCACATACTGTTTGAGGCTGTGTTGACCCTTGAAAGGGTTCATCTGCTCATCCACACAAAGCTTTTCGTCAATTGGTATGTTATTACAATTTTCAACTACAGCCTGCAAGAGAGGCCTGACTTTGTAGAGTTTATCATTTGGATCTAGTTTTGAGTGGTCATTGAAGTGAAGTCCTTATTTTATGGCGTCCCACCTGTTCCTACTCAATGTGTCGGCAACAACTGGGACTCGAGTATCAGTTTTCCAATATGAACGGGAGTTGGGCAAATTATAAATTGACATATACATAGAACATCCAAAAAACTGTTCAATTTCAGGTTAGCTTACATTTATTGGCTTTGATGGATTCCGTTGAACAGAACACAAATTTGTTTGTTCCACTGCTGATTGTAAGATATCGTCGTCCATCAATTTTCGGAAATAATTTTTTGGAGCATGAGGTATACTAGGTCCTGGGGGCAGCTGATTTTTCCATGGCAAAACAGCAGTTGCCCTGCGTGTGATAACCTTCTTCCAAACTGTATTCTTCGGTCCACTCACCCCATTTGATATCACTGCAATGTCACAACTTGATGTAGGCTCTTGATCAATATTGACACTTGCTAAATTCTGAGTTTCAGCAGCGACATCAGTCTCTGCTCACATATTGTCATCGAATCCTTCTTCATCCTCACTTTCTGGAATAATTATACAGTGGAACGTGGCTAATTCGAACTTCTATAATTCGAAATCTTCTTTAATTCAAATTTTTATTTTATATACTATCAATGCTAAAAAATCGTGGTTAATTCGAATTATATATTGGGTAATTCGAAGTTTTTACGTGTTAAAAGCCGATCGTAAGCCAAACTGTAGGGTCAGGAATTCCCAAAAAACGACGTTGTATCATTGGCATGCGGCCCCTGCTCGATTGTTTTGCCAGCGTGACTAACAGCACGCCTGCGATGCTCCTTCCGAGGTCAATGCCCAACCTTTCCCGCCCTCCTATTGTTTTGCAACGCTCCACATTAACTCATAAAGAGTGTCATCCCTTACACCTCTGTGGTAGTGCATGCTGTGTACTGCAGCATTCTGAGTGGTTTGATTAGACTTCTTAGATTTCTGTAAGACTTAACTAGATTGCTGGATAACTACTTTCGTTAAATAGGTGAATAGTACATTTTGGTTTTATTTTATCATTTGAAACTTCTGAGATTATTCACGATACAGTCATTATACTGTACCGTTGTCTGTTAATCTGCTATGTTGAACGTAAATCATTATGTAAACGCAATACATAGTATATAAGCACTTTGCTCGTTAAAAACCTATGTAATACAGTATTATGCTTAACAAAGGTTTTTGGATGAAAACATAAAATTTGAATATTTTGTCCACCCTTTTCAAAGAACTTTCTTAATTTGAATGTTTGGATAATTCGATTTTTTTACTGGTCCCTTGAGTTTCGAATTATCCAAGTTCCACTGTATTCTCTGTTGGTGTCAAAAAGTCTAATTCATCATCGGAGTCAGATAAGAGAGAATCTTCAGAATCATATCCATTTATTTCCCTCAAATTGACATTATTTTCTCTGCGTTTACCATAGAAACGACTGGGATCCATCAGTCTGCAGCAAAATAAAAGAAGGTAAGTTTACAGTTCGCCATTGCCCAATGTGACTTTCAAGTTACAAAGCAAACTTTATCGGTAAAATGAGCAACAATGACTCTCACATTTTTATGCAATACATTATAACATGCTATAAGGCTTACCTTTGCTTTATGAAATTTTATTTCTCACACTAATGACAAAAACAAGGAACAAACAATAATCAAACTCAGGCAACACCACGTCGGCATAAACTTGTGTGCAGTCTGGCGAAATAGCAGACATCTAGTGGGAAGGATTTGAACTATTGTCGCTTAGCTACCGGAAATAAGTGTAGCCATGCTGTGACTTCAATGTCATAGTGATCCAAGACGGAATATTAGCGTGCATGCTAAGTAAATATGGAAAATATGGTATGTGACTTCAGTGTTACAGTGGGCAGTACAGGTTTAAGTCTCTTCCATCATCATGGTACAACATATATGTACACACATCAAAAAAAGTTTTGCATCACCTCGGTTCCAAGAGTTCCGGAACCGTTAAATACAAAGGGAATAGAGATCAACACAAACAACATTTCAGCTCGTTTTATTGCTCATGAGACCCACACATTGCATGTTGTACCATCATACAGCTAGACTTTCAGCATTTGTGGTCCAGATTGCAGTACACACCACTACCTCTAATACCCAGTAGCACGTCCTCTTGCATTGATGCATGCCTGTATTCGCCGTGGCATACTATCCACAAGTTCATCAAGACACTGTTGGTCCAAATTGTCCCACTCCTCAACGACAATTCGGCGTAAATCTCTCAGAGTGGTTGGTGGGTCAAGACGTCCATAAACAGCCCTTTTGAACATATCCCAGGCATGTTCGATAGGGTTCATGTCTGGCGAACATGCTGGCCACTGTAGTCGAGCGATGTCGTTATCTTGAAGGAACGCATTCACAAGATGTGCACGATGAGGTCGAGAATTGTCGTCCATGAAGACAAATGCCTCTCCAATATTCTGCCGATATGGTTGCACTATGGGTCGGAGGATGTCATTCAGGTATCGTAAAGCCGTTTCGGAGCCTTCCATGACCACCAGTGGCGTACGTCGGCCCCACATAATGCCACCCCAAAACATCAGGGAACCACCACCTTGCTGCACTCGCTGGACAGTGTGTCTAAGACGTTCAGCCTGACCAGGGTGCCTCCAAACACGTCTCCGACGATTGTCTGGTTGAAGGCATATGCGACACTCATCGGTGAAGAGAACGTGATGCCAATTCCGTGGGGTCCATTCAGCATGTTGTTGGGCCCATCTGTACCGCGCTGCATGGTGTCGGGGTTGCAAAGCTGGACCTCGCCATGGACGTCGGGAGTGAAGTTGCGCATCATGCAGCCTATTGCGCACAGTTTGAGTTGAAATACGACGTCCTGTGGCTGAACGAAACGCATTATTCAACATGGTGGCATTGCTGTCAGGGTTCCTCCGAGCAGCAATCCGTAAGTAGCGGTCATCCACTACAGTAGTAGCCCTTGGGCGGCCTGAGCGAGGCCTGTCATCGACAGTTCCTGTATCTCTGTACCTCCTCCATGTCCGAACAACATCGCTTTGGTTCACTCTGAGACGCCTGGAAACTTCCCTTGTTGAGAGCCCTTCTTGACACAAAGTAACAATGCGGACGCGATCGAACTGCGGTATTGACCTTCTAGGCATGGTAGAACTACAGACAACATGAGCAGCGTACCTTCGTCCTGGTGGAATGACTGGAACTGATCGGCTGTCGTACCCCCTCCGTCTAATAGGCCCTGCTCATGCATGGTTGTTTACATCTTTGAGCAGTTTTAGTGACATCTATGAACAGTCAAAGGGACTGTATCTTGGATACAATATACACAGTCAACGTCTATATGCCGGAGATCTGGGAACCGAGGTGATGCAAAACTTTTTTTGATGTGTGTATTTACTGAACGTCCTAAACAACTGGAACTCTACTTAAAAGTAAATAACATTCAGTAAAGATATAATCTCTTATAATTTATTTAATAGTCTAATAATAATAATAATAATATGTTTATAGACACAATATTTTTATTCTTTTCGGGGAAGTCGAGAATCCGGAATGTTGTGTTCACAGAATTTCATGTGCGTGCCATTATATCCATCGACATAAGCCTCTCGTATTTGTTAACCTACATTTATTACATGACTGAGCCTGGATCTAACCCTCGAGAAGGATAGCACTCTACTACCTGAGCTACACAGCCTCGCTATCATTTAATTATTATTATTGTTTCATGCAGTACATTGCTGGTACACAACAACATAACTATACGGGCTTCAGGGAACCAAAGTATAGTTAATGAAACCGCCACTTCTAAGCTGGAAAGTCGAAATCGCTGCTCATGAACTTCCAGACGATTCGGGTTATTGAGAAAACTACTGCCTTCTGCATTAGTTTGTACAGTTGAGTATCCAGATCCAGTTCTTTAAGATCTTGGAGCAAGGCATTTGAGATCACGCCCGTACTTCCGACAATGATAGGTAGGGTCTTTACCAGTTATATTAGCCTTGCCTTTTGATAGGGCCGACCAACTTGCTATATTTGCTTTATTGAATTTACTAGCAGTAGTACCCGGCTTCGCCCGGTGGAATGATGATAATATCTCAGTCTCCTTAACACTCAACGTGATAAATTATATTTATTTATGAAGACGACTACTACTGTACGGTTATATCAAACTTACAATCTAATGGAAATACATATTTTAAAAATCACAGGCTAGGTAGACTGTGGTGTTGCTTAGTAGTATAATGGACGTAACATCTAGGTCATTTGCCCTTTTGATGAGGATGATAATGAAGACGACTACTACTGAACGGGTAAATCAAACTTACAAACTAATGGAAATACATATTTTAAAAATCACAGTCTAGGTAGATTGTGGTGTTGCTTAGTAGTATAATGGACGTAACATCTAGGTCATTTGCCCGTTTGATGAGGATGATAATGAAGACGACTACTACTGAACGGGTATATCAAACTTACAATCTAATGAAAGTATACATTTTAAAAATCACAGGCGATGAAGACTGTGGTGTTGCTTAGTAGTATAATGGACGTAACATCTAGGTCATTTGCCCTGTTGATCAGGATGATAATGAAAACTACTGTTGAATTGACACGACAAACGTACAGACTACCGTGATAGAAATATTTCAAAATTCACAGGCGATGAAGACGTATTGTGTGTGGTGATTAGTGGTATAATGGGCATAACATCTAGGTCATTTGCCCTTATGATGATAATAATAAGGTAATGAAAAATGACTACTAAACGAACATGGTGTAATTTTAAATCTGATATAGGTAATTCAGATTTCAACCTTCGATGTCTTCCAAAGCCTGAACTTTATTTTCTGGCTTGGCCTATACTCGAAGCGTCTAGTGAAAGAGCTTATGAAGTACTGCTCGGGTCCAAGCTGCACGAACCTGAGAATATCGCAGTTGATGAGGATATATGATGACATACGTTCGGGGGGGTTCCCGGTCCTATACATTGGCCGGTGAATCACTCACTCCTTCGTAACACTACAGTGGTTTGAGCAATAGCCCTGTATGAACATCAGCATAGTCAGCAATACCAGGTAACACGGCGGCCTCCGGACAGTCCTCTCATGTCACCACGCGATGAATCAGCAAGCTATTCTCACACCTGCCCCCTCCTCCAACCCTCGTAGTTCCGCCCCTTAAAACAACAATAGCTAGCAACCCTCCACCCCCCAGGGTCTCACAACTTGTGGGACGTGGGTTTGCGACCACGGGACCCCAGCTGAGTCCGGAATTGTTTCTACTTACTGGTGCCGGGCACCTTTCAGTTCTCTTTCCTGTCAGCCTCCCTTGGTCAAACTCTTGTTCTCTTCCGACCCCGTTGGTATCAGCGTATCCGAGGCCAGCGACTTTTTCACTTTCCTGCCTTAATTGGCCCTTGTCTAATCATTCCTGATAGCCTCATTCTTTGAGGTGTCAGCCTTATTTTTCTTTTCTTAATATCTCATGTCTTCTGCTCAAGGCCCTCATGGAGGCAGGGTGTGTGTAGCCCCACCACTTCTGGTGCACCCTGGATAGTGCTAGATCCTCAAGGGCTCATGGCTGGTGAGTTCGGGAGCTGGCAACCCTGAGGGTTTCCTGAGCTGGGTCCGGTTTTACCCCTTTTTTCCATTGCCATTGGGACGGACCCTGTCCTCTTTCCCTTTCCTATCTGCATTTCGTGGCTCTACTTCCTTCCAAGTCCTCAATTCTCATTTATCTAAGGTTGAGGGCATTTCATTTCCTCCTGTCTTTTATTTCCCTAATTCCTTTATTTTGTCCTTATCTTCTTCTAGCCCATAAGTTTTGTAGTAATGTTAGTTTTAGTATAAGTTTCATTTTTACGATCCTCCAAACCATTAGGGGTGATAACCTCGATGTTAGGCCCCTTTAAACAACAATTATCATCATCATCACAACTGGCATTGTGCAATTGGGTTACTGTGGCATTAAAAACTTCCTGTTAAGTCCCTCACCCTTTTGTGTTACATACATAACTTGTAGCTAGAAACCTTCCCTGGAATCCACACTACAACTGACCCAAGTATCATCGCTATCGGATGAATGGTATATGAACACATAGGGGACATACATACTCTCCAACTATTGAATTGGCACGTCAAACTTACAAACTAACGTAATAGTTATAATGAATCAGAGTCGAGCAAGACAAAATTTGGTTGAGATGGGTGAAACGGTGTAGATTTTTAGCAAAGGGCCTAAAGGCAGGGAAAGGAGTGGTCTGCACAAATTTTCAAGTGGAGAAGGTTACTCGTCGGGTTCCAAAGGGTATGTATGTAAAATTTGGTTGAGATGGGTGAAACGGTGTAGATTTTTGCCGAAGGGCCTAAATGCAGGGAATGGAGTGGACCGTCCAAAATTTCAAATGGACAGTGTTACTCGCAGGGTACCAAAGGGTGGGTATCCGAACGTTGGTTCTGATCGGTGAAACGGTGTGGATTTGTGTCAAAGGGAATGGGGTGGTCTGACCGAAATTTTAAGTGGACAGTGTTACTCGCAGTGTTTCAAAGGGTAAGTATACACATTTTGGTTCAGATCGGTGAAACAGTGTAGATTTGTGACAAAGGGACTAAATACAGGGGATGGAGTAGCCTCTCCGCAATTTAAAGCAGACTTTGTTAGTCGCAGTGTTTCAAAGGGTAACTATACAAATTTTGGTTGAGATCGGTGAAACGGTGTAGATTTGGGGCAAAGAGCCTAAATGCATGGAATGGAGTGTTCTGTCCGCAATTTCAAGCAGACACTGTTACTCGCAGGGTTCCAAAGGGTAAGTATACACATTTTGGTTCAGATCGGTGACGGTGTAGATTTGTGCCAAAGGGCCTAAATGCAGTGAATGGAGTAATCTGCCCGCAATTTCAAGCAGACAGTGTTACTCGCAGGGAACCAAATGGTACGAATACGTATTTTGGTTCTGATCGGTGAAACGGTGTAGATTTGGACCAAAGGGCCTAAATGCAGGGAATGGGGTGGTCTTTCCGAAATTTCAAGTGAACATGGTTACCCGCAGGTTTCCAAAGGGTAAGTATACAAATTTTGGTTCAGATCGGTGAAACGGTGTAGATTTGTGCAAAAGGGCCTAAATGCAGGGAATGGGGTGGTCTGTCCGTAATTTTAAGTGGACAGTTTTACTCGCAGGGTTCCAAAGGGTAAGTATACAAATTTTGGTTCAGATCGGTGAAACGGTGTAGATTTGGGACAAAGGGCCTAAATGCAGGGAATGGAGTGGTCTGTCCGCAATTTCAAGCAGACAGTGTTACTCGCAGAGTACCAAAGGGTAAGAATATGAATTTTGGTTCTGATCGGTGAAACGGTGTAGATTTGGGCCAAAGGGCCTAAATGCAGGGAATGGAGTGGTCTGTCCGCAATTTCAAGCAGACAGTGTTACTCGCAGGGTAGCAAAGGGTAAGAATATGAATTTTGGTTCTGAACGGTGAAACGGTGTGGATTTGAACGAAAGGGCCTAAATGCAAGGAATGGGGTGGTCTTTCCGAAATTTTGAGTGGACAGTGTTACTCGCAGGGTTCCAAAGGGTAAGTATACAAATTTTGGTTCAGATCGGTGAAACGGTGTAGATTTGTGCAAAAGGGCCTAAATGCAGGGAATGGGGTGGTCTGTCCGTAATTTTAAGTGGACAGTTTTACTCGCAGGGTTCCAAAGGGTAAGTATACAAATTTTTGTTCAGATCGGTGAAACGGTGTAGATTTGGAAGAATGGGCCTAAATGCAGGGAATGGGGTGGTCTTTCCGAAATTTTGAGTGGACAGTGTTACTCGCAGGGTTCCAAAGGGTAAGTATACAAATTTTGGTTCAGATCGGTTGAATGGTGTAGATTTGTGCAAAAGGTCCTAAATGCAGGGAATGGGGTGGCCTGTCCGAAATTTTTAAGTTGACAGTGTTACTCGTCGGGTTCCAAAGGGTAAGTATACAAATTTTGGTTCAGATCGGTGAAACGGTGTAGATTTGTATACATAACAGACAGACAGACAAACTTTGTGCTTTATATATAGATTATTATTATTATTATTATTATTATTAATATTATTATCATTATTATTATTATTATTATTATTATTATTATTATTATTATTATTATTATTATGTACATGTGGTACCGTACTCGTATTAAACAAATAAATAAGTAGTTTTCCATTGTTTCCCGCTTCTACCCCAGGCAAATGCCGGGATGGTTCCTAACTTAAGGCCACGGCTGCCTTCTTCCCAATCCTCACCTGAATTACAAGTACCCACATTGCTACACAAACCACAAACATACAGGTTATCAGACAAATTCTACCCAGACCCAACTACATGGGGGTAAATGAACAAAACCGCCAAGCCTCTCAAACAGTTTGACATCAATAAATTATGTATGTTTATTGTTATCATTATGGTCATCGTTGAATAATAATAATAATTATTATTATTATTGTTATAATTATTTCTACCTAGGTATTATAATCTTGCAAGAATCAGCATAGATATAGCAGAACACCTTAAAAGAAACCAGAGGCTCGGGTCGGGTACAGACAGTGTTCTTACAAGCAGAACTTAAACAACCATTAATATCTCTAGATCAGGGCCATCCAGCCATTGCGCTCGGAGTGCTCCTTCCCCTATCACCACTACACTGTGGCAGCGAGGAGACCTGAGACAGACGGACGATGTTCGGACCGTGCTGACTAGATACGTATGGTACGTACGGTGAGGCGGCCGACGGCATTTGTGGGTTTGTTGACATCATATTGATAGGGCTGTTTTGCCATAAAAAAAAAATATGCCGCATATACAAATCGAATGGCACTCCGAATGTGCAGGAAATGAACGCAAGTGTTAAGTAAAGAATATTGTGATTTATTCCAAACTGAAATGTGAACATACTGTATTAAAGATGAAAATTCAACACTATTTCACCAATATGAACAGATAGTACAGACCTTGAGTGACTTTTCTCCGTCGCTTTTACGAGCTTTTAGTTTTGGAGAAAACAATCTTCTCCAAATTGGGTATAATTTTTCTGGACAGAGCTATTCGTAAACAACTGTGCAAGTTTCTATTGCTCATCGTTCCACGATATTTACTTTTTGTAAGGTTAAGAATCGAAAAGGAACACTCACAAATGTTCGTTGAGCCAAACATTGCTCACTTCGGTGCGGCGGGCAGACCGCGCGCTCAAGCAGCCAATCTCCTCCCACCACTATCGAAACTACCCTCCACCAAAGCGCTCGGAGCACTGGTTTTAAGCGCGGCCGGAGCCCTAGCACTCGGGGAGTGCTGTGTGGATGACCCTGCTCTAGATGTATTGAAGTAAGGGTTATGAAACTTTTTTTATTCATAATTTTACGCTTAGTTTTGAATTCAACAAGAAAAACTGCCATATTTAGTTTGATAAAGAAGTTATGTAGGCCTATACATTTTCTTGTGAACATGATTTTACAATATTTTGTTCTGTTTAAAAATATTTACTGTCGCAACTTAAGATGTGGCCTCAGTCATTGGGCTCGGGTTTGATTACTGGTTCTCAGAAGAAATTTAATTCTGATCTGAGGTTGGGAATGAGATTCAGCTTTTTGAGGCAAACTTGAAAGGAGGTGAGTTCACCCACCTCATCCATCCTAGAAGTGGTATTACGTGATTTCCCACTTCTAATTCAGGTAAATGCTAGGATGGTTCTCAGCTTAAGTACACGACTGCTCCCGTTCATTATTAATCTTAGTCCCAATTACAAATACACACACTAATAGAGGCACTCCCCTAAGTGCGTTGGGCTGATGACCAAAATGTTCAAGCCACGAATTGGAACAATCAGTTGAAACATCATGCGTAATGTATAAGCATGGTGAGAAGTCCACTTAAGGATCTGGTAATCACTGAGCTACAATAAGGCTGTATGTGATTTGCAATGTTGGGACTGCCTGTGGTTTACTTCCAAATTCTGTGGTGTTAATCGGTAGCATTACTACTGCTGAAGGCTAGAGATGAGCTGACGAGAGGTACATTGACGAACTAATCAAGATTTGGTGAACTATGGAGTAAACTCTGCTTGGAACGTTTATGATCAGCTAGGCTATATGGTAAAGAAGGGCAGGTTAGATTGTTTAGTGATCATGTACTTTCAGTTGAATATTTAGCAAGTTTTGTTGTTCACATGACTTCTTATTTAACTCTAATTTTAAGTACTTAATCGAAACTATTCATACCTGAAGATGGATTTCCTTTAGTGCCCTGCAACTATTTGAAATTTGCCTAATTTACTTCGTTGTGCGATTGTATATTTTTTAAGAAGTATTCATTTATAGTAAAACGTAAGATTCTAAACAACAATATAACAGCTTAGGCTTTCACGGCCGACGTTCATAATTAAATACAAGTTTTTCGGGCTTGTAGGCCGTGGTCCAGACAGGATGCTTTTTCCAGTGTGTACTAGTACTACAGTCATCGTAGAAACACAGGTTATTACTAGTCTTGCTCTACCCCATCGTAAGCTTGTTAGGGCATATTGTGCCCATTTACGATGATGTGGTCTGGCGTGAATTCGAAGGGAGCACGCTATGACGTCAGCGAGCAGGTTCCGAGCCGTCAGCCCACCAGAGTTTGAACGAGCCGCGTGTTTCACGTGGAGCCAACGGATGTTGAAAGCTGTTATTCTTATAAAGCTTTTGTTATGGAAGAAGGTTATATCAGCACTTCAGTATGAAGTTAGGAGTAATTCGCCAGCTTATTCCTGATGTTTTATTGGAATTTACCAGCCTTCTGAATCCTTCTATGGATATAGCCAATGGGACGTAACATCTAGCATTACGTAATGTGAGTACACAGATCGATATATGTCCTTGGGACAGTATAAAAGCCAGCCCTGGTAGATGTCAGGTACTCACTCACAGTCAACACAGTCATCGAACAGTCAACTAGTCGTCATAATAGTCCACGGGTGTGAGTGTCCACGACAGTAGAATACGCCGTTATTCTGAACGAGCGCTCCTTGGGGCTAGGCAACTTATACAACGCTACGTTGCCCGAGTGGACATAGACTTTGTGCTACGTTTGTGGTAACCTAACAATGCTTCAAAACTTATAATATTCGCTGGTTGAACACTTCAACAAATTCCAAGGTATGTGAGTGACTTGTTACACAAGTATGTGACTTTGTCTTGTGCTATTCCAACCACGTGAACCAAACGTAAGAACTGGGACCACATTGAACATTTGCAAGTGATAGTAGGCTACCCTACCAACATACATTTTTACGTGGATTTATCAGGCCAGATTCCGCCCTTGATTTATAGAAGACATTATCACCAGGAACTGTTACCTATTTACTTGTCCAGTCAGACCACTGGATTACATAAGTGGACTTCATTATTGGCAATGGGCCACGCTAGTAACATGCCTTGTATGCATGAAGAACAGCCCCATAATAGAATAACTTCACTGCCCCAGTTAGTGAATATGGTTAGCACCTAAGGTGGCGGGATGTGAGAAGATCATGCCAGGATGACCCATTAGGAACGAGGAGCAGTGTCACCTGCGGCATATTTCTGTGGATGACTGGAGAGCGGAACGCTATAAGCATGTCCCATACCCAGCGTGTAGAATTCCCAGATCCGTGGTGCCCGGATTCGATCTGCACCGAGGGAGTTGAATGCTTTAACATGTCCCATGTCCAGCATTTTAGACTTCTCAGATCCGTGGTGCGAGGATTCGATCTGCACCGACAGAGGTCAACTCGCCACAGAAATCATGATATCGTAGACTTCCGAAAAGCCTAAACAATTTCTAGAGCCATGAATTTTCCACCGTTCCGATAAAACCAATTCACTTTCTCTATTATTAAGAAGCGCATTTATAATTAAATGATTACACATTTTTAGGAGTATTTTTTCCTTGCAGTCAAGTTAGACTTGCAGCTGAGGTGCATCCTCAATATTTCATTTTGATATTGCAGTAATAAGATGGGAAGTCTTACCCCATTCAGAACGCAGCAAATTTACGACACAGTTTATGAATTAATAATTTTTCTTCTGCATGACGGAATATATTTTTCCAATAATAATAATAATAATAATAATAAATGTCTACGAATTAATATTGATAAATACTGAATTAGCCTATATGAACAGCTATGGAAGTAATATTCCTTCAGTCTGATAAATATGAAAGACTATGATAAAAGTGTTGAATATCATTAAACAATTAATTGTTAATGTAAAAATTGAGAGCTTCGATTTGTTATCGTCTAGGGTGTTGTTAAATAAAGGTGTATTGATATTATGTTGTGCCAATGCACTTTGTGAAAGAGGTAATAGATGCTTTGATCCTCGTGTTTAGTGGACGTAGCGGGAGTCATATCCTGAGATCCACAGAAAGCTATATGCTTTTTAATAGGAAATAAAATGGGAGATTTCGGGAGTCAGATCCTGTCCCATAAGCATCAATATGTTTCAAATCCTAAAGATTTCCCCTATGATATTATCAGCTCCAATGATTAATTGTTACAAGCAATGTTGTCATGCCAATTTTTATTATGGCCATCTGAATTCATGTCCAGTGAATTAAATCCTGAAAATTATAAAACGATATTCCAAGCTAACTACAACGTAACCCAACATGATTATTATTATTGTTATAAAATGTCTAATGTAAAGATTTAACTGCTTTGCCCAATAATAGTCACTATGATGTGTATTGAACTGCGTTAAGAATTGTGTCGTTTCCTATAAAATCTAGAATCAAAATGTGAAACATCGAGTGTGAAACTAATCCATGCTAGTGTCAGGAATGTAAATAAGTGAATTGTAATTAAGTGAATAGGATGATTGAACAATAAAACTTTATAGGGTAAAGTGAAATATAATTTTATGTCATCTCTAAAGTGTATAGATTAACAAATGAAAGTGTAATTCATGAACATAGTCTAGCCCATCGGACAATCTTAAATGAGACTAGTTCATTTTTATTTGAGAGACATAAAATCCAATAGGGAATGCGTGTGCTATTTATTTGCTTCTGCCAGTCGGCAGATATTTTCTGAATAAATTTTCTTTGGTGAATTGGTTTATTTTGAAATATGTTTTTTTATTCTCTTGTTATATGTCATGACTCTTTCCTTTTCTTTACGGGGAGCACGAATACAGTGTCTAGTAATTACAGCCCAAGCCCAGAACGCCCCGAGAGAGATCTCACGCTAACGCTGCGTTTACTGCTACCTCGCATGTGGTTGTCTGTCACTCCTGGTGTACAGACGGGCACAATATATATACTTGTTTTCCCGCCTAATGTAATTGGGCACAAAATTTGTGTTGACCGTCTGAAATACCTTCTGTATTATACTAAACTTAAGAGCATTTCTATGAGGGCAGATTCAAAAATAAGGTTAGCATTTTTTTTTATTTTCTTGAATAGTACACTGTTGGAAAGCTTGTTCTTTCCGCTAATCTTCAGCCTAGTCGCCATTTATTGAATACATTTTTGTTGACGAGAGATCCACTTTTGTATACCTGCCTCACAGAAGTCCGCCGCCAACCCATTGAGGCACCTGGTAACTTCTTCTTTCATTTCATCGTCCGTCTCTAATCGTCGTTACTGTTGTTTCGGGAGAGAAGTAGTGGCACCACGTTTTATCACCAGTGACAATGGAGTCTATGATTTCCCCGGTGTTTCGGCGCATTCATTAAGAGACTCCTGGGCACAGTCGCTACGTTGCTGTTAGTGTTCTGCTGTAAGCATGTGCAGGACCCAACGCAAACAAATTTCGTGATAGCCCAATTCTCGGTCAAAATCCTTTCAATGGAAGTTTCAGAAACCTCAGGAACCCAAAGAGCCATGTCCTTGATCGAGATTCTCCGATCTACGAGCAGAATACACTCAATCATTGCGACAGTTTCATCTGATATAGACGGCCTCATGCTTCGTTGTTCATCACAAATGTCTCTGCGGACGTTCAAGGACTCCCTACACCATTTTCGGACGAAGGAAGAAGTTACCAGATTCCTTAATGGCTTGGCGGTGGACTTCTGTGAGGCAGGTATACAATAGTAGATCTCTCGTCAACAAAAATGTATTTAAGAAAGTGGCGACTATGTTTAAAATAGTGGAAAGAACAAGCTTTCCAACGGTGTACTTTTCAAGTAAAATAAAACATGCTGACTATTTCTAACAAATGTGCGAACCTTATGTTTGAATCTACCCACGTATATTATAATTCCCCTCTGTTTAGTGTTATTCAGTAATGTGCCATGAATACTCGGGTTATTATTTGGTCTCAGATGGAATTCATCGAGTGTTGTTAGGTCTATGTATAGAAATTTACCAAGGAAGCACGTCTTCGTTACAGGGCTGGCACACGAAATGAAATGTATTATCAATTTAATTTTGCGTCGCGAAATGAAATTGATCAATGGAATAATATTTCACTCCTGGCGCGAAATCATATTCATACCGGACTTTGAATTACGCTCCTGTCAAGAACTGAAATTCGTTACAGACTTTTGATTTCACACCCGGTGCAAAATAAAATTCGTTACAAACTTTTAATTTCGCTCCCGGTGCGAAATAAAATTCAATAGAGACTTTTAATTTCGCTTCCGGCGTGAAAGAATATTCGTTACAAACTTTTAATTTCGCTCCTGGCGCCAAAAAAAACTGTTAATTTTGCTCCCGGCGCGAAATAAATTGCATAAAAGATTTTTAATTTCGCTCCCGGCGCAAAATTAAATTCGTTATAAGACGAAATAAAACCGTTACAGTCTATTAATTTCACTCCAAGCGCGAAATGAAATTTGTTAACGACTGTTAATTTCGCTCCTGTTATGACACAAAATTCCCTAGCGGCATTTAGTTTCGTCCCCGCGGTGAATATAAAATGCATAAAACATTTCATTTCGAGTCTGAAATTAAATCTGAGCTGGCATGCGAAACGAAATGCATTGCTGAGGGCGCGTAAACATTTTATTTTTGACGTGAGCGTGATATTCGGGTGCGAAATGATATTGATTGTTGGCGTGAAAATCTATCTATATATTATCTCTATATATATTTAAAACCCTAAGGTGTGTGTTTCACAATACTCAAGCTCCTAAACCAGAGGGAGTTAAAAGGTGCAGTTTGTACCAAAATCTTCCAAATCGTCTCAATAGTACGGGAAAAATCTTGTATTTCTTGAAAAGTCAACGGAAATATTTTTATTTTCAAGATTAAATATTTACCTTGCGCTCATAAATCTATGACTGTTGCAATCCAAGCATGGTCGAGGCACAACTCTTTAAATAAGTGTACGCGCCTATTCATAAAGCTTCCATGTATTTGAAGACGGCCATCAGCCAAGTCCTGACAAATAAGTATAGTAACAGTATATAAGGTCACATCCATGGTGTTGTGGTCAGTGTGCTTACCTGCCACCCCTTGGTCCGGGGTTCGATTCCCAGCTCTGCCATGAAATATGAAAAGTGGTATGAGGACTGGAACGAGGTCAACTCAGCCTCGGGTGTTTCGATTCCCACCTCAGTGATCCTCGAAGTGGTTTCCCGTGGTTTCCCACTTCGCCTCCAGGAAAATGCCGGTATGGTACTGTACCGTTCTTTTATGGCCTATATGTTACAATATTTACGAGCAACGAACTGTGGCTGGATATCAGTGAGCCGACAGGCGGCCGCTACTTCTCCGCACATCTGTGTATTTGAGAGAGGCTTAGCCGATCCCCCACGACAGCTACCGAACGCGCACGAAGGTTAGCAAGTCTTGGAACTCTGTGACGCGCATCGATTATGACATCCTGCTAATCGAACCATGCACCTGAGATATTGATATATTGATTAATTTGAATTAAGAGCTGTTTACGCAGTGTTTTGCATATCAGAGGTCACATTATTATGGCAGGAAGCTAATACATGTATATGTTTGTTAAGATGCAGATTCTTTATGAAATGAGATGCATATATCACCACCACGTGCGATTATCATCGAACTGGGACGCACGAGGGTGGGGTGATGAAGCTTACCTGTAACATGCACGTGAGACAGCAGAATCAGATCTTATTGAGAACCTGGTCGGGAAAGTTCACCTCGGAAGTGCTCCGTGAAATGTAAAACGTGTGCCGGCCGAAGTAAATTTCTATATTCAAGTCTTGTGGCCTTAGAATATTTCGCATAACAGTAAACTACTGCGATCACGGTGAGATGGGACTTATCTCTTTTTAGTTCGTCTCTTAATAGACTCGCGTTTGGACTTATAAAATGTACAACTTTATGCAACAGGGAGTGATATTTTCAACGAACAACACATGCTTTCTATACGCCATTAAGGGCTAGCATTTGTGTTATTTCATGCAAGGATATACAGCTGTGATTTTCTTTACGTACACAGGCTGTTATAAACGTACATACATAATTTATAAACTATTCTCTTTCTGTACGCCATGTCATTTTCTGAGACGTCGGGAGGAATTATGAGGATGAAAACCGAGTCAGTAGTCATGTCTGGCTAAAGTGTGACTTGAAAAGCAGCAGCAGGAATTCATAATGCGTCACTACTTTTCACCATGTACTTTGAAAATGCATTTTATGCAATTCAGAAATTTTCGAGCATGAATCGAAGAAATAACGTAACTATAGTGAAGACGGTTTTAATCCACGGTTACTTGCGAATGCCTGCGTTCTATTATAAACTGATAGACTTCATCCGGGAGAATCGTGTTCGACAACTCGGGTGTGGAAGACATTTCCGCTGCGATGGCGTGAGCAGTACCGAGCCTGGAGCGATTGGGACGAGGGAGGTTCCATTGTTCAAACCCTGCGATCTTGGAAGGAGCATACCGTGCCTTGGTATAGTCTGGAGATGGTTACCTGGGCATGTATATCCTTTTATATGCCACTTCGAGAGTCTTCGCAAGGTAGAAGAACATCAGTTTATAAATTAGTGGCCTAGTCGGGTATTTTAAAGTAGCCATAATTGCCATAATTTTCTAGTTGTTTATCATGGTTGAACAGGAGTCTAGGTTCAATGCTTATTTCGAGACTGATCCCATGCTCAACCGGATTTTGGTTCGCATAACGAACGCATCCATATTTTAGTGATATTTAATTAACATTTATTATTTTTGAAATTCCTTTAAAATCTTTTGCATATTTTCATTGTCAGGAAGACAAATCGCTAGGAGGAAGAACTCCGTATTTTCAAGAAGAATTTATTAATGTATTATATGTTCACTGCAGATAGTGTTAGGACATTGATAGACTGTTGGAGTGTCGTCTATACACTCAGTTATTCATCCACGTTGATGTTAAAAGATTTCTTGATGAAGAATACATATATATTAATTCACATATATCACTTTGATATATTTTGCTATCGAAGTTCAGCTTTCATGAGAAGCATTGCTCTTTCTTAATATGTTCTGAGAATACACTTTACTCTTATGGACGCGATTTATTGACAATTGTTCCTAATGGGTCAACAGTTGTTTAACCTTCAATGTTGGCTGTATCCATGTGTAGGGGGCATTGTTTAATACTTTCGAGTTCATTTGAGTGAGGGGGAATCTCAATTTTGGTTTGATCAAATTCCATTTCTCTTTGAAGCCACATGTTTTACGTGAAATAAGTATTTATGCTGAAGAATGATTTAATGAATCCTTATTATTGATATAGTTTGGAGACACGAAAGCAATTTCCAGGAAGGACTTATTGAAAGTCTATAAATATGTTTTTAACTCATGATGTAACGTAAAATTTTAAGGCAAAGCTTTTATACTTTTTAGGTGTTAATCTACAATCCATAATAATGTAATTCAAATAACGCGCAACAGTATTAACCCGTTGAGTGCTACGCCCGACTATGCACGGTACACGAGAACGTTCATTCTTTTCATATTTTCCATTTGCTATCCAGTGCGGAGTCGATCTCTGACATGTTCTGCTATCTGATAGACATAATGTAGAACTATATGGGTTTTCTACTTTTGCTTCCTGAAGTAACTACCAGAGCATTTTGTAGACGTCTGTCCTCTACGGTTGGAGCTCATCTGTGTTGTAAATAGGCATGGCGGAAAAGGAAGCAAGTTCTTCTGGCCGTGTTGTGATTTCAGATCAAGGAATCCTTCAGATATTAAGCACTAGTAAGGAGCAAAATGTAGGCCTATTAGTTACCCACAGATTTTGGGAAAGAATTTTATTTTGGGCCCTTTGCCTGGTTTGGAGATAATTGAAACGTTGGCACAAAAATAAGTTTTGTCTCAAAATGAAAATTAATAAAAACGCAGAGTTTAAATATGCATTTAGATTGATTAAGACCCAAAACTAGAATAACATCCCCCTGACAAGTTACGAGTTACGGCTTCTACAAGATTTTACATGCGAATGAAGGAACTCAGCACTTAAAAGTTTAACTATTTTGGTCATCACGATTATAGGTGCGATAATACAATGATACATGCAAGATTTAAAAGGTTTAGCGATCACCAATTAAGAGTGTATTTATGTATATTAAGCATATCAGTGGATATTGCCAATTATTGTTGTTGTTGGATGGTATAATGCTTTTTGAAGCTTCTTTGTATGTTGAATTTGCCAGTGAAGATTCTAGCGAAATCATAGCAGGAAGTATTTAAGTACAAGTTTTTTGGGCTTGTAGGCCCTGGTCTAGACAGGATATCTCCCGACGTTTCACCGGAAACTGCGTCCGGCATCATCATAGTTCCGCTCCTTTCCTTGGTCAGCAGCGGAATGAGGAAGAGGCTTGAAATAATGGGTAACGGTTGGTAGTGGGGTAATGTTGTTTGAATATGACTGTTGGTTGGGTGGATCTTGGCGATGAACTAACGGATGGAAGGTAGTTTTGGATCTTCAAATTAGTATGGTGAGCCGAGCGTTCTCTTCGCATTCCGGCTGGATCGTCTGGTCTCACGTACATGTTGCGGGGTGCGGTGCGTGCTCCGGCTTCGGCGACCGAGCTTGGGAGGGTCAGGTGTTCCCTGGACGCCTGCCAGGCTGTAGCAGGAAGGTTCTTCAGTTTGACGTGTGAGTGATTTCTTGGCCTTGGTGTTCCTAAGGGCCGGGATCCATGTATTACGCACACGTTCAATTTCTTCCTTTCGAATGAAATTGTCGGGGTGTTTGAAGATTTCTATGGCTTCCCGTTGCAGCCTGGCGTAGTAGTGTGTGGTCGTGGAGAGGATCTCCGTGTCCCCGTACTGTGCATCGTGACCGGGCAAGAGAGAATGCTCAGCGACTGACGATTTCTCAGTTTGACCCAGGCGGCTGTGTCTATTATGGTCCTTGAGTCTGGTGGTCACGCTCCTCTTCGTCGTTCCTATGTACAACTTCCCACAGGAAAGCGGGATTCTGTAGACACCTGCAGTGGAGTGAGGGTGGCGCTTGTCTTTAGTGGATCGCAGCAAGTCCCGGATTTTGGCGGTGGGTTTATAAACTGTCTTCACCCCATAGGTCTTCAGTAATTTGCCTATCCTGTCCGTCACTTTCTTCACGTAAGGCAAGAATGCGGTGGCCACCGGAGTTTCCTCTAAGGAGATTGAGCGAGCCTCTCATCCCAGGCGCCGGAGCACGAGGAAAGATTCTGAGGAAACTCCGGTGGCCACCGCATTCTTGCCGTACGTGAAGAAGGTGACGGACAGGATAGCCAAATTACTGATGACCTATGGGGTGAAGACGGTTTATAAACCCACCGCCAAAATCCGGGATTTGCTGCGATCCGCTAATGACAAGCGCCACCCTCACTCCACTGCAGGTGTCTACAGAATCCCGTGTTCCTGTGGGAAGGTGTACATAGGAACAACGAAGGGGAGCATGACCACCAAACTCAAGGAACATAATCGACACAGCCGCCTGGGTCAAACTGAGAAATCGTCAATCGCTGAGCATTCTCTCTTGCCCGGTCACGATGTACAGTACGGGGACACGGAGATCCTCTCCACGACCACACGCTACTACGCCAGGCTGCAACGGGAAGCCATAGAAATCTTCAAACACCCCGACAATTTCTTTCGAAAGGAAGAAATTGAACGTGTGCGTAATACATGGATCCCGGCCCTTAAGAACACCAAGGCCAAGAAATCACTCACACGTCAAACTGAAGAACCTTCCTGCTACAGCCCGGCAGGCGTCCAGGGAACACCTGACCCTCCCAAGCTCGGTCGCCGAAGCCGGAGCACGCACCGCACCCCGCAACATGTACGTGAGACCAGACGATCCAGCCGGAATGCGAAGAGAACGCTCGGCTCACCATGCTAATTTGAAGATCCAAAACTACCTTCCATCCGTTAGTTCATCGCCAAGATCCACCCAACCAACATTCATATTCAAACAACAATACCCCACTACAAACCGTTACCCATTATTTCAAGCCTCTTCCTCATTCCACTGCTGACCAAGGAAAGGAGCGGAACCCTTGATAATGCCGGACGCAGTTTCCGGTGAAACGTCGGGAGATATCCTGTCTAGACCACGGCCTACAAGCCCGAAAATCTTGTACTTAATTATGAACGCCGGCCGTGAAAGCCTAAGCTGTTATATCTTAGCAGGAAGGTTTGTTGAATTTAATCCATGTATGGATGTAAAGGGTATGTCTATGATGACATTATCAGCTGTTGAAATGTATCAGGATAAATCTACGTGATTATAAGATGTTATACAGAGCACATGATTGAAAAAGATGAATGGATAACTAGTCAAGTTTATTAACGATGCCAGCATGATTAGTAAACCTTTCGTATTATATATTAAGTCTTGAATTTAGACAACGAATTCTACTTAGATTAGGTGTTCGATATAATTAACCTGGAAATGAATATAATGAACCAATTAATTAAATAAATGGATTATAAGCAAATATTGATGTTGCAAGCAGCTAAGTGAACGTGATACACACTTAAAATGTTATGTAGATTATGTAAAATATGTACATATACTATTCAAATTTATAATAGATAAATTGAACGTGAAATATAACTATGATGATTACGATAAATTCAACTGTGAATATTATGATAATTAAGAAGATGATCCAATTACTCCATTTTCTGGGATCTGTCAGATGTAAATTATTGGTGCTATTGATGTGTGTGTCAAGTTTTTGGAGCACTTCATGTTCCATTTGAACCACGTGCTAACTTGATGTTTGATTCCCTGATTTTGTGGGATCGGTCAATTCTTTTCGTTAATGACATTGCTAATTTATGTCATGTCTATCCATTTTTGAATAGAGGTGATAGAAGGTCACGTTAAGAAAGCCATCGCTGGGTGTTCCTGGAGTATCCCACACTCCTGAGGTATTCCATTTGTAGGAATCTCGTGTTCTATGAGCTACTTTTGTTATTTTGGCCATGGTCTTTCTTAATGCCACCTTCTTAGGAAAACGTGTGCCCTATTATCCCTTCTACTTTTTGGTAGGATATGGGGGGTTTTTCTAGCAGGGGATTTTCAGGTTCTACGATCAAGCTGTCATCGTGTGATTCAACAGGTATTGGTAGGTAATACGGGTACAGTACTGTCCCCGCCCGTCAGCAGTGGATCGGATGGCCCGGCAAAAGACATCGCAATATACGCCGAAAAACCGGGATCATAGCATACGGAAAACCTGATTAAGATCTAGGCGCAATTTGATCACACACAAAAAATGCCGGAGGAATGAGACATCTAGTGATCTCGGTGTGGTTAAAAGGAGAGGCGTACCTGGGAAAATCAACTTCCCCCTAGATCCGAATCAATCCTATCACTGAAAAGAAAACTTAGATTAGCAAAAATCAGAAGTGCGAAAGTTCATAAAAATAAAAGGTTCCATTTATTTGCAGCTCATAAACCAACAAGCAACAACCAACAAAATAAAACACCCATTCCTGTCCTACTTCAGGGATTCAGTCTGTTATTACTTGCTGTGGTCTGCTCAAAAATAAAATACTCATATCAAGAGAAAAAATAATTAATTGGGCCAATGAATCTCCTCGGTCCTAGCCTTGGATATAAATGAAATTAGGAGATTTGAGAAAATGGCATCTAACTGAAAATACAAATTTAGTTCGTGTCCAACTTGACTGTAAGGAACTATCATACACCCAGAATGTCCAACATATGGTGCCTCAATTAATGAATGTGAAAATCATGGGACTAGATTTCATCACAACTAAGCTAAATAAATAAATGAAGATATATTAGATCGCTTGGAAATTAATCATGTAGATCTCCATTCTAACTGAAATTCTTAAATTGCAAAAAATAAGTGCAAAGTTCATTCACACAATTAAATATCAAGTGCTAAACAACTGCGCCAGTCCCTATCTGACTTTCAATCATCCTCTCATAGTTATAAATTTACATTTAATTCAATCATCTATTTTACAACTATCTCATTTGCTATTTACAATAGTCTCCTTCTGTGTTATTTGCAATAAACTCATTTCATCCGTGCAAAATTTATTTCGGATGGTTTGTGCGTTAAATTCAATCACTAATAATCACTAATAATTTGTGAAGTGATCAATCATTAACGAAAGGCTCGCATAGATTTCATCAATGAATTATATATCTATCCAAAAAAATATGTTTATAAGTTAAATTTTCATGTTTCAAATTATTCATGAATTAATTGTTCATCTTTTAATTGTCCATATATTAATCTTCCATCAATCCACCAATTCGTATTTTAACTATTCACAAATTTATTTTTCACAAATTCATTTAATCATCCATTTAATTACCCTTAATTTAATTGTTTCTTAATTCACCAATTCATCCGTTCAATTATCCATCAGACCTTTCTATCGGAAATTATTATGTTATAGACATAAATCAATCATGGGCTCAACAAAAATTATGTTATTTCAGGTAATAATTATATATCAGTCATTCTCGAAGTAATTATGGCATGTGTGGTGCATTCGAGAAGAAAAATCCTCCTAATAGGAGCCCTATTCAATAATCATATCAATGCATATTTAAATTCCACACCACCACCATTAAGTTCACTGACTAGTTACCACCAAAAAATACCAGATCCTCATTTCATTCACCAATGCCTGTAGTCAACTTATTATCGTACTAATCTTCTTTTTCTCTCGCATATTATATATTTTTATCTGAGTATCACCTAATAAATCTTCACAGAATATGTGAATTCAAATCCTATTACTATTTATTTATTTATTGGCGCACAACAGGATTTTCATCCCAATTACAGTGGCATAAAGATTACACAGTATATTATCTTAAAACTTATAGTAACTTAAACTAAACAGTAATAATAATTTAAAAATCTAATTAAAATTACACAGTATGTTATCTTGCAACTTATACTAACTTAAACTAAACAGTAACTAAATAAAACTAATTAAAATAACTAGGTGTACAATTAAGACAGTATGGTACAAATAATACATGTGTAATACAAGGTTGGCTAGGTAGAATGGCACAGTGGTACGAATTCATGATTTACAATTTGCAAGGTTTGAGTCATTATTTCCGGAGAGTGGTTTGGAATTCCATCAAAAATACTGTCAAGGAAGTACTAACATCTATGGCATTATTTCTTTGAGCAACAGTGTTGAAAATATAACATAGCCTGTTCAGCGGTGAATTTTTATGGCCAGATGTCCTGGTTCTTTTATTTTCAAATGTGATATTGTTCCTAGAATTGATGCGTGGTACATGGAAATTTAAGAGAGAGAGAGGAATTCGGAATCATCAATTGAATTGTTTATAATTTTGAAAAGGAATTTCATAGCATCTATTTTTCTTCGTATTTCTAAGCTGTCAACATCAAAATTTATTAGCAGTTCCTGGTATGGTATCAAGTGAGGATAGTTGGCTGTTCTTTTAAAATGTAGATATTTTAGGAATTTATTTTGTGTTTTCAATCATTGAGGTTTATGTCTTGCATCTAGGACTCCATATAATGCTAGTATATTCTAGTTTCGGTCTGACTAGTGTGTTGTACAGGTGGATACACGTACTTATGTTTTTGAATGGTTTTGTATTCCTGATAACAAATCCAAGTGTCTTGTTTGAGTCAGCTATCATTTTCCGTATATGGGGGGGGGGGGGTAAACGTTAGTTTTCTATCTAGCAACACACCGAGATCTTTGTTTTCATGAACTGATTTCAGGACACTGCAATCTAACTTGTAATTTAAAACGATAGGGTTTATATTCCGGGTGAACGATATTGAGATACATTTTTCTACGTTTAATCCTAATAAATTTTCTGTAGTCCGTTCCATAATATTGTTCAGGTCATTTTGAAGCAAGTCGCAGTCGGTAGTGAACCCGAGGAGGTTATGCTGACTGGAATCGAACGTGGTTCTCAGAGACTGTGATCTCAGTATAAAGGTTCCACCAGGGAACGAACCAGAGATCTGTAGAGGCAGTTTCATGGTAAAAACCCCTCGAAAGAAATGTATATTTAATCACTGGTGTGATTTTGGTGCAATGACATTATTTATTAAAATAATGCAGGGGAAAATGAGCAGATTACAGCATTATTAGACTACTTGGTGTAGGCTATACGAGGCTTGAAGCACGGAGAGGGCAGAGTTGACATTTTACAAATTAGCCCAGGATTGTGGGAGGGCCCCAGTGGAGCCATGTCCATCTCTGTGACCCCATTCTGTCGTCTGGAGCAGGGTGGAGACCTGAATAATGACCCAGTTATTCCCCGACGGAGAATAGATTTGAGGAGGGGGAGGAGAGATGCCCAGGAAAATCATTGATTACTCGTGATTGGAGCAACGAATTGAGATGAGAGTTGCCCACAGGTGAATCTTTTGGCAGGAGGCTAATTTTAGAGCCTTTTACCTGCGAAATTGACGCATATTTAATGATGTGCGGAAGGACTGTAAAACTGCCATTGTTCGCGGATAGATTTGAGAATGTTGCCGGGGAATACCCGTAAGATAGCGTCCCACGCTATGGAGAAAGGAATTAATATTAATTAATTGGACGAGCGATTCCTTTGCACGCAGATAGTTTTGGGATCTGTGAAGAGAGAGGAACCCGATGATCATGGTTTGGAGACCAGAATCATGCTGGGAGAGGAGCCAAGATTACGCGGGAAGATTTCGCCCTACTTTCAGTAAGAATCTGATATAAGGAAGGAGACCCTTGGAGGAACGCCCAGTCTCAGCTCAGTCTATCTCAGTTCAAGCTCAGTCTACGCGCAGTTCACGTGAAGTTTACGCCCAGTTACAGCCAGTTACAGTCGAGCAAGTTGCAGTCTTACGCAGTCTTCACGCTCGGTTTACGTTAGAAGTTACCCAGTTGTAGCTCAGTTGCAGTAAGTTGCAATCAGTATGCAGCAAGTACGAGGGCAGTACGAGACAGTATGTAGGCAGTCTACAGTAGTCTTCAAGTAAGTTACGGGCAATCTTCAAGTGAATCTTCAGTCAGTTACAGCAAGTTCGTCAAGGCAGAACGCATGGCGGTCATACTCATAATAGACGCCGAACAAAGACTGGTACATGTAAATGAAGCATTTTATAAGCTTTTATGAATAATAGTCGTGATATAGGCATAATCAGCAGTACGAACTATGCCGTGTTCAGTTACGAAGCACCGTGAAGACTAATGGCAGAACTGTTGTAAATAATTATTTGTGTAAAGTATTGGACAGTGTTAAGCGCAATGTGTAAAGTATTGACTGATCGTATATGTGTAATTACGATGGAATGCGTTAAATGAAACTCTATGACGCGGTTGGTAATGTCATGCGAGTACCAGATGATAACACTCAGGACGGGAGCTAGCATATTTATGCAACGCAGGACGCTTACTGTAGGAGTAAGAATAATAAAAACTGTTGGTGAATTCCAAGAGCAGGTAAACCAGACTTTCAATCAGGAGTTGATAGGAGCACGGGAGATGCCGTCGACACCTGCAATTTCGATCTTTGCTAGGGAATTTCAGCATTGAAAAGTGTATAAAGTGACGTGTGTTAAGTGTACAGCATATGTAAAATATCCTTTAAAGTAGTGATTAGATAAGTGTTTCACATGTGTGGGAGCGATAGCTTCCTGAGAGTTATGCAACGTGCCGTGTTGTTGGTGGAAATTATGTGTTATAAAATGTGTGTATTCAAGATAAATATGTCGCGTTAAACCTGCTAATGGCGGGCGACATGGAGAAATATGATTGGTCGGAGCCACCATAAGACGCCTATAGAAATGTAAGTACCCCACAAGTTATGATTATGTAGAAATATGGGCCACTGCATGTTGTGATTTCCTTAAAGATGCCAGTAAAAATCAGTTTAGGAGGGAGATCCTCCATGTTTAATCATTATTGTGTTGATTTTTCTAGAGTTGAGATGTTAATTTGCATCATTAAGTGGAGTAATTATTCCCACTATGAATTAAGAATGGCAATCAGTTATGTAAATGTGACGAACGCGATTGTTCGGATTTTAAGACGTTTAGCTATGTCGGATTTTTGGTAATTTATGTGAGAATAATAATAAAGTAATGATTTTGGTCATTTATGTCAGTGAGATTAATAAGAATAATAAAGTAATGATTTTGGTCACTTATGTCAGTGAGATTAATAAGAATAATAAAGTAATGATTTTGGTCATTTATGTCAGTGAGATTAATGGTAATATTAATAAGGAATATTAAAAGTATGAATGAACACATCAGGAAACAAATAAATGTTGTAAGCGAGAATTAGTTACGCTAATTGCAAGACTTATCAATCTAAGCAGTAAGATGAGACAGTAAGATTACATTACAGTAATTAAGGAAAGAAGTTTTATATCAGAATATTGCATATATTCAGTAATGATGCCAGGCATGAAAGAGCTTTTAGTGAATTGAATTTGCAGCTTATATGAGAAGCTTATAGAGTAATTGATAGATTTCTCTTAATAATATAGGTCGGAGGTCGTAGCATTGAGTAAGGGGCCAGGTGGTCTATTCTACGTATGAAATCTCCTATGTCATGGGCATAAGTGGAGATATAATTTATGCCAGAGTTGTAGTGTGCACCCTAGCTCTGAGGAAGGATATGAAAGTGTTCCGGGTTGGAATCCTGTGATAGAGACGAGGAAAACGAGGACACCTCGAAACTCTATGATTTCCCGAGAACTTATTGATGAGTTATTTCCGCTCGTGGTAGCGAAACTCATGGCGACAGCCTGGACTGAGCGCCTATATTTTACTTGAGACATCGGTCACCCGTTAGACTAATGCATTACGAACCCCGAACCTTCATGTTGAATGGACCCGTGTGAGGCCAGTAATTATTATATCCTCTGTGTAGGAGTGATTAAAAAGATCATTCAATACCTGTTTGCATAATAGTCAATTAAGATCCTTTGGGATATGTGTGTCGGTCAGACAACAGTATTTGTCTTGTAAATCTTTACTGCTTTGAAAGGAAAGCATTCAAACCTTTAAGAAGGGTCGAGGTAATTGGTGGAACACCCATCCCACTTTCTATTGTGTGCTGACTCCTCTAGCCGAGGGTCTGCAGGCGGGCACTCGAACCGTCAAGGCAAGTTGAAAGGAAAAGATTTTAGATCCTGGTAAATGACATATAATGAAAGATTGTTATGTTGAGTAATGTAGCCATGTGGTTTAGGAACACATGGATAATTATAGATTATCCTGATGGTTCATTATTTTAGCTATCTGACGAATAGTTAGATGATGTATTTGTACTGTCACTGAAACCAAGTTATGAAGTTGGTTACCAGATGCCAATCGCCACGAGAGCAAGGTAATCTAATTGTACCATCCGACACAAGCTATAACGTAACGTTTTATGTAGGAATCACATACAGCATGCAGTGGAACCATATAAATAGAGGAAGTGGAGGGGTAGCTTACATAATTATGGAGTTGCACGTTGATTGCGGTGCAACGTCCGAATAGGTAATGCATGAAAGCATTTGTTTGGTGAGAAGAGAAAAATCAAAACACGCACGGCACACATAATTGTTAAAACCAAGAGGTTTAAGGAATAATTAATTTGTGATATTAAAGAAATCACATTGTATGACTGTTATGTTAATGTACAGTTTGTATTGTAGTCGTAGGTGCATCAGCGCACTAGAATATCTTTATGTAGTTCACATAAGGGTACAGCTTTGTAGCTTTATTATGATTTCATTTTTGTTTATTTGTGGATTGTGGAAGTAAATTTTTGTTTGCTTTGTTTTTATGGTTTTGGGATTGTTTTTGTGTTTGAAGCCATGATTTTATTTACTGAATTAAAGTTTTAGAATAGAGTTGTGCCTTATCATTGTAGAGTTGATACCTTATAGCCTCAAATCCAAATTATGCACTGCTTATTTGGGGGAGACGGTACACGCCTGAGACCTGATGCTAGCTGGAGGCAGATGCATATTCTCCATCGAGATTACTCACATGGGTACATGGGATTTGATGTCCTATACTGTGATTTGAGCTATAGGTACAACTAAAGTCGGTCAGATCTAGTGCACACAACTCTATTAAAGTAAGAATTAACGAAGTAGGGAATGACCGCTCCTATACCTAGATAAGTTCCGATACGTACATATAAATTTTGATAGATGTATAAGTACAAGTACTACTCCTATATGTAATTATCATATAATTTATCATGGCCCAAGCAACGTGGGGCGGTATTAATTCATTATGGAACCGCCTGCGTCAGTGCAATATGAGCGATCTTGGCATTGCACATGCATGGCATACATGAATGATAACTCTATAATTTATCATGGCGCCCAGGTACGTGGAGCTTATGGGATTTAGGGAAAACCCATAGATTTTTTATGGTATTTCATGGGGAAAACCATAGTAATTGTTTTGCCTCAAACTGTGTTTGAGTGATTTTTGAATTCAGTAGGCTATTTATGTAACGCAGAATCTCTCTATTGAGAAGAGAATTGCCCAAGGGTATGAGCGCTACATACCAGATCCACAATCTACCATAATATTATCAGGTTTTGTACGACTTCACAATATGTGTGCAGTGTTTGATGTTTCTCTTCGAAACGTATCCACATATTTTTCCAGGAAGCCTGCCTGCATATTTAAGTGTGTTATTGAAAAATGTCAGGTACGCAGGAGATCTTGCAAGTTATTGCAGGATTGAAACAGCACTTTGATGCTGCTAACGAGCAGAATAAACTGGAAGCCAAGGCTTTCCAGGATAGTATAAACACTCGTTTAGATGCCAATCAGGAGGCAATTAATGCAACTCAGGTTGAAATAAACAACCGTTTAGATGCAAATAAAGTTGAGATGAATAATAACCAGATTGAACTAAATAATAAGTTAGGTCAAATGCAAGAGGTAATTAAGACCGAAGTAACAGATACTGTTGTAAGCATTGTATCGGAAATGCAGTTTAAAACTGATAAACGTTTCGAGGCTATAGAAGCCAAACTTGAGGGTAATTTACAAGCGTGTAAGCATGCTCAGGAGGAAACCAACAGTAGATTAGATGCGTTGTCTAACGATATTAAGGATATTCAAATCCAAAATGAGGCGAATCTCGAACGCCAAGCGAAACAGTTCGCAGAGTTTACAAGAACGGTAGACCAGAGATTAGAGGATAACGACTCCAAATGGGACCAGAAATTGAAAAGCTATGCTAGAGCAATTAACGGTGACCTCAAGAAACAGGACCAGAATATATTAGGTCAATGCCAGGAAATAGGCGAAATTAAGGCTATCGCTAATGAAAGTAAGGAGCTGGTCAGCAACGTGATAAGTCAGATGGGCAAAGTTCATCAAGAACTGGACCAAGTTCAAAGTGACATTGTCATAGTTAACAAAAGGCAAGAGGAGAATAGAGGTGAGATCACCAAGGTCCGGAATGAATTGTCTTAAGTCAATGGACACATTCAAGATGAAATTAAAGGGTTGAGAGAAGAACTCGAAATAAGAGAAGGCCAGAAAACAGAGGCAAGCGACAAGACCCTTGCTCAAATTAAAGAAGATGTAGAGGATGAAATATCCCATATCAAACAAAGTCTGAAAGAAGACAAGGTGAAAATATTTCAAGTAGCCGAGGAAAACCGAGATAGGCTTACAAGAATAGAGAAAGAAGTCATTACTCGCCTAGAAAGAGCAGAAATGCGCCACAATCAAATGGAGACTAGGATAATAGCACAGGAGGAAACGCTTCTGAAAGATCCTAAGTCAAGTGAAGGCAGCATGGAGGATATGAGGAAAACAAGGTGGGCAGACTTAGAAACCCAACCTATGAGCAGGAATGCTACAGGCTCAGGGGAAGGTCCTTATATGACGCCAGGTGTGCCAATTGCGGCATCGACGCCACATGAAAATGCTATGCACACCCAGGTGATAAACGTCATTAGGGCAAGCGAAGAAAAACCAAGGAAATTTTCAGGTAGCCACTGTAGTATGACACCAAAATATTGGTTAAAGGAAGTGACTGAATATCTAAATGATGCACGAATACCGCAGGAGCGTAGGCTACGTGCTATAGAGAAATTAACAGAGGGGGAGTGCGCATTATGGTTTCGCAGCTTCCGTTACACTTTCGATACTGTTGAGGAGTTTCGTGAGGCATTCTTGAAAAGATATTGGGACGCCGCGACTCAACAGAATTTACGGTTGGATTTATATGCAAAGAAATACAGTACCAATAATCCAACAAAGTACGCAGAATTTTTCATATCGCAAATGTGTCGCTTTAAAGAGCTGGATCAAAAACCGAGTGAACTGGAGCTATGTATTGCTATCGCCAAACAGCTTCCATACGAGATCCAAAGGCTACTAATCTCGGCTAATGCGAAAACTGCTATGGAAATGGAGACAGTTCTAAGGCAACTGGACCTCACCACAGCAAATACAATGCGTCAGAGTCGAACCGTGGAGCAAATCCACGTGACCAACACACAGACTGACCAACAGCAAGCTCCAAGGAACAACAAAGCTACGAGCACAGAAACATTAGATTCCTATGGACGGCAATGGGAACAGGAACCCAGAAGATGGCAGTCAAAGTTTAAAGGAAATGCTAATAGAGGAGGAAGAGGTCGAAGTTCGTGGAATAAGCAGAATACCAGGGGTAAACCGTACCATAACAATGGAGGTAATAATGGCCAAGAAGGCAATAATAGAAATTGGAGACCCCAAGAAAGAAGAAGTAACTTCGATGACGAGGTAGAAGAACGATATCACGCTTCTTTGCGATACCTCGAAGAAAGGGGAGATGAGCCCCAGAAACAACAAGTCCGCTGGCAAGAAGTCATGCAGAACAGGACATCGCCAGACAGATATGGAGATGGAGCTAAGAGTTTGGAACTACAGCGCAGCGAACAGGAGAGAAGAAACTCCAAGGGGGCGGGCGCTGAAGAAAAAAAAAGCCAAAATTAGAAGAGTTTGAGACTGATGGATGGAAGTCTATTAACATCATCAATTGGATAGCCAAACCAGAAGAGCTGATTGAGGATACAGGAGGACCACAGGTCATGGTCAAGAGAGAATTGCCTATTATAATTGTAAGAGTGGCAGGATTAAAAATCAGAAGCCTGTTAGACACGGGGTCAACAGTGAGCCTTATGACACAAGCTCTATATAATGAAATAGCCCGGAGAGAGAACATTTTGAAAATACCGATCTCTAGTGTCAAAATTAAAGGGGTAATTCCAGACCGAACAATGATATGTAAATACCAGGTATTCCTAGATTTACAGATAGGAGGCTCTATTTTCTCACAGAGTTTTCTGTTAGTAAACAAACTGCCTTATAACCTACTTATTGGGGCAGAGTTTATAAGGGAATACAGAGTGATAATCGACCTAGCACAGGACAGGGTTATGTTCCATGTGAATGAAGAAGCCGAAGGCTTAGAGGTCGCACTCAATGAGATTGAACCAGGATCAAGCGAACAAGTATGGCATACATACAGAGATGTGGCTGAGGAAGGAGTGTTAGCTATTGAACAGTTAGAAGAGGAGCTTAAAACACTAGCCACAGACTTGGAAAAAGATCTGGAACCCAAATTGGAAGAATATATTTCGGAAAAGCTAGAAGAAGCGAAAATTGGGCTAAAAGAGAAGGAAAATTTAAAGCAGTTATTACTGGAACAGAAGGAAGTCTTTGATTCGAGACCTGGTCGGATAAAGAACTTCACTTATGCTTTTCAAGTCAGTGATTGGACACCATTTAGGCAGAAACCCTACCCTATAGCTGAAAAGCATTATGCTAAAGTGAAGGAGGCAATTCAGGAGATGTTGGAGGCCGGTGTTATTGAGAAGACACCTACGCCTTATGTAAGTCCATTGGTAATTGTACCAAAGACAGACGGATCTGTCAGAGTCTGCCTGGACCTGAGACGCTTAAATTTGCGAGTTATTCCGGAATTTGACCAAGTGCCACCTATTAAAGAGATCCTCAGGAAGTTTAAAGGGAAAACCATATTCACAAATTTGGACATCACATCCAGTTTCCATCATCTTGAATTAGAGAAGAAAACTAGTATGTTGACAGGATTTATGTTTGATCAACATACATTCACATTTTTAAGGCTACCTTTTGGGTTGAAAACAGCTGGTTCAGCCCTGATAAGAGCGTTAGATCGCAATCTATCAGATGAGGTTAAAGAGAGTACCATCAGATATGTAGACGACATTCTACTCACATCAGAATCTCTGGAGGAGCACATGAGAGACCTGAAGAAGTTGCTAGATGACCTTCGAGAAGCTAACTTTAAGGTTAATATCAAGAAATCGCACTTCTGTCAGAGGGAAGTCAAATTCCTAGGGCATGTTATTGATGCAAATGGAGTGAAGCCTAACCCAGATAAATTGGAGGTAATTCGAAATTTCCCTCGACCCACGAAAGTAAAGCACGTCCGACAGTATTTGGGAGTAATTGGATTCTTTTCGAACCACTGCCCAAACTATAATACAACAGTAGCACCCCTGCAGGACCTATTGAAGAAAGGCGGCAGATGGAATTGGACGGAGCAATGTCAGGAAGCATTCGTGAGGTCAAAACAAATGCTTTTGGAATATGTGAAGCTGGGATACCCGGATTATACCCAGAAGTTCATCATACAGACGGATGCATCACTTATTGGTGTTGGAGCGATGCTATTCCAGGAAAATGTTGACCAGCCTGAGGAGAAAGTTTTTATCGCCTTTATAAGCAGGAGACTGAAAGCCCATGAGAAAAACTACACGATCACAGAGATAGAGTTGCTCGCAATTTTGTACGCGTTGCAATCGTGGCATAAACTCGTGTATGGCTTCCGAATAGTCCTCAGAACAGACCATAAAGCTTTAACATTTTTGTTAAAGACAGACTTGTCTAGCCAGAGATTGACAAGATGGTCCCTGTATATCCAGCAATTTAATGTGGAAATAGAATACTGTCCAGGGAAAGAGAATGTAATACCGGACATATTAAGTCGTTACCCTAGAGAAGAGGAAGCGCTAGCTGTCCAGATTGAGAATCGAGATCAGAAGACGTTGGATGACTTAAGGAATCTTACCAAACTACAACGCGAAGACCCATGGTTGAAGATGATAATCGATTACTTTGAGGGACGCTTAGCAAGGGGAACTGCGGTATACAGAGAGGCGGAGGCATTGGCAACAGATTATGTATGGTATAATCAGATATTACACAAGTGGGACGATGTGGATCATACACGTCAAAGGGTTGTAATTCCTGCATCTTTGCAGAGAAGATTGGTATGGCTAGCCCACAGAGCATTTGGACATCCCGGTATAGATAAAATTTGTGCTCTGTTGAAGGAAGCATTTACTTGGCCAAAATTGAGAGAAACGGTGAGAAATGCTATTAGGACATGTGATCTATGCCAGAGGGTAAAGCCAAATCCCTTTTTAATGAGGCAAAGACCTATCCCGTTGTTACCGGAGAAGCCAAGGCAGCTATTGAGTATAGACAACTTTGGACCATTGCCTAGAGCACGTAGAGGCAATAGACACATTTTTGTAGCCATGGATGTATTTTCGAAAATGGTGGTGTTATGCCCCATACAAAAGACAAGTTCAAAACAGGTCTTGAAGCGCCTGAAAGAGAGAGTTATTCCGATTCTTGGGAAGCCGGATAACATTCTCTCGGACCACGGAAGTTGCTTTACAAGTGCGGAATTTCGTCGAGAACTGGAAACTCTAGGAATTAGGCAGATTTTATCTACCATTCGCCATCCTGAGGCAAGTCCAGTTGAAAGAGTAATGAGAGAGATCCAAAAATACATGAAGATCTACTGCTCTGAGGAGAATTGGCGTTGGATAGAATTTCTAGAAGTCATTGAATACTGTATAAATAATACTGTACATGAGGCGACAGGTCAGGTTCCCGTGACTCTACATCTGGATCAAAGACCGGAGAGACCGTGGACTGGTGTTATTCCATTGCCAGTAGACGCACAGCCAGGTAGAGAATTGAGGATCCAACGAACCTTTGAATATCTCAAAGCACAGGCGGAGAGACGTCAGAGAAGAAATCGTGCGAAGAGGTATCATAGACCGCTTCTCGTGGGAGAGAAAATTTTAATTTAAAAACCCGCCAGTTCAGATCCTGAGGCACGGAAGTATAAAAAGTTCAATTTTGCTTATCACGGCCCGTTCGAGGTGATAAGAGACCTCCGGAACAATGCATACAGGTTAAGGCATCTAGAAAATGGAAACGAGGTCGTTATGAACGTAGCCAACTTAAAAGTTTATTATCCGCCAGAAGAATTCGACGAACAAGAAGAAGTATTGGTAACGCACACCCAACTCAACGTGGAGAGCGACGTCAGCCAAGCAGTCAGACCTGAAAGTTGGAACGGCAAGACGGGACGAGAAGCAGACAGTTTACCCAGTGTAAGCGAAGAGCAAAAAGGATGCCAGTGTCTGCGAGAATTCTATGAAGAAATGGTCAGAGTGGCGAGAGAGGTTGAAGCAATAAACGCGACCCTCCGCATGGAGAATGAACAGCTTAGGAAGAAGGCCGAGTGTGGAAGGGGGAACAGTACTAACCTACTCGCAGCCAGACGAGGTGAAGGACCCCAGATGTAAACACAGACAGTGGTAGACAGTCAGCTGGTTACTTATAGAAAGCCACTTGCAATTGACTTTTATAAGTTTCGCAAGGGGAATATGAACCCGAGGAGGTTATGCTGACTGGAATCGAACGTGGTTCTCAGAGACTGTGATCTCAGTATAAAGGTTCCACCAGGGAACGAACCAGAGATCTGTAGAGGCAGTTTCATGGTAAAAACCCCTCGAAAGAAATGTATATTTAATCACTGGTGTGATTTTGGTGCAATGACATTATTTATTAAAATAATGCAGGGGAAAATGAGCAGATTACAGCATTATTAGACTACTTGGTGTAGGCTATACGAGGCTTGAAGCACGGAGAGGGCAGAGTTGACATTTTACAAATTAGCCCAGGATTGTGGGAGGGCCCCAGTGGAGCCATGTCCATCTCTGTGACCCCATTCTGTCGTCTGGAGCAGGGTGGAGACCTGAATAATGACCCAGTTATTCCCCGACGGAGAATAGATTTGAGGAGGGGGAGGAGAGATGCCCAGGAAAATCATTGATTACTCGTGATTGGAGCAACGAATTGAGATGAGAGTTGCCCACAGGTGAATCTTTTGGCAGGAGGCTAATTTTAGAGCCTTTTACCTGCGAAATTGACGCATATTTAATGATGTGCGGAAGGACTGTAAAACTGCCATTGTTCGCGGATAGATTTGAGAATGTTGCCGGGGAATACCCGTAAGATAGCGTCCCACGCTATGGAGAAAGGAATTAATATTAATTAATTGGACGAGCGATTCCTTTGCACGCAGATAGTTTTGGGATCTGTGAAGAGAGAGGAACCCGATGATCATGGTTTGGAGACCAGAATCATGCTGGGAGAGGAGCCAAGATTACGCGGGAAGATTTCGCCCTACTTTCAGTAAGAATCTGATATAAGGAAGGAGACCCTTGGAGGAACGCCCAGTCTCAGCTCAGTCTATCTCAGTTCAAGCTCAGTCTACGCGCAGTTCACGTGAAGTTTACGCCCAGTTACAGCCAGTTACAGTCGAGCAAGTTGCAGTCTTACGCAGTCTTCACGCTCGGTTTACGTTAGAAGTTACCCAGTTGTAGCTCAGTTGCAGTAAGTTGCAATCAGTATGCAGCAAGTACGAGGGCAGTACGAGACAGTATGTAGGCAGTCTACAGTAGTCTTCAAGTAAGTTACGGGCAATCTTCAAGTGAATCTTCAGTCAGTTACAGCAAGTTCGTCAAGGCAGAACGCATGGCGGTCATACTCATAATAGACGCCGAACAAAGACTGGTACATGTAAATGAAGCATTTTATAAGCTTTTATGAATAATAGTCGTGATATAGGCATAATCAGCAGTACGAACTATGCCGTGTTCAGTTACGAAGCACCGTGAAGACTAATGGCAGAACTGTTGTAAATAATTATTTGTGTAAAGTATTGGACAGTGTTAAGCGCAATGTGTAAAGTATTGACTGATCGTATATGTGTAATTACGATGGAATGCGTTAAATGAAACTCTATGACGCGGTTGGTAATGTCATGAGAGTACCAGATGATAACACTCAGGATGGGAGCTAGCATATTTATGCAACGCAGGACGCTTACTGTAGGAGTAAGAATAATAAAAACTGTTGGTGAATTCCAAGAGCAGGTAAACCAGACTTTCAATCAGGAGTTGATAGGAGCACGGGAGATGCCGTCGACACCTGCAATTTCGATCTTTGCTAGGGAAATTCAGCATTGAAAAGTGTATAAAGTGACGTGTGTTAAGTGTACAGCATATGTAAAATATCCTTTAAAGTAGTGATTAGATAAGTGTTTCACATGTGTGGGAGCGATAGCTTCCTGAGAGTTATGCAACGTGCCGTGTTGTTGGTGGAAATTATGTGTTATAAAATGTGTGTATTCAAGATAAATATGTCGCGTTAAACCTGCTAATGGCGGGCGACATGGAGAAATATGATTGGTTGGAGCCACCATAAGACGCCTATAGAAATGTAAGTACCCCACAAGTTATGATTATGTAGAAATATGGGCCACTGCATGTTGTGATTTCCTTAAAGATGCCAGTAAAAATCAGTTTAGGAGGGAGATCCTCCATGTTTAATCATTATTGTGTTGATTTTTCTAGAGTTGAGATGTTAATTTGCATCATTAAGTGGAGTAATTATTCCCACTATGAATTAAGAATGGCAATCAGTTATGTAAATGTGACGAACGCGATTGTTCGGATTTTAAGACGTTTAGCTATGTCGGATTTTTGGTAATTTATGTGAGAATAATAATAAAGTAATGATTTTGGTCATTTATGTCAGTGAGATTAATAAGAATAATAAAGTAATGATTTTGGTCATTTATGTCAGTGAGATTAATGGTAATAATAATAAGGAATATTAAAAGTATGAATGAACACATCAGGAAACAAATAAATGTTGTAAGCGAGAATTAGTTACGCTAATTGCAAGACTTATCAATCTAAGCAGTAAGATGAGACAGTAAGATTACATTACAGTAATTAAGGAAAGAAGTTTTATATCAGAATATTGCATATATTCAGTAATGATGCCAGGCATGAAAGAGCTTTTAGTGAATTGAATTTGCAGCTTATATGAGAAGCTTATAGAGTAATTGATAGATTTCTCTTAATAATATAGGTCGGAGGTCGTAGCATTGAGTAAGGGGCCAGGTGGTCTATTCTACGTATGAAATCTCCTATGTCATGGGCATAAGTGGAGATATAATTTATGCCAGAGTTGTAGTGTGCACCCTAGCTCTGAGGAAGGATATGAAAGTGTTCCGGGTTGGAATCCTGTGATAGAGACGAGGAAAACGAGGACACCTCGAAACTCTATGATTTCCCGAGAACTTATTGATGAGTTATTTCCGCTCGTGGTAGCGAAACTCATGGCGACAGCCTGGACTGAGCGCCTATATTTTACTTGAGACATCGGTCACCCGTTAGACTAATGCATTACGAACCCCGAACCTTCATGTTGAATGGACCCGTGTGAGGCCAGTAATTATTATATCCTCTGTGTAGGAGTGATTAAAAAGCTCATTCAATACCTGTTTGCATAATAGTCAATTAAGATCCTTTGGGATATGTGTGTCGGTCAGACAACAGTATATGTCTTGTAAATCTTTACTGCTTAGAAAGGAAAGCATTCAAACCTTTAAGAAGGGTCGAGGTAATTGGTGGAACACCCATCCCACTTTCTATTGTGTGCTGACTCCTCTAGCCGAGGGTCTGCAGGCGGGCACTCGAACCGTCAAGGCAAGTTGAAAGGAAAAGATTTTAGACCCTGGTAAATGACATATAATGAAAGATTGTTATGTTGAGTAATGTAGCCATGTGGTTTAGGAACACATGGATAATTATAGATTATCCTGATGGTTCATTATTTTAGCTATCTGACGAATAGTTAGATGATGTATTTGTACTGTCACTGAAACCAAGTTATGAAGTTGGTTACCAGATGCCAATCGCCACGAGAGCAAGGTAATCTAATTGTACCATCCGACACAAGCTATAACGTAACGTTTTATGTAGGAATCACATACAGCATGCAGTGGAACCATATAAATAGAGGAAGTGGAGGGGTAGCTTACATAATTATGGAGTTGCACGTTGATTGCGGTGCAACGTCCGAATAGGTAATGCATGAAAGCATTTGTTTGGTGAGAAGAGAAAAATCAAAACACGCACGGCACACATAATTGTTAAAACCAAGAGGTTTAAGGAATAATTAATTTGTGATATTAAAGAAATCACATTGTATGACTGTTATGTTAATGTACAGTTTGTATTGTAGTCGTAGGTGCATCAGCGCACTAGAATATCTTTATGTAGTTCACATAAGGGTACAGCTTTGTAGCTTTATTATGATTTCATTTTTGTTTATTTGTGGATTGTGGAAGTAAATTTTTGTTTGCTTTGTTTTTATGGTTTTGGGATTGTTTTTGTGTTTGAAGCCATGATTTTATTTACTGAATTAAAGTTTTAGAATAGAGTTGTGCCTTATCATTGTAGAGTTGATACCTTATAGCCTCAAATCCAAATTATGCACTGCTTATTTGGGGGAGACGGTACACGCCTGAGACCTGATGCTAGCTGGAGGCAGATGCATATTCTCCATCAGGATTACTCACATGGGTACAGTAGATACAGATATTTTTCTATATACTGCCCCCGTAATTGAATTATGTAGAGACCTCGGTGGCTATATTTGAAATTATAAGGAGAGTTATGCTTGTCATAGTTATGACGTGGGTAGTCATGACGTAAGCACGGATGACGTAAATGTTATGCCAGCAAGCTACTTGAGCTGAGATTCTCAGTGACGTCATGCATTTAGTCGAGAATGTTCCAAGATTTACGACGCAGTCGCAGGAAACGAGGAATTCGGCTGAGGAAGAAACTATGCTATTGGAGGAGAGGCATGAACCAATCAACGATAGTTTAAAGGAAGACGGAGATTGCTGAAACTATGGTAATTTTATTACTTTTGGAATGCAGAATTGTGGAAATCCATTTGCAGTAATAGCATTGATTTGGAATTTTGGTGAAATTTATTTTCAGTTTTTGAATTTTGAAAATCCGTCATGTATTAACGAAGTTGGAAGTTCTAGCGATGACGCAGTATCACGCTTTGGAAGGGTTGGAAACGCCCCTCGAGAAGTTAATAAAAGGGCTTGCGCAGAAGAGAGGAGCCTCCTTTCGTTCTCTGATCATTCTGAGATCTCATTCTCAGAGCATCGAAGTATATTTGTGAAAGTTCTTTTCTTATACATTCATTTTAGTGAGACGTCGAAGTGAACAGCAGTGAAAAGAATCGTCTTTATAACGTGTGGCGAGGCCACTATATTAACGAGATCCAAGTCAAACTAGGTGAAGTTGAAACGGACCTTGGAAAGCTTCTACAAGTTTAGCTTCGAACAGTTAGCGGTCTACGATAAGCTAATTGTATTGTGCAGTGCTACATGCAGTTATAGAGAAAAGCTGAACAATTTCGACCGATTAGTTCGAAAGATATTAGATATGAGAAAAGTGATTATCTCGCCACAAGAGAAGCACTTTCGTATAGCCAGAATCAACGCAACGGCTGACGCTGCGAGTGGAGTAGAAAGACTTCAGATTGCTTGGTTACACAACGATACAGTATAATGGAGCAATTGAATACGGCAGTTTGTTCTTCTAACACTACAACCGAAGAGCAGATGGAAGGCTAAGGCGCTTATTGCAATTGGGACATACTTCAACGGAGTAAGATAGCGACATGGAACTTCGCTAATTGCTATTCCACACAAGCGAACATGCGGTGAATACCATCTACACCCATGTTTCGTAATTAAAGGCTGAATACCATCGAACAGCCATAGAAACAATTTCATACTCTGAATATGAATAATTTCTTCGGAAATTTCTACAAAACTTCATGACGATTGTCTACTGGAACTTCAGGGAATTTTTCAAGAGAGGTCAGGGATATCCCGACTCGCAAAGAAGATTATTTCCGGAAGGATGTCTATTCGTCTTCGAGGAGCAGAGCGATTCACGGAGAAGGAAGCAGTTCGATTCTCCGAGGGTGCTATTTCCTATTTCGAGGATGGAGCTCAACTTTAACGTGGTGAAATGGATCCATCAGCAGTCTTCTTTGGGGAATTTTCCTCTGGAACGTCAATCGGCAGATAAGGTAGTCGTGAACGTTTATTGTATTTGAGTATATTAATGATGTTTGAGCAACCATTTTTCCCATATTTTTATCCTCATGTATTTTTGCCCTATTTTCTTGTTGAGATTCTTATTCTCAGTACACCTTGATGAGTTTTGCATTTTTCGACGATTTATTAAGACATTGTTATGTCATGGGCATAGTTAACGATTTTGAATCAGTTGAGACTGATATTTAGATTTTTCAGTAATTAATATTTTTGTAGTCACGATTTGACTGTAAGTTAATGATTTTAATGGCAGATTTAAATTCAGACAGCGTGTCACTTTATTAAAGTAATTCTACCCCAGTTTAATTACTTTGACCAATTTTCTGTCATCATCAAGAAGGAAGAACATTTAAATGATTTTAGAGCGTTAAAATCTCTTACGTTGTCGACGATCTTGGAAATACTAGTCGTTATTGGAATTGATTGCAACACAGACATTCATCGTCAGTTATGAATGAACATTGCATTATAGACACTTTTGTGAAAGAGTAACTTTAATAATGAATTATTGAATGCATTAAAGTCAAGTACTTTTGTTAGGAGTTTTTCTCAATTAGAGATTTATATAACGATGTTTGCATTCCCCAGTCTAATTGGATTCTATTCGACTACTTTGTATTTTAGTAGCACTTTATTTGAAGATAGTATTTTCATACTACAATTTCTTTTAGGATGTTAATCTTAAATTTTGATAGACCAGACAGGCGTATATAAGCGTATTCACTATTAAATTTGTTTGTGATTGGCAAGTTTTGACTTCATTTCGGTTCATGAATGAAATTCACGAAGGTTAAATAGAAAAACAGTTTTGAAACAATTAATGATTATAAAAATTTTTTAAGTGGAACTATGAATGTATAATCGTTAGTGCAGCGCGTGTTGAAAGTCGCTGAGATATAATGCCCTTGAATATGAAGGAAGTTCCCACAGGAATAAATGTTAAAGAATTATTTGTGGAAGTTTTGTAAGTTATGTGAAAGTTGAATGCCATATAGATTAATATATGATGATTTTGGGCATATTTGTGATGCAGTTTGTGCATTAACTTGTTAGCGAAGGATTTTCCGCTGGAGTAAGATTGTCATAGTTCGTTGAAAATAAATCAAGTGAATTTACTGTTAGAATTAACACGAGTTTTGAAAGAATTTGAGATAAGATTTTGAATGAAGGTTGCCGTCACAAATCATTATTAAAACCTTTATTAAACCAGATTGTGACATTAACATGTATAACTAACCTTCATTGGTCGATTATATTAAAGAGGATTATGAAAATTACCAACCGAATGGACATGTGGTCAATGTATTTATTAAATTAATAATTTAAACAAATTTAAATGTTAATATTGTAAATAATTGCTGTAAATATTTTTGAAAATAATGTGGAACGAGAGTGATGTTAAAGACGTGCTTATAATATTTTTATTGTCTTCGACAAATATTATAAACAATTTCTAATTGTTATAAATAATTTATGTGATTTTGTTATAAACATTTAAGAGCTAATTAAACATTTGGATTGAAGTTAACAAGTTTAAGAAATTAACATAATGATCCAATAGGATGTGAGCAAAGTACTTGAAAGATTTGCGTAAATATTAATGTGAGTCGTCTTGTAGACATTTAAAAGTTTGAGAGAGCAAGCTGTATGTTACGTAACATAGCAGGTGAGAAGGGAGTCCATTCAACCAGTATGCAACAGGTTCGAGGTTAGCTCGCAGCTGGGCCAACATCTGGTTCACAGAGAGTGAGGTCGTACACACTCCGGCCTTGCGACTATAAATACCAATGCCATGTTTATTAAAAGGAAACCAAATGCTCTATATATGTCACACCCTTACGTCCTTTTCCAATCCAATAGTGTTATGAATATTACGTTATTTGGAGCTCTTGGGAGCTAAAATGTTTTATATCATGTTGTATGATAATTTTTGCAAGTCCTATTGAGGACGTAGTCAGATTGACTTGGGCTACTGATAGCCACGTTGATTTTGTTGTGTTAGTAAAATCATACCCTTTATTAGAAATAAAGCTTTTGTACAGTTCAAAGTTCTCGTCTTCGTTTCTGGTTCATTTTTAAATGTCATGGTGGAGGTTATTGTGTGAACAGACTTTTAGTGATCCTGTTGTCAACTCAAACCCCGAGATAATTAAGAGGTAAGTAACGGTAAGTATGAACCCCCGTCTATTTTGGTGTGTTCCACAATGATTTCCTGTGAACTTCTGTGCTCTTATCTCGATAGTATCTGTCAGTGCCATTTTTATTGATGTAGCTATGCCGGTGCAATTGATAGTTGGCAATCCGATTGAGGGGGCGGATATCTGACAGCCTACTGTCCAGGTAAACGGGGACAGAAAGATTGGCGCCGTCAACGTGTGGGGCTTGTTCAACAACAATGGATTACCAGGTTGAACAATAGAAAGATTGGCGACCCAAGAGCGTGGGGCTGAGTCAACAGAAAGATTGGCGCACCTAAAACGTTGGGGCTCGATTCAACAAAACTGGATTACCAGGTTGAACGCCAGAAAGAGTGGCAAACCTAAAAACGTGAGGTTCGATTAGACTCAAATAAAGAGGTTGATTCTTTGTAAGATGTCTAGGCCAATTGTAGTATTTAAGAGTGTGATTATATAGGAATTAAATGTTGTATTGTATTAGGAAAATTACACTCAGAAAAGATCAGATCTTATACAACTTGAGAAAGGTTAAATGGGCAGGAAACTTAGAAAAATCGCCTATAATCTGGAATCTTATTTTATTTGACCGGCTTAGGACATTTCAGTCATATTAAAGATAAAATTAAATTATTTGGATTGTAAATGTAAATTATTTGTGTTAGGATATTTTAAAATGAGCCAGGGAAATTTGAACATGTGCTTGAGTTTGTTTCAACATGAAGTATCTTCGAAGATTAATTATAAGGTAGTTATAAGTTAGATTTAAGACAGAAAATTGATCAAAATTATATATGGTGAAAAGTGTTGCTCAAATGTTGTTATTTTGCTCTTTTGATGTATGTCCCTACAGCAATCCATTTTTGAATAATATTGTAATGGCAGAGGAAAGTATGAGGTTGATGTTAGAAGAATTGAAAGCTAGCATGAATGAAAGTGCGAGGGAGATGTCTGCTAATTTGAAAGCAAGCATGACTAGTAGTATGAAGCAGATGCTGAATGAAAGCATGAAGGAGAATAATAGTCGAATGGAGGAGAATGTTAGTAATTTGTCTGCTAATTTGAATGCAAGAATGGAGGAGAATGCTAGTAATTTGAAAGCTAGTATGGATGAAAGTTTGAAGGGTATTCAAACTAGTGCTGCTAATTTGGAGGATAATATGTCGCGTTTGCAGATTAATACCCTAGGAATTGAAAATACTGTAACGGACATGCGTACAGACGTGTCTAATGTCCATAAAGATGTGTCTATTGTGCATAAAAGTGTTGATGATGTTAAATTTGATGTGTCTAAGGTACAGAAAGACCTTAAAATGTTAAATTTAGATGTAGCTAATGTCCGAGGGGATATTTCTTGTGCTAGAGCCGAAGTTGTTGTTGTCAAAAACGATGTAGCGACTGTCCAAGACAAGGTCGAGGAAGTCCAAAAAGAAATTCAAAAAGCTAGAACTGATGTATCTAATGTTCAGGTAGACATTAATAACATTCATGCGGATATAACTGAGGTGCAAAGTGACGTAACTAAGATTCAGGTAGAGGTCAACACAGTTTTCGTAGATATTACTAAAGTCCAAACTGATGTAAATAAAGTCAGGGAAGAGATCGAAAACTCAAAAACTCTTTGTACGCGGAATATAACTCCATTAGCGACTAGGTTAGTCGATGAATCAGTTAGAACAACAACGTCTTTAGCAGAGTTGAAGTATGATGTAGAGGTCATGAGAACACAGGTATTAGACCACAATAGAGTATTAAAAGAGGATATCGAAGTAGACATAGCCGAAATGTTAACAGCAAACGTAGCGGTATGGAAAGACGAGTGGAATAAGTCAAGTGGGGAACATGTAACCCAAATTCAGGAAAGGATTGAAAGAAAACTTGCCAGTACGCAGATAGAAATTAACAATGAAGTAGTACAGATTAGGAAAGATTTAAGCGTCAGGATAAATTCGTTATCCGAAAAACAAGTTGACGATAGAACACAACTAGATCAGGATATGCAAACTTTAAAATCTACATTAGAGGAACAGATGCATAAAGTTGTCTCGGATGTAAATGAAACGACGAGTAAACTGAAAAATTTGAAGTTAGGAGAGGCTAGTTTAATGGAGAACTACAAAGAAGAGATTGTCAAGAAAGTCTTAACAGAAATCACCGACAAGGATACAGAAGGCTTAGCTTGCGAATTGAATAGGAATTATGCTAGAAGACATAACCTAGAGCCAGAAGAAAGAGACGTGACTCCTGAAGAACGTGTATCCAGATTCAGAGAGGAGGATGACGAAAGGAACATGGAACCTGAGTGGAATTATAGAGATAGTGGGAAAAACTATCCGGATTCATATCCGAGGAACGTGACGGTCATTAGGAATTTCGAGGACAAACCACAAAAATTCAGTAACACTGATAGTTTGACACCTATAGAGTATGTAAGGAATCTCAAAGATTATTTCATCGAAGCTCACATTCCCAGAGAGAGAGAGATGAAGATAGTAGAGAGATATCTGATTGGAGGACCCCTCGAATGGTTTCGCGCATTTAGATACACATTCAGTAACTTTGACGAGTTTGCAGAGGCATTAATCAAGCGATTTTGGTCCATAGAAGCGCAGAATTCGTTAAGAGCGGAGGTGTATTCAAGAAAATACTCAGGTACTCTTCCAACGAGGTACGCTGATTTCTTTACGAGTCAGTTGTCCCGCTTGAGATTTTTGCAACCCCCATTGTCCACGGAGCAACTAATAGATGCGATTTCTCGTATGCTGCCAGTTGAGGTGAGGAGACTTATAATTTCGTCCAACATCAGGGATTTATCCAGCATGGATGAATTACTAAGAAGGTTAGACTACACAAGTCCAATGCCTAACGTAGTTCAGAAAGGTCAAAGGCAGGAGTTTAAAGAAATCAATACGGTATACATGGACCAAGTCCAACAAACTGACAAGCCAGAGCAGGAGAAAACTGACAATGTAGGTCCTCACAGAAATAATCAGTTTAGAAATTACAGATCACAAGGTTACCGACCGTATCAACAGAGAAGAGGTTGGAACTACAACCGAGGAAACTACAATGGAAGAGGCACATATTACAACAATAATGGGTATAACCGTAACTATAATAGGAATAACCAAAACCAAAATAGAAACCAGAATACTCAAAGTCAGGTTATGACACCTGAGCAGTATCAGCAAAGAGAGAAGGAAAGCCAGCAATACTTAAAAGAATTAAGGGATAAAGAAGCTGACAATCAAAAGAAAAGGCAGGATGTTGTAATCGATCCTGGACCTTCTACGAGCCAGCAGAACTTAGAAAATAGAAATACTGGTCAGAAGAGGAATTAGAGAGGAAGGAATACATTAACCACATACAACCGAGAGTAGAAGAAATATATGATTAAGGAACATAGAGGAAATATCATACTAGAGTAAGCCAGTAATAATTCAATTTCGTGTTCAAGATAGTTGAGATACTTGTAACACTGAGTTTAAAAACAATTTGCAACTGTTTTTAAAACGTGGTGGGAGGAGAATGCCCCCGTAATTGAATTATGTAGAGACCACGGTGGCTATATTTGAAATTATAAGGAGAGTTATGGTTGTCATAGTTATGACGTGGGTAGTCATGACGTAAGCACGGATGACGTAAATGTTATGCCAGCAAGCTACTTGAGCTGAGATTCTCAGTGACGTCATGCATTTAGTCGAGAATGTTCCAAGATTTACGACGCAGTCGCAGGAAACGAGGAATTCGGCTGAGGAAGAAACTATGCTATTGGAGGAGAGGCATGAACCAATCAACGATAGTTTAAAGGAAGACGGAGATTGCTGAAACTATGGTATTTTTATTACTTTTGGAATGCAGAATTGTGGAAATCCATTTGCAGTAATAGCATTGATTTGGAATTTTGGTGAAATTTATTTTCAGTTTTTGAATTTTGAAAATCCGTCATGTATTAACGAAGTTGGAAGTTCTAGCGATGACGCAGTATCACGCTTTGGAAGGGATGGAAACGCCCCTCGAGAAGTTAATAAAAGGGCTTGCGCAGAAGAGAGGAGCCTCCTTTCGTTCTCTGATCATTCTGAGATCTCATTCTCAGAGCATCGAAGTATATTTGTGAAAGTTCTTTTCTTATACATTCATTATAGTGAGACGTCGAAGTGAACAGCAGTGAAAAGAATCGTCTTTATAACGTGTGGTGAGGCCACTATATTAACGAGATCCAAGTCAAACTAGGTGAAGTTGAAACGGACCTTGGAAAGCTTCTACAAGTTTAGCTTCGAACAGTTAGCGGTCTACGATAAGCTAATTGTATTGTGCAGTGCTACATGCAGTTATAGAGAAAAGCTGAACAATTTCGACCGATTAGTTCGAAAGATATTAGCAGTTTTATACGACTGAGAAAAGTGATTATCTCGCCACAAGAGAAGCACTTTCGTATAGCCAGAATCAACGCAACGGCTGACGCTGCGAGTGGAGTAGAAAGACTTCAGATTGCTTGGTTACACAACGATACAGTATAATGGAGCAATTGAATACGGCAGTTTGTTCTTCTAACACTACAACCGAAGAGCAGATGGAAGGCTAAGGCGCTTATTGCAATTGGGACATACTTCAACGGAGTAAGATAGCGACATGGAACTTCGCTAATTGCTATTCCACACAAGCGAACATGCGGTGAATACCATCTACACCCATGTTTCGTAATTAAAGGCTGAATACCATCGAACAGCCATAGAAACAATTTCATACTCTGAATATGAATAATTTCTTCGGAAATTTCTACAAAACTTCATGACGATTGTCTACTGGAACTTCAGGGAATTTTTCAAGAGAGGTCAGGGATATCCCGACTCGCAAAGAAGATTATTGCCGGAAGGATGTCTATTCGTCTTCGAGGAGCAGAGCGATTCACGGAGAAGGAAGCAGTTCGATTCTCCGAGGGTGCTATTTCCTATTTCGAGGATGGAGCTCAACTTTAACGTGGTGAAATGGATCCATCAGCAGTCTTCTTTGGGGAATTTTCCTCTGGAACGTCAATCGGCAGATAAGGTAGTCGTGAACGTTTATTGTATTTGAGTATATTAATGATGTTTGAGCAACCATTTTTCCCATATTTTTATCCTCATGTATTTTTGCCCTATTTTCTTGTTGAGATTCTTATTCTCAGTACACCTTGATGAGTTTTGCATTTTTCGACGATTTATTAAGACATTGTTATGTCATGGGCATAGTTAACGATTTTGAATCAGTTGAGACTGATATTTAGATTTTTCAGTAATTAATATTTTTGTAGTCACGATTTGACTGTAAGTTAATGATTTTAATGGCAGATTTAAATTCAGACAGCGTGTCACTTTATTAAAGTAATTCTACCCCAGTTTAATTACTTTGACCAATTTTCTGTCATCATCAAGAAGGAAGAACATTTAAATGATTTTAGAGCGTTAAAATCTCTTACGTTGTCGACGATCTTGGAAATACTAGTCGTTATTGGAATTGATTGCAACACAGACATTTATCGTCAGTTATGAATGAACATTGCATTATAGACACTTTTGTGAAAGAGTAACTTTAATAATGAATTATTGAATGCATTAAAGTCAAGTACTTGTGTTAGGAGTTTTTCTCAATTAGAGATTTATATAACGATGTTTGCATTCCCCAGTCTAATTGGATTCTATTCGACTACTTTGTATTTTAGTAGCACTTTATTTGAAGATAGTATTTTCATACTACAATTTCTTTTAGGATGTTAATCTTAAATTTTGATAGACCAGACAGGCGTATATAAGCGTATTCACTATTAAATTTGTTTGTGATTGGCAAGTTTTGACTTCATTTCGGTTCATGAATGAAATTCACGAAGGTTAAATAGAAAAACAGTTTTGAAACAATTAATGATTATAAAAATTTTTTAAGTGGAACTATGAATGTATAATCGTTAGTGCAGCGCGTGTTGAAAGTCGCTGAGGTATAATGCCCTTGAATATGAAGGAAGTTCCCACAGGAATAAATGTTAAAGAATTATTTGTGGAAGTTTTGTAAGTTATGTGAAAGTTGAATG